>CM065053.1:103191463-104471463 GCA_032883995.1 Coronaproctus castanopsis | reverse complement strand
TTCCTGCTATTTTTAAGGATCTTACATTTTATGTTCCTATTTTTACTTAATTAAAGCCGGTAGCATATTTTTCGTATAAAGTCTGACTTTCCGCCTTATTACGAGTAGTAGCATATTTCACAACAGTCATCCCACCAAACATCTGGCGACAGTTGATAGTTGGATCGCACAGCTTCCTCATATCGGTATTCGTTCTTTCCGTAATTGAAGTCTTGGGAGTTTAATGAGGTAGATTCCCGTTACTTTCCTCGTCGCACTTTTATGGTCGCTTCAGTAATATGTACAACACGCCCAATAAATATCTATTTGCAGCTGTTTTTAAACATCCTATTCATCACCTGCAAACAGTGCTGATAGCGCTGTTTCCACTATCAGGTGATCACTCTTCGTCTGGCTCCTCATTTGTGACCTTTCCAGCTTGGGTGGCCCTTCTCTGGCATAGCCCACAAAATCACTGAAGCACGCAAACCCATCCAACACGATAAGGCGGTGATCCCCCGGAGGGTATAGGGAAATAGATGGAAAACGATTAGAAAATGCGAATACATATTTAAGAGTTGGAAAAATAATTTTCACCTTGACAACGGTCAAACAGGCTTTTGAAAATTTAGTGAAAGTTATGGGAAACAATAAAAAATACTTAGGTTAGAAAAAATTTATGTCGTTGAAACGTAGTCGCATGCTCAAAATTCCGTCGGTAACCAACCGTGAATATGTTCCATAGTTGATAAATAAAATAAAAAATTCAAAGAAAGGGATTTAAAAATAAATCAATTAAACTAAGTACTACGAATATAAATGACGCTTTACAATTAATGGCATATCGTTCGTGAATCTTTCGAATTTAATGATGATGATGATGATGAAAATATGTAAATTAATAGTAAACATGAATATTATAATTCACTATTCTGTTTTGTTCATTATTCGACGTTCTTGTAATTGTTTTTTTTTTTTTAAACGTGTTTTAAAGAAAAATTACGATTATTAAACGGCATTCTGTCGTTGATAACAATTTTTTTTCTTTAATTACAACATTTTCATTAAATATTCTTTTTATACCGATTGTAATTATTGTGAGAATTATCGAACAAGCAATAATTTCCGCGAATAAAAAAAAATTATTACACTGCGAGAACGTATATATTTTTAAATGTAAAGGAATTTTCGTTTGTTAAAAATTAAGAAATTTCGTCCCGGTTGGAAATTTACATATATATTAATTTCATTGCAACGGAATAAGCGAATGTTGTAAAATTGTTTTCGAAATATCACATACTTCTGTTGCATCCAGCAATG
Organism: Coronaproctus castanopsis; assembly: GCA_032883995.1. NCBI lineage: Eukaryota > Metazoa > Arthropoda > Insecta > Hemiptera > Monophlebidae > Coronaproctus > Coronaproctus castanopsis. Next base: position 104,470,164 of record CM065053.1, on the reverse strand, counting down.
TGACTTTCATTTTAAAGTAATTTCCAATAATCTCATCGTTGAGATATATGTAGTAAATTATAAATTTTCAGTTGAATTTATTATTTGTTTTATTTTATATTCTGACGTATGCGATTAATTAAGGACGTGTATTTCAATCGGTATTTTTCGTATGGAAAAATGTAACTCGACGAAAATATTAAATTTTGTATATATATCCCCCCCCCCCCATGATATTACTTGTTAGGAGAATTCGTCTCCTAATTTACGGATGCTTGAAATTAATATATAATGGTAAAAAAAATGGTACATTTCTCCTATAAGGTATGATACAATAATAATAATAATAATAATAACATGTCGAAAATTGAAATGTAGCACTGGCACATTCCGATTGTATAAACTTTTTGTCTTTCTTTCAATGATAAATTGTGTTTTGTAATGTATTACTTGCAAGAAATGCGTGTTAAAAGCACACTCGTCTATTTCTCTAAATAATCGCGATTTAAAGGAATTATTAAATTTATTTCCAGCTAGTGATAATAGTTAATTTCAAATTATTTAACGAACAGTACGGAGTATTTACGATACAAGATGCTTCCTTAGCTCCGTAAATGATTTTAGGTGTAAAGAATCATTGGACGGTTATAAAAGATATTTAAATAACACGTTATTCGCTCTTGTTCCCCAGGAAAATCTGTTGGGACCAATTCTCTTTTCAATATACACGGCAGACATACCGGTCTCTAATAAGACAATTCTGGCTACCTTTACAGATGATATAATGGCCTGCAATGATAATCCGGAATTTACGAACGCAGCAATACAGGAACATATAGATAACGTACAAACATGCGCCAATAACTGCAGAATAAAGTTCAATAATAAAAAAATATCAACACATAACTTTTACCAACTGCCCCATTATCTCTACAAAAAACTAATAATAAATAATTCTGAAATATCACAAGTCACGTCGGTGAAACATTTAAGAATACTTATGGATCGCAGACTTAACTGGCGTACTCATTTTGAGCATCTTGGTACGTGCCAACTTACTTTAGTAACAAGATCCACTTTAAGTCTACAGAGGCGGATATACCTCACGATTTATCTGGAGATACGGGATAGAACTATACGGCAACACTAAAGTAAGTAATCTAGCACTAATTAAAAAAAAAAATCAAAAATACTTCGTATGATAGTCGCAGCTCCTCGATATGTCTCGAACTACATTCTTCACAAACATCTTGATGTTTCATTTGTTAAAGATGTGCACGGCCAACAATATCAAACATTCTTCGACAAACTTCGCCTAAACGATACCCTGAATATACTGCGGATGTTCAAACGATCGAAAATAAATTTGCTTAGGAAAAACAGAAAAATAATTTCCGAACGCAAGAATTTTGTTTAAGAACCTTACGCTGGAATGTAACACGTAAGTGTAAAAAGTGGAACACAATGAGTATTATATGACACGAAATTTTAAATATATATATTTACAGAATAAGATTTGTACGAAAGATTCGCAATGTCTGCTGCCGAAACTGCAATCTCGTGATGGCATTTCGTCGGCGGTCATTTTAATAATCGTATTGTTCGCCGCGCTCCAAGTTTTTTCTAGTGAGTAACACTAAATCAGAATGTTCCGTCAATTTTCTATTTCTCTATTTAAATCTAATCTCATGTGTTCAGTTTCATATTAAAAATTTCGCTCAATATTGTGAATTTTCGTTATATATATATATATATATATATATATATATATATATATATATATATATATATATATATATATATATATATATATATATATATATACAGTAGCGCACCCAGGATTTGTATCTGGAGTTGGCTCAAACATCCCCTCCTCCAAAATAATTAAAACAGTCGTAATAAAAATGAATAAAATATACACAATCAGTAATAACAAAAAAAAAAAACACTGGTCACGACCTGGGTCATATTCGAATTCCGAATGGCCCAACCAATGGTAATTTTTTTTCTTTGTGTTGCACAGCCAGCTGAATTTTCAATGTCATTTGCAGACAGAATGTAAAGAATATTTTCTAACAGTACTTTTTGCAATGTACGCTGTTTTCCACGCTCTTCAAGATGAGGTTTTATTAGTGATAATGGGGACTGTTTCAAATATTCTCTTCTCTTTTAACTACCATTTTAGCTGAGAAATTGTTTGGAGCTTACAGTTACGCGCCGGAGGGCTTAAGCCCGATAGCCCCCACATGAGTGCGCTACTGTATATATAGGGTGACCCAGAAATGACGAACGGTTTTGTTGTTTTTGAATAACTCAAAAACTGCTCGACCAAAAAAAAATTATATGAAATTTTATTTAAAAATAGGGAAACGAGAGATAGCTTACAATCATTTGTGGAACGCAATATCGTTCAAATGACCGCCATTTGCAACAATACGTTCATTCGGTCTTCGCAAAATTTTCGGTCCCTGAATTTTTGAAATTTCTTCAGAAGTCCGAGTTTTTAGATCTTCCAAATCTCGTAGACGAATTCTTTTCGAAACTATTTTTGCACTGTCGTGATTGATTCACGCCGAAAATAACGTTCCACCCAAAACGCGCGCTCCTCGTTAAAGCATGCCATGATAACTTAAACTGGACAAAAACGAATCTCTCGTATGTACACTGAACGTGGAGTACGATGTTTACGTTCTAGTAGTCTTACCAACTTCGTTATTTAAAAAAAAAAAAAAAAAGTCCATCTTTTCTGAGTCACCATATATATATATATATATATATATATCGATGTTTTATTTAGCTGTAGGTACGCGTATAAATATTATTTGTAATTTGGAATGTATTAATAAATGAACCGAACGATTTTAAAAAAAAATAACATTCGTTTTTCTTCGTTAATTAATTATTTTTTACGTTTTTGTTTTTTTTTTTAATTCAGTTTCGTTTTTGCTTTATTTCGTTTTAAGTGAATTATATTAAGAACATACTTCGCTCGTAGTTATTTTTAACAATATATCGTTACCCGTGTAACTCGTAATACGTAAGTAATAATCATTTCGTATACGTCATTTTCGTTATTTTAACGTTATTTGTTAGTTTTTAAATTATCGTTTTCCTATTCAATTGTGCATTTGCTTCGTATTAATAAATTTACGCGCGTAAGTATTAAAATTCTACAATTATGACGTTTCATTATTCTAAGATTTTTTAGAACTTTCGCGTTTTTTTTTTACCGCGTATAAATTATAACGTGCCCGTTGTCTTAGTTTATAAAGACATTATGGCGTTAACGCTATTTTTTCCTTTTTTTTTAATGGTCGCCAATTTGTAACGTACTATCCATATTTCGTAATAATGTTAATACGCTACAAATAAAATTTATTCGTATACTGATATAAAGGATATTTATAGATATATCATATGCAACAATGTAAATATACAAATATTGTGGAGTAAATTAGAAATAAATATAATAAATGTAGGCAACATACAAGAAAATAATATATATATATATATATATATATATATATATATATATATATATATATATATATATATATATATATATATATAAGAGATCTATATAAATAGTTATACATACATATTTATACTTATCTGAATATTTCAATACTTGATGAATTTTGATATATTTTAATAAATCTTTTTGTTTGCTCCACGTGTCGGCATCGATTTCGGATCCAATCGGTAGTTTTGAACGTTTCCCAATATATTTTTCTTTTATAGTTTTATTTTTTTTTTTATATTTCTTTCTTAATTTAATAATGTCCAATTTTATACGCTAGAAAAACTTTCACTGATAGTTTTCTTTTATACAAACGTTCCGCCGAATCTCCTTTTTTAAAATATGACTATAATCAATTAATAATACGAATACTTTCTTACGAACAAGTTAAATAAAATTAAGAAATAAATGTTATCGCAAACGATATAAGAATTATTATTTTCAATTATTCTTACGATATACGCGATTATATAAAAGAAACAAAGCAATATAATAATGAGAGTAATTAATAAAATCGCGATATTTTAAAAGTATACTTAAGAAAAAATGAACTTTTACTTGACTCGCTGTATAGATCTCGATTAACAAACACAGAGCCGTCTCGAACAAAAACTATCCTAAGCCACGACGAAAGGTAAAACTAATATACGCTTTTATCGTTCTCGTCACCGTCGGCCGACGAATCCGCGGCTCACGGCAAAAACCCCTTATCTTCCGAATACTATTCACAAGATCTATCCTTTCTTATCCGTTCCGGTACGCGTCTACTTCCCAAAATACCGGGAACGTCGACTACTGCTACCTGCTTATCGCAATCTTATATACACACACACACATATATATACACTTCGTTAACATTTATCTGATCGAATGTGTACGAACTTCCTCGTGAATACACACATAAAGTTATATTAGCCTATATAAATTATATTAACACAACAGAGGGTATACCCTTCTGTTGGCACACTATAATATATATATATATATATATATATGTATATATATATATATGTATATATATATATATGTATATATATATATATATATAATGATTATACCACCCAAATCATCAAAGTTAAGCAACGTCGGACCAAGTTATTACTTGGATGGGTGACCGTCTGGGAAAGCTTGATGTTATATCGTCGAAATAGCCGAGTGGCTAAGAATACGGACTTCTATACCGAAGGTACCGAGTTTGAATACGATCAACGACGCAAAAATTATCATCAGAAAATAAATAATCCTAATATTATTATCGCGTGGAAGGCAATGACAAACCACCACGCACAACACCATATGCGCGCTGATAAACAATATAGTACACTACAGGGGTTACATTGTATCGTAACAACAAAGCGATTACAATCGTCTAAATTGCCTTGTACGCTACTTACACTGTACAACAAAATATGTATAGTAAGTAGTCGCCACCGCCGATACGGAGACGGCACTTAATGATGATTAATATTATAAAGGTCGATTCACACTATACGAAACGGTAAAGCCCGTCTTCTTCTATCCGTTGTGCTATGCGAAGTATGCGAATTTCTTCGCGTTCTTTACAATATACGAGTGCAAAAACGCTGAACCATCCTATATATACGATCTGTCACTGGGCAGCGGCGCCGCTCATAGCAACAGGCACAGACAGAAAAAAAAAAAACTAAATTCAAATTGTCGTGACGTCTCTCTATCGTTACGCATCTGTATCGATGTAATGTGAATCGATCAGTAATAGGTTGTCCTTCACAAGGACGAAGTGACATCATATGACTTTAACGATTTTTCCATCTACTTTGGTCTCGTGCTATAGGTGTAATGCATCCGGCACATTAAGCCCAGTTAGAGCCTTCGCTCGATCTGACCATCGCATTGGACATATTGGACATGTTCTATAGGCACTCTAACGGTGTGCATTTTTATATACAATCCTATCTAAAATGAATTTATCCGTTCTTTTAATCGTCGCAAGTTTCGAATCAATAGGTCGCAATTTAAACTTTGTGTCACTCGTTATATTCGCGTTTATTTATAATTTTCCCGGTCTCGTAATAGCAACTCTTGCTGATACAAGACGTTTACGTATTTCCTTTTCGCATAATATTGCATTTGCGACCAGTAACTGGAGGTAATTAAATTAATTTGTTACCTCGTTTCCTGCAAATTCGGTATCTGGCTGATTATTTTTTAATTATCATCACTTTGGACTTAGCCTGTGATTCACTTGTAAACCATGCTTTCATCTATATTCTTCAGTTTGTTAAATGTGATTACTGTCGCATACAAAAACGAATGAATTATTTTGTCGTGTCGCTTCGTATAGTGCGAGTTGACCTTAATTGTTCAGTTTGTTACCGGTTTATCGGATTCGAGACGCTATTTCTGTATATGAAAGCACATCGTCATTACAAGTTGTACTCCATAAATCTGTCATAACCGCCGTAGCCTTAATATGTGTGCATGTTGAACAGGTTGCAAATACGTGGAAAAGCTTATATACGATTGAATCATTCTCGTTCGCTTTAAATAAGCTATATTACGACGCTGTCTTCAACATAAATTAACGGATGTAGGCTGTATCCCCAGAAGACTTGTCTTCGACTTTTTCTGTTCGATATTTATTTCTTCAAAATGCGCACATATTTAAGCCGTCCGTTACGCTGATAATATTGTTCTAGCTATATAATTAGATACAACATTTGAACTCGCGAATTTATTTGAAGCCTTGTTGCAAATGTTAAAAACGCTATTTTATTAATTACTTGAAAACATGAATTGCAGAGAAAGTTTTGAACGTAAAATTAAATGAGAAATTAAAGTGAATAATAAGTTAAAATTGAACAATATGAATATCTTGATGTAATAATAGATGAAAACTTTTTTTGTAAATTAAATTATTAATAAGTTACCAGACAACTGCTTCTACACCATAACTAAATAGAATTGCAAAAAAGGAAAACAATTTTTTGGATAATATATTGATTATCGTTCACGCTAAAAGTATAAATTGTTAAAATTTGCAACGGATAGAAATGATCTTCCTATTAATCTTTACGTTTTAATTATGTCGATTATTTAATAATATTTAGAAATTGTGTAATGAATAGCAAACGCAACAAGATAGATGATCCTTCCGAATGCTATAGCATGGTGAGAATCGCGTAAGAAAGCTACAAATCTAATTATTTCTTCGCGAATGTCTAATCTAGAATTTAGAATGTAAAATTTTCGAACTAATTTTAACTTTAGTCGGTTTATTATTCGACATAGTAATCGTTGCAGTTATTTGACTAAAATCAAAATTTAATAGCCTAATATTTAAAAAATAAAAATGATAACAACGATCTCTACACGATGTTTGAATGTAGAAAATAGAATAGTTACAGTAGAATGATTGATATATGTAATAAAACGAATTAATTAATAATAAACCGAACAAAATAAAACACAATCACTAAAAGTTTTTAATCGCGAAGCTTTTCGACAGTTACGTCATTTTCAAGCGCGAACAAAAATTATTACATCTTTTCTTTATTTTAATTTTTTATATAATGTGGAATGTAGTGATTTTTATAAAAAATCAATTGAAAATTAGTTAAATCACTAATATTTATTTTCTTATAGAAAACACAATTCGGCATTTACGCCATTATCAAGTGAAACATTTTTAAAAAATCGTAATTTTAAAAATATAAATTAAATATAATTACTTAAAAATATTTGATGGTGATTGTGAAAATATACTTCAAAAATGCTGTTCTCCTTCTCTTCTGTCTATTTTTTGAATTGTTGAAATTTAACATCAATATATTTGTTTATTAATTTTGTTTTTTTATATTAATTTTTTCTTCAATATTATTTTCCGGATTCTGTAAAGGTTGTATACTGGTGGAATTTTAAATTTTTCATTTACTGTTGCGATGTATGATGTCCAAAAGTAAAATATAAAAATATACGAACACAAACATTTTTTAAAAAACACAATTTTACAAGTAAAATGAAAATAAATATTAAAAAATCTGATAATCTAATATTTAATTTATATTTTTAAAAATGTTTCACTTGATAATGGCGTAAATGCCGAAAAGCTTTGCGTTTTCTATAAGAAAATAAATATTAGTGATTTAACTAATTTTCAATTGATTTTTTCTTTTAGTGATTGTGTTATATTTTGTTTGTTTATAATTAATTAATAAAATCACTACTCACCAATATATTCAACATTTAAAACGAATAAAGAGACCTTTTTTAAATAAATTGAATTTCTGAAGTATTAGTTATTTATGCTTTCGGAGTCAATAGTAATAATCAACAATACAATTATCAGAAATATTGAAGCAATCGAAAATTTGAATGAGAAATTAATATTAAACTAATTAATAATGTATATAGAAACTCGGCGTGCCAAAGGCGTAAAACGTTTATAAACGTGGACATTTTGTAGCTGTTCAACATCTTATAATAAGAGGAAAATCTTTTGACAATCGTTTTTTTTTTAAGAAAGCATCAGTATGGGAATTCAATTGTTCAATTAGTTAATTTATGCTTTCGGAGTCAGTATTAAATGTAGTAAGAAATAAGTATAATATTGATGTTAATTTTTAAATCAACATGCCTGTATTATCACGTGTATTTCGATTTATAAGGTAGAGTCGTAATAACTGGAAAAATAGTCTTATGTATTTTAAAATTTTAGTTGTAACTTATAATCTCGTTAATAATATAAATCGAAACTGTTAATATAACTGTAAAAATTTGTATAGGCTTATGAAAAATAAATACGACTTTTATAATTAAACGAAAACTATCTCGTACACAATTATACAGACAAAGATCAAGCTGCATGTTGATGGAAAAAAGGAAATGGTAAATATCGATAGAAGTAAAAAGAGATAAATAAATTATTATTTGCTTGTGCAGTAATTTTCAAACAGGTCCGAATTCGGCAATAAAGACGTTTTTGTTTTTTTTTATTACAATTTTAAATAATGCACAAAATATCCGAGCAAGGTCGTTGAAATTGCGTAATAATCAACCATACAATTGCCAGAAATACTGAAGTAATCGAAAATTCGAACGAGAAATTATACTAATTAATAATGTATGTAGAAATTAAAAAGGTTTATAAATGTGGCATTTTGTAGGAAAATCTATTGACAATCGTTTTTTCTAAGAGCAATAGGAATCGTATTTATTTTGTATTTTTCTTCATCTGACTCGTAGCACTCTACGAAGTAATCCCCAACTGATTGAACAGTAGTGTATTCTCATCGGTGTTCGCACATTCTGAAGTCAACCGAAGTTGTGAATTCTTTTATTTCGTCAAAAACTAATCGTACCGATTTTAATGAGTGCTCTGACGCAGTATCGTGATGAAATGAGTCACTGCCCTTGTGTCATGCAATTTTCTCGAAGATAAAATACTTTGTCGATATTTTCCAATAGCGAGTTGCGTGTGGTGCTAATTATTTTATACGCCGAAAAGTCTGCCAAAATACGGATCACTCAACAGACGCGAGATCATTTTAAAATCGCTTATACTTTTCGCTCTGTTTGTCGCTCCGCAAAGCCTATATAATTTCAATAATTTACACAATTTATTGGGTGTCAGCAAAACTCGAATAGTAATCGATTAGATAATCTAATTTTTTCTACAGTAAAGACTTTTATATTTAAAGTACCACATCATATACTTTTAACAGATTCAAATTCTGGCCGCAAATTTCGGAAAGTAATCGAATTGATTTGAAATTTGTACATAACGTTGCATTATGACTTATTTAGACAAATGACAAATTTTTTGAGTCAATAGTTCTGGTGTGTTTGTATCCAAAACTTAAAATTAGGGGATATATGGATATATATATATATATATAAAGATGTTAATAATAAAAAATTCAAACTCGAACACATATAAAATGGAAGTTGTGATCGGCGATCGATTGAGTAAAAGTTGATACCATATATTTCATAAATTTAACATTATAAAGTAAAATTTCACCAGACAGAACGTAATTTCCTACTGGAACAGTATATGCATTTCGAAATAATGACGAAGAATCATGTACGAAAATAGAAACGTGTTCACTGTAAATACTGAGTAACGTACAACGCGATTGACAGAATGCGGACATCGCAATTTCTAAACGTACAGTGTTGAGTAATGAACGTCACGGGTATGTCTTGACACTTTTGAAACGAAACCGTATAGAATAGAATGAACACAGATTTGTTGTAACCTGTTAATCGTAGGAAAGTAATTAGCGGTCTTATGATTAATACATTAACAAATCGGTTTGCAACTACGTTTGGTAAATATATCTGCTTGTGTTTATCTGGATATTCATTTTCTATTATATTGGCTGCTATTTATCAATTATAAGAAATTTTCTAATGAGGTTTTTCCGGTCCATCTCTTGATTGGTTAGTCTGTTACACGTTACTCGTCGAAAACAACACAATAAGCGTTGACATTAAGGTACGAATACTGCCGCAGTATAATGATAACAAGGTAAAATTCATAAAAAAAAAATACCACATGATTACACGAGATGTGTTGTGGGAAAACTTTAAAATACGATTATTTGTTAGATAAAAATACAGACCGACGATAAAATATTCTAAGCTCATGTGTTAGTAAACTACGTAATCGCGATACAGACTGAATACGGTAAAAACAAACAATATAAAGTGTACATACGTGTATGTAAACGACGGATATTAGGTTTCACCTGTAAATCATAAGTATAATTAAACAAATAATGAATTCATCAAAAAATAAAGTGCCACGTTCAAGTTGCTACAAATAATTTGTACTTTTATTTGTCTAATTGTAACATGCTGACAGAATATTTAATAAAATAAAAAAAAAATGTAACTATACAATAAGAGAACATCTATAACAAGAAATTTTTTAAAGAGAAGAAGTGTTCATTGTTCAATATATTTTAAGTGATCTGCTTTCGATGCTAAGACATTTTTCATAGGTAACTATCATAAGAGATCATGAAATATTTAAAAAAGAAAAAGAGAAAAATGACTATTTTTAAAACATATATAAACCAGTTTTCATTCGCTTATTAAATAAAAGGAAATAAAATTATAAACAACCAACAACGACGATAACGATATAGGAATTTTCATTTAAGATGATTTGACTAGTTGTTGACTTTCTTCACAACTTTTAGTATGAAGTCGCCTTACATCCGATAACGAACGCAATGAGGCTGGTGTTAACAATGAAAAAGATCCACTGCGATTACTTCTGCGATCTGTTATGAAAATAACGACAAAAATTTATAGTTGTAATCACGTGCGGAAGAATTTATGAATTAAAAATTAAAATAAAAAATGCTTAACTTTCGGATTAAGTTAATTTTGTTCTTTAAAAATTGGCTGATGAACTTTAAATTAGAAAATAAAGATCTGGTTGTTCGTATTCAAATCGATGGCATTAAAGTCCATAAAATGATAAGCATTCTTATTACGCATTTTCTTTATTTCGGGTTTAAAAGTAGAAACGTGTGATAAAACGTAAAAGCATAATTCATCAAACGACAAAAAATCCATAAGCAATTTAATTTTATACAAGTTAAATTTCATATCTTACTATTAAAAAAAAAAAAAGTTAATTAATTAGTTTGATTTGGCCATTATCGAATATACTACATCTCCGACTTAATAGTAATATTATTTCGTAATAGTTGCACGTTTGATTTTTGTTTTTCTAAAATTCAATTTATCCGTCTTTACTTTTCTAAGCATCCATAACTTGAATCTGTTCCATCTATTCGATTTCTATTCTCCCAATTATCTTCATTGGAGTTATTAATCGATAATATTTCTCACTACGTATTACACGTAGCAAAAAAAACTTCAATTTAATTAGTACAAATAATTTATCACTTCGAATTTTTTAGCATTCGTAATCGTTTACATCATAATCCATTCAGCACTAGTGGAACAATAAACAATAAAAAAACCAGTAAAACTACTTTTTTATTTATTATGTTTAAAACAATCACTACATTCTACAACGGTTCAAAAAAATTGTGTACATATTATATATACATTAGGTTGATTGAAATTTGGTTAAAGTAGGATCGGAAATATTTACCTTTGCATTCCGCGCTTGAAGATCGATGTTGCGTATGAGATGATGGAATGTTTAAGACTGGTGACATCAAACGGGATGGCAATTCCGAGACCGATTCTCCTTTATTAAATAATTGAGTAAGCGAATAAAACGTTTTCAAAATAATTATTTTGAAACAATTTTATTTTATGTTGAAATAATACTTGACGCGGAAAGAAAACGAAGCATTTCGTATAGAAAAAACATTACCTATACGCATGTATAATCTTTAATACGATTTTTTTTTAAGATTAGGCAATTAGAAGCATAAATAAACACGCACACCTCGTTGACTATAACGTTGATTTAATTACATTTTATGCGACTATATTAAAAGAAATCCCGTCACTTTATTTAATTATAAACAATTTTTAACGCAATACTTACGAGAATAATAACTAAAGTTTCGAGATCCTCTTGTTCCCAAGCTTTCCTAAATAAAATACATCGTAACGTTTACTAAATTTAGAAAAAAAAAAAAAAAAATTATATATCATAATTTAATAGCTATTACATGTTAACACAGACGATGTGTAGATAATAGATAGAAACGTAATATGGAAATTTGAGTACGAACAATAAAACTAGATTTTCTCACTGAGAAACGAAGAATTAATTGAAATAATATAAAATAAAAATATAAAACATAAATCTGGATTTCAGCAAATCATTTAACTTATATATAAAACTGAAAAAAAAAATGAAACAAGATACATATGATCACAAAGATGACGGTGGCGATAAAAAAGGTGTAATTTCTTTGTAAGTTTATTGGTAGTCTACAACTAATTTAACGTGAATTTATAGTGCTTTGAAAATAGATCGAATTAAATATTAATACCTAAAAAAAAAAGACACTAATACTAATATAAAAATATTAAAATTTACAGTTTTCTATCTCAACATATAAATATGAAGAACACTATTAGACGATTACTCTGATACAAATTTTCTTAATCCAAAATCATTAAAAAATTGAACATTAAAATTCTAAATTTATCGATAGTTCGTTTTTTTTTAATCGTATCTTATTTTATTCTCAACGTAGTGCGTCGTCTTATGTTTAAAACCCCTCCAAACCGCGGTGCGACTACAAGCGTACCGTGAAAGACGATGAAATGGCCGAACCACATGCATTTGGTGCCTCACGTAATTCGGCAGTACGTAGAAATATACACGCAACGATAGATTCATGGGATCTACCTGATAATATGATGAGTGAAATAAACTGGCTCGATGACGCTGTTCATAATGGAAAAAGTAATTCAAAGTAAACAAAGAGCAACAATAAGCAATGTCATTAATACTTGAAGCTGTGATAATCCGTTAGAAATAAACGAGGATACAATTAACCATATCATTCATACCGATAAGAAATAATACCCTCCCGTTAACGCTGAAAAATCACGATGGTAAGTTAAATATAAAATCAATTATTTCTAATATTAATAATCACGTTAAATCAGCGCATAAAGTCCGAAATTACAATAAAACTAAAACAGCGATATTTTTCAACTCAGAACATGATTTCTATTTTGTTAGTAAATATCTAAAATCAAAGAATATGCTATTTTTCACACATGTACCAGCTGGTCATAAACCAGTGAATATGATTTTAAAAGGATTGCCTCGAAGTACTAAATGAATTAAAATCTCTCATAAATGTCAACTCAGTTACACAGTTTCAAAATAAATAAAAAAAACAGAATATCCCCAGATTTCTTCCTAATTTACCAAGTTGTATTTGCTGAAACAATTCAAATACAGACTTCAAATCGGCACATCAATATTCTCAGATATTACAATAAGTGGAAAATTAGCATCAATCCATCGAAAACTGAAGTCACTTTCTTTACAGGAAAACGAACAAAACTGTCAAATACCCGGATGGTGTTGGGAAACAGCTATTTAGGTGTTATTATTTGACGATAAACTTAACTTCGCTAATCATATTAATTATATTAATACGAAGACTAATAAATCAATTTGTTGCATATATCCCGTGTTTAATAGAAAATGATTCCTTAATACACACAAGAAACTTATTATTTATAAAATACAAATACGTCCGATATTTACTTACTGTTGTCCTGTTTGGTGTTCGATATGCTAGTTATAATAAATTGCAGCTCATTCTTAGGTATATACTAGATGCTCTTCGTCATACTAGAATAAATTACATGCATAATATTCTGAAATTACCTCGTGTTAAGATATATTCTTAACATATCGCTTAGTAAATTTTTCGACGATTGAAGTATACATGATGAGTTTATCTTATTAATTAGTAATTACGATTCCAGGAAACTAATATTTACGAATATAAAATATAAGCACATACGTATTAAACATAATTTATCGTAATGAGTCATTCACTGTTCTAGTGTGAAGTTACATTATTTTCATATTTGATCGTTAGTTTCAACGTCATCTAATATTATGCTTGCTTTGTTTGTTTTTGGTTTTTCCCTTTTCTCCTGCGTTGTTAATAGTTGTCCTTGTTTGACTTTTAAAAAATTATTTAATATAGTATTTATTTATTTTATTATAAATTCATAGATTTATAGATTATATAATGAAACTGGTTATTGTAACAGAAACAAATATTACATAATTTTACTTTTGATTAATAAAATAATAAGAAAACACGATAAAGTATACCTGACTAGAATTATCAAATCGGAAAATAGGAGATCTAGACCAATTTACTGGAGGAGGACTCCTTACCATGTGTTTATGGAATTCAGGAATTGATAAAGGATCCATTTCTGACGAAAGAACCTAAATAAATACGGAAAACAATTATTGATCAAAACCAAAATTTTACTAATACAAGTAATTTTAATAATAGACTAAATTTCAAAATAAATCCAACAGCGTACAAAATGTTAAGAAGCGCTAAACATGTTTGTATATATATTTTGTACATATTTATCTGTTTCATATAACAGTATAATAGTTTTAAATTAGTAATAATTCTTATCGTAATATGAAAATGTTCATTACAGCTACAAAAATTTTCGCGCATCAAAACGTCGAATAAAAAAAAAATCGTATGAACAAATCAGTAGGTTAGGTATACACACCTGATTAGCTACCTCAGGTTCAAGTTCACCACTCAAACTATCGGCCAGACTTTCTCTACTAGCTAATACCTGTAACAGTATTAAAAAATTAACATAATAATTAAATTTGATAATGTCAACATTATTTTTTATTTGAAATAAATTACTGATAACTTCATTATACAAAAAACATACTTTCAAAAATGGATCGTCCTGTCTCGATAAACGCAATGCTTCCATATCATGGCTTATATCTTTATTACGGCCTGGAATTGAAAGAGCTGGTGATGGAGGATACGTAGTAATGACCACATCACGAATGGAAACATTAGAAGGAATACAGGCGACACTGCAACTGAAATTTCGGCTTGGACCTACAAAATTTAAAATGATGTTTAAATTAATGTAGGATTTACTAGATTTAAGATAAATAATACATACATAAAGTAAAATTTTCCCGACATAAGTAATTTAGAAAATAATATTTAAAAATCTACAATGGTTTTGTTACCTCTGGAATTTGGTTTATTTTGAACCGACGCAGGAGCATGTCTACTAACATTATTTTTAATACATAACTTCTTCCACTTTAACAATTTAGCTAAGAACGGTGTGGACTTTTGAACATCATGCTTATCATCAGGTTCACGAAACATGATAGATACAATCACGTATATATTCTAATCATCTGTTTTGAAAAAATGTTAAATCGGTTCATGTACGTCGTGTACGAGATAATTTTTTAAGTATTTAAATATCAAAAACATTACAGATAACACTATTAATTAAAACAATTTTTAAGATAATATTGAAATCAGTTAATGACTCATGAATCCAACACTCCACATTTCAAAAAATCATTTATCCACTGCCCACTGGATTAGGAAATTAAAGATAAAGTTATCCACAGATCAAGGATAGAATTTTTAGGATATTTAGTCTGTCATTGTTTTTTTTTTTTTTTTTTTGAATTTACGGAAACATTTAAATTGGACATTAAAAATAATCCTTTATATTCCATAATTCATGCACAATTCGACATGTACGGTAATTTTCTATTCCGCTTCAAATAAAAATATTTTATAATTTTGTTTTCCCAATTTACTGTTTAGCTCTTATCTGTTCAATCGGTTATGCTTTTTTTTTTGTGCATTGCCAATTTGATAAATGTTATCACGGCAGATTAAAGTACAATTATAGTTACAAATGCGGTAGGTATATAATTAATCTAAAAGGGTCATCATGTGTATTAACATTAAAATTATTGATTTTATTCGTTTACATAATCGCTTGATAATACATGAAGCCAACGATATATAACATGATGCCTGGAAGTTTACTCTCTCTTTTTAAACGTCATAACGTCTACGAACGTAAGGGTGTGGTTTTTCTTTCACGACGATATTTAAGCAAGAAAATGGTAACATTTCCGTTCTTATTTGTTTATACATAATTTATAACGAATTATTTAATTACATTTTCTTATTTTATTATAGGTGGAAAAATTAAACTATGAAGATCGTCAAACAAAATTATCCCCACTTTTTACCAATAAATGGAAGTTAGTTGAAAATAGAGATGCTATAAAAAAAGATTTCCTGTTCAAAGATTTCAATGAAGTAAGTTGAAATTTTTATAGGAAATTATGTTCACGATAAAACTTACGAAACAGAAATATTGCGAACGAAATGTGTTTACTCTTGTAATAATGAATTTTAAAAATATTGTTTTGATTTTACATTGTCTTGATAAATGTGATTATTAAATCTGGTATATTTCTCGTTTATGTTTATCATGGACACGTTAAGCTAAACAGTCTTTAAGTAAACATTTGTGTATACACGGATATGAAGTATATGAAAAGATTATAATTTTGTTTTTAGTATGATTTTATATATTTATACAATGCATAGTTATAGAGATGTGGAAATGTTATAACGGTACTATAAGTATGATGGTGAATTGTATTTGCATTAGTGTCGGTATAGAAATTACCCGAATGTTTTTCTGTACATATTCGCTTAGCGGAATTAATTTTTTATTTCATTGCAAATTCTCATTTGTCCTTTTGGTATTTTGTCGTGATCCAGTTACAGTTTTAAGTAATTGTTTCACCTTTATCAGGTAAGTGAAAAATATTTTAAGTTCTTGTGAACGTATTGGTATCTACATTGTAGTTTCTTACAGTTGTTTTCCGATATAATTCAATATAGTTCGATACAATTTATAAATGTAATATATTATTTTAATTGCAGTATCTTTGTTTTTTTGTGGTATAAATTGTTTTTACTGTACGTCTTTTCGATACAAACGTTTACATTATGTACAATTTTTACTTGTTCTTATTTGCCGATAATAAATACCTGAAATTTGCTTTATTTTTACGTTTGTTTTTCATTTTTATTCCATAAATTATTCAGGCAACAAAACTTTTTTGTATATATATATATATATATATATATATAAACATTCCTTATGATTGTGTCAGTCTAATTTGAAGTTTATGTTTTATGAATATCAGTCAAGCTATGTTTTTTCTACAATAGAATCACAGATTTTGAATTACAAATCATTTTAATAGTCTTAAAATAAAAAGATCTTAATATTGTAAAAATTATAATTATTTGTGATATTATTAATTCAAATGTATATTATTGTTATTCATTTCAGGCTTTCGGTTTCATGAGTAGAGTTGCGTTGAAAGCAGAGAAAATGAATCATCATCCAGAGTGGTTTAACGTTTATAATAAAGTTCAAATCACCCTTGCAACGCACGACGTTAACGGTTTAAGTCAGAAAGATATAAACCTGGCTACTTTTATTGATGACGTTGAAAAACAAATTTTGGGTTAATAATTGTTTAAAATTGTTTTAAAGTTGAGTCTTTATTTTGGGTTGACAAATAAATATATTTATTACGTTTTAAAAATAATTATTATACGGTATGTATGGGTACTTTTTGAAAATATTCGTACGTTATATTCTTATTTTGACTTCGAGTGTACTTATCTTTCCCTAACGTTCTTTAAGAACCGAATAATGCTACGTTCGAAATGTATTTAATGATATGCGTAACACAAATGATATGTTGAAAAAATGTATTAATTACGGTTGACAAATAGAAAATATAATTCAGAGGATATTTGAAAAAAAGAATTCGTAAAAGTACACGACAAAAGTAATTACGATGACAGATCCGTTATCATAACTTGTAATTAATTTAAATAGTACTAAAACATTAGGAATGTTGTATACTCTATTATTGTTTATTCTAGACGACTTAAATGTTAAAATAAAGACTGTAGAATAAAGTTAAAAGTATATTGAGGCTAATTTAGTAATTGTTGTAATAAAGACTTGACAACATTAAGTGTCGATATAATAAATAAATTTGAAAGAGAATAAGAACGTGAAGGTTTACAATTAGAAGAGAATTGTGACCCAAAAAATATAACGATATACTATGTAGAAAATGATCTGACTAATATCACTATGGTGAATATATAAGCGGAATTAAAGGAGAAAAAAAAAGATTTATTTCAAATGATGTTAGCAGGTTGCATATAGAGTTGAAAAAAAACGACGAGCATTAGATACGACATTTGAATATGGACACAGGCAACATCCAACAGCGTATGTGAAGAGAAAATCTGGATTGCAACAATTTCAAGCGGAGGTTTAATAAATCAATGTGATTTATAAAATGGGGGAAGACTTTAACAACTATCACGGTAAAGAAGTAATTCGAACTGTCAAATGAAATTATTGATCGACTTATTGAAATTGAAATACATCGATATAGATGAATTTGCCATTACATGTTACGTGAGAACACGAACATTTATCAGAATGAAATCGCTAAATAAGAAATGTGTAAAAAGAGCACTTCATGAAAATAACGGACGAAGAAAAAAGTTTTAAAATTACAGCATTAACGCGTTGCTGGTGAGTGAATATATATACATATTTTTAAAACTAGTATTTACACACAATTATTTCATTTAAATTATTTTCAAAAGCGGACTGATTCAAAACAGTTACTAGCTGTTTACACCTCTTCAGTTTATGATGTGATATTTTCCATTATATTACATAATATCTTCATTATTAGTAATTAAAACTTTAATTCTATAAATACGTTTGATAAATAATAAAGATATTATAATTTATAAATACGTGAACAAATTTGCAAGTGAACTAAATAAAAAAATAACATATTCGGCGTTTCGTGCGTATTGTGTAATCTCTGTTTCGGTAAGTGGGTACCACATGACGCATCATTTAGTAGTTCGAGCACGCGCGTGAACCTTATGTACTTCACCCTGGTTATTACATATTGTGGTTTTTTTTTATGGCCTGGTTGTACATATTATTTGGCCACAACTTTACTATATAATGTTAAGTTTTAGTGCCTACTGCCTATAAACTTCGGAATATATGAATTATTTGATTTTTTTGAAATCTGTCTTTTAATAAATTCAAGTTACTTGTGAAAATTATACTAATTCTTTAACTTGTATAATACGTTTATTATTATTATATTAAATTAACATGCCATGTACAGCAGCCAATGCTAGAGGCACAATAGGAAAAAGGATTAGATTGAGAAATAGTGACCGGAACAGTGGAGGAAGTTAATTAGACTCGACAATGAAACATGGTCATCTTTGAAGGGGTGATGAAGCGAAGGAGGAAGATTAAGATACGTTCTAAGTGAGGAGTATGAGATCAACCAGAATATGGGAAATGGAGAGGATTATATTACAGCCAGAAGATACTGGAGCCAAAGTTTTATTAATAAGATACGCACGAGTGAGACGATAAGGCCCAAGCGCAATCTGGTGAGATGACTACATCATCTCTGCGCTTTGAACCGTTTTTCGGCACTTGTATAAGTAATCCTGTTATTACTATTATATTAGCTACTAAGGGGTAACTCTCTGTAATTAGTATACAATATACGTTTCACATAATGTAAAAAACCTAGACATAAAATTTAAAATCAAAGTAGTTATCATGATTTTTTATATATTATTTAATTTTAAATAGTGCGATTAAAGTCACTATCAAATCTTAATGAGGATTTTTGTAATACGCATGAAAGTTTATTCGGTGTTCAATTAAATAACTAACCTATTATTAAAAATATGAGTGTATCAGTCAATATCGTGACTGATTTTGAGTACATAAAATTTTGTAATGTTCGACTAAGTTTAACTCGGACTTTTAAGCATTTATGATGTATATAATTTTCTTGAGCGTGAGCGAATTTTCGAGTTTTCCTTTTCAGTCATCGTAGCAATACGGTTATTATTTTGCTTGTTATCGATACAGCATACGAGCAGAAAACGAGAGAATATTCGTTTGTTTCTGTTTGCAAATCAAATTTATACTTTCAGCTAATAAAACTTATTGTGTTAATCATCCTGATCATGTTGGTATAGTTGCTTTAAATAATAACTTTTTTTTTCTGACATATTTTTTCATAATAACCTTCACAAAAACAAAATGTATTGTCATCTAGTAAATATTAACTTAATTTGATTAATTAGCTGCATAAACACTCCTATTGGTACATTATTTAGAATGATAAAATTTCTTCTATATACACCGCCTTGATAACTTATAAATTTTTATTGCATTCTCTAAGTTTTACTACCTTATGATTCTTATGAATTTTGTGTATTTGTTAAACACACTTTTTTTCAAGATTATTGTTGATACAAAAAATTCATTTTATAATATGTAAAATACATAGATTTTATAATTGTTGTACATAGTTATAGAATACATTGTGGTAAACAACATATCACTTACTGCTCACCCGTGATAAATCGCACCAATTTTCATTTTATTGCGAGGATTAATTTAATTAATCTAATGGCAGATATAAGAGTACTGCATAATACTATTTATTATTCAAATTCTAATTATCAGTGCATATATGTAGTTCAGCACTTCAAATTTTTTCATATGTACCAATTAAAGCAATATTTGCGTTGGTGCTTATTTTTGCAAGGAAATAATTTGAGTTTTCAATACTTATGATAAGCAATTTTTTCAATTTGCCAAATATTTCAATGTAATATTTGAGTATTTAAAATGGCGGCTTAAGATTAATTATTATTATTACATTAGAATTTACGATACAAATAATGCTTTGAACAGTACAGACAAGAAGAGGGTGTTAAGAAAGCATTTTATGTGTGTCACGGAGATATTGGAATTTAAAGGTTAATATTGGATTGCCTGTTCTCGATCATGAAATTATAATGAAGTCAGAAATCAAGATAAGGATGATGACTTTATTAGGTTAAGTGTTTTAAAAAAAATACTTTATACAACTATGCCAAATATTTGAAGAAGTTATTAGTTTAATATTTATGAATGGTCTTAGTATAGTAGGATAAACCTGTATATGTAACGCCGCATATAATTATGTTTGAAAGACCATGTTAGAATGAGTATTGATGCGAAAATAGTATCTACTTTTAATGCGTTCTCGTTACTCAGATATATTTTCATCGAGACTTGTATTTGATAATAGATCTGTTTTGGAAAAGCAAGTTCAGAAACTTCAGCTGTTAATTTTAGTTCAGGTTAATATGTTATGAAAATTTATAAAAATAGTTTTGTAGGGAGGTGTTTAGCAACAATAATTGTCTGCAATTGAGCATGACAATTTAGTTGAATAGACGAACATATATTTAAAATATAGTAGTCGGTTCAAAAAGTTTACAAAAATTAGTTGAATTATAAACATGCGAATAAATGTTGAATCGTACTGAAATGATGGATAAGTAAGAAACTGTTTAAATAGGAGTCTATATGCAAGTATAGTGTGTTAATAGATTTTGTTCACGAATAGCGTGTTTTAGAATTTTTATTGTTAGTTGTAAACTCGATGATGTAGAGGAGTTAGATTATATTCGATGTGTTACTAGAATTGGACCAACGATGTTTGTTTTTAAATCACTGAAACATATTACATTATATACTTTATACGCTAGTAGGTGTGGTTACATTTGACGCAGCAAAACATGATGTATATATGTCGAACAATTCTAACTTTTATATTTTTAAAAAAATGTTTATATGATCGAGTTAACGAAAACTATTTTTGTTTACACAGAGGTATTAACAAGGTTGGTCATGATGTAGTTAGGAACATATATAACACAGTGGGAAAGCGTTTACTTAGCAAAATTTTAAATATAGCGAAAAGATAGTCATGGATTTAATTTTAGGTTTCAAATGTAACTGGTGTTTGTAATAACCATTTATAATGATCAGGAATAGCCTGTGAAAAGATTAAGCTTTTAGCGGTAATTGTATGTCACATTTTCATTTCAGATTTTTTTTTAATTAGGTGTATTGTTATCAGAAAAAAAACTAAATCTTTAGTGCATAGTTAACAGAAATTATGACTGACGAATATCATTGAAATGCGCAGATGAACATTACTCGACAGCCATGTTCATTATTGATAAATCATTTATATGATAAGCGTTTACTAGTTTCTATTCCATATTTCCTACCTGAATAAGGAGTTTATTGAGTCGTTTGCATGCAATTTATTCTAGTTTTAGTATTTGTTCTTATTAAATCGTTTAAAATTCGATACTTAAATTATAACGGATTGTAGCGCTTTATTTCAACATCTCCAACTGATGTTTTACTAGTAAAGATCTTCAAAAACCCATATATCTTCCTCTTCTAAAGTCTCGTCTTTAGTTTTTTACATTTAGTTTAAATTAAATATATATTTTTTTTATCTAAATACATACTAAGATTTTTCACAACCTTACTTAGTTTACTTGGTTGAGTGCTCGCAATATTTTTATTTCTAAATTTCACAAATACAGACTTTTCCTCATTTACATATTATATTCTCACTTTTGGAAGCAGACTTGATCATTTAAATAAAACTGCAGTGTATTTCGAGACACGTTTGATTTTTTTACTTTAACATAAAACTAATCACCAAATGTTTTCAACAATACGACATTGTTTTGGGCATATCAGTAGCGTACATTTTTAATTAGATTGAGAATATATTTCTCTGAACAGTGTTATGAGAAGTTATAATTAAATGGTTGTTTAGTAATTTTGGTACGTGGTCATAGATTATTTGATTTTCTTTATATACAGCAATTTTTTTGTCATTTCTAGTATGTTTTGATGTAATTTGTTCTGAATGCGATTTCTTTCAGTATGATGAACGTTTAATTAACGGGTTTATTTCGTAAGAAATTTGTATGGCACGTTCTATGAAATGTTTTGGTCAGATAATTGGTAATCTAAAACTAAAATAAAGAAATGAAAATCAGAATGAGAGTGGTGTCAGCGATTGTCGAAGTATTTCTGTATTTTATTTGTTAATGTGAAAAATGAAAAAAAAATCCGTTCACCATTAACCCCCTCGAAAATCCATTTGGAAGCAAATTTTATTCGGTTGTTTATGTGTCCATTTATTTTAATACTAGATTACTTTTTAGAACAAAAATGTTGATAGTTACAACTTATTTTTGTCTTAAAAAATTTGTTTGTGATACGATGTTTTTATAACGTTCACTTATAAAAATATGTAAAAAAGGAAGGAGAATAATCTTTCAATAAGCCTAAAGTTAAAATATTGTATCAAATTTAAAAAAAAAAAAAAAAAACAGTTTTTAAAGAAATTGTTGCATAACAGCTTAATAGTAAAAAAGTAAGTAAATATTTGTAACATTAAAATTTTTCACTATTATTCTTATGTTATACTAGTTGTTCGATGAATATTAAAATTTTTAACTGGGTAGTAAATTTTTTATGAATGTTATATTATCGTTATTCTTTCATGGTTGCATTTTTTCTTTTTTTGACAGATCATTTACTATATAGATCTGGAATTTTGCAATAAACCAGTACCACATTAGACGTTCTTCGATGTGACTATGGTGCAATTTCATGTCCAAACAGTAGTGAACTAAAAAGAGGTAAGCCGCGTATTTTTGATTAAGAGTTGTAATATAGTCTAACATGAATTTTAGTTTTGTATCGTATTAGTTTTTTTTATATACATACAGCTGCCATTTTATTTGTTAAGAACTGTAAAAACGGACGCAGTGATTTAAACCCGAAACATGATAATGAAAACCAGTCGAAAATGAAGTCGCTGGAGACAGTTGGTACACGATGCAATACACAACAGGTCACGATGAGCAGTTTTTGCTCGAACGACTATAATAATAATAGTAAAACTTAACAAAATTAGTGTAAGACCATTATGATACATCATATCCTTTAAGATATTTTCAGTAGCAGAATTATGCACGTATACCGAATAACGAAGAAATAAAAAAATACAAATATATTATACACCCTGAGCTATGGAACAAAAACTGCCGGGAGAATTCAAGTTTTGTGTAAGTTTTTAAAAATTACATTTCGATATAAATGATTCGTAGTAAATGTTTTTTTTTCGTAAACCACTAATTTTCGAAAAAATCGAAATTTTAAAAACCAGACCAGTAAATTTCGACAGTGGTGTCTCCTATCGGAACAATACGAATTACATGACTGTTACTTCGGGTCGATTCCTATATTTAAAAATATGATTTTACCTTCCGTAAAAAATATTTATCAGTCATCCGGGTAATGTGCTATTCTCGTTTTTTCCTTTAATTCTACTTCTAACTAGCCGAAACAAACAACCGATTCGAACTTAGCCGAAATAAAATTTTGTAAATTTTACAGTTAGCGCCTAAATCAACCGTGACACCAAAATGGGCGCAATTTTTGCAGTGTGCTCAACTGTCTCTTACTTATTTATTTTAATATTTAATCTTAATTAGTTATAATTAATTCTCATTAATCTCCTTATATTTTATAGTTTTATTTTTGGTGTGATGTAATACCTACCATCTATGCGTTTTAGATTAAGTTTCGTATTAAGAACTTCTTTAGATATAAGTTATTATTCGCATTATTAATTCTTAATTAGGTATGAGTAATATCTTTCCGATTTTAACTTTCATTGTTTAAAATTTTGTTTTCGTTAGTGAGCAGTTTTGGTTTATTCTTAAGTTTGTTATATTATTTTAATTTGTCTTTTTTTCTTTACAGTTAGTTTAACATAACCTTAATACTTTTTATTTGATGGTAGAAGGGACTATGTAGTCTACACCCCTTTTGCTCCAATTACGTGGGGGGCCTCTGCACTTGTATAATGGACGCCTCTATCATTATATAAGTTACTTTTGTTTATTGATGGAGGGGGTTTTAGTGAGTAAAATTCCACACATTTATTTTGGTTCCCCTGCAGTGTATGCTTACATGTGCGGCGCCAATAAAAATTAAATTTATTTATTATACTGTATCAATGTAAGTGATGGTTAATATTTAACGTCACAGTGAAAAGTAATAGGTGACAATCATGTCACGGTGAGTAGAGTAACGTGTTACTTCGAAAACCCTATTAAATTTGTCACCGTTTAGTTTTTGTATCATGAACGAAGAAGAAACTGATAACAGATATAATACAGGTTTTTTACTGTGTCGTGATTTGTAACATTGCCAATTGGAACAGCCAAGGTTATTATACGCTTGCGCATACCGACGTGGGAAGTAGATGTAACTATGACCATTCAATTTAGTTTAGTTGTTGTTTAGAAACGTTTAACTGTTTACCTTCTTAAGAAGCGTGATTTTGTAATGCATTATTATTTTAATTGAAATTATATTTTACTTTATATATAAAAAGTGATTTTGCAGTGCATTATTATTTTAATTAAAATTATATTTTACTTTATATATATTAATAAACAAATTATTATGAGTAAACGAGTGAAATATAGTTATTTGTGGTCATATTTTAGCATAAGTGATGCAACTAAACAGTGCGCGCGTTGTGATATTTGTGACAAATAGTGTCTTATAAAACAACATCAAATTTAAAAAAAAACACTTAGATAAGAAACATCCAAATGTTACAATTTCAACAAAAAAGAATTCTTTGGCTGAAATAATGAATTCAGTTACAACATTGACCTTGTCTATCTTGTCAAAAACCACAAGTGAACAACCAGAAAGAAATAACACTAATATCCACGGAACGAATAACCAGAAAACATCAGTTCCGCGTGAGACGATTATTTCAAAAGCTGGTAATTTAATGAATGAACGAAGAAGAAAATCAGATAGCACAACTGTACAAATGATTCTATTTCTGCATGTTAATACTAATCTTAGTGATTAAGCATGTGCTCATTATAATTTTTATTTCTTAAGTGAATGTGATAATAAATTTTTGTGTGTAGTGTATATGTTTATTTTACTTGGTTAATTTTTAAGTGTGTGACAATTTATTTTTATACTTATGCATGTAATTTTAGCTTTAATTAATAATTATTTTTCAATTTTAATACATAATACTAAAACAATATAATGAAATCATAGTACATAGTTTAGATATACTTTGAATAATTTTTTAGTAATATCAGTTAGGTTGCGCTTCGATGCATTATAACAATAAGAGGTAACAGTGAAAGTAACTTTATCATATTGTAATATAAGCTACTTGGATAACCATGACAATTGTCGCAGTAATGTGATAACAGTAGTATAAAATGTAATGGGTGACAAAAATAATACATTCCTGTCACCTATTATGAAGTTGTCACTGGAACGTCGTAACCTATTACTCCAAAAGTAACGGTTTAGCACACCACTATATCAGTGTCTTGAAAATTTTTTCCTCCCGCTAAAACAAACGAATCTAACCCCTGCTAGCGCAGTGTTTTGCTATTCTATTTTTTCATTTAATTCTATTTCTAACTAGCCAAAACAAACCTAACCTAATTTAACAAACAAACTAGGTTTATTCAGGCAAAACAATTTTACATTCCCAAAGAAATGTTACATTCCAAGTCAAAATTTTAAAAATATGGTTTTTAAATCGAATGACTTACATAATACAAAATAACTTCTGTGAACACTATTTGTTGCTCGAAGTGTCAAAAGTATAAAGTGAATCAGATAAATCAACACTGAAACTAAAACTGAACAAGAGTTCATTAATAGCTTGGGGCCATTATGATATAAATAACAGTAGTACGCATATGCTTTAAGATATTTAGTAAAATTATTCGTATATACTGAATAACTAAATGCAGGCCGAGCTATCAACAAAAACTGTAAAAAACGAGTTTAAAAATTCAAATTATATATAATATGTATTAAAGGTTCTCACACACACACACATAATAAACATCGATTCAAATTTGGTGAACTGGACACACTAATTGGAAATGGTACAAATAAAATGATAAAACAAAAGTATTTTGATATACATTTTTAAATTAAAATTAATAAACGTCACGATATCTTTATAATTTAATAAAAACTACTGATAAAAGTAAAATGGTTATATTTATTTAATTTCGAATATATATGAAAGTTGAAAAAAATATTTTTAAAATTCTAAGTTATAAAATTGTATTTCACTTGTGTCTATTTTTGGATTTCTGAAAAATTTATTTCCTCTTTTAGTGTGACCTTAGCCTCAAAGGAAGTGTGATTAAAGTTTTTCTCACGTGATTACGAAAATCCGATGTATATGTGTTAAAGTGGTAGTTGTAGGTTTACGTTTACAAATTCTGTAACTGTTGGAAGAAATGATTTAAATGTGAATTACGAACTATTTTTTTTGTATGAAGTTGTTGATTGCTGTAGTGTGAGTGTAAGGAAGCTCTGGTGTTTGCTCATTTTGCTCAGTATTATAAAAATTAAAATAGTTTAAATTGTTTTAAATATTCGTATTTAATAAACTATATCTGTTTGTTTTCCGTTTGAAATTCTAACCTGCAATATGAAAAATGCAAATCTATTAACCTTGCTTGAAGCTGCAGCATTTTTGGAAAAGCGAGATGAACAAAGTAACACCTGTACTTAATTTAAGGATTATTTATTTTCATAATTTATATTAATTTGTATTATTTAAGGAAATGTCATAATAATCAGTGTGTCTTAATTGTATACGTATTTCCATAATCGGACGTTTGTGGTTATTTTTCATGTCCGTTCATTATAATATGAGAGTTGTATTTTATTACAAAATATTTATTCCGTTTCAGTTTAAGAAAATTTTTAAAATGTATACTTTTCAATGAGAATAATGTTTATATTTGTTTAACACATTTATTCGTAGGTTTTTAATTTTAAATGCTTTCTGTATCCGTAATGTAGTTTTCTTTTTCCAATTATATTATAAAATTAAATTTAATGTTTTAAACTGGAATCTGACGAAAATACTTATTCCGCTTTCCTCTTGTTCAGTAAATGAAAACAATCGTAGTGAAGTAGTAGAATGGACACATCCAGATAATCATTCATCGCCGCAGATAAATTGTACGTTAAACAAGAATAAATCTTCAAATAACTCAGTGAAAAGGTGAATAACTGTTTATTATTCATATGTTAATCCGTTCTATAGATTTTGTTGTGATTTATGCTTAAAATTATACAATCAATTTTCTGTATTAATTTTTAAATGTTGGTTATTTACTATTTATATTTAACCTATGTTATCCCTCTATGGAAATATGTTTAAATTTTAATTTACAATTTTGTGTTATCTTGCTTATGTAATTATTTAAGTAGATGTTTCACGTTTATTAATGTAAATCGTGTTTCATACATAATTAGATTTAATTGTATAAAACTGTGTTAACGATGATCTCACTTTCCCCTGCACATGTGTATACGTGTGTATCACATGTGTACGTATGTATGACCAATTAGCTCAATATCTATATATTAGATAAGTTTTATTTTTAAACATAAACGACAGGGATTGTAAAAGTTATTCAGTGATATAAATCATAGCTCGAAAGGTACATAAAAATATTATATATATATGTATATATATATATATATATATATATATATATATATTTTTATATATATATATATTTATATATATATATATATATATATATATATATATATATATATATATATATATATAAAGTGACTAGAATAATTTAGTTTATGATGCTTACATACGTGTTATTTTTCAGAATGCATCATAATGAATTAGAACGACTTCGGTAAGTGAATGAATTATAATTAATTTGGTTTAATCTATCCTTATTTATTCTTAATATTTTACTCGATGGGCAACGTCGTAACTAATCGCATGTTGTATCAACTTCACATGCCTTCAATTCGATAGTTTAGTCATATTTAATTATTAACTATTAAGGTTTTCCCGTTATTTCTCTAAAATTATCTTGCATGAGTATTATTATTTATACTATTGATATGTTGTGTATCCTTATTATTAATATTTTTTAAATAAATTAATTTCTTATATTTGTCGAACTTTGTGGAATTGCCGGTTGTCACCTATTTATTATCATTGTTGTATATAGTTGTATTAATTCTGAATTCTACATAAGGGGTTTGTTTAATTTTTTGTCATTTCTTATTCCTTATTGTAAACTTTTAAAATTAAATACTATATGTTATAATATGCTTGAACGAATATTTTTTTTTTTAACGAAAGATTGTGCTATCTAACGTTACGTGTATTAAGAATTTATATTGTGGTTTGTATGATAAACAAAAACTAGTGTTCAATCGCAAAGCTCTGTATTTACCATGGAAGTATACATTTTCTTCAGTTTATCACAGAAGTTTTGATTAAAACTTGTATTTTGAAAGTGTTTCTAAAAAAAAATACACAAGTGTATTTTTGCGTTTCGAACTGTCTTTGCAAATATAATTTTGGTATTTTGTTGTTGGATCTACTCGCGTTTTGAATTGTGTCGAAATTAGTTGTAGTTTTGAAAAAAAAAATGTAAACGCGTTTTTGTTTTCACCTGTGAATATCATTTCTTATCAGTTTAACTCTTTATAATAATGAACATCCAAGGTATCTTGGTGTAGCTTTAAACACAGCATTCGCGTATAAAGTATTGCGTAAATTAAAAAAAAATGCTACTACAAACAGTATCTTAAGGAAAGTAATCGGAAGTTCGCCAGATGCAAAACTTCATACTTTTCTGACTACTACTTTGGCAATATATAATTCTGTAGCAGAATATGCGTGTCCAGTCTGGTATAATTCTGCCTATGTTAAACATGTTGGCGTCACCTTAAACGAGAGAATACTGTCGTATTATTACGCGATGCCTGTAACACACTAATATCGCGAAGGTGAGGTTTCTTTTGGAAATAAAACGTCACGTTGCAGTTATGGTTGAGAAGATGAATACATCATTATTGTATCTCATGTTTACCTTAAAGAACAAATTGCTATTATACAACCAAATATTCGCTCCAGTACGGATGATGTATGGATGGGGGCTGTAATAAAAAAGCAATATAATGAAAATACAAACATGCCAAAATATTACTCTTAGATACATGATGACCTTGGCAGGGAGTATATAGCTGACGTAATTAAAAAGATAGTAATCAAACATCAGAAGCGGTTAAATAGTCATACTAACTGATCTGCAATTAGCTTATTCGATAACTCGCCATAGATGAAAATTCGCAGGCTGAGCTATGTGATACATATTTTAATGCCAACAAAATTGAATATTTTCTAGTTGACATGAAATGTTTCAATTTTAATAATATTTATGAAAATTATCTAGAGGCACCTAAGAAGCCGTATTGTACAAAAACCCTGTACAAAATTTATAATTTTATGTCAATTAGTAATTTGACTGGAACGACTAAACGTAATTTCGTTAATATCCTAAAAATGGAATGAGTATTTCACTTGACACGAAGAAGAATAATTACATATGTATGGATGGGATATGTATATGAACATATATAATAATTTATTATAAGGTTTGCGTTACACAGTTGAGACTTAAAGACTCCCATAAAATGCTCACGTACCTGAAATTATCGATGGGCTAAAATTCGATGTTATCAATTTTTTTAAACTCGTCGAGAATGAATTAAAAACGAAGAAAATTTAAAGTGAATAAGTTAGAGAAAAAAATGAACAATTTGTCTACAACGCCTTCTGCAACGGTTAATTTCGTTCGCAGCCGTTTATTCGGTGCGCCTACGTTATGTACGTACGAATGAATGCGCACGTATGAATGTGTCCTGAATTGACCTTGATTTTCCACGGTATTATAGTTTTCTAATTCTCTATTAATATTTAACGAACAAACCTATTTTTCCTCCTCCGTAGTTTTATTACTTTTCATTACGAATAACGCTCAATTTATAGATGCACTTAATGTATACGACCTTCTTACGTGGCGACTTAAGAATTTGTATGTTTTCCTTCGTTACAAATTAATTATTTTACACTTATCTAACGCTGTTTGTATCTATATTATCGTTCGTAAAAAATTATAACATATACTCGTCGGTTTTAAACTACTAGAAATATCCCATAAAAGAAGAAAATCGTTTTTCACAGTTTTAATTAATCATGAAGGCTCATATTTTTAAAGTGAAAGTTCTATTGTCCCGATATATATGGGGAGTTAACCCACAAAACGAGTGATCGAGCCAAATTAATATATATGTTTATATATATATATATATATATATATATATACATATGCGTATATACGTATGTGTGCGCGCGCGCACACACACACACACCTATATATATATATATATATATATATATATATATATATATATATATATATATCGAAGCACGTTTTATTGCGTTAGGTGTGTCAAAGAAATAACGTATATATATATATATATATATATATATATATATATATATATATATATATATATATATATATATATATATATAAACAAAATCAAAATGAAAATACTTTCATTGAGAAATTATGAATATAAATAAATTATTAACTATATAACTTATAAACTAAATTTCCTCGGCCCATAAAGAGCAAATGTTTCTTTTAACCGCTCCCATTTCTTTCTATTTATGACTACTTTTTCGAAATGTTTTTGATTGAGGAAATTATATATATATATATAAATAATTAACTAAACAAAATAAAAACAATGTTAATCACTATAAAATTTATTTTATTTATGCAAAGCTTTTCGACTTTAACGTCATTTTCGAGCAATACAAAAACATTACAAATCAATTGAATTTGTATGTAACTTTTTTGTTTCATTAATAAAATAATTTTTATAGTGATTAATTTTATTTTTATTATATATATATATATATATATGTGTGTGTGTTTATATATATATACGCCCGCGTAAAACTTTAAAAAAAACTGTACTGAATTTCGAGGCACAGGTGTTTCTTCTTCTTTTTTATTTTTTATTTTATTTTAATTAATTGTTATTAATAGTTTATAATACTCGCTGAAATACATTTGATTTGATATTTATGAGCTATGCGCCAGTGTGGTTCCATCGTCATTATAGTTCGCGTAGTTCGTTTGTTTGAGGTTGGCTTCCGGTGTTCACTTTTCAATAATTTATTATCATTTCACTTGTTATTCAAAATTATTATTGTTTTTTTCCACAAAATTTATATTTATTTTTCTTAATTTATCTTTGGATTCAGTAAAAAATAATTTTCGTAATAGCGTAAAGAACCAGCGCATAAAATATCTTCTCTACGTACGAAACGTTTTGAATATTTTTATAAATTATCCTCGATTCACTCTGTGTTGTATTATAATATCCGAACAGTGTCTGTTGTACCCCGAAGAACGAAATGAACGAGACGCGCTTTAAAGTGGAAGTTTACGAGCGACATATATCACTTAAATTGAACGATACGTATGTGGTCCGTAAATAGTATAGATACGTGTCTCGTGTTGTATTCGCCTAATTTTTGATTTATTTTTTTTTGTTTTATAATATTTTTGTTAATTTTGATTGTATAGTCGACGTTTCACAAGTTTGTACTCTTTGTATTGATAACGTTATTTAAAATATTGTACGTTATATTTAATAAAATTTGGGCATGTGCGTGTTAACACGAAGTCAATAAATAAAATAATGCAACATTCAAAAACAAAAGTCTTTTGAAATTACAAGTTCGTTGCACTCGTATCGACACAATACAGAAGCGATAGTTTCACCGGTGCTTATGATATTTAAATCATTGTGACACACAAGATGCAGAATCGCTTTCTCTCAATCTTACGCCAGAGTTCGTTGCCTTTTGAATGACCTTCTTTTCCTTTCTCTCTATTCTTTACATTCTTCGTTGATTTCAAAACAGTAGCTTATCTGTATACACACACATATATATATGTATGTGTGTGTGTTTGTATAATTTAATTTTAACTTATGGTAAGTAAATAAATATGCGTCTATTATTATAATATATTGTCTCTTTACATTGGTACAACTTATTTCATCATTCGCCGGTGTCTGTTTGACTCAGTTATAATAATTTCATTTATTTCGAAATAGTTTTTTTACTTTTGATCAGAAAATAATTTAGGTTTTGTAATAATCCGTCATTTCAACGCTTTTCGCGTCATATATATATATATATATATATGACGCGAAAAGCGTTGACCGCGGATCCGCGAAATTTTCAAAAGGTCAACAAAACAATTCAAATAGACGCAAAAAATTTATTTATGACATATACATATATATACATATATATATATATATATATATATATATATATATATATATATATGTATATGTGTGTAATTTATAAAGTAAAGAAGGTTTTAAAAGTTACCCGTAGGTTTTGCAAAAAATCTCACCAGTTTTTGTTTTTTCGATATGAAACACTTCTTCTTTACTTGAGATTAAAATTTGTTTAGAACCATTTTGTCACAGAGCGATGCATCATCTTATTCCTCTAGATATTGGATATCCTTCGTCGTGGCCTAGTTACTTCTTCGTTTTATCCTTTCGTACTCCCCTTTGAAACCATACCTGACGCTATATCAACAATTTGTTCATCGGTAAGATGTTCAGAACCTTAATCATTGGTATCGCAATTAATCCACTTAATACTGCTTCGTCGACGTCACTTCCTCCTATAACGGATTTCGGTAAATTAGCTAAAAAAAATTATCCTAGAAAGTTCGGTGTTACTATATATATATATATATATATATATATATATATATATATATATATATATATATATATATATGTATATATATATATATATATATATATATATATATATATATATATATGTATGTGTATGTGTGTGAATTTGTACAATTTATTATTACATGTAGGTTTATTTTATCGTATTAGAATTTTTCTTTTAGTTTGAGAAATTAAAGACGTCACTACGAGTTAATCGTATGAATGTGTCTTTTACACGCTACTTAAATGCGTTTTAATTTTATTTTATTTCGATTATTAACAATTTGGTTGAGTATGCTTTATATTCATGCAATGGAATGTTCTCGGTTCGTTAGGCATAATACGTATTTATTTATATGTTAAATTGTATATTATATGTGTGTATTCGGAGCGCACCGTTAATTAATTAAAACAGCCCGAATTGACGAAATAATGAGTTCAGTGGATGTGGTTTTTCGACTTTAATGGTACTGATTTTGTGAGGATCGTATCCTGTCGGTGTAACCAATCATTTGGTAACGTTAATTGAAACAACCGTGCATGTATCAAAAATAATATATAGACGTATACGAATGGGCTTTTAACTTACACATACATATATAATGTGATGTTTACAATACACGCATTTCCTGTTTAAATTCCTGTTATTAATCGCTTTAACTTATATATATATATATATATATATATATATATATGTGTGTGTGTGTGTGTTGTGTAATATAGCGATGAGTTTCACTGTTATCTCTCACACAAAACGGGACGTGCCCATCAATTTCCAAATATTACCCTAACACGTTATATTATACTATAATTACCTAAACGGAATGGGTACTATAATTTTTACGGAAGCCTTTTCATCAAATAACAAAGATGTAATTACCATTTCGTTGTGAACATGATTACAACAGTGTTTATTTTTGACAACGTCGCATTTTATTTACTTGTGAAAAACGCGCTTGTTAACTTTTTAAAATAATAGGTTTGTGTGTGTGTGTGTGTACAATGCCAACCAATTCAATATGGAAAAATTTGAGAAAGGTTAATAAATATGGATCAAAAATCGGTCGATACTCGAGGAGAGCTGCTATAATAAAATAATAACATACATATGAGTCGGTGTGTTTGTATATTTAAAAAAAAATCATATATATATATTTTTTTAATTTGATTCTTCAGATCCCGTCGATTTTGATGTAAATACTATAACTATAACCTAAGTTGCTCTGGAATATGTTGTTTTTTTTTTTTTTTTATATATATATATAAATTCACGATTAGACGAATTTTTATGGGGACGATGCTAATAGAAGTGTCATATCCGTTTCAGCTAGTTTAAAACTTTTTTTGTGGTTTCTATCTATCTAATTGTATAGGTTGATTCACTGCTGGATATATATAAATTTACTCCTCATTTCTCCATGCAACTGTTTGTTATAGTCTTGTTCAGCCCACTTGACACTAGCTATTCGACGTATATCATCTTTCCACTTAGCATAGGGCCTATCAATATTTCTCCGCCTTCCTTTAGGAGTTCCCATCTATTATCCATTCTCCTAGCTATATATCGTCCAGTTCAATTTCAGCTGCCCTATTCATACTACGACATCTTTTAATTGAAGCGGTGGAACTTGCTACCCGATCTATAAATTTTCTGTTTCGTTAACAACACTATGGGAGAACAACACCTCAAGCATTTCTAAAATCAAAATGCTTCAATCGACTACTTACCATGACCAATGCACATTAGTGCGTTAGAAATATTTATTAATAAGAACCGTAATAAGAACAGAACGCACCATTAAACGTATTATCACATCCAAATTCATTACCATCAAACTTAATTAATGATGCCATTTAAAACGGACAGGAAGAATAAAAAAAAGCAAGATACCATTACAAATAATACAATATGTGTCAAGTCTCATTGGAAACGCCTGAAGATTAAATTATTTGATAATACTACGTTTGTTATTAATGCTGTTTAATGCTAACTTTAGCAGATTTCTTAAAATAATTATAATGAAACCACTATAAAACTTTTTAGAAAGATAAAATAACAACTCTCTACTTCGTTATACGACGAAAATGTCGTCCCAATATTGTAGAACATGACTGACAATCGTAAAAATGGATTATTCTAAGGAATATGGGAAATGAACATACAGTTTGGTAGCGAGGCTCGCGTAGTAAGATTGGAAAACACAGACATGAGTAAGACATTATCTCTTGGATATAAACCACACACTCTTGTTTGCTCAATATACCATCTCTGTGACATGTATGCCACGCTCCGCTAAAATAGTTCATTACCCTATTGTACTAACAGCTTTGCCAAAATACGTTCGACATCCCACTATAAGAGAATAAATATGGATATATCCAGTTTATACAATCTGAAAGTTTTCGTCGTAAAAATTTAAATCATTAATAGAATTTACATAGTACCTAGGGGACAGAGTTTTTTTTTTGTATTGCGTACGTAACTATAACTATTTTAATCGCGTTAAATTTCATTTTATACATTTCCAAAGTAATAACCAAAAATGTCAGTTTTGTCAAATATCAGAAAATATTTTTTCGAAATGATTTTTGGAAGTTTTCGATCATTTTTTACCCACGAAATAATTTGTTTGCAAATTAAAAAATATTTCCGGATACCTTAAGTCGAAACGGTACCTTAGATATAAAATGTTAATTATGTTTACCAACACATACGCGGTAAAAAATAAATCAACGTACATTATCGAGAAAAAAAGGGCGAAAAAAAATTTCAAAATTTAATGGGAGTGTACCTGAAGTTTGAATCTAAAATATTTCGGAATTCTCATAAAGGCCATTATCAGTAATTTAATACATTACATGTTTTTTTTTTTTTTTTTTTTTTTTATTATAAAGATTTTATTGGAACTGTAAAACTAATTACATTTACCATAACTAATTATAGGAGAATTTCACATGTAGTTAAATTATTTTATAAAAAATAATAAAATTAAATATTAATAAGATCCAGCTGATGTTTTCTTTTCAGCCGTCGGGTATCATTAGAATCATCTAATAGTAAGATTGCTTCAACGTTCGGATGAAGGTGAAGGCGATTAATGTAGCTGTTTGACTTCTGGTGGATAATAACAGGAACTGGATCGATTTTGAGATCGATACGAAGTTGGGCGTTCGAGACAAACCAAGGTGCTCTTGAAATCATACGCATGAATTTGTTTTGAAATTTTTCGAGAATTTCGAGATTAGACTTGGCTGCGGATCCCTAGATCTCTGCACCATAGCTCCATGCTGGTCGGAAAATTGACGTATAGATGAGCCTCTTGCTTTCGAGACTAAGCTCAGAATTAGGCTGAAGGAGCTATCGAAAGTTGGAGAGCAGAAGGTCCAACATTTTCCGTTTTCTTCTAATATCCGATTGAGCTTACAATCAAGATGCAGACCTAAATAGCGAGCAGAGTTAGATACTGGAACCGGTTTACCATCCAAATAAGTTGGAATGTAACCATGGTGTCGGAGAGAAAAGTCTACTCGTACTGACTTGCTGTCATTTAATTTAATTTTCCAGGTATGAGCCCAAGTTGAAATATTGTCTACAGCTGTTTGAAGAATATATGCAGCTGTAACATAACTGCGACTATGTGAAATTATTGCGGTGTCGTCTGCAAAAAGACTTGTTGTTGTCTCAGGAGTTTGAGGAATATCCATAGTATAAAGTAGGAAGAGTATAGGACCAAGTACAGAGCCTTGTGGAACACCAGCGCGAAAATACATGTGTAGAAAATTTCATCTAACTCGTTGAGATGCTCGAATAATTTGTTCAAGAATTGCTCATTTAATAAGGTGTGTATATGTATATTTATATATGTTTGTGTGTGTGTGTGTGCATCAGAAGTTGACGGTTTTACAAATAAAAATATAAAAATGTTGTTAGGGCGTATAACAGAATTGTGACTTAAATGGATGCCAAAAAAAGAAAAAAAAGGAATGGAGAAAATAACGAATGATCTTAAACACACGAATCGGGAACTTTAATTTTGAAACTTTAAAAAGAAGAATAGTTAACGATCAGGACACTTATTCCCACATAATCAGAAACGAGTATAAATAATTGAAGCTTAAAATGATAGGTAAGTGACGCCCAGGAATACCTCCTAGGAAAACATACATTGAAAAAAATAATATAGGTATCTCAGAATGCAACCGACAGGGCCCGTGGTGGGGTTTCACGTAGCTTAAATTAGAAAAACTATTCTTGCGCGAACCACGTCGTTCTGTCTTCTTGACAGGAAATCATCTTCAGATCTCACTTTAAAAAGAACATTTATTTAACTACGATATCCCTAATCTGGAGGTGTGGAAAATTACATAGAATTGCAACTTATCGAGAATGCGGCAACAACAATCGAACATCTATACCGAAATATGTATTTAATTGAATTCTCGGTAACGACTTACAATATATCATATATTAATGAAGTAAGTATAAATTGATATAGGAATCTCTTTGATAAATTTCAATTCAATATAAATCTGAATAATCGAGGAATGGATCCAACTGCACTTTCTGATAATCCTACAAGACGACTAAAAAAGAGTAGACGGTACAGAGATGCTCTTTCAATAAGTTGAGAATTAAATAGTTTAAATTACAGTCGAAATACCGATTAAAATTTCGATAACTTATGCTTATGACGAGGTGAAACAACCAACTTCTTAGTTTTGAGTTTCAACTGAAATGTAAGCTTTCTGTCGCTGTAACAATCGTAATTGTCTCATTGAAGGCATTTAATCGCATTTTATCGCCGTTTTTTAATGATTATGGGGTGCGTACAATGAAAAAAAATTACACGAACAAAACTAGTTAAAAAAAAAAAAAAAGTTGAATAAAGAGAATTTTAATTTTCTGTCGAATATTATAAAGGGTTATCCGTAGATTAAATCGCAGAGACAACTAGTTAGGTTATCCATAAATTAGATTACAGGGACAACTAGTTATATACAGATTTAAAAAAAAAAAAAAACGAACAAAGATAATTTTAGTTTATGACTATGCGAATATTAAATAATATACCGGAACTTGGAAAAAAAAGTGAACAAAGAAAATCTTACCGCTTAGTTTATGACAGTATTAATAAAAAGTTATCCATAAATTTCTGTAAGAAGCGTGTAGTACAGCGAAAATTTCATCAAAAGTAAGTTATGCGACGAATTTCTTGTCCGATCATTTTATAACGGGTTAATAAATAAAGGTATAAAATTTCCGTAATTAAATTAATGGAATAATAAATGTTAATTTAAAAAAAATATTACTTTCATTTCGTGCGATGTTTATAGGCCCCTCCAAAACCTTTTAGAAATAGTAATAATGATAATGAAAATAGTTAACATCTGGCGAGAATACTTACAAATACAACTTTGTGAAGTTATGACTAACAGCACCATTTATTTAAATCGATAAACATTAGTAATAAAAACTTGAAAAAATTATTGCGTGGGTTAGTAGGTTTGCCCCATTATTGTATTTGTTGAGTTTTATACGTCTGCGTGTAATATATATATATATATATATATATATATATATATATATATATATATATATATATATATATATATATATTAGAGGAATAATAACGTGTTTTTTTTTTTGCACAATGTGTTAAGGAATAAATCCCAAACAATCGTATTTCTCCAGCGATTGCTACAAGGTTATAATTCGGAGTGGTCCAATCAAACAGCATTAGTATTCTGACGAGCCAACCTAACAACAATAATAACGGGTCTTTAAATAAAAAAGAACAACTTAGTGGTCCTCAGAAAAAAAATGATTATATTGCGTGTGCCTGTTGCTATTACGGCAACACGCACAATATATAATCTAATAATGATAAACATACTTCTCGGGTAGATGTTCTATAAACGTGTATTTCTGGTTTTGTATTTGTATGCGAAGTTTTAATTTTAAATGGTAGGCGTTGTAACGTGGTAAAACATTTTAAAATGTCCTTTCCATCTAGCAGGTTTTTTTATGTCGCTTTTTTTGCGTCGTATACAACAAATCTAAAACTTTGAACACCTTGGTTAAAACTAAAGCAATTTAAAATTCTACGCAAATTATTGGAACTATCCTCAATATGGCGCTGTTATCGATATACAATTTAGAACCAGAAAGTTATGCGTAAAATTTTGTAGAATTTCGCGACTAATAATAAGTTATTATCAATTTTAGCAGTTAAATTTGGTATCGACTGTACATCCATCTCTAAATTCTAGTATTCCTTATGGTATTTTTATAATTATTAATGTATTAAGTATTGTTTTGGCGCATCTTACACATCTTCTTACATGCACTTCATGATGAATATCTAAACCGAACTAAAACGTATATAGAATGCGACAGAAACATATATGTGTCATATTTAAAAGATTATCTCATTCTAATAGGAATTCCGGTTACGTGGGAAAGAGGAAGAAAGTTTTTTTTTCTTTAATTTAATAATGAGTTCGACTTTTATGTTGAAATATTTAGTTATATAGTGGCGTAGCCAGGGGGTGGTTTTGGGGTCTGAACCCCCCTTGGAAGCAGTCTGATAAGAAAATATACACTCGTTGTTAAATGCAGTTTTGCATTTGTTAAACCTATTTTTTTTTTCATTTTTTTTGTTTAAATTTCGTTGGACTGAAAAATATGAATGAAGAAGTTCTCCAAAGAATTGACAAAAAATGGATCTTATTACATTCGATAAAGAAGAAACGATTAACCTGAATAGGGCATGTACTCCGATACAGTGGTCTGTTCCGCGAAACATTTTCATGGCAACATTGTTGCATGATACAGATACAAATCAATACTCGAAAAACTGTTGTGATCTAACGGAGATATAACCGCGTGTTTCCGCATTTTTGTTATGCTGTTTTTGTTTTGTTGAACAATCGAATCAAATCGAGTTGATAAGGAATCGTCTTATTATTCGGTAAATTTTGTTCTTTATCTAAAGTCGCTATCTCCTAACAACATAGATAGGAGGATAGTATATTTTAACCTTACATAATCTTCTTTTTTTTTTTTGTTTTTTTTTTGTTTTTTATGGGGATGCCATTACAGCCTAACCAACGTGATACTGTAATTCCTGACTCATATTTCTATAAACTCGGACAACTTCTCTAGAAATATCGCTATATCCGGAAACAGATGTAAATTATCAAGCTGAAGAAGGGACAAAACGTTATAAGAAGGACCATTACAAGACGCGCGCTGTAATTTAAGGTACAGTTCAGAGTGTAATGTTATTAAAGAAGGGCACTCGAGATTGCAAACTGCACGTCCAGCGTGTAGTGGGTAGTAAAGAGTTTCTCTAAGCTGCATAAGGAACATGCGGTCCGGCAACAAGCAATGCCCAAACCGCAATCTGCTGATAAGTACAATTCCTCTCCGCTTAATGTTTTTAAAAAAATAGAACCATGGAAATCTAGGAAGCGACTGCTGTATACACTTTACATACGTCTGTTCTCAGAATTTCTTATGTTCCGACTGCATAAATGTATGATATCAAGTGATGAAACTGAAGAGAATACCACACCACTAGAAGATCCACCTTTAGCTAATGAATCTACAATTTCATTGCCGGGTATCCACAGGAAAGACACAATTATACACAAGTTTTCAAGATGCTAAAGTTTCAACCTGACGAATGAAATCAGTGAATCTGACGCCTTCCCCTTGTTTACAATAGCCTTCAAAATGCATTGTGAGTCGCTGATAATGAAATAATTACCTAGAAGCTTAGTATCAATTAAGAAAGATACGGAAAGAAATACTGCCACACATTCAGCGGTAAATGCGGAACGACATAGTTTACACTTTATTATCGGAATTATCGATAAATATTATATATTAACTCCATAGACTTATCGATTGAAACATTTTAAAATCAGTGTGGCCATTTAGGCTACCAAAAAAAAAGTGAAGAAAATTAAACCATTATTCAGACTGGATTCGCCTCAAGCTAACCAGAATACAAACAAATCAAAAGTTTTAACTTCAACCATCTCTATACAACGACCTAAACCCAGTCAAGCTAATGCTCCAAAACCGCAGTCATCTACAACCATAACTGAAAATAATTCAGAAGAACTATTTAAATTAACGTTATCAAAAATACAAGAAACATCAATGATACTTTCAACTTCCCTACAGAAGAACAAGCCATTGTGTTAACAAAAATGGGTGAATTTACTAATGCAAGTGAGTAAATATGTACCACTGTCTAAAATTATTTTCTTATCGCGTATGTATAATAACAAAATGTGTTTTTATTTTGATTGAAATAAAACAGCGTATGAATTCATCTCGAAACATGGAGAAATAAAAATAAATAATTTAGTAATAAAGGTCCGACCGTTAATAAGTCTGACTAGAAAATTCATTGTGTCTAATGTAATGTACAACACTACATTATTGAAAAGATACGGAGGAAATTAATTTGAACTTAACGTCCCCTATGTCATTCATAAAAGCAGGTCATCATCAACCACTACAGCTTCAAACGCGCAGTATTCTATACACACGATAATGAACGACAATTGTACGTACCTAACTCATTACTAATAAATTACAGTGGAAAAGATTATAGAATATTCTTATCTACAGATAAAAACTTAATCTGGTTTTCATACAAAAAAAAAAAACTGGACACCAAGCAAAAATTGTCCATCACTAACTAAGAATGAAGAAACAGATTTTACTGTGGAGAACAAACAGGAACCTGAAATTACCACTGACAAAGAATAGTTAAAACGTCCAACCACATCCATTATAGGGTCATCATGTGAATCTGAAAATTTAATCTCTGAACGGAATGAAAATATGGATTTCTTGGAAGTTACTAATCTAGAAGTTGATCTTGAAGGTAGGATGAAGATCCCCACAACGGTAGTAACTGAATTAGCTAACATAGATATTAAAAGTAAACAACCAAAATGACCAAAGACTGAAGAATGTGTCACACAATTGATAAAATAAAGAAATTCAACCATACATAAATAAAGAT
The DNA here is from genome assembly GCA_032883995.1 of Coronaproctus castanopsis. Classification (NCBI taxonomy): domain Eukaryota; kingdom Metazoa; phylum Arthropoda; class Insecta; order Hemiptera; family Monophlebidae; genus Coronaproctus; species Coronaproctus castanopsis. The sequence continues at coordinate 104,427,378 of CM065053.1, read as the reverse complement.
ACAAAGCGGACTCACATGATTTTTGAAAAGGTTAAAAACTGAAGTCGAATTACAAAATGCATCAATAAAGGATTCTAAGGAGGACTGTTTAGAAAACTTTTCCGATCTGTTGGAAGAATCCTAAATAACTGTCCTTCAAGCAACATGATAAATATAATATCGTGGAATATAAATAGTATTAAATCCAGACTTACATTTTTACAATTGCTCATACAAGATCCAGAACCTACTGTAATATGTCTACAAGACAAAATTAAATTCTAATCAAAATGTACATTTAAATAGTTATAACATCACTCGAAGCGATTTTATCACGACTGGTAACTAAAGGCGTCGTTCCAATTGTTACCCACAATAGTATAAAAAAAAGAGGACGGGCATATTTAATCAGTGTATCAATCCATGGCAGTAAAACTATTTTTAGTTAACCCAGTGATAATATGTACAATATATTTACACAGTGAAGATGAAGTATCTCTAAAAGAATTAAAATCATTAACGGACCAACTTCCACGGCCATACATATATTAACAGGTGAATTGAATAGTCATTAAATTCATTTAAAATATGCTCGTCAGTATCCAATTCGGAAAGATGACACATGACTGAAAATAATAATTCCAGAATTCCATTACCTTTATTTGTTGTTCATTGTCCACCTAACACAGCTTTCCGTCAAATGCTTAATATTAAACTTATATCTTACTGTGCTGTCAAGTGAGAAAAATATAAACCTAAAAATAAAATTATTCAATGTTTCAAATGTCAATCATATGGACACATTCCTATTAATTGTTATAAATATTTGGTTTATTCAAAGTGTACAGGGCAGCATGTAACTAGTGCCTGTATTAATCCTAACTATGCTTGTGTTCACTGCAAAGGTGCCCACCCTTCCAATAGTCAGGATTGCCCCATTTACATGAAAATTTCAAATATTGTTACCTCCCGAAAAAATCGTATTATTGATAACACCAATGTCAGTTATGTACCATCTACACGCAACAATTCTTCGCCATCAGCGCAAACCTTTATTAGTATTAAGTAATAGTAATAATAGTAATATTATAAATAATCATAAGAAAACCTATGCTAATGTGTTAAGGAATAATGTAGCCGACGCCTCAAGTGCTTTTGTTAATCCATCGCATACAGGAGCTGTAGATATATTTAAATTATTTAAAAACATAGATAACAACATTTTATATTACATTAAATTAGCTGTAAATAGAATTAAAGATGCCGGTTATATATTTGAAAAAATTGCTATCATAGCTGAATTAGTATTGCAATACTTTAATTCGGAATAACTATTGTATTATTAATTTTTTAGGATGGAATATGGAATGCTAATTCCATCAAAGACAAATTTTTAGAATTTGATCAATTTTTGTTCGATGAAAGTATTCATATTGCTTGTGTTAGTGAAATTAAGCTTGACCCTACTAATAAACTGAAATGCCCATGTTTCATATCGAACCGATCGTAACTCAAGGGGTGGTGGTGTAACGTTATTCGTTAAAGACTACCTCATTCATTCTCCGGCACCCACTTTCTTCTTGAGCGGAATTGAAGCTATCGGTATTTTTCTCAAAATGTCTAATGGCAATTTTTTTGTTTACTCGATTTATTGTCCACCAAACGTATGTAGCAAAACTTTCAACCGGGATATTCTAAAGTTGTTATTCTCGCATAATGCTGTGTTAATCTTCGGCGATTTTAATAAAGCGTGCATATTCAAATAACCATGCCGGCAGTTGTCTGTTAAATATGCCTGATAAATATAATTTTCATATTTTAACTCCCGAGGAACCTACTTTTTATCAATCGTCTCCAACCCAGTGTTATAGATCTCGTCTTAGCTAAAAACACTACTCCGATAAGTCAGCCAGTTTCTTTGCCTTTAGCTCTAATTATAATCCTATACGATTTTAAATTAACAGAAAATGTAATAAATTTCCTATTAAGTCCGCCTACTTGTTTAGAAATGCAGATTGGACTGCATACCGAAATTACATCGCTGATAATATTACTCTACAGGGGCCTTGTAAATCTAATGCAGAGGTTGATGTTGAAGTGAAAGGTTTTATTGATCTTATTATACAAGCTGCTGAGTCAACCATTTCTAAAATCAATTCAAGCTCTTTCCGTCACCAAATCCCCTCTTATCTTCTTGCTTTAATAAAACTCGAAAAAATTACACAAGACGACGGTATCAAAAAACACGTAATCCTTACACAAAGAAATTATTTCAATATTTAATTGATATAGTTAAAATTAAATTAGCTCAAGATCGTAACTGCAAATGGAATTCAAAACTCGAGAAGCTCGGTATACGTAACAATAGCTCGTGGAAAATAATAAAAATGTTTAAAGGCTACGATCTACACTTGCCACCACTTACTTATGGTGATTCTGTATACTACTCGGATGAAGGTAAAAGTAACCTATTAGCCGATATATACTATAACACTCATATTCAAAATTATCATATGGCATCTAATTATCAAAAAAATAAAAATTATGTCAACAGTTAAAAAGTATATCAAAACTTATCCTGAAATAATACCACAAAAGCATTTAGCGCTACAGTGAAGGAGGTGCGTAAACTTATAAAGACGCTTAAAAATAATAAATCGGTTGGTCTGGATAATATTTTCACGACATTCATTAAAAATTTACCTATTAAAGGTCTCGTAAAACTTACTGTCATAATTAATTACTCGCATACTTAGTTCCTGAAAACAATCAAAAGTAGTTCCCATACCTAAAGTGGGTAAAAATATCTCAGATCCAACGAATTTACGTCCTATATCACTATTGAGTAAAAATCAATAAAGTTAATGAAAATATTATCCTGAGCAGATTGAGAAATTTTACAGAAAATAATAATATTTTACTAGATCAACAATTTGGATTTAGAACGAATGTATTTTTAAATATTTTTTGTTCATTACTCTTTTCAAGAAACGATTACAACTTATTTAGTATTTATTAAACAGAGACAGTTCAGAATAATTGATATTTCTACCGCCGTTTAAAAAAACTTATACGAAAAGTTCAATCGTCCACTATAAGACTGCAAATTCAATCCTACCGCCCACTCATTTCAATGTAATTATACCTTTACTAATTACAAATCATTTCAAAGTAATTACGCATTACTAAAAATTACTAATTACACCGGTTAATATGAATGATATTTTTCTTTGTTTCTCCCTTTTAAAAACTGCCGAAATCTGCTACATTCATCTCTGGTTTAAAAAAAAAAATTACGCATCTAGCAAATTACATGAGAGAAAACTAGATTCTTATTATCAACTTACATCGCTGCCAGGCCTGAAGTATAAATAGTGTACACTGTGTACAGAGTTTTGATAAAGAAGAAAGGCAAATGCGTAAAACTATTGCAACTATACGAATAATATATATATATATATATATACTTTATACAATGTTGCGTGGTTAGTTCACGCACAAAACAGACCAGAAGGTCTACTTAGCGGTACATATACTACTAGACTACTACTACTACTACTACTATTATCGGTGATTATTGTTATTATTATAATTATAAATTGAACTGATCGGCAGTAGAGAAGAAGGATGACCAGTCTTTCCTATGGTTTGCACGTGTCGCTTTGCTTAGTAAGGTTCGTGGTGACCTGCTTCTCCAGTGAAAGCTAACCTCGATATTTATATATATATATATATATATATATATATATATATATATATATATATATATATATATAAAATATACAATATTATGAAAATGTTTTATATAATGTATATATACATATATATATATATATATATAATTCTAGGTGCGTAGACAATACTGTATCGTAAAAATAACGCGAAACACGTGTCAATGTATCTCTTGAAATATGTATCCCTTCCCCTCGACGGAAAGAAATCGTTCAATTGTTCGTAATACTAAATAAATGTAAGGACCAGTATTATAAAAATGTGTATGTACGTATATATATACATTTTATATATATATACATTATATATATACATTATTTATATATACATTATATATATACATTATTTATATATATAATATATATAATATATATATACATTATTTATATATATAATATATATATATATATATATATATATACATATATATACATTTTATATATATATATAAATGTGACCATGCAGGCGTGTGTAAATATGTTCGTATACCATTAAAAGTAATCACTGAAAAAATTTACGTAAACATATATATATATATATATATATATATATATATATATATATATATATATATATATATACATGTGTGTATGTATGTATATATATATTTATTTAAATGATTAGGTTCAAGGGCTATTTTATTTATACATGTTTAAAACATACGAGTATGGCAGAACATTTAATTTCATTGATTAAAGTCAGCGATACTGTTTGTTTTTTCGTTTTTGTTTTTTAAATAATTAAATATAATATAACCTTATTGTAGTAATTTAAAAGAAAGAAAATCAAGAAGAGAACATTTCACTGACCAATTCTCTGCACTCTTCTTCACTTCTTACTATAATCTATAATTATATTTATTTACATAGTAGTGCCTTCTGTTTTAGTATTATATTCGCGAAATTTAAATTGATTTTCGTGTAAAAAATGCTCCTTGAACCATCTCCTATAATCCTTGTCTATCTTTTAAGTATTTCATATTTGTTCAGGCGCTGAACATTCTAAAAAGAAATGTTAAAGAAATGTTCAGATGAATCTGTTCCATCTTCACACAACTGCTTGTTACTTTTAACCTTTTCAAATATGTCTGGAAATTAATAGGTAACAGAATAATCCGGTACTAGATTAGATAAACGTTCTTTTATCCTAGGAATTATTTTGTGTGTTCGACCTCCTACTTGATCATTATCCTATTGCCCTTGCCACTTGATTATATATATTTTATACTTATTTAATGAATTCCTTCTTTTAGTCCCTTTCTATCGAGATATTTTGTTTTTAGAATTTTTATCTCTTTTAGTTTCTCCAATTGCAATCCAACGGCCAACACACCAGCATTAACGTATATATTGTTTATGCTATAATAAAGAATGAAATATCTGACATCTTTAGGACACAAATAAAAATTAGACAGGGATACGTCCTGTCCCCCTATATTATTTAACATTTGTGGCGAATAAATCATGTGCCGGGTTATTGAAAACTGGTTAGGACGAGTTAGCATTGGTGGTAGAAAAGTAAATAATCTACACTATGTCGATGATATGATTATAATTACCGTGGATGAAGAACTGACAACTTTACTGCACGAAGTCGAATATTTTAGCAGGAAGGTCAATCTCATTTTAAACCGATCTAAATGCACAATAATGGTGTGTTAGACAGGGCGCATAAACTGCCAGATGATTGACTTTAATAACTGACATAGAAATGATATCCGGAAAAATGTATCTTGGTACTTATATAACTAATAATGGGAATTGTGGGACAGAAATTAGACGAAGAATATACATGGTAAAACACTCTTAGGGTGAACTTACGAAGATATGGAAAGCTCATAAAATAACACGCCGAGTGAAAAAGAGATTAATTCAAACGCTTATACACTGAATATTTCTCTGTGGATCAGAGCCTTGAAATATAACAGCGTCATCGCGAAAAAAATTGAGGCATTTCAGACTGCTATAGGTGCATGCTAAAAATACCACGGACAGATCGTAGAACTAATAATTCTATTTTAAAGCAACTGTGTATAGAGGCTACATTTATTCCCTACACTGATAAGACAGAGACTTAAATTCGTGGGGCATTTAATGAAGGGCAAAACGGATTAGAAAAAATCCTCATACAAGGAAAAATTGACGGTAAATGAGGTTGGTGACGATCTTCTAAGAGACTGTTAGTTCGCATTAAAACTGCGACAAAGCTATCATTACCAGAATGAATGGAAGCTATCGAGAACAGATAAAAAATGATGGTAGGTGCTCTTTCAAGCCAATGGTTTATGACGGTTGGTCACATAAACGAATAGCATGACTAACGTACTAAACGTGTTAATTTCAAATTACTATCGAGGTTGTCGTGTAATATGTATCACTTGAAATATATGACGAAATGGAATGTTTACAGATATTTAGTCCAATAATGCACGAACAAAATGGTTAGAATATATAATGTGATGAACAATATGTATGGCGTATAAACGACTAAAGGTACATAAAGATGATCTGAATATCTTAGAATAAAACGATACTGCACTAAACCGTAACAAATGGATGGTCTTTAGTCAAGAAGCCGTTATAAGGAGAAAACTAATGATTGAAAAGAAAAAAAAAAACGATGATAATTCATCGCCTCTTATGGTTAGTAGGTAATATTTGACTACACGTGTGCAGTTTTACGTTATCACATCGAACAGAACTCATATTTCCGTTATCGACATTGAAAGGCGCAGTTACGTCTAAATTAGAATATAAATCCCACACTGTGATATATCGATAGCAAGGAAACTGGGAGTCACCTGGACTAAAATTACTCAAGGAGGATAAAGAATACTGAATAAATGAAAATGTGTTTAATAGGAATGTCAAGAAAAAGATACACTACGAGAAATTGGTATCTATTATTAGAATGTGTCGACATCTGTACCGTATCGAGTGCTTTTTATTAGTTTACGACGGTCATATGTAGCTTCAGATTATAAATTCTGTTTTTGTTTTAACAGTTGACCAACTGAATTGAATGACGTAACATTAGTATCAATAATGTCGACGATTGGCAAGAAATATTAACAGATTTGTTAGAATATTCTAAAGCGGTGGATCTGAAAATAAATACTGCCAAAATTACGAGCGAGATATTTCACGATAAGTTTGTATAACATTAAATAGACCGAAGTTGAAGCGAATGAATTCATTTAGATCGAGGGATAGAATTTCAAAAGCTTAACGACTTCTTGGTAATATAATAGGGATCAAACAGATGTCAATTTCTTTGAAAAGTATACAATGTATTTTACTAATATTAACGTAAGAAATGGTAGATTCTTCCAAAATAGAGGAAATTTATTACGACGCAGCGAGCACAAAAATTGGTTTTAAATTAATAGATGGAAAACGAAATATAAAACAAAAAATTAGCTGATGTTGCACAGAATTAGAAGTAAAATTGATTATAAGGTATATATAGCTAGACGAACATAGGTAGACCAGCGCATAATAGGATTGAGAAATCTCCATAAATAAATCCTGTACTAGATGAAACGATAGTTACGGAATAGCTAGTGTTAAATGATGAACAAGGCTAACGATCGAACAGCTTGGGATGGTTACATAATTTCGATATAAAGAATTCGTAAATATATATGTACTAATTTTATATATATATATATATTTCGACTTCGTATTTTCTAATTTTTGATAAGAAATTAATATTTGACGATGATTTCATGGTAGGTAAATTATCTGTGCGAAATTGAGAATTTGATATTATTCAAATCGTTGCGCTCTTATTATCATGTACAATTTTTTATACGCGTACGGATTATGCAATGCAATTATAAGTAGAAAAATCGAGATTTAAGAAACTTTTAAAACATCGAAATATTATCGAAAATAAAAACAAATCTGAAAATTATGTACGTTATAGCTTATTATTATTATTATTATTATTTAATTGGTCGTCAGTTTTCAAATTACTTAGAGTCGACGTTTTCGAAATATTATTGTGACTTTTTTCACACATCGTAAGCGGTCGTAATTATATTCCGAAGAACTAAAAATATGTTTAATTTTCAGATATTCATTAGTACGAAGAAAGTTAAAATTATATCTAAAAGAAAAAAATTGTTATAATTGACGAATATAAAATAATTTACGTTCAGATATAAGTATAGTGTATATATATATATATATATATATATATATATATATATATATATATATATATATAAAATTACTTATTTAATTTTGTAGGTTACATTACGTATACAGATTGTCTATTATTTATTTTTCTGGTAAAAGTGGTAATATTTAATAGATAAGATTACTTGTATTATATCATCATCATTATTATTATTTACTTAATAATAATAATAATAGGAAAAAAGAAAGTTGGAAATGTTGTTTACATGTGTAATGATAATTATAACGAAAAGGAAAGTAGCCATATGGAAAAAAAATTGTTAAACGTCTTATCATGAAAAAGTGATATATGCATTTGTTTACTATTTTCGTATCTTGCATATATTGATATATATATATATATATATATATAGTGCATGTGTGTTTGGTGCATATAGCTGTAAATAAATAATTAGGAAACATATTTACGTGGTATTTTATTTGCGTTAAATTAATTTATCACTTTACATTATTTATTATTCGAAAATTATTAACCGGTTCAGTCGTACATTATAATTAATTTTTTACGGGAAAATTATCAATTACGTTATATGAAGTAATTAATAACTCCTAATTAAAATACAGTTAACCCAATTTTGATTATGTTATTAATATACGGCGTATTTCATATTTGAATTTTTAGAATAGAAGTTATTACATGTATGGCATAAAATTACTACAGAAGGTGTGAAAAGATTATGTACAATACCGTTTATTAGATGATGAGAAGTAATCATTTTTTGTGAATATGTTACACAAGTGTTTTTAGAATTAAAATATTCTCTGTCAATCAAATGCCACCTTATTATAAAAAATAGGGAATTTTGTTAACATTAAATGTACCGTATAGGGAATTCTGTGATCAAAAGGGTTAAAGAAACCAATGGAAAAATGATAACTAATGTGTTATATTTAAGTGAGATTAATTTATATATATATATATATATATATATATATATATATATATATATATATAACGTTATGCCTATATAAACCCACTACTGGATGTAGGTATATCCCAAACATTTCCAATGATTCTTGTTTTGTGCAACTCGGATCCAATTGATCCCCCTGCATTTTTCATAATGTCATCTCGATTTGAGTTGTTGGTCTATCCCTTTTCCTTTTTGAATTCAATGGGCACCATTGCAGGATATGTTTTTTTATCCACCTGTCATCGTCTCTACACGCGACGTGTTCGGCCCACGTCCATTTCAATTTTACTATTCGCTTCACTGCGTCGGTCAATTTTATCCGCTTCCTGATCCAAGTAATGGTTTTTCATCTTTTAAACCTTACGTTTAGCATTATTCTTTCATGAGCTGTTTGCGTTTTCCTGATTTTTGTGATTATTTACTTTGTATGTTTTTGCTTCGTATGTTAATACCGGTAAGACACATTGATTATAAAGTATGCACTTGAAACTGTCCGTTATATCTTTGTTCCGGAATATGTTGTAGGGTCATTCTGCACTGCAGTGTCGGTCCAAACCAAGATGTAAAATGTGTCACGAGGAACATGCATCAAAGTATGCACTGTTCCTAATACCGAGACTTCAGATTATATTATGTTGCGTCAATTATAAAGGCAATCACTCTATTACCGATCGTAGTTGTCCTTTCTACAGCAATTAAGTATTCAGAAAATAATATCCTACGATAATATAACTCAATCAAATCCTATCCATTTCCCGACCTTAATTTCCAGGTTTCCATCTGATTCTATAAGTGTATCTGAAATTTTACATTCTCTCTCCTTAAAAAAAAATCATCACCTGGTTGTGATGGCATCATCACCTACAAAATCGTAAATAATCTACAACCTTCTGCTGTTAAAATTCTCTTGAATTATTTCAATTATTTTCTTAAAACCGGCTCCTATCCTGAAAGCTGATCTCAATTTCTCGTGGTTCCAATTAATAAACCTAATTCTAGTCGTAATAACAGTTAATGACGTCTAATATCCTTAGCCTCATGTATACGTAAAATACATGAAAGAATATTAAAAAATATAACTTTTTGGTGACTTGAAAATAATAAATTGCATCCTTCAGGATTGTTTGGTTTCCGTAACAACATTAGTTTCCTGAACTGTGTCTCTTAACTGGTTACAGAAGTCATTCATATGAAATAAATATTTAGTCTTATTTCCTTAGGTATCCTTCATTCTTTTGCTAATGCGTATGTAAATTATTCACAAATCGGGTCTTAATTTTCAAACATTCATCCATCAACAATACTATCACTAGACTGGTACATTTAGGCTTACCACAAGGGTCAGCCTTAAGTCCTGTATTATTCAACATTTGTATACATAAACTCTATTGCTTCTGTATAAATCTTTCATACGCAGTATAATGGATTATGGTAATTTCCTGTTTGAAAATTCTCCAGCCACGTACATTTCTACAAAGTTCAAAACATATGTACACGCCTATCATTAAGATCATTTGTCTCTGCTCCGATATGATGAAACTAAGCCCCCCCTTATATATGCGTCGGACATATTTAGCTGACAGATTTTTGATGAACTATTTTCTTTCTTGCACTCCTTAATTATTCTTATCTTTTCTTGATATTTCTCAAAAATGAAGATTTACTGTTAGTCGCCGCCCAATCCTTTGCTTCTCTGCGCATCATCTATCCAATTATAGTAATCTAATAATACACTCTCTATTTCCAGTTATTCTCTTTTTCATTTTACTAATAACGGGGCACCCTTACATATAGACTTAGATTATTTTAAAACATTTAAATCTTCTGTTCCTCCTTCTGTTGTTAACACGTTTTTTATTTCTCATATCAATCACTCCTCTGAATTCACACCTATCTAGACAGACGGCTCTAAAACAATCGGACACGTTGGCGCAGCTTTTGTTATTCCTAACTTCCAAAAATTGTTAAAAAGTTTACTCTCTTTCGAATTTCTTCTATATTTACTACAGAGGCTTAGTTATACTCCATTCTCTCCATTTCGTCCTTTTTAACCAATTATCTAAAAAATTTCCAGAAGTTAAAATTGTCACACTACAACCCTCATTCCTCTCCCATAATACTGAAAATTCACAATCATGTCGCTCTTCTTCCGAATGTTATCGTCTCCATTAAGTTTGTAAGGATTCTCGCCATTCTGGAATCAGCGAATCATCGCCTATTCACTGCACATTGATCTTCTCTCCATTGTTAAAACTGCCCACAAGGAATACTGGAAAGTGGTCTGGAATAACCCTTATAATGTCTCACATTATAAATTGCTTCATACTGATCTTCTATGCTTATCCTGGTTTTACAATATACAGATGCTAGTTAACCAAATGTCCATTCATAATCGCCATATGCAGACTACAATTCGGAAATTCCAAATGAACCTTACTATCTCTCCTAACTGGCTCACATCCTGCAGATGCCGACCTTATTTAGATGTTCCTATTATCTCTCTTCCGGTAACACATTATACAATCAAATCATATCCTTATCAGTTCCTCTCCCTATAAACATGTCTTTCTTACTTGCTACTCGTAATATGCACACTTATACTTGTCTATTCTATGTAAGTTCATTCTAGCGATATAACTACTATATATATACATATATATATTTTCATTTGTTGGAATTCTAAAGACGGACATTGCGTTTGTGAACTATACTTTTTACAAAGAACAACAGAAAATTTAAAACATTAATTTTAGCGAATTAAGAACTTTAAAAATAAAAAAAAGAAATGTTTATTAAACTTTAGCTTATGTAAATTATTGCGCAACAGGATAGAAGAAAAACAGAAAAAAGTTTACATACGGGGGCGAACGAAATTATTATTAGTTATATACACCCGCATACACACAAATAAATATACATATGTACAAACAAGTACACACAGAGTCACAGATACACTGCAACATATTTATTTCCGGAATGTAGTAACGTTTGCTTAAATTTCTGCACATTTATGGCATTCTAACAGTCGGCACTGCTACCACATATACTTGTTTCAGGTTTTAAATCTTGTTATTTAGTTTACATTCGCAAAGAATAGAGAAGTATTATTTGATTTAATTAGTTCTTTATATTCAGCTCCATATTATCGATGGATACTGCCTATAATTTTATATTTATATAACGTAAATGTTCCTGACAATTCGTTGCGCAATTCTCTATTACCGCTACACACAGACTAGACATTCATAATTTATTTTTTGTTTACATCTCGTGTCAACGACTATAATAGAATAATAAGCATCGATACAATATTTAATATATAACCGATGACTCATTCTATTTAAATGTCTTACCTTTTTACTATTGCAATTCTTCTTATATATATTTTTTTAGTTTTTTTACAAGGACACTAATGTAATATAATAATATTTCTGTTTAAACGAACCAATAGAAATAAATGGGTAAAATCATGTGTCCTTAAAAAATAATCAAAGAAATACAAATTAAACCGAATAATAATTATCTAGAATTTTTAAACAAATAGAATTAGATACATTAATCATTGGGATCAGTCGTATCGTTTTTGCTCAAAACTTACACACTCCATTTGTTTACGCTGTATATTTTATATATATATATATATATATATATATATATATATATATATATATATATGTATCTGTTGATGTATTGGAGAGTAGTGATTTTATAAATTAACAAAACAAAATAAAATCGAAGTTAATCACTAAAAATTTTTTTATTATATAAGCGAAGTTGTTCGACTATAACGTCATTTTCGAGCTATTACCAAAAATTGACTTCATAGTCGAAAAACTTCGTTTATATAATAAAAAATTTTGTAGTGATTAACTTAGATTTTATTTTGTTTTTTTATATATATCTGTATTTAGTTATATCGCGATGCATAATACACAGTACAATATATGTCGTTAATCATTGGTAACATTTATATGAAACGATTATACAAATTACGAATAGCGATGTCGTGCAACTTTAGCCGTGATCTAAAACCTATTCGTGATTATGATCGTTATATTACCGATAAACATTATATACCTCTTTCCAATAACGATTCTTTACCTATAATAACACGCCTCACGATTATTTTGTATCGATAGTCTTAAAGCGAGGTGTACAGGTAGGTTTTGTGTATATATATATATATATATATATATATATATATATATATATGCCGCCGTATGTGTGTGTGTGAATATATTAGATCAGAAGTCACGTATTCTGAATAAGAGAAAACTAACACGTACCATGTCAGATTTTTCAAAGTTTAACTCATATCTCTACATAAAACGATCGATTTTTTTTCTTTAAATAATAGTTTTTATTTCGTGTGTTTATTTGTTGTAAGATCGTATTTAAACTCTAAAAAAATATTTACGCAGGCATATCCTCATAGCTACTGAACACAGAGTCGAAGGTAATGAAGATATCCAAATATCTTAAAACTTTTACCCCTTTTTATCCATATTGTATCTTAACGGTGACGTTAAATTAATACATTCAATTCGAGACGACGTAGTAAATCGATTTGAAAAATGATTATTGTGATAATTTTACGCGATAAATAAATATCGAGATTAAACACGGCATCGATATTCGGATCGAGTTTCATCATTATGCGACAACAACAAGAAGCGATTATGAATATATTGTACTCACTATCTTAATAATAGGCAAGATTCTCAATTCCCGAAGTTGAAATTGTTCGTCCTCTAATTTCATCTTAAGATCGTTAAACGGATCGGGATAAAAATTATTAAACATAGGCGCGTCACAACATAAGAGCCGATGTTACTAAATAACGTTTTAACTCGCGTTTTTTCCGATATTATATAATTTATAGAATTTATCATCAACAATAAGATCATCGAGGAAGTTTGTGTACGGAAATGATTTGACGTTAGTTAATTAAAATGGAATAAGAGGAGATGACTATGGAATTTTAATGCAGTACTTAATAAATGGCGATTACAGCCGAAAAAGTAGTATGCTGTAATGTCGTGCTTCCAGCCTTGCCGTGAATCTTGCAAAAAATAAACTAAATATAACTGTGGATAGTTGTAAATGATTCTTTCTATTGCGCATGCGCGCATGGCTATTCGTTATTTCGTTCAAATCGTTGCTACCTATGTTTGGCTCGGTCGCTCTTTTTACAGGTTAACCCCCATATACAACACGTCAATAGAGTTTCACTTCAAAATAAAGACATTTTGCAACAAAATTTGTAAATCATTTGGTAGATTCTTCATTTCTGACTTTTGTAATTGTGTAGTCGCTAAACTCGGAGTTATTTTTTTAAGGAATCTCATTTGCGAGTGAATTTAACGCCATTTCCTAGACATATCACTCTTGAATTAATTCCTGCTACATCTAGAATTTTTTGTTCTCTTATTGCTGCAAGCTGACCAACAAGATCATTTAGCAGTATTTGGGAGGAGAGCATAACAGGAAGGGTATAGTACCCACTAGTACACACCCGGCAACCACGACCTCAGATTAGGTCCAGGGGTTTTCTACGTCTTAAGCGTCTGATATCGCCGGCTGTATCCAACAGCCCCAATGCAAGGGTATTTGGATGATTTTCCAGCCTCACAGCATGACTCTGTACATACTGCTTAATGACCTCACACATCAAATCATGATGAATGATCTGGTTTGCTACATACCAGGCGAATTTAGTAGTATAAATAAGACGTTTGTTGTCAATAGACAGCATACTATTTCTGCGTATTAACCAAAATAATTTTTTGATGCGTACATCTAGTTATTTCCTCTTCATTTGGATATGATTTCGATATGTTAGTCGGCTATCCAAGTGTAAGCCCAGATAATTCACGCTTGCTCTGATTGGTATTTCTGCGTTATTGATTGTTACTGGGGGAGATTTAACTTTTCTATTAGTAAACTGTACGTTTACAAATTTGTTCTCATTTATTTTTATATTCCATTTGTTAGACTAGTTTTGATCACCGAATCTCCAAAAATGAGAATAATTGCGGAATAATCAGAGAAAAGATCGAACCCGGATTTTATATCAGTATAGTAAGACGAAATTTCTTTAGAAATAAAGAAGTCTAAAAGATCGGGCAATTCATTACTATCAGTTGGCCAGTATGTTGGTTCAGTAGTTGATATATAATTAGCATTATTACGCTCCAAAGCTTCGTTGAGCACACGCCTCTGGCTGTAGTGACCCTAGAACCCCAAGTTGTATTCTTAGAGTTCCTGTCTACACCTGAGGGAAATCTGCTACCTAAAGACTGAATAATATGATAAAAAATTACAATTGACCCCCTTTTTGTAGATCGTGCTGCGTTATATGTAGCAAAAAGTTGGTCTGTTTTATCTACACTATATTTTGTATAGTTTTAAAATTCAATGATTTCGTTTTTTTTTTTCTTAATTTCGGTCTGTAAATTTAGAATACCATTAAAAATAGGTCCTCTTAGATAGCGCGAACTAACAAACTCATACCTCAATTATTTTTTAAAATATCGACAAATTAAAACGGTATGAGTCTACTGGGCAGCGTGCGACTAACGGAGGGTTAAGATCCCATACATCGAACCACAAAGTTTTAACGTTCCGAGAAATTTGTAGACTAAACTTAATTGCATTAGGACGGAATACGGAAGATATGGAAAATTTTTAAATCAATTGGGGATGAGGAGCAACGCAATGTGTGATGGCGATGAGAAGAAGGAACAGACAATCGATTATATTCTAAAGAAAAGCTAAAAGTTGAAAGAGACAGTAATAGACGAAAGAATGAGTTGGAAAACTAGATATTAATTTATAAAATTGCACAGTAAATTTCGCTGTTTACATCGCAAAACATACGCGTAATAGCAATAATAATAATAATAATCTAGGTTTTGGGAACACGCACACGATGGCGTTACCAAGGAAAATCACCTATTGAGCCATGACTGAAAATACGAATATTGTTAGTAGTAAGATCGCGAACACTTTTTTAATGCCCCCTAATGCTGCAGGTTCAGGTAAAAATTGACAGTTAGCGGCTTCTACAGCCGACCAACCGATCGTGCTAATCAATTTTAGAGAAAGGAAAATATAAAGCGTTATGGATTCCATACGACAATGGTTACATATGTATAGATTTTGATAACACGCATGCGTGCCATAATACTAATAATAATTTGAAATCGAAATAAATATGCGAATCTTCTGTCATCTGAAGTAACCATAGGGGTAGATACTATATAAGTATAGATTTGGTAATATATACACACATACTAGTATTAATCCAAACCTGAAACCCGGATAAGTGGAAAAATCTCCTTTAAAATTAAAAAAAAATGGTACTACCTACCACGTTACGATATTTATCTTCAGAATTGGGTAATTTAAAAAATTCAAAACACCATCTTAGGTCGGTTGTTTTTCAAGTTACACTCCCTAGCTCGTTGAATCTTAAAACGAAAAAAAAAAAACAGTAACTTTTAAATAATCAGTTGTATTGTCCCCTGTACGAAATATTCATTTAATACGATATAAATTTTATCTATAATTATCTAAAAAGTGGTATTGCACGCGAAATATTTACTTCCTCCAGTTATTTTGTATATCACCTATATACGAAACATCATGAGTCTGAAAAAGATAAATATTCGACCGAAGCACGTTTAATCGTTATTTTAGCAACGATGTCATTCGATGTTTCCAATAAATCCGAATATCGCGTCCAATGTTTCCTGTAATCTCGCATTTATCGACAATAAATCTTTCAATCACGAATATATGGTACATGGAATTTGTAATGCTAATAACATTTTTTATTTTCTGGCCGGGGGTCGGGATGAGCTTCCACGCATGCTGCGGAATCAAGAGATATAAAATGAATAAATTCAAGAAATTTAAGCAGCTGACGCCCCCTAGAAACGTCGCCAATCATCCCACACCCGGTCAAAAATGAAACGGCCCTTTTCAGGGCCACCGCCAATGCTACTAAAAGATTTATGTGTCCTTAAATGGTAAAGATAGTACATGGAGAAAACGAAAAAAAAAAATGGACTACCGCAGGGCAGTATGCTAGCTCCTGTTGTTTTTAATATTTATACTAATGATCAACCGATAGGAATCTATTCAAAACACTTTCCGTATGCAGGTGATCTAACAGCTCAAAATAACACATTTGAACAAGTTGAAGAAGTTTTAAAATCATGGAATTGGATGATTACTACAAAAAAAATCAACTGCAACCGAATCTGATAAAAACTCAGACCTGCGTTTTCCATCTTCGAAGTAGCGAAACCAAACGCAAGCTAAGCATAAAATGGCGTGACACAAAACTAAAACACACTGATAATCCTAAATATCTAGGTATCTTACTTGATAGATCATTGACATTCAAGCAGCACTGCGAAGCCACAAATATGAAAGTGATGACAGGAACGAACTTGATTCGAAAATTGATCGGTAGTAGATGGGGAGCTAAACCGCATCTACTACGAACATCGGCCTTGTCCCTTTGTTACTCTGTAGGAGAGTATGCGTGTCCAGTTTGGAGTCGTTCCGTACATGCGAAGAAGGTTAACGTTGCTTTAAATGAAGCATGCAGAGCAGTAACTGGCTGTTTAAGATCAACGCCCCTATCTAAATTATATGAACTTACTAGCATAGCACCACCAAAAATTATAAGACACGTGGCAGCGAAAAAGGAAAGATGAAAGGCAATTCATGATGAGCGCCACCCATTATATTGTTATACAGGGGTAACCTAAAGCTGATTGAAATCCAGACGCAGCTTCCTTGGAACAGTGAAGGAACTGACACAGACTACGCAGAAAGACTCCAAATGTTGAAAGCTGACACGAATCAGGCAGCAGAATCACTTCCAACAGGTTGTCACCTGAATTATTCATCCTGAAGAACACTAAATAGAATACGAAACGAAACACAATCTATTTAAATGGGGTTTGGCAGAAAATGATCAATATCAATGTGGTGAAAGGCAAGATGGGAACCATTTATTAATTGGAGCATGATCCTTCAAAACTTTATAGTGATTTCGGAGAAGACATATTAAAATTTATAGATTATTTGACAAATATTGGTGTATAAATCGACCGGATACGCGAAAAAGAAAATTTCTGGTAGGCAATTTCAAAAATATTTATTATATAAATACGTCGAGGATTATTTACAGTACGCCCAAGAAGCAGTATTTTATAATAAAAACCTGTGCAAAATTTATAATTTTGAGTCAAAATTTTATAGTGTATGACTGAAAAAGGGTTAATAATGTCTTTCGTCCTCTGAAGAGTGTTTTTTCTCTCGGTCATTTTGAAAATAAATTAATTTCTTCATGAATGAAACGTGAATATCTGACAAGCACACATATACTTTGTTTTACACACACACACACACACACACACACATATATATATATATATATATATATATATATAAACGATCGTCATATTCACCGCGAAATAAAAATCAGCAATAAATTTAGGAAACACTTTTAAAGTCATCCATGAAATGATTTCGTGGTCTTCCTCTCTATATTTTATCTGTGATGAGTATTATTTTTCTTAAAATCATTTATCATCGTCATACGTTTTATTAAATAATTGTCTTCTGATATATTTCTATACTGACGTTTTTTAAATATAAATCATCTATGCTTACTTTATATTTTTTGACCTTCCGTGTTGCATTTTCTAATTCTCGGGTTTAGAATGGCGGATCATCTAAATTGCCGATATAATTATATCTTTATATAATGGTTGATTTTTTGTGGCAGAACATAGCATACAACAACTTTGAATCGAATTATATTTCTCTTTTCCCCGCTGCGTCTGCCATTTCATACAGTTGTCGTTTCCCGAATCCTGTTGTTATCATTTTCATTCATTTTTCTTGGTCCATTGGCGGTCTTGTGTCCTGCAGAATTTCTTTTATTCCCAGCATATCAACGTCATCTTCTTGATTCCGCTTTTTCATCTCGGTAAAATAATGTCCACTTAAAGAACAGCGCAGTCATTGTCCTCGATACGTACAAGAAACAAAAATTATATGTCGGTTGTTATTAAATTAAAATATTTATAGAAATGTTGCTTTATTAATTAATTTTTAGTATACCGTTTATCGCAATATCAGTATGTATGTCGAACGATACGATACGATATATATTTCAAAATATAGAGGTTTGTCTTTTTTATTTCGATTACAGACGAAAAGAATTGCGTTCTCGTGTAGAAAATCTCAGAAAATTAGTTCCCGGAATGAAAAGAAGTTCTACTCAACAATTATTGGCCAATACCATAAAATATATAAAGGTACCTTAAAGATATGTATGAAAAAGTTGTATATTTACGAATTTTAAATATTAATAAACGCGCATGCATATAAATTTATTATAATGTACGTACTTCGTTTTATGTGTGTATGTATATGTATCCATGATAAACGTATATGTTCGTGGTCATGATAAGCCAATCACATCATGAATCATATTTCTCTAATATGATCAAACTGTACCATACCGTTCGTGTAATTATTTTTGGTTGAATTAGATATAATATTTCATCTGACCATCTTCGATGCGTTGGTTTTCCTCGGTATCAATTTTTGCCTTATGCAGAATATTTCTTCTGGTAATATGACCGAAATAAGGCAAAATTCGCAGTTGTGTTACAGATATCAAACTACATTTCTCGCCAATCCTCTGCAGGACACTATCTTATTCGTGATTTTTTCGGTCCACGATATTCTTAATAGACTCCGTCAGCACCACAATTCGAAGGCTTGTATTTTCTTTTCTTCATTCGTATTCATACTCGTAGTCGATGATTTGCAATCATATATAAAAATGGTAAAAATCTATAATTCGGAATAGCCAACGATACTTGAAAATTTTTCCATATTTTAGTTAATGTACTAAACTGTTTCGCAGCTCTTATTTATTCTCCCTTTAAAAACGGAACCCAAATATATGAAATCGTTCACTATTTCTAATCTACCGCCATCTGAACTTAAATTTTCTTGTCAATAAACATATTTCTTTTAGTGTTTATTTGTAGTCCAAAGGTGCTGTTACTCACGGTCTGTAATTTAACTAATGACGACGTTAGAGATTATCTTTATGAAGTAGTTATTAACACTGTATCATCCGCATGTCTTAAATTGGATTTTTCCCCACATATAACCAAATCTTGATCACGCCCAGCGAAGAGACTTCCTCCTAAATAATTTACCATAAGCATTAAATAACAAAGGATATAAAATACATCCTGGTCTTACTCCACGTTTTATATTAAGTGGTTTTGACAATATGCCATTGTCAAATTCACATATGTTTTACTATCCTTGTAAAGATTTGCAATCAGTAGTAGCAGATATATACTTATATAGCCAAAGGGACAGATGGAATAATGGAAGATGTCTTAATAGAACAGTGTGAACTGGAATATGTATATATTATATATATGTGTATTTTATCACTTTATCGATGTATATATTTTTGTATGTATGTATATATAAAGGATTAGAAAGTGTTAGTAAACCGTCATCAATGAGTATAAATGTGAATATTTATCATATGCAGTGTATAAATCACACGTGAGATAGAGATAAAACGCTCTAGTAGTTGATATGATTATATATTTTTTAACATAGCAGTTATTCTCCTTGAACATCGTGAATATAGATGGAGAACTTACTTTCGTGAATACAATCGTCAAACTCGACCTAATGTCATCAATATAATTAACAATACGGCGTGGGTGTAATAGTAATATTGGTAATTTAAAATATTTCATTTTGTATTGAAGTAAATTCTGACCGTTATAACTCGCGAGTCGAATTCTGATTCTGAGCTGGTAGTGATTGCTGTTGCTACCGTACCAAATTAATTCCGAAAGCCATCAAGCCACTAGGTACTTTGCTTCGTCCTCTTGCATCAGGTATTTTGCAAAGCGGTAATATTTTTTCTAGATTTTCTCCTCTTACGATATGTTCAAAAAATTGATGTATCCATCTTTCGCACAATCGTGTGTAATTCTATCGGTTTGTCTACTTCTGTCCGTATTGCTAGATTTGTTCTTCTTTCAATGTACGACATTCGTCACCATGTCCACATTTCGAGTGCGTCAATGCGTTGCTTATTCACTGTTTTAATTAATTATCCACGTCTCGATTGTATATAAGAAAATTGGAAGAATTAATGTGTTCATTAACTTCTTACGTAATTTTATTGTATCGTTATAACTTGGTAGTTCTGTCGCTGAGCCGACTCCTTGTAAAGTCTTTTACATTCACTACATCTGGTAAATGACAGGTTAGCCTCGTCAGTTCTAAATATTAAGAGATTAAAAAAAAATATATGTTGCATTTTTTCCTAAACTAATTCATCTTTTTATTTCATCTAAGCAACCTCCGTAATCGAGGATCATAAATAAACATAAGGAACTAAATCACTCGTTCATATTCCGACGGGAGATTGGTGTGATTAGATTATAAATTTAAATATACGTGTGTATATGTGTATGTATGTATATCATCATCATAATAATGGAGGCATCTTTTTTGTCAAAAGATAGCATACAACAATTTTGAACCAAACCAAATCATATTTCTCTTTTCCTGGCTGCGTCTATTATTTCGTTTAGTTGCCGTTTTCCAAATCCTGTTGTTATCATTTCCATTCTTCTTCTCTCCGCTGGCGATTTTCCTTCAATCTTCCTTGCATTGCAAGCAAAAAAATCCTCCTTCTTGTATCTTGTGTCCCACGTATTTCTTTTATTTTTCTGTATATCTTCTACAAGCATCGTGGTCTTAATTCCACTTCTCTGGAGTATTTCCTTATTCGTTATCTCCGCTGTCCATGGTATCCTCTACATTCGCCGTAATGTCCACATTTCGAATGCATGTAGCCGCTTAATGCTCTCTGCATTGAATGTCCAGGTCTCGGATGCGTACTTTGCAACCGACATTACGTAGCATTGATTTACTCTGATTTTGGTTTTTATTTTTACTTGCGATCTGTTAATAATGTGTGTAAATTGATAGATTGTTTCGCCATTGCAATACGCGACCTAATTTCGTTGATGTCTCGGCCATCAATTGTGAACAAAGAACCCAAATACCTGATTTCTTTAACTGATCCGATTGTTTCATTTCCTACTTTTATTTTTGCTTCTTTATTGGACGTTCTTGTGAATTTCATTATTTTTGTTTTCCCACCATTTATTATCATACCTTTCCTTCCTCGTTCAGCTTATTTAACATAATCTGCATTTCACTGGTAGAACGTGAAATCAAAACTTTGTCATCTGCGTAGCTAATACATCCTATTGAATGTCCATTAATCTTGATGCCAGAATTATTTATATTTGCATTTTTCATAATCTCTTCTGCATATATGTTGAAAAGTCTGGGTGAAAGCGGGCATCCCTGCCTTACACCTTTCTTTCTCTGGCATGTTTCAACATTGGGTTCATCTTTTATTCTGACATTTCCATATCATTCCCATTAAAGTTCTTTGATTATTTGCAGATCTTTGTTGTCGATATTATACTTTTGTAATATTCGCATTAACTAAGTATGCTGTACTCTGTCAAACGCCTTTTCGTAGTCTATGAAACATGCAATAACATCACGACCTACATTTAGCGTGCGTTGTATCACGTTTTAAACAGAGATATTGCGTCTCTGGTGCCTCTTTTGGCAACAAAACCGTATTGTGTTTCACTGAGTTGTTTGTCCAGCTTTTGTTCGATCCTAGTATTTATAATTGAGACGAGAATCTTCATAGTGTAGCTCATTAGCGCAATTGTTCGATACTCAGAAGTTTTTAATGTTGGTTTTTTAGGTGTCGGTATGAATGTTTGGGTTTTGAAATCTGGTAATTTTCCTTCTTCATATATTCTATTGAGTAGCCTAAGCAGTTGCTTCTTATAATTTTGTGACAAATTCTTCAGAACTTCTGCAGGTATTTGATCTACACCTGTAGCTTTATTATTTCTCGGCTTTAGGTGCCTCCTCGTCTGTTTTACAGATAATTTGTTGTAGCGTTCTTGTATCATCACTATATAACTGTGTTACATAATTGATTCATACCTCCTCTTGATCCTCTTTACTTCCGCAGTCTACACCATTTTTATTCTTAATCATTGAGATGAGTGTGTTTCTCTTCTTGTAATGCTTCATCATATATTTTATTTATGTATGCATTTCTCTTGCGTTATTTTTATTTTGTAGTTCCTCAATTTCTATGCATTTATCTTCAAACCATTTTGTTTTAGCCTCAGTGCTTTTCTTAATTATTTGTTTGTTCAACTTTTTATATTTATTGTTATCTCTGTTTTTCCAATATTCCTTCTGTCATGTGTATCATTTCTATTATTTCTTGGGTTATCCAAGGCTTATTTTTCATTTTTCTTCTTTCTGGTTTGATTTCATCCATAGCGTTGATCACTCCTCGTTTCATTTTTGCCATTCTTCTTCAATGGTCATTTCTTTTATAATATTCATCTTGGCTTCATTTTTATCTTCTGCTTCAAGATCTAATGCTCTATGCAACCCAATCTTTACTTCCTGTCTTTTAAGGCTGTGAAGATCCTATAATTTCTTCTTTGGTGCCTTTCTGCATTTCTTCAACACAATTCAGCAGCTAGTCACCAACAGTTAGTGATCTGTATTACAGTCTGCGCTTGGATAAGTATGACAGTTCTTTACTGTGTTCTTATATTTTGCGTTTACTAATATGAACTCTATCTGATTTCTGTATCTGTCACCAGAGCTTGCCCAGGTATATAGTCTTCTGGGATGATGTTTAAATCATGTATTGCATATTCTAAAGTCATTTGTTTCGACAACTCCAGTTGTCGTTCGCCACGTTCATTTCCATTTCCAAGGCAATATTTCCCTGGAGCACACTTTTGTGGTTTTTGTCAATCTTTGTATTGAAGTCACCCTTTGTGAAGACTACGTCTCCGTGTTTTGCTCGTTTTACTGTGTTTCTCAGTTCTTCATAAAACTTCTAATTCTTCTGTACTGCTATCTGCTGTGGGTGCATATACCTGAATTACTACTATAGGTCTTGGCTTTATCATTAATCTCATCATTGTTATCCTGTTTGAAACTGGAATTATTTCGCTTAAAGCAACAAATATGTTCTTTTTAATCATTATCCCAACTACAAATTCATGTTTATCATTGCCGCAATATATAAATTTGTAATCGTTATCTACATTAATTCTTCTACTTCTTGTCCATTTTGTCTCACTTATTCCCAGAATATCCAGATTTAATCGTTTGGCCTCAATATGAACATTTCTTAATTTCCTAGCCTGGTACAATGTTCTTACATTCCAAGTGGCTATCCTGATTACTTTATTTCTTTGTTTATATTTCCTTTTATCTATGATAACGAGGCTTTGCTCGCTGACGACCTGAAGTGCCCGTGTTGTCTTCCTGCCGGGCTTGGTGTATATGAGGCAACCTGAACCAGTAAAGTTTAATTTTTAATTTGTATTCATCATTGATGCTTCAAGGAAAATAAATGCGGTGGTTTTCCGTGGCCTTCCGCATGTCTTCTGTCGAGGTTTACTCCCTTAAGCTTTAGGTAAACAAAACCCTTTTCCACAAGGCAGTGGAGTTTGTTTTCTGTCAGGGTTTCGGGAACAGATTCTGGCGAGCGGGGTGTTAACGACGAGGTAGCTCTTAGTCGTTTTCCGACGTTCACTTATCTCTGCAGCAAGTTGAACTCCACTGCTTGTGAAACAGTTGCCGAAGTAACTGTGGAAGAAGTCTCCTATTGTCTTTCTGAGGTGAAAAATAGGAAGGCTTGTGGAAACGACGGAATTCCCGCAGAGGTCTCGAAGGCAGTCCACCTTCAAGAGCCTCGTGTTCTAACGAGCCTATTTTAGGCGTGTCTGGAATGGAGAGTGATTCCGATGGTTTGCAAACAGGCGATAAGAGTTCCATACTGAAGTCGCAATAAAATAAAAATATATAACAATCTGCCAGTGGCGAATCCTCCACATTGCCGGTGTTTCTGGCGGAAACATGGGGAAAATAGAGTATGAACTAGTCATTAAACAAATCAAAAATAATAATTTTTCTTTGCCAGATAATGGCGCAATCTTTTGGTAAAGATTTTTTCTCCAATTATTACGGAAGATAGCGCTGTTACGCTTCATTGTGAAAGATCGGTAGCTGTAAATTAACTCTGGCTAGTTTTGTACCGGTTTCAATTTTGGAAACCATACATGTTGTATGTGTTTGAGTAGACGTATACATCGTTACGTATATACGCTATCATGTTCACTACACATGAAAATCTACACCAGCTAATTAAAATTGACTGTTTCCTGTTGGCGTATCGGAAACAGATACATACAGCGCATGCGCACTACCAATGTAACTAGAGGTCAACCTGTCTAGTAATTCAGTAAGTAGGCAAGCGGTTTTTTTCCATGTCGTGTAGTGTTATCGTTGAAATTAATGAACTTTGAATTCAATTTTTTGCTCGAAGAATTTTCCTTAATTCTTCCCAAGGCTGATATTTTATTTAATATTTTACAGAAGAAGATTTGTGATATCGGATACTGTAAAAAACAAATCAACGATTTTCTAAATTATTTAGATGAAATGCGTAAAAACTTCGATGTATTTTGGTGCAAAATGGAAAAATTGGATAATTTAGAAGAAGCATCGTGTTCGAAAAGAATCTGGACAAATGACACGATTGTCCTCGATAAAAAATCATCGTACAAGCGTCTCTTTTGTGAGATAATCGATACTTTAAAAGGGAAGATTATTGACAAGTTTTCTGATATTGATAAACTTGAATTTTTGTCGCTTTTGGATTTTGAAAAGTATTCTTTAAGTTATTTCATAGTCAATTTTTGTATATAATTTCTTTAATTTAATCGACATATAATATTGACAATTTTATTTGTTAGACCAGGGCACATTACCTCACATAATTTTCGATATATAATATAATATTTGCGTTAATTTTTGTAAATGTGTTTGTATAAAGGAAAGGTCTACCGGAAACAAATTGTAATGAACCACGCTTCGCCACTGTCGCCCGGGAACCTTCGTTGCCCTCTTCATACAGACCGATTAGCATACTTTTGTACGTTGGCAAGTAGTTCGAGCGTGTATTGGTGGCTCGCCTAGAGCGAGAATTCGTTCTTGGCTGTCTCCTGCTTAGTTTGGTTATACTGGCGGTATCTCTTCGGAGTTTGCGATTATATCCTTGCTGAGTTGGGTGCAGTCGTGCCGACAGAAGCACGTAGTGGGAATTTTCATAGATATTACGGGCGCTTTTAACCATTAGCTGGGCGAAAGTGCTCTAGTTACACGCAGCTAAAGTATCCGGTTATTTAATAGAAATACTGGAAGACTACTTCCTGGGCAGAACCGCGGTCCTTAAGGCCTCTACTATTATCGCTAGAGAAAATCTTAGCACCGGGTTGTCCCCTGCTTTGGCGAGTTTTTATTAACCCGCTTCTCAAGGCTAATTGGCTGGAGGGGACAACATTAATAGCGTATGCCGTACTCATTGCCAGTGATAGTCGTAGGCAGTTGGAGACTCTGAGCCAGGAGGTCATCGAGTTGGGCCGATGTTCGAGTATGATCTTTTTCTCAGGAAAGGCGATGTATACGTGCCTTAAAGGGAAACTCGAACGTCGACCTGCGATAAGATTAGGGAATAAACCATTACAGTGTGTAACTTCTCTGAAGTATCTGAAAGTTACGCTACATTCTAGCCGCATCTTCTCAGAGTATCTTCTGAATGTTGTTTCGAAAGCAATAACAGCGTACCACGGTATAGCCTGAGTGGGGGATCCCGCACGCTCCAGCGAAGCTTTTGTACAAAGCGATAATAATACCGATCGTAACATATGCCACATCAGTCTGGATTCATAGGGTCGCTAACGTTAAACCAGTTGACCTTATACAAAGCGCGCAAAGGCCAGCCCTTATCGCTATGACCTGAGCATACTGCACAGCCCCGACGGTTGCTTGGATCGCTCTAGCAGGTGACTCCCGCTTGAGCTAGAAGTATACTGTCGTGCTGTTGTGTTTGCATTAAGGTATAACGCCAGGGTTATCTGTGAGAGAGAAGTATTCTGCGTACACGATGATGATTCGTCGGTAAGTATGGGTATAACTCTCGATGATCGGGAATGGATAACGGTTCGAGGCCCGGCAGCTTGGTATGCGCGTTTATATTAAGTAAGCTTATCGAGTCTGCTACAGCAGACGCCTTTACAAAGAGCCGCAAAGTAAGCAGGACCCTGCGTAATAAAATACACGGCGTTACTCTCGCGAGATGGCAAGAGTATTGGATGGAATATGACGGTGCTGTCAAAACTCTACTGCCTAGTGTGATTGACCGAGAAAAATACGAATGGTTTGTGCCCTTTAGGGCGTTGACATGTTTCCGTATGCGTCACGGTCCGTTCCCACGCTACAAGCTACGTTTCTCTCTTAGGGAAACGCCTCGGCAGTGTGTCTGCGGAGCCGGAGCGTGTAATTCACTTGTTGATCGCACAAGCAGATATGCCTGAAGGTACTTGTCGCCGAACAAATTCAACCAAGTAAATTGCCTTCGGTCGGTATCACCAAATTACTGGTGTACTGGCGGAGAGCTGGACAGATTTCTTCCGTCAGAAATCAACCTGGTCTATCGCCCGAGATTTCCTATGCGTCCTTTATAGGATCGCACTCGAAAGTGGAGATGAAGTTTGCACTGTACAGCCTATTAACAGGGCCGCAAACTCTTTACCCGAGATAATATCATCCGGTACCTGACAAGTTGCGCTTGCGCTTCTTGTTGGGGGACAGTGGCTCTTAGCGAAAGTTTCACTGAATGATAGTTGTCGTTAATTTTACCGACTCGGCTTTTGGACCTGAGAAAATCGGTAGGTGATTAGTTGAGAGTCGACAGCTCAGTGACTCCTCAATCGCGCCACCAGATCATCTGGCTAGAGCGGCTGTCTAGGTCTTTGGAAGGAACGGGTCGGCGGTATAAACATAAAGGAACTTGCCCTGCGTTGAGGTACGCCGGCTCGGGGAAGGTGAAGGTCCTTCTATTAGTGAATAAAAATTTACTGTCAGGGTTGATTTCCTTAGCCTTTAAGTAAACAAGACCTTAACTGCAAGGCAGCGGGTGGCTATGGATTAGCAGGTGCGACATATCTCAGTTCGGCCAAGATTTAATAAGCAGTCATTGGATTGTAGAGTTTTGTAGACAGTTCCCAAACTGTCCCTCTACTTCCTCATGCTTATAACTCTGTCATTAACTGCATGAGGTTTTCCACCAGTAGCCGCTCTTGGTCCGCGATTGCTCATTTGATAAACATTTTATTCGCAGCTGACCTACATATCTGTAGGTCATTCCACTATCCGCCATCTGTGGACGCGCACCGTTCCGGTTAGAGCTCCGTCCTGGAAGGTACAAAATGTACCCCCAGTGGGGATGTATATATATATATATATATATATATAAGCGCATGATGAATTCCGAAATATATCCGGTATTCGAGGAAACTATTAAATACGTTAATATCTTATTCGTAATATAAGACATCGTGGATGTAAATTAAAATAACTTATATACGTATGTGTGTTTTTACACTGGCGTAATTAATTATAATTATGAAATAATTACGTTCTGTTTATCGTTACAGTTGTTAACGATCGAAGACGATAAATTAAAGTTAGAAGAACAATTTGCCGAGAAAAAACATTTCGCGTTAAAGAAAAAATTTCAAAAACTGAAAAATTCCTTTCACAACGACGATGTGGCCGTTTTTACTACTCCGAATAATTCCAATTCGAATTTCGTCCCTAACGACGATGTAAATAACGATCGACCGAACAACGATAATTCGGTTCTTTGTAAAAATAACGATGACGTCGTAACGCCGTCCGCCGAACACAGATCGTCTACTTCGTCATCCGGATTTTCAGATTCTGGCAGTTACTCGTCCGATATGTCCGACTCTTCCGTCAACGATCGCGACTGTTGGAATATCGAACGTCGTAAGTTGCATTCGACGTGTTCTAATAGTTCATTCAGTTCGTCCACTTCAATTACCGGTACGTGCGTAATATGTTTAATATTAACATTACGAAAAAAATTCTCGTCCGTTGTTTATATATGAAGAAATCAATTTTTAAACATAACATTCGCAGCTCTCGAAACGTGGTCGCTAACTCAAAAACAAGAAAGCGTCCTGAGAACTTAACAAAATAATTTAGAAACGTCAATACTTAACATGAGAAGCTAGAATAAGTGGAAACAGAGATGTCGTAGCATATCAATCTGCACTTTAAAAAGAAATTGAGGAAAATGTGTCATTAGATTCAAAGATGAGGTGGATGGACGAAGAAATTAATGGAATGGTCCTTGGTATATAATGAAATATGAGAAAATCGAGACCGTAAACACGTTGGGACGACGATTTCGAGAAATTTTAGGAAACTGACAGATTGAGAACAATTGGAAGAGACCTTCGCTCGGAAGGGCCTAGTAAAAAGAAAAACAAACATTTTAGCTTCGATAATAATATCAATAACATTAATAGTCTGTATAATAATATTAAAATGTAGATGAATAGTTATACTAAATAAAAGCGATTCATACAAAGGCGTACTTTGTATTGAAACGGAACTGATGAATTTTACTAAAAAACCTAACTTTATATTTGTGACAACTAATTTGTAATATTTATCGTATAATCAGAAAGTAATAAACATGTGTAGGTTTTTAAACAATTTAAACAAAACATGGCACAAGGAAATTAAATAGTTTTGTTTTTACGATTTTTTTTTTGGTGTACACAATTTTTTATTACGTGGTTTTCGTTTGTTACGAACATGTTGGTACATTTATACACTTACGGTGAAATAAAATTTGGTGATTTTGAAATCTTGTCCGAAATAGATAAATATAGCTCCAGAATTGTTCGAGAAATAATTGAAATTTATAAGCATCCAACTTTCAACAAAGAAGATGCGCATACCAGTTAAATTCAACTTGGCTACCGGTCATTTCTCCCAGAGGAAAATAAAATAAAATAAAAACAACCGCTACATTAGTAAACAACTCCAGGTTCTCCAAGAATAATGATGATAAAAACATCCATGAACTGATGTGCACACAGCAGAGCACTTGTTTATCATCAAATCTGGACAACATTAAGTGTCTAGATTGCGTTCTTCTAAGAGTAGGCGTATAAATATACCTACACATTCATAACCGCCCTCAGTTTGAAAATGAAAACGGTATTTTCAAAACATCACGTAATAACAAAATTGATGACATCGTTAAAAATGAAAAAAAAAATTAAATATATAGATACCAACCATGAAAGTTTAAAACTGCTTTTTTTTGTTACTAAAAATATCTCCACAATTATTAGTATGTCAGGATGTATATTCAACATTACTTTATATTACGATATTAATTTTGGAAATAATTTCGAACATTTTATGGGGAAGTAATGCCCCGTAGCGCACTATTGAATGCGCCTATATGTATACATATATTAAAATTGACTTACTCATATGAAATAAAGCATCTACATATATGTTTCTCATATATATATAATATTTCCGTAGATCATCAGGTATTCAGGGTTATTTGTAAAAAAAGTAACTTAATTTCAAAATAATCGAAACGAAATTACACTGTTCGGAGCATGTCGCGTAATTTGGACATATATAGAAACAAAATTATAAAAATAATGAAAAAGACTTTAACTGCACGCAAAATATTAATGCTCGGTAGAAGGTGGTCTCACATTAGAAAAAGAATCCGTGGATATGGGAACAAATGTGGCTGAGTCATACAGTATTACGAATCGCAGAATAAAATGTAGATGGCTAACCAGTACCTATTTACAAATGGCGATCCCGATAGATAGAAAAAGGAAATAGAAAATATTAATGAGGTAGTACGATGACGTAGTAAACTTATAGCTGGGGAAAACCTGGTTAAGGAAAAATCGGAATGTAAGTAGTTGCAATATTGGAAATGTTTTTATCCATAGGAGGACGTATTGTGATATATATACCGTATACATACGTATATATTTCCGTTATATATTTTTTTTTATATTTATATAGAGGTATTTCAAATATATATCCATTTTAATTTAATCTTGTTTGTTTCAATCTTCTCTCGTATCCCACGTTATTTCGTTTTTGGTCGGAAATGGTTATATAAGAAACAGTACATACGGCATAATACGAGTAGTAGTAAGATAGCCCAAAACCGAAACTAGAAGAATTTGAGGGAAATCGTACAGCTCTAGCAGTGAAGTGACATTCCAGAATATCTTCAGTGTTACTATAACACCACCTTTGCCGTCGAATAAAATAGTTATTCTAATCCATTCGATGGAATACACTTTTATTCCAGAAAGATATGGAGTTAAAACCGGTTTTATTTATTAAACAGATATAAAAATAATAAATACTTCGTTTACAACCGATAAATGATATTTTATAAAACGAGTATCGAAGTCTGGTCAAGTTATTTTTTTTTAAATATTCGAACAGCTCCGATCATCTAAGAAATTTCATTATTATAACGCGCGAATACTCAGATTTTTTGTTCTTCTAAAAGTTTTTCTTTACTTCAAATTCTCCGAATTACTAATTATTGTCGATTGTACATTTAATTAGCGACAAATAATTTTTCTCTATACAAAATATGCTCGATTACGGTTAAAATCAAAACTCGTACACGAATACTTTAATTTATAACATCTCAAGGCAACTCGTTTTTAATAATAGTAATGATAACAACAATTTATCTGGTGCGGAATGTAACGATTAAAACCAAAAAGAATAAAAATGTGATTAAAATAACTAAATTTTGTATTTAAAAACACAAAGCTTTTCGGATATTAGGCCATTTTCAGATGTACATAAAAATAAATAATAATTCTTCTAAATGCTGTTCGCGGTTACCGCGCGTAGCGATCACATAAGGCAAAGCTCATATTTCTCGATTTCTGACTGCACAAAATAATCCACTTATTGAAGATATTCCGTCCATTTCTGAATGTTTTATATCCATGAAAGTATTCTATGATCGACACCGGTTTTTCCGTCAATTTTATCTTGAAGAAGAATATCATCTCGTATCTTTCTCTTCTGATAACGTGTCCTAGGTATTTAATTTTCCTATCCTTTATTGTTTGGCGGATCATTCTTCTTTAATAGTTTTCAATACCGCCTCGTTTTTCATATGTGCCGTCCAAGGAACCTTGAGCATACGGCGATATAACCACATTTCACATGATTTTAAATACTTAAATGCTCTGACAGAATATGTTGTTGTTTCAGTACCATATAGTATAATAGGCCAACTTCAGCATTTTAACAATCTTCTTCGAATTTATAGGGTTAATGATTTGTCTGTTAAAAGCTTCTTCATTTTTTCAAAAGCGGTGTGTGCGTATTGGCATCTTCGATTTACTTCTATTTCAGAATTTAAGTTTTCTGTAATGTAACAGCCCAAATGTTTAAATTCTGTTACTTGTTCTATCCTCTGATTGTTCGCATGTGGGTGTAATTTTGTGTTATGGTTTTTACTTACTACCATGCATTTTGTTTTAGAGACGTTTAATTGGAGACCGTATTTTTTTACTGACATTAATCAGTCGGTTAAGAATCTTTTGCAGATCATTAGCTGAATCTGTAATTAATAACGTATCATCAGCGTAACGGATCTTATTTATATAATGGCCATTAACTTTCATACCTAAAGTCGCATTATTTAATGCTTCATAAAATATTGTGTCAGAATACATATTGAACAACAATGGGGATAATATACAACCCTGTCGAACTCCTCTTTTAATCTGTATATCTTCAGATAATTTATTCTCTACAGTGATCTTTACTGTTTGTTGTCGATATAAGTTATTTATTATTCTAAGATCGTATTGTATTCAAGTATTTGTAATAGTTTATCGTAGCGAACGTTATCAAATTCTTTGTGATAATCGAGAAAACATAAATAGATTTCTTTCTGTTGATTTGAGCTCTTATTCATCAGCAACTTTATAGGAGTGCTTCCCTAATATCAAGACCGGGTTAAAGTCAAACTGGCACTTGTCTAAGGTTCTTTCAATCTTGTCACGTATTCTATGCTTTTAAAAGGTAACTCATGAGACTAATTAGCCTATAATTGTCGCATAAGTAGTTAAAATCACAAAACAATTTCTCAATGAAAAATCACAAAATATATATTTTTTTAATTGTATATCTAAAGTAATATTTTTTACATGTTCTATTTTTATAAATTGTATGTATTTCAATATATATTTTTTTGTATTCACTTGATAATGACTTAATAGCTGAAAAGCTTTGTGATTTTTCATAAAGAAAAAAAAAATGTTTTAATGCGTTTTTTGTTGTTTATTTTTGTATAAAATACAAAGCCATTTAAATACGATTAAAACAAAACTATTACATTGAACTATTTTAAATGTAAAATTATTAATATATTTACAGTAACATTGTTCCAATTTTAATAATTGCCTCACATATATATATATATATATATATATATATATATATATATATATATATATATATGTGTGTGTGTGTGTGCGCGCGCTCGAGAAATTAGGTAGCATATTTGGGTAATAAATCAAGATAAGGAGAACTCAAACAGCACTCGAGATGTAAAGGCTGAATATTAGACAAATAGACCAGAAAAAATTGTTACATAATACAGTGAAAAAAATTGTTACATAATACAGTGAAAAAAATTGCTGCGTCAAAATGAAACTGGACCGGACATGTAATACGTAGACAATAGGCGAAGCTAGAATAATACCCGCTATGTATCAGAAGCAGCAGACAGACTGTCTGAGGTCGTTAGTAAGAGGCACAGGATAGCAACATTTAGAAGGAACTAGGGGAAATGTACATCCGTCAGTAAACTGATACTGGTTAATCGTATTCGTGTATATATATATATATATATATATATATATATATATATATATATCGTATGTATGTATATAAAACGTACCTGTACTATAAAACTGATTTTAAAACCCGCATTAAATAAACTACATTAAAAAATATGTCATATGAAAAAAAATTACGGACACCTCGATTCGCCACACGGCGTTTGTTAAAGAACTTGTTCGCAGCCAATAAGCCGAGAAGATTCCAAATTTTGACCACTTTTTATTTTTGCACGTTTGTATAATTAATGTAATTAAATAGTTAATTAATCGATTAATTAGTTACTTATTAACGACTTTTATTAATCTGTCATCGAATATAATACTTTTACAGAAGACAGCGGTTTCTTCGCTGATAAATCGAAAGATGAGGTTATTTCATTTGCAAAAGACGAACATTTCATTAGCGACGAAGAGGATAATAAACGGAAAGATTATGCCGCTCGTTTTAGACATTCCAGACGTAGTAGACGTAATCGAAGACCATCTTGTACGGTTTCATTTTGCGAACAATATTTCGCCGACATGGTTGTGTAAGTGCGAAATGAATAAACACAATTTTACGTAATCAGGTGTTCGACGCAAGCAACATTATTATTTAGGCTCATAATTTCATCTTTTTTTTTTTTTTTTTTTTTTTTTTTTTACTATTAATATGAATTTTGAATTTTCTCCTGTCGTTACGGTAACAACCCTATCAGTTGACATACAACAGTATGCACTCTCACGTAGAAAAATTTATCAAAGATCCCCCACCTACACGTCTCAGCAGCAGGAAACCAGCATGGCTGACGGCTAACGAACTACAGAGCAGTGTCGACGCAACTACGAAATGGAAGGAAATATGGGTTAAGTAGACTCCAACAAACGGACAATTAATATCAAATCCGGCTAGCAGGGTGCCAGGATTTGGTCTCAACAGAAAAACATGGTGCAATTTAAATCGCGTCAGAACCAACCAGGGTCGTTGCAAATATTTAATGAACAAATGGAAACTGTCGGAAACGGAGCTGTGCAGCTGTGGCGAGATCCAAACGATGTCACACTTTATAAATTCGTGTAAAGTAAATAGCTTTAATAAAGGACTGATTGGGCTACATTCACTAGAAGAAGGCGCAGAAGACTCGCTGTCGAACGTGAATTTATAATGCAGGATATCTCTAAATAAGCGCGTAATTGATACGATAATAATAATAATAATATAATCTTTTTTTTTTACTATTAATATGAATTTTGAATTTTCTCCTGTCGTTACGGTAACAACCCTATCAGTTGACTAGAATTTTTCGTGGTAAAGTCTCCGGTCAACTTAGCTATTTATTCAATTTGTCAGAGAATGAATGTGTACCAACTGTTAGGAAGTAAAAAAAAGGCGGTGAAATAGAAAATCTTACTCCGTATTAGCTACTGATCCTCAATCAATCTTCGGATCACTTAGGCGACGTCACCTGTCGCCTTTCGAAATTTATGGAATTTTATCATGATAATTTTATTTCATTTATATGAAAATATGTTTAAATGTGTATTTCGAAAAGTAAAATATATGTTTTAAAATGACCGTACATTTAAATGTATAGAACTGTTCAAACTTTAATTCGAACTTGTTTAGTATTAATTTTTGACGAAGTTTAAATTTGTACGATACTTCTTATAAAACACTGACATTATCAATAATATGTATTTTAATATTTTTCCGTAGATAAAATTAATCGATTTTGCGCGAAGTAGATAATTCTTTAAAATTATAATTGTATGTTATATTTCTAGCGAGGTTGAAAATAATGTGGACGTCAACGTAGGCAAAAGAGTTCGTTCGAAAACATTTACAGAAGGAAGTGACTATTTAAAAGATGAACAGGTAAAATTTTCACAAACTAACTATCTTTAATATGGCGAAAAAATAGTTACGATGATAATCGATACAGTGATAATATGAAATTGCAATTTTTGATAAAATTGATTTCATTTAAATAATTACGAGAACAACAAGTTTTTGAGCAACTGATCTAAATTTTACATATATGAAGAAAATATTGAATTATGTATTTTTAAAGATATAATTATATTTAGTCTGTAATATTCAGAGTATAAAAATGTAAGTTATTGTAATAATATCTGTTGACGGACATCTCAGTTTTGAATTCAGTAATTTACTTTATTATTGTAATTATTATAATTATTTTGTAATTTGAAACTAGCGTAACTACCGCGAAAAACTTTCTTATATATGTTTAACAAACATTCGTGATTTTTCTAATAGTAACTTTACAGGATAAATTATTTGTGTCTATATATATCGGCTTGAACGGAAAATTAATAATTTCCCGAATAAAATATTATAAACTAACTACATTTTCCGTTAATTAATTATTTTTATTTTAATATATACCATCAGTAATTTGCCATGTTTTCTAACAAGTTTAATAACATTAATAATATACGTCGTATCCGAGAAAGCTCTTAATTAAAAATGTTAGCTCGAATTGAAAATCCATCATTCCTTATACCACAAATGGGGGTTGAAAGCGGTGCGATTTTCGAGTAGAGTGTTATGACATCTGTCGCATTTGACTACGTCACTTACGGAGATTTTAACGCGTATACATACTTACCCCCCTGTGTTCAGTCTCCGCAGTTATTAAGAGTTGAAAATCTGGCTTTCTATATGAAAAAAAAAAAAAAATAAGGCCTAAATTGATAATCTGTCCAGAGAAAATTTTCTAAATGCCCTAATAAACATTTTCCGTCATAAATATCATCCCTCTATCTATCACCAAGGTCTCGGAAAAAGTCGAGTTTTAAAGGGATTGACATTTTTGCAAATTATCCCTTTTTTCAACTTTTTTTAAATAGCCGTTTAATTATTTGTTCGACCGTCTAAAGGTACTCGACTTTTTTTCATCTTATCCTATAGTGGAAAATTTTAATTATATATACTGTGTCTCTATATAGAAAGATCTATTATCGGGTGGTATCGCGGAATTAAACGCAAAATTTTCGCAAATTTCCAACGTCTGTTTCGCTACTTTAGATACGATTTAGCGGAAAATCGCTCTATAGTGGAAAATTTTAATTATATATACTGTGTCTCTATATAGAAAGATCTATTATCGGGTGGTATCGCGGAATTAAACGCAAAATTTTCGCAAATTTCCAACGTCTGTTTCGCTACTTTAGATACGATTTAGCGGAAAATCGCTTTTCTTTAGGGAAATCAAGTCAGACCATTTCCTTTTAAACAACGTAACACTCAATTGTCTATATAGACCGGTATTGGCTGCAACCGTGACCAAAATTTTCAACTCGCGATGTCTTTAAAAATGCTTACACTCGTCTATACCCTAAAGCCGTTTCCTTATCGTCATTATCGCGATCGACGTTATTAACTTTTTTATATTACTACTTACTACTGACCATTGTCATTCGCCCGAACTTTCTGGCCGATGTATTGGACCGGCTCTAGGGAAGTCCGAAATTCGATAGATGTCGGACTTTTTCCGTCACTTATAGCTCCGTTCATATTATAACATTGTTTAAAACGCTAATCGTAACCTTTCTAACGACGTTCAGAGCTTCCAGTTCCGATCAAGGGGCGCGAAGAAATCAAAGTTTAAAAAGTTGCAATTTGAAAAATTCTTATTTAGATCTATTTAACGAGCTTTAAAAGCCGCTTTCCTAATTATTTTTAAGCGTCGAGCTATAAAACTTTTTTTAAAGACTTGCAAATTTTAAAATCTGCTTTTTGGCTTATTTTCAAAGTCTTTAAAATGGGTTTTAATAAAATTTAAGCCTTTTAATCGATAGATATATATTATATATAGGCGATAGTATCGGAAGCGGCCTTTGGACGCGGGAATGGAGTTGGAAATGTACCATTATTTCTTTATTTTTGTTTAGGTATTGGTCGAATATTTTTTCCCTCTTATAATTAAGGTATTTAGGCGGTCCATAAATGGTCACGACCAAATACATTTGTTTTTAAAACCCCGATTAATAATTGGCTAATTATACGATCGTATCTAAAATCGATATTTAACCGTTAAAATATACTTAAATTAATATACAAATCGAATCATGGCGTTAAAATCAAAATTCAAATTTTTGGGGCTAGTGATTTTTTGAAAATTTAAAACTTTGACTTTTTCGAAAATTCATCCTGTATAGATTAAAATCTAAGCTATGGCCTATCATGACTACTTTCGGATCCGATGAATATCCGCCGAATAGTAGAAGTAGCAAGTAGGCAATCCACAACTTTGATCGTGAGTTACCAGGGCTATATGAACTTTCAAACGATCCGGTCTTCTAATATGGGTATAACTATGTAAAATCTAGCGAAAAAAAGATTTCAAACTGAACCCAAGACCTTGCGTTTTTTTTTTTCAAATTCGACTTTTTTCACGATAAATCTCAAATGATTAGAAATCGTGGAAAATTATAAGAAAGTTAAGCGGCATTGAAATTCGCATCTTATAACGTTACAGTCGTCTTTTTAAACAAAACACGCATCGAGATAATGGGGTTAAAGGGATTAGGAAGTATGGACCGTTTTTAGGGGCCGTATGATAGATAGGGGGTCCAGGTTTACGTCACGAAAGTAGACGTCGAGATCTGTCATTAATGTAATAATGTACATATGATTAACTGGTATCAAGAAATCGCGAACTTAATATTCCGTTCTCGACTTTTAAATATTCGGTGAGCAATTTTTGGTAGCCGTTTCTACAATGCTTTTAGCATAGACAATGTTATTATATCTATATATATTTTTATATAGATATTCAATATGCACGGATCATTATCTATTATGAGTGTATATATATAGCGGTTTAGCCGGTGTATCTACCGTCTTCGTCTAACATACAACCCGTTTGAAACGTTCTTACCTTATTAATTGTACGCGTGTACATTAAGCGTACTATGCTACCGCTGAATTTATTGCGCACGATGTAAACGTTTTTAAACGATGTTGCCTTCTCCGATCTGATTTTCTATCGTAACGCTTTCTTGTAAATGTAAAAACCGCATGAAAATCTCAATCCGAACCCAAAAATTTCAAAAGGGGTATTATTTTTTTTTCTCAATAATTTGGAAACAGTTTGAGATAGGAAAATGTCTTATACGAAAGTTGTAGTAATTTTTAAATATGAGTCAAAACACATATTCACGTTTCAAAAGTGAATAGGTGAAGAGAACTGGGGTCTAAATTTTTAAGGATTTTCCCTAGATATTAATAGTTCTAGAATAGATTAGGAATCGAGTTTGACACGAAATGAAAAATATATATTTATATATAATATTTATTCTAGAAATAGAAAATAATTTATTCCGTTTGCGCACACAACTTAAATTCATGGAGAAAAATCAGTATTTTTCTTATACACTTATGTGTCCAAGGCGGGGAAAGCACTGATATACTTCTGTAATATTATTGTCATTCCAGATCATGCAGGTTCACAAAATAAACTGAAGCAAATTCATCTATTTAACATTCTCTTATTACCTGTGTGCGCCTGCATGATATGCAGACATAAACAGAATACTCTTGTGTAATATTATTGCCATCCCGGACAAGCACACAGACAAGAATCGGTATTTTTTTATACACTACCTGGCCAAGAGTGACCATACAAGGAATTTAGAAATAAATCGTTCGGTACTTGGTATTTTGATTTCATTCGATTTATCTGTATCAATCTTCAAAATTTTAATTCAAGTTAATCTTTAATTGATATAAAATTACAATTAGATAAATTTATCAAGTCAATTGTACATTAGATTG
Source organism: Coronaproctus castanopsis (assembly GCA_032883995.1). Taxonomy (NCBI): domain Eukaryota; kingdom Metazoa; phylum Arthropoda; class Insecta; order Hemiptera; family Monophlebidae; genus Coronaproctus; species Coronaproctus castanopsis. Next base: position 104,387,747 of record CM065053.1, on the reverse strand, counting down.
ATTAATATAAAATCTACAATTTTGATAAATTTATATAATCGAATGATATGAAATATGAAACGATTTATTTTAAAAAGGTGTTTTCCCCATTTTGGACACATAGGTGTATAAGAAAAACACTAATTCTTATCCATGAATTCAAGTTGTGTGGGCAGTTGTAATAAATTATTTTCTATTTCTAGAATCAATATTATATAAAAAATATATATTCTTCATTTCTGTCAAACTCGATCCCTAATCTATCCTAGTACTGTTCGTATCTAGGAAAAACCGTTAAAGTTTAGACCCCAGTTTTCTCTTCACCTATTCACTTTTGAAATGTGAATATGATATGTTTTGATGCATATTTAAAAACTACTACACCTTTCATATAAGACATATTTTCCTATCTCAAACTGTTTGCAAATTATTGAGAAAAAATCGATGGTCGAGAAAAAAAAAACAGAATAAGTTTTCGAAATTTTCAGGTTCAGATGGAGATTTTTATGCGATTTTCACATCTATACGATAGAGTTACTATAGAAAATCAGCTCAGTGAAGACAAAATCGTTTAAAAACATTTACAATGTGTAATAAATTTGACAGTTACATAGTATGCCTAATGGACACGTGTACAATTAATAAGGTAAAAACATTTTGATACTGGATTGTATGCCTGATGAGTATTAGACAAAGATAATAGATACACCGGCTAAACAATATATATATATAGATGATTGGTTGACTCTTGGGTGACATTTAGGTGAGACTCATGTGACATTTAGTGAGACTTGTGGACATTTGGGTGACTCTTGAGTACACTTGAATGAGACTTGGGTGATGATTGGTTTAGAAGGCGACACTGAGGTGAGACTTGGGAGACATTGGGGTGAGACTTAGGTGAAACTTAATGTCCCCAAGTCTCTTTCAAATGTCTCAAGTCTCACCCAAATGTCATTCAAGTGTGTATAATTGTCACCCAACTGTCGTATGATTGTCACCTAAGTGTCACCCACGTTTCAGCCAATCGTCACTCAATTCTTGCTAGAGTCACCCAAATGTCACATAAGTTCCACTCAAGTGTCACCCAATCTTCACCTAGGTGTCAGCTAATCATCACACAAATATCACCTAAGTGTCAAGAAGTGTACCTGATATCATTAAGCAGACAATTTATAATAATATAAGTAAATGATATTTGTGTAACATCACAGATCATGCAGGCGCATAATAAAACAATGAGCAGAAAAGGCTTGCCATTAGACAAATGTATCATATATATGTGTAGGCAATTATAATACTGTCACAAAATGCCAGACACGCGTGTATATGCAAGATAAATCATAAAATATCAGATGTGACACACATTAAATAAAAGTAGGCACAAAATCCAACATGTAAGAGATCATATACATGCGCACATCTGCGTTGCATATAAATAGTTCCTTGAATGCTAGCTAATTTTGTACATAAAAATAAACGTACAATAGCTAGTCACGACATTCGGCAATGGACAATACGACGATGATGATGAAGAGATTAACTAAAAAAGATAAAAATAGGGCTACATGATGTTTTGCATCGTTTTGTTATGTACATGCATGATCTAAGATGTTACACAAATATCATTAATTAGACCAAAATTATCATTTGAAGATTTGAAACGACATTGATGGAATTTAACAAATATGTATTGGAGAAGTCAACAATGAACCACCTCGTTTAAGCGGTACTTTCTCAAATTGACGAAAAATCGCTTAGACGACATTTCTTACAACAAACTTTCGAAACGACGAAGCTTTACTTTTATATATTATATTCACGAGTGCCAATAAAAAAAGGCCTTTAAGCAATGCTTTATAAATGATAAAAGAAAATAACCCTGGCCTTGGAGGCACCACAAAGATCAAATTATGTAAATAATGCGATATTTAAAGATCTCATACTGTTAGAACGTCCGTGTTAAAAAATATATATAATTAAAGGTTGCAGATTCGGCTATAAAGTCAAAACATAATTTATTTCGCATACTACTAGAACTTATCCTTAATTTTAAAATTATACGAATTTGGATATAAGTCTGTATGTAATGTATATATATATAAGTAATTATAAAAATATCGCTTGTTATAAATGCTATATTAATTTGCAACATATAAAATAAATAATAAAACTTAACGTTAATGTCGATATAATAACGAACAAAACATGTTATTTATTTATTTAGGATCGAAATCTAATTCGACGCTCAAACGTTACTATAATTATTATGATTATTATTGTCAAAACCTGGTTTGAGATGAGCGAGCCATTGTCACACAACAATAGTAATAATATTAATAGTTGAAGCTTTACAAGGTAAGTAGAATTAAAAATTGCGCATGTTCAAGTCGAGCGAGTACAAAAATAAAGAAATGAAGTGGGAGAAAAGATGTTTCAGATGATCATGATTGAAGTTAGGCAGTTAATAGAAGTTAAAGTAAGAGAAAAAGATGAGTTAGATAGTTAAGTTTTTTGTTTTTCGGAGCTTAAGAAAGAGAAGATGGTTAGTGAGTTTGATTTTGGAGCTAAATAGAAAAGAAAATGGTCAGCAAGTTCATTAATGGGAAGATTACTGAAACCATCATCAAACTACAGACATCTCAATCCAGGTCAATTTTCTATTTACTTTAATATTAATATTTCTTAATAAATTAACTTTTATTAGCGAAAGCACAAAATTATTCAGAGGAAATTAAATTTAGTCACACTTTGCATGGAATTATTATCGCTATCATTATCCGAAAACGAAATTGATTTTTACATATAATTATTATCGCTATTTAATAAAAAACAAGTTAAATTAATTTTTTTATGTAGACATATATTTCTACGATTAGCAAGTTAAAAAGTATATATATATATATAAAGAACATATATAATATATGGGGTTCTAAGACATAGGAACGAAGTCTTCATATCTGTTAGGTGAGCATCATCAAGGTCTCCATGTATGTATATGAATATGAATATGAATATGTATATACATACATACATATATATATATATATATATATATATATATATATATATATAATTAAGTTTTTTCTTTTCTGTTACAGATATGACAGTACGAAATCGTTTCATTCAAAAATCTCGTTATGATAAAAAATAAGCACGTTACTATCACAATTACACTGAATATATTCGTTCACTATAAATATTGTATCAATCACATTCGACGATAGTCTGACATTTATTTGTATCAATAATCGACTACCTTCATTTTGAAAAGTTACAACGGAACATCTGTGATGTGGAATGTAATATTTACGGTATGCACATTCTAGTCTACACCTTTCTCAGCTGTTTTAATTGAAGGACAACAATCGTACAAATTTGCTTCGTTATGAACGGCTACCTTATCACATGCGTGTCTATTAATTAATTCTTAATCTAGATGTCTCCTTCGACCACAGGTCATCAAATTCTAAATAAATCGATCAAATTAAAAACGTATTGTTGAATAAATTATGTTTGATGATCGAAGGACATGCTTTTCGATAATGCAACTTCATGACTATCGTAATGTTTATATTATATATACATACTTTTTTTTTTGATAAATTTCTTCGTTATTATATCGTATATTTATCGTTGTTAAAACTAATAATAGTTACGATACGAATTAAGGGTTTCTTTAATTAATAATACCTGGGATACCGAGGTTTCCTCGTTTGTGTTTTTTTTCTTTTTTTTTTTTAAATCGTATTTTTCAGATAATATATTTCGGTACGAATCACACACTATTAAAAACCATTACAGACATAACTATAACTAATTTAATCGTGTACAATTTTAAATTTCCGCAGTTATAACCAAAAATATGTTCACATTCAACAAATATGAGGATGCACCTGTTTTCAAAATAATTTCGGAATTTTTCGATCGAATTTTTTTTGCTTAAAATAATTCGTTTGTAGATTAAGAAATATTTCCGAGAATCCGATATTTTAAATAGAAACGATACCTGAGATTGTAAAATTTTAATTATATTTAAAAACACATGCGGCAAAATGGAAGTTCCTAAAGCTTATAACATTTAACAGGTTAATGTGATTTCTTTGATAAACGCAAATAAAAAGTAGGTTTAAACGTTAAACGTTAAAATAACAAAACGAAAAATTCGAATAAAACTACATTCTAAAAGATGCGATTCCATATTATAAAATAAGTCGTTAGAAATTTGACAAATGGCTTTGTGTTATGTTATCGTTTAAATATATCATCATCGTCGTATCGTTGCCGAACGTAATGACTAGCTATTGTACGTTTATTTTTACGTACAAAATGAGCTACCATTCAAGGCACTAATGCGCGCGCATATGAGTTTATACGGAATGGGGTGCAACTGCCTAGTCCGTGATAATTAAAAATTAAATAATTATGAAAACTTTCTATGTCGCGTGTTGGTTTCGAACCCCCGATCGTCGAGTTGACAGTCGAGCACGGCCTATAAATAAAATACGGAAACGCAAAACTATACATAGGTACGACGTTTCATATTTTATATTTGAAGGTCATAAAATACTTCAAATTTGTCTAAATTCTGTTCAAGTACTTCGCTATTTTAAAAATATTTCAATATTTATATCTATTTTAAAGTAATTAGCGGATTAAAATAGTAATTTTACATTACCGTGTACCGAATGCTGTTAAGAACTCACACTCTATTTAAAAACACCCCCTGTGCAGCGCCTGTAATTATATATATATATATAAAATTTTAAAAACCATTTTCTCAAAAACAAAAAAATAACATTTGTGCCTCGGGGCGCAGGGAAGAAGTGAAACTTAGCGACGTTTTAACTAAATTCACTAGTTTTTTTTACGCCTATATACACACACACATATATATATATATATAAAAAAAGAATAAGCCGGCGCGCCTAACGCTACAAAATATAGTTTGAAAGACGGGCATTGGTAATGTACGTATAAATATAATAATATAAGGAATAAATTTAATATCGATATTAAGGGAGAAAAAGTAAAACAAGAGGAGCGTAATAACCAAAGATGGTAGAAGTAAAAGGGATATAAAAAGCAGAATTGCCCAAGCTAAAACAGCGTTTTATAATAAGAAAAGCTTAATTGACATCGAGAAACATAGATCTAGCCGTTAGGAAAAGACTGCGGCAAGTATATGTATTCAGCATTGTCCTATATAGATACGAAACTTGGATAATGACGAAAGACGAGAACCGAAGACTGATGGAATTAGAAATCTGGTGTTACAGAAGATTATTGAAAATAACATGGACAGATAAGGTAACCAACGAGGAAGTTTTAAGAAGAATTAATGAAAAACCGACGTTGTTAAAAATAATAGTAAAAAGAAGAACCGAAATGATAAGCACTGCGACACGAATGACTAATAATTCGTCTAATAGAAGGTATTCATCCGGGAAAGAATGTGATTGGAAGGCCGCGAACAGATTACATTTCGCAGATACTCGAAAATGTGACGGCGTCATTGTATGAAGAACTGAAACGGATGCCACAGAATCGACAGAGATGGAAATCAATGACAAACCAACATTAGAATTGAGCACAATATAATGATATATATATCCGTCTGTTATTTCGTTGACACACCTAACGCAACAAAACGTGGTTTGGTATGCGTGGGCTTAGTAGTGGAGGTACATTATATATATATTATATGTATATATATATCCGTTCGTTATTTTCGCTCGCTCGCTCTCTTGTTTTGCGGGTTAACAACTCATAATAAAAGTTCGTCTGTTATTTCTGATACTGGAACCTCAGACACTTTTGATATAAACACTGGAGTCAAGCAAAGTTGTGCTAATATTGTTCAATTTGTACATAAACGTAATTCATACTGCTCTTGGTTTTGGAAATAAACTGCAAAAAGACGGAGATTCTACAGATAAATATAAATGCTGCTGTTACTATTGATTTATACATTCGAGATAATAAGCTGTGTAATGTGAGCTGTTTTAAATACCTTGAAAGCTACGTCAATAAGGTAACAAATTTGGATGATGAAATTGCTTATATAATTGGAAATGTCAATGCAGCATGTGGCAAATTGTCTCAGAGAATTTTTAAAAACGAAGATAAGTTGTGCTAATATTGTTCAATTTGTACATAAACGTAATTCATACTGCTCTTGGTTTTGGAAATAAACTGTAAGAAGACGGGGATTCTACAGATAAATATAAATGCTGCTGTTACTACTGATTTATACATTCGAGATAATAAGCTGTGTAATGTGAGCTGTTTTAAATACCTTGAAAGCTACGTCAATAAGGTAACAAATTTGGATGATGAAATTGCTTATATAATTGGAAATGTCAATGCAGCATGTGGCAAATTATCTCAGAGAATTTTTAAAAACGAAGATTTGACAACAAAAACGAAATTAGCGATATTCAAAGTTATTATTAGTGCCAACAATTATGTATGGAAACGAAACTTAACCTATTATGAAAAATCACCTTAAAAAGCTGGAGATCTGTCATCTGAGCATGATTAGAAGAACACTGAAAATAAGCTGGAAACACTTTGTGTCAAACGAGAAACTTAGCTTATTGTGCAAATGCTGACTGAAAGGCGCATGAAATTGGTCGGTCATATTTTAAGAATGCATGATGTCTGCGTACCAAAGAAAATGCTATATGGTGTTCTAGAAACTGGAAAAAGATATGTTAGAAGACCTAAACTGAGCTATAAGAATATATTCGTCAATGATCTGAAAATGGCAATAAACCCAAGAAAAACTGAGACTTGAATGCACAAAACAAAATAAATGGAAATCTATCGTAGATAGCACAATACTGGCAGAGAAGGTTACGTCCCAAAACAAGAGGAAAACATAGGTGGTCAACCAGTTCGATTGCAAGTGATCAACAACAGCAGATAGTCTGCCACGTATGCGGTTTCTAAAAAAATCATTGTACCCTTGGTATTCCTTTTTCGTCATAAAGTCATACTCGGCAACGAGGAAGAGAATGAGAGAGAGAGACTGGATTTTAGTTTGTGCAAGAAAAAATCATTTTATTTTTATACTACTATTTAAGATAAACTTATAAATAGGTAAATTTATTCACCGATATGCGCGGAAAATCTTACATTTCTTAAAAAACGACTTTAAAATTAATTACACTCTTTTGAGATTTTAATTTTTATGCTTACAAACATGAAATAGAGCGAAATTTTGCCGTTGTAGCGATAATGCGACGGTCAACTTCCGACTTTCTCGGTTATATGAATAGTGTCGATTAATTACGCTGTCTACTTTTGTTAATACCATAATGAATAGATTTTTAAGAATAGCTATATGAAATATCAACGGGTTATTTCTGATTAGTAATAAACTTGACGTACTACTATTTCACACATCGCACTTACACGAACATACCACACTATACTGTAGCACTCAACATCTCGATGAAACAGCTATCATTATAAAAGCATATATACGGAATTTTGAGATAAATAAGTTTTCCGAAGCACATTTGCAAACAATAACTATAGCCATCAAATCATCCTCTGAACTACTAGTAATTTCATTAGTCTACTGTCCTACGAAGCATAATATAAACTGACTTCGACGCTTTAAAATTTGGGAAATAAATTTTTATGCGGAGACGACTTCAATGCAAAACATATAACGTTCGGATCACAACTGATAACACCAAAAGTAATTCATATACTCATGTCTCATAAAAAATCGATACTCTAGCTTATCAAATAGCGTACCATCACACTGAAATCATAGGAGAGTTGTTTAAATTAACGGAAAGTTGGTATGAACAGGGTTAATTGCCTACAGACTTTAAAGGCAATAGTAACATTACAAAAAAAAAATATTAACACAAAAGAATGCTCCGAATATAGAACTATAAGTTTGATCCCACATGTATCAAAAATAATCATAAAAATTGTAATGAGAAGATTAAGACGAAGACTAGAAGAAGAACTAAACAACGATCAGTTCGGATTTAGAAAAAGGAAAAAAAGGTACTCGAGAAACCATATTGGCATTAAATCATCGAGAAAAAAATAGAAGTTGGGGAAGAATTATGTATAGCGTTCGTAAATATAGAAAAGGCGTTTGATTGTGTAACGTGGGGTGTATTATTAGTAAAACTAGAAGAAATTGGATTACATTACAAAGATAGGAAAATAATATGGGAGTTATATAAGGAGCAATCGACGGAAATAAAAGTCGAAAATTAAAAAAAAAAAAAGTGGAATAAGACAAGGATGCTCATTATCATCGATACTTTTCAACTTGGTAATAGAAGAACCAATACCGAAAATGAAAGAAGACACCACAGACGTAAAAATAAATGGGCAACAGATACATCGTATAAGATTTGCAGATGATATTGCATTATTGGCCGACAATGAACAACAACAAATAACAAAATTATGAAAATACTTAAAGCGAATAAATTTAAACATAAGCAAAAGTAAAACAAAAGTTCTAGTAGCATCAAAATATGAAAAGAAAATGCACATTCAAATATTTAGGTAGTATAATAACGCACACAGGAAGAAGTAATACAGAAATAAAAACAAGAATTGCAATAGCCAAGCAAAGAGGTTTATTTAATAAAAATTTGAAAATAGAAACACGAAAAAAACTTTTGAAACCGTACATATGGAATACATTACTACATGGTTCAGAAACGTGGGCGTTAACGAAAAATTTAAAAGAACGCTTGGAAGCCTTCGAAATGTTGGGTTGGCAACGTATGATGAAGATCTCATGGACGCAGAAGAAAAGGAATTCAGATATTTTGGAAGTCGTAAATGAAAAAAAGGGTACTACTGGAAACAATACAACAAAGACGAGAAAGGCTTCTAGGACACATACTGCGGCATAACACGTTTATGACGGTCATAATAGAAGGAAAATTGGAAAGAAGAAGAAAAAGAGAAAGACCTAGAATAGCATGGATAGATCAAATAAAAGAAAGAAAGCGAATGATGTATAAAGAATTGAAGAATATAGCAGACAACAGGAAGGACTAAAAGAACATGGTTGACTAGCTGCAATGAGAAAAGCTGAGCTCTTAAATATTGATGATGACCATCATAGATATTAGAAAAGTTCCCGATTTACAAGACTTTTTTTACTACTGACGAAATAAACATTAATTCTACGTTAATAGACTCCTCTCTAGATGATACATCGGATCATTCATTTATATGTTCCTGTAAAAACGGAGAAACAAATAGAGATAGTTGTAGATTATTTTACTAAATGTCTCCAAGAATCTGCGTATTTAGCTAACCGGAACAATAAAGAACGCGTTCAAATAATTAATCCAAAAATAATAAAAAACCATGATCGCCGAAAAAAGACGTTTAAGACGGATATGGTATAACGATCGGAGTCCCATCAATAAAATAACTTTTAATCGCATCGCTAGGCAACTAAAAAATAAAATCTTGAACTTTGAGACATTTAGGAATTACATACTCAATTTAGCACCCAATAAAGCAGCTGATTACAGTTTGTGGAAGGCTACAAAAAGTATACAGAATAAAATCTGACCTTCAATAAGAACGAATTGGAGGCGCAGCAGTGCACAAAAAGCCTTAACAATTATATACTCAATTTAGCATTCAATAAAGCAACTGACTACAATTGGTGGCTACAAAAAGTCTAAACTATAAAATCTCTCACTGCATTTTAATAAGAATGGATAAAGCCTAAAGTATTTGCTAGTATGCATAACGCTCTCTGTCGAAAATAAGTGTAAGATTCGTATTGTTACGATAGTACAGTCAAGATCTAGTTTTTAAACATTTTGTTTCTTGCAATTTTTTTTACTGCTAATTATTTGTATCAAAATGTGATTTTTGGAAAAAACGGATTTTTTCGCATATTTTTGCCAAATCTAGGCCCCTCCCGCATATATATATATATAAATTACGTGTCACATTGTTTGTCCGCGATGGACTCTTAAACTACTTAACCTATTCTAATCAAATTTGCACACCGTGTGCAGTTTGATCCAACTTGAAAGATAGGGTAGCTTACATCTCAATTTATAGTCGCAATGGGGGTTGGGGGGGTGTCGCATTTTTAAATTTAGATTTTTGTAAAATTTCGTAAGAACCGATTTCATAGATAACAGTATGATAAGTTCAAAGCAAAAAACCGTTTTCAAATCCAATGGATAGGTTTTGAGTTACGAATTTTTCAAAATTGCCGACTTGCCACCTTTGGCAGGGCGTAGCGTGGGTAGTAAAATTTTTAAACGATTTAACGGTTGACTATGTGTTTTCTATATAATATCTATCGTATAAAGCGAAAAAACAATTCAAATTGAACCTGAAAATCCTTTGGATTTTTTTAAAATTTCGATTTTTTCGCAATAATTCGCGAACGATTCGAAATTTGGAAGAATTGTTCAAACGAAAGTTATTTTTCATTAAAATACGCGTCCAACTATGGTAGTTGCGTATTTTTATAGCGAATACTTGCCAAGAAAATTGCGTTTAAAAGGTTTTGGGTTCTTTTTGAGGCCCCTATGATAGGTACGGGGTTCCGGTTGGGCTCAAAAGAAAGTAATCGTGAAGATCGATCATTTACGTTATTAGGTAAATGTTACCAAAATTAATCGGTAACGAGAAATCGCGAGTTGAAAATTTCATTTTTGATTTTTAAAACGGCCGATTTTACAATGCATTTAGCATGGGCAATGTTAATTATATACCTATATATCGTTATATACGCAATGCTTTTAGCATAGGCAATGTTAATTATATATACATATATCGTTATATACATATATATATATATATATATATATATATATATATATATATATATATATATATATGCGTACGCCATTATCACGTGGTAGCCCAAAAAAATTTGATCGATCTTTTTTATTATATCTTTATATAATAACTCTTCTACGGCTGCACTGATTTTAATGAACTTCTTTGTTTGTCTTCAGGTGGATTCGGGAATGGTTTAGATTTACAATTCGGTCTAATTTAAATTGTTTATTCCTGCGAATTTTTAAAAATTGCCGACTTGCCACTTTTGGCAGGGCATAGCGCACGATGTAAATATTTTTAAACGATTCCGCCTCTTGAAATAGCAGTTTCTACATAAGATCTATCATATTAAGCCAAAAAACCGCGAAAACAAAATTCAAACAACCCAAAAGTTTTATAAAGGGGGGACACCTTGCGATTTTTTTCAGCAATAAATCGCGAACGATAAATCGGGGAAAATAGTTTAAACGAAAGTTATGTAGCATTGATGTAAGCGTCTAACGATAGTATAATCGTATTTTTACACGAAATACCCACCGAGAAAATTGGGCTTAAATGGTTTAGAGGTTTTGGGTCATTTTTAAGGCCACTATAATAGATGGTAGGTTCGAATTAACGTTAGACGAAAGTAGACGTGGAGAAGATCTATCATTTACGTAATAACATAAATTTTACCTAAATTAACCGGTAACGAGTTTAAATTTGATTTTCGATTTTTAAAAATTTTTCGACCGATTTTTGATAGGCCGATTCTACAATGCTTTTAGCAAGGGTGTGAGGCGTTAGGTAATATATATATGTATGTATGTATATAAAATACTATTTAGACCTCCCTTACAGCGAACTTCGTATCGCCCAAGAATCAATAAATGTATTAGCTTATTAGCCGAATTAAATATACTTTTTTATTAAGTTTAATAAATCAACAAAAATTAAAATGTATCGCCATATCGTTTAAGTCTCTTTACAAATTTGTTTTTTACGTTTTTTGTGTAATTCCTAATTCTCCATCAGTATTTTTTATTTAATTCAGCTAATAATTTAATACATTTCTTGATTCTGGGGCGATACAAAGTTCGCCGGGTCAGCTAGTATATATATATATAACTGTAATATCGCAAAACGTAAAGTGTTTTAAAATTAATGTATGAACGTGCGATAAATTATTTCTGAAAATAAATTGTATGTAAAAATAAAAGTAAATATATTTAGCGTCAAAAATTTCTACACGTTGATATAATAAGACAATGATTAATGAAAAAAAAAAGATATATATAATGGTGGGGGATTATGATAATTATATCGAATATATAATCGACTACAAATTATATATATATATATATATATATATATATATATATATAATTTGTTTTATAAATGTACGTGTATAATCGTAGACAGCTAAAGTAAATTTCGCATACGGATTGAAACGATCGATAAACAATATTTTTAAACGAACATGTTCCTTTTTTTTTATCGATTTTTTCTCTGCGGAAATCTTTGGTAAAAATTGATATTAATTTCATTCGTATATACAATACGAACCTTTCTCATAATACAAAGCTAAACAGAATTTTTCGCACGTATAACCGCGAAATTATATAAAATTGAAACGTAAAATATTTTCTCAATTCGGAAAGTACGCGATAAGAATACCACAAAACAAAAATACACGATGATAATACTACGAGTAGTACTAACCTGATTATCGTTGCTAACGAAATCCTGGGTAGTTTGGATGAACCTATAACACATTTTTAAAAAATTAAAAAAACAATTTTATTAAACAGCATCTAATTTTCGAAACGATATAAATAATTTGAACAAGCGGATTCGTATAAGGCGACAAATTTTGAAAGTTCGGACAGTCTAAAAGAGATATTTGTTTATATTCAGCAAAATAAAAGATAGAAATACACTGAAAAAGTCTATATATAATAAAAAAATATAAAAGAAAACAACAAAAAATAGAGTAAAATTTAAAAAAAATACCTTACAAAAAATAGCAAAGTGAAAAGTTATTTATAAAATAATCTCATAGTGAACGTGGTACACAACAAAGCAATATAAAATTTATACATAAACAATCACACTAAATAGACAGAAAATTAAAAACTTCTGATTAAATTTATACACGTTTTTTTCATTATACCGGTAACAAGTACCATAAACAACGGTGATCACGACAAATTTAGCATATTAATTTTATGTCTGCAATGAAACATTAGATTGCGATATGATAAAATAATGAATATGTATGGATAATAAAGTATTATAATGCGAGAGTAATATGTGAGGTGATATAAGTAATGATTAAAGAACAGTAAGTAATATAATAAAGAAATATATAGCACAAGATAATTCCGGTTGCTAGATAATCGAGGGAGCATCCCGACACCATTTACTTCTCGGTCTTCTAGCTGCATTGCCTGGAAGTCTTAATGAGTGCATTCTGGCAATATTGGGATTACTTCTATGTTTGAGTTTGTTAAATAGTTTTTCGTACTGGCTAATGTAAATATCCTGCATATGTAAATCTGCCTCGTAAGACTGCATGTTCCTTCGAAAAGGAGTTGTTGATCCTAACCATAAATGTTCTGTTATGACTGAAGCAACATGTAGAGATCACGTGTGCCGTATGCGATAGATATTGCGCGGAAATTTCGTTAGGTCGTGAAATAGTAATAAAAAATAAACGTGCAACTAAATTTATTTAAATATTCAAATGTCTGGGCAGAGTCCAAAAAAAGCAGAACATATTTCCTTTTTTTTTTCTGGTGTTGAAGAGATAGCATCGTCCAGTCTATGACATTGTTGGATCGTGGAGTGCTTAACTTAAAAACCAAACTGGTGATTTGGTATTACTAATGTATTTCTTAAAACTATAAATTCATCAAAATTTATCGTAGAATTTAATAAATTATTTTAATCTTTCTTTTTTATTTACATTTTTCTTAAAAGAAAAATTCTTTATCGCATTTAATTTTTATCTCTTTCCTTCATTATTTTTATTATTTTTAGTATTTTTCATTTGTATAATGTTTTTTTGTATATAAAAAAATTATATTATGTAATCAATGTGAAAAAGAATACACAGGAGAAACAGACAGAATAAGATTTAAAAAACATTTAAATTTGTATATGAATAACGATGAAAAATCATTATTTGGATTAAAACGCAAAATTGACATTAACCGAAAATAAAAAATTTTACAATATAGAAAAACATTACAAAAAAAACACGAAAACCTACTAGAAAAAATGAAAATAATAAAGAGACAAAAAAATATTAAATTCGACGATAAATTTTGATGAATTAGTTTTAAGAAATATATTATAAATTTAATCAATTCTTATATTAGATAGCAAGTTTTTATTTTTCTCGCTATTTAGTGTAATTGTTTATGCATAAAAATTTTATATTGCTGATAAGTTGTGTTGTTTACCACATTCACTACCAGATTATTTTGTAATCAACCCTGTTTTTTCACTTGTATATTTTTTTGTAATATCGTACATATAAATTAAGTATTTTATTACATTTTATTGTTTTCATCCGTTTGATAAAAGTCGAACAGTATTGTGGTCTTTTTATATATAAAAAATTAATGATTTTAATTACTTTTTTGTTGTTTATTTATGATCTAAAAGTACATACGTTCCATTTTATTTAACGTACGAATATATTTCGTAAAATTTCTAGACTAAACGTTTCAATAATAATCTTAATTCGAATAGATAAAACGTCACGAACAATTATTTTAGCTAGGGAACGATACATTATGCTCGGGATTTATTTACAATTATACGAAAAAGTTGAGATCGAGCTATAAAACGGTGAGTAGTTATTTTATATACAAAATTAATTTACAACGAACCAAAATATCATACGTATCAAGATCAAATACGTACGAACGAACGAAATAGTCTGTTTTTAACTTTTATTAAATAACATTTAAACAATAAAAAAGTAGTTAAAATCATTAAATATAATAAAAATCATTATTTAGAAAACAATGTAAAGAACTAAAACACATCAATAATATGAACCAAAAGTATAAAATTTTATATACGGAAAAACATTATATAAAGATAAATCTACTAGAAAAAAATGAAAAATAATAAAGAAAGAGATAAAAATAATTTATTCAATTCGATGACAAATTTTGATGAAAAACTGGTTTTAAGAAGTATATTGTAAACTTAATCATTTCCTACTTTTTATATTAGAGAGAGAAATAGAGATAGCTTAGATTTTTCTGGCCAGTTATTGTATTAGATAATTATGTATATTGCTGATTACGTTATTATATTCTCCATCAGATTAGCTTATAATTAAATCTATTATTTTACATTACTTTTCTTTGTATATTGTACATGTAAATTAAGTATTTTCTTACATTTTATTTTTTCATCGTTTGTTTGTTTATTCTTCTTCTTTTTCGAATTTGGCCAACGGAAACATTACACACATGACTTTAATTTATAGTTTTTTTTCTTTGTTTATTATTATTACTATTTTATTTATTTTTATTTATATACGCTTGAAAATTGTTTAATAGTCGAAAACATTTGTATCTTTTAAGACATGATTTTAACTACTTTTTTTTATTTTATTTTATTTTTTTAAATCACTACAACTCTTATTCAAATTACCGTTAGGCAGCTAATCGCTGAGCTCGGAAAGATGGATTACCAGAAGTGCCCACGGAATTACTATCCACCTTATTGGAAGATGATTTGTCCTCGTTTATTAATTTAAATTTATTTTTCAAGTTATCTTCTTCATCAGTTTCTTCTAGATTTATTTGACATTTTCGTTCCGCTAATAATTTAGCGGCATCCCTCTGTTTTAATAAGTACTCGGGCATACCTGAAAACAGTCGAACCGTTAAATCAGTATTATCTGGTACAAATATTCAAACAAGACAACTTCTTCGTTTCCGCGAACGATTACTGTCTCGCTCTAGTCTCGATATTTCTTTGTGTGTGTGTGTGTGTGTGTGTGTGGCCGACACATTAATTATTATCACTGGATGTTAAAATTTAAATTTTTATTTCACATTATACTAATACATATCCAATTTTACGCACCACGAAATAATAGTAATAATAATTAGTAAATTAGATGCATAGAATAAAACGCCTATATAATGCGCGAATGGCAAAACATAAGAATACATCACACACATTCATATACATACACACTTGAAAATCCCATCTACACAAAAACACATTATTATTATACATATCTCTACAGTCGTATATTGATCATAATTGACCGTCGTGACCATTATGTAGCAATCAAATTCCTCCACAGTTGTCGATCATCTGCCGAGTGTACCAAATCTGGTATTGACAGTTTAACACGTCGGCATATTTGTATTATTATACAATGAGTATATAAATACAATAAAATCAGTGCATTATCAAACAAGAACGTGTAAAAACTATGAATGAGACTTATTATATAAAGACTGTGCAAGTTCAATGAGTTCATTAAATTAATATAAAAAGTAGCGGAACAACATACGATACAAAATTCATATTATGATACATAACAAAAAGATGTGCGACTTATAAAGACGTTACACGTACCTGTAATAGTGTACCAACATGTTACGTAACTAGGCAAACGTAGACCCGGATTATCGAAGTAGGTAATACA
The DNA here is from genome assembly GCA_032883995.1 of Coronaproctus castanopsis. Classification (NCBI taxonomy): domain Eukaryota; kingdom Metazoa; phylum Arthropoda; class Insecta; order Hemiptera; family Monophlebidae; genus Coronaproctus; species Coronaproctus castanopsis. Next base: position 104,371,285 of record CM065053.1, on the reverse strand, counting down.
AAATTCTAAACCGGGCTAAAACGAAAAGATTACGTGATATAATTATTTTCATAATTATTACTACAAACGTTATTCAGCGTCAAAACGAATTATGCAAAATTAATCGCCGAGTAAGAAAATTTTATTTTTCGCGGAAAACGCGAGTTTTAAAATAGATAAAATATACAGATTTAATAGATAAAATATACAGATTTTTTCGCGTCGATTTATTATAATTTCGAAAATTTATACGGAATTTTTAAAATATAATTATCGCACACGACTCAATTAAGTAACGAATAGAAAATATATACACGGTATTACAAATTTAATATTTAAATAATTAAAACATTAAAAAAAAATCTAAACGGCATATTAAGTCTGAAACGCATTAATATAAATAGAATTTGAACAAAAGAAAATTATTAATTAATTTGTCCAATTATATATAATCGAAACGCGTACATATACTAATTCGGAAAAAATCTTACTTTTCCAAAATCTTCTTTCGGTTTAATAACCATGTGAGACCAGTATTCTTTCACTCTATATAAAGACGGATTTTCCGGAAATTTCGGATGATTCACACTTTCATTTACTATTATAATAACGTTTTTATCTTTATCAATCGTGAATCTTCGATTACAAACGTAATCTCGATTACAAAACATTTTCTGTAAAGAATAATACATATTTGTTGTACCGTGTAAGTAGCGTACAGGGCAATTATAATACGATGTTCGCACAGATAGACACATACACACACTCCGGAGAACTGATTGTAATCGCTTTGTTGTCACGACATAATACAGACCCGCGTGTTTTTGTAGTATACTACAACGAGATACACTGTCACCGAAACTGTTTATTCTTGTATTAGAACCTATATTCAGAAAAATATATTGGAACTCAAAAGGTATAAAGACTGACGGAGAATATATACAGATTATGTAGTGATACTAAGCACCAGTGCTTAAAATAGGATTAAAAATAAATTTATAAAAAAAAAAAAAAAAAAAAGTAATGTCAAATACGAACGAGGATCTAAGAATAAAAATTGATGGCATAGATATAGAAACCAGTAAATTAATAAACATACCTCGGACAAATAATTACGACAGACAGGAATATGTTAATTCTAGGACAAATAAATCACAGAACATAGTGGGTAGCCGTTGGAAAACTAAACAGCGTATTCAGAAACGAAGAAACACAGATATGTTGGAAAAAGAAAATTATATAATCGGTGTTTTACCGGCTCTTGCATATGGTTAAACATGGACGTTTTGAACATAAAACTATCTGACCTAAAGCAAACTAAATGGATTAGAGAGAAGACTGTGGACCCCCAAGGTGCTGTAGAGCAAATGGTAAAAATAAAGTGTAGACGGGCCGGACACATAGCGCGAAGAATAGATAACGGATAGACAAAACGAGTGTTGGAATAGCGGTCAATTGACATGAAAGGAAACAGGAGTGGACCGCTAAATCGTCGGTGTCATGACTTGAAACAATTCGCAGTTGAATAAGAATAGTTCAAGATCTTAATAACTGGAAACAATCGGGGAAAGCCTACGCCAGTAGTGGACTGATATAGGCTAAAGATAAAGATGATATTGTTACTAGCGCACATATGGTATTCTGCGTGGTAGTTTGCCATTGCCTTTCACGCGATAATAATGAAATAGAAATTTTTTACTCGTATTAAATAATTTTCGTGGAATGATACGACGTTAAATGTGACGTCTGAATTAAAGATAAATATTAAAAAAAAAAAAAATACATAAACGTTTTAACGAGTACAAAATATTAAAACGTGCTTACCGGAAACTGAAATTCCCAATATAATATATCGCTATTAGTTTGCGGTTCAGAATCGACAACGAATAATTGTACCGAATTCGTATCCCATTCTTTGCGATAATTGGTATCTATCTGAACTTGGAAGAAATCGTCCGCCGTTATATCGTCAAAATGACCGTACACTATAAAAATAGTACAAAATGTATAGGTCGTTTCGAATAATTAATAACAATTTACGAAACATTTTTAAAGAATTTTTGCAAGTAACACTATTTTGCTCCTGTATTCTGCGATTACATTTTAAAAATATATTTACGAAATAAGGTCCATCTCGAAAAAAAAAAATAATAATAATACAAACATTAACAATATGTTCTTATGTAATATGTTGCCCGCTATTACAATATAAGTCTTTTTTTTCTAAAAAATATTAATTTTATTTATTTCTTCAACTTTACACGAAGTACAATAATGAACAAATTGATATATAAAGGTTAAAAAAAAAAAATTATCGACATTTAAAACATATATAAGATTATCGTATTATGTATGGAAAAAGACAATGTAAATAAAATCTTATCGGCGCTTATCTATTATTAACACAAAATTAATATAAGTGAATTATAGCAGAATTGCTTAAGTAAACCATAAACAATATTTCATTTCGATAAAATAATATCACGGTTAATAAGTGTATCAAATTATTTTTAAAAGTTACAATTCTCATATTTAATACGACTATAATAAAATAATTACCTTTATAAACGTAAACACCCTCGCCTTTATGATTCGAATGCTCTCTTCGCCAAATATGAATAAAATCATTTGAGTAAAACAAGACCCACTCTTCTTCTAAAATAAAATTTAATGTAAAAAAAAATTATTCAAATAACTGAATTTTTAAATAAACTAAGATTACGAAATATGCGAATAAAATCGCTTTTATATTTACAGCAATGGTTTCTTAAAAAATCGTCATTAAAAATGGAATTTAAAGCACCATGATTAATTTCGCTGCCACTTTATGTAACACGAGTGAACATGCGCCAGCTCTTAAAATTTATATTAAGTTGTTTTCTTATGAATTATTTAAATATGAAAATTACAATTAGTAAATTATGTTACAATAAAACATTAAGTTTATTATAAGACTATATATATATGACATGTAAGAGAACAAATTAGATAATTCGTAAAATTAGTCTTGGGTTATAGTAGACAAAATAAGAGTTATTATTAAGGGTTGTATAGATAACATTAGAAACATATCCATGAACATATCAATTATGATACGTTTTAGATAATATAATTTAATAAATTATCGACGACATCGTACAACTATTAATTATTTCAAATTTATAAAAAAAATATAGAGATAATAACATAAAATCACATCGCTTTCATAAAACTTCAAATAAAAGGCCGTTAAGTAGTTATTAAAAATGTCTTGTACCACGCTTTTAAGTGTTTATTGAAAATTATTCAAATATAATATTCATGTGCATTAATCAGCAACACATCTATGCTAAACATATGCATATATCATACATTACATAAATATAGCAATAGTGCTGCAATTTTGTCAAAAATTGAAAACATATATAAATAAAATTAATTTTAATATACATTATTTTATCCTCGATTAATAAGTTGCACAAAACATTAACTGCTGTCATTAATTTGCATAAAATTTATAAATTTTTCATAAATACGAAACAAATACTTTTTTTATGAAAAAATTTGAAGCAGAGTATATTCTTAACAGACAACAACGAAGTTATTTTTCCACACCCAAAAGTACTTTCTTTAAAATAAACATCTATGTCGTGTTAATTTATCCAAAGCAGGATAAAAATATAAAAAAATTCGTCGTTAGACATGAATAATTGCAATGAAAACCAATAATCCTATTTACACTAACCTTATGTGTTTAACTTGTTCTACGAAACAGGTAGTTACAAAGGACTCACCGTGAACCACAGTTAAATTACAGTTTAATAAAATCGAAAACAATCTAAAATATAACTTACCTGTATCATTAAGACAACGACTACAAGTACAACTTGGAACATTACTTGCTTTATATGATTTATTTTGATCAGAATTTACGGTATTTTTGTTTTCCGAATTCATTAACTTCTTCACTCGATCAAGTTCATTTTGTAACCTATAATACGCAATCATTTAAATAAATTGTAGTAATAAATTTATATAATTGTAAAACATAGTTTCACGTGAACATTCATCTCTCTCTTTCTATATATATATGCACATATCCGACGCCTTAAACGCAATACGCCTGAAGACTTATTTTATAAATAGTGTTTTTAAGGAAGGTTTTTAGCCAATGGGTTAAATTCCTAAAATTCGTTATTTCTCTTGTCACCTAACAAGACAAGTTCTGTGTTAAACGATAAACTTATTAATATAGTTACTTATTTAACGTAAGTTAAGATTGTAACAATAATAAACAGAAAAAAAAATATATATATAGCAAAATTTTTAATATATTAAATTGTACTTTTATACCTTAGCAACTCATCTTCGGATATTCTCTGATTATCCCAATTAAATAATGGAGCCGAACATAATGAGTAACCAATATATTTAGACGATCTTATACATTGTTTTAATTGCTGAATAAGAATAATCAGTCTCGTCTGACCCCACCATTTCAAATATAACGAAAATATTTGTTGACCTCGCCTTATTTTGTGCGCTAATACAAATTCACATTGTTCGGAACAAGCTTTAACAACATTTATCGTTTGTTTTTTAAAAATACAAGATAATTGTTCTAAATTAAGATTTAAAATAGATAGAAATTTAAACCTGTTATTTTTAATTGTATACAACCGTCGAATATTGTTTATTTTAAATACATTACTTAAGTTAACATTTTTTATCAAAGCTCGGTTAAAGTCGTGATTCTTAATCAATGCCGGCACAGTAGAATTACACTTATTAAAAGATTTATGTGCATTTAAAGAAAACATGGTAAATAAGTATATTTTATAATTTAATGAGCACAAGTACTTATTCTAAATAACAGTACAAAATCTAAAATTAGTTCCAGTTATACATGCGCGTAATCAAAGCGGTAACCAAATCGTTCTTGAAATTTCTAAAATTAATATAAGTGCTGCCAGTTTTAGAAACATTTAGCGCGTGTCATTTTATCACATTTATTCTTATGTAATTATTTTCGATAAAAAACTGGTAATCACAGTGTAATTCAAAGTTATTTTATATTACCCTTAGGAAATATATGTGTAATGTGTGTAGCATTAGCAACATACAGCATTACGCAATATGACGATTCTGTTAAAATAAAATGAGCTTAAGTGAAAGTACGGATCTAAGTTAAATAAAGTATAGGTGATAAAAATATTTAGTAATGAACTAAAAAACTAAACAAAAAAATAATATTGTGATAAATGGAATAAAATAAAAATATATAACAATCTGCCAGTGGCGAATCTTTCACGTTGCCCGGGTTAACATGGGAAAAATGGAGTATAAAATAGTTACTTAGTTACAAGTTTTTCTTTTTAAAATTCATAAAACAAATCAAGGATAATAATTTTTCTATACCAGATAATGGTGCAATCTTTTGGCGGTTTTTTCTCCAATTATTACGGAAGATAGCGCTGTTACGCTTCGTTGTGAAAGATTGGTAGCTGTAAATCAACTCTGGCTAGTTTTGTACCGGTTTCAATTTCGGAAACAGTACCTGTTGTATGTGTTTGAGTAGACGTATGCAATCATGTTCACTTCACATGAAAATATACGCCAGCTATTAGAATTGACTGTTTCCTGTTCGTGGTGGGGGTATCGTAAACAGATACAGCGCATGCACACTACCAATGTAACTAGAGGTCAACCAGTCTAGCAATTCAGTGAGTAGTGCGACGTATCCATACTTATCAGCAGAATACTCAGGGACAAACACGCCTTTGTGGTTTATCTGTTATTTCAATTGAAAAATGTCTATTACATTGTTTACAAGAAAAATCTGCATTTTATGATTCTATCATAGATTTATTTTTAGAGAAAAATCGTCGAATTAAACTACGATACAAATAAATGGCAAAAATTAATTTTGTTATTACTATTTTAAGTTATTTCATAACAAATTTTTGAATATAATTTTTTTAATTTAATCGACATATAATATTGACAATTTTATTTGTTAGAGACCAGGGTGCGTTACCACATCATAATAGGTGGATACGAATATAAATTACTTGTTTTCGATATAAAATATAATATTTGCGTTAATTTTTGTAAATGTGTATGCATAAGGGAAAGGTCTACCGGAAACAAATTGTAATGAACCACGCTTCACCACTGAATCTGCAAAGAAAGTGAATAAATAAAGGTAAAGCTAAACAGCCAGAAACAGCGGAAGAATTTTTTTTTCTAACTTTTGTAAAAAAGTATTTAAGTACGTTCCTGCGGTTTATTGTGTGAAAATAAGAAAAAAAAAACGTAAGTCGATATCTACATTACAAATAGGTATAACCAGGAGCCATGCTTAGCATTATTAAAGTATATGAAGAAACAGAAAACATTTATTGAATATTAAAAATTCTTACATTACAATATTTTTAATGCTAAGTATCTTATATATAAGCGAGATTCTGCAGCAATAATTTTGCACCAATTGCAGTTGTTTGTAGGTGCTATTAGACACCGAACACCAGACGGGACACGCATACGTTAACCTGGGTTTGACAACCGTCATTTATATTAAATTTTTATTGGCAATAATGAGACCAGAGTTTCTGCGAAATATCGAATAGATTATGCGCTTTTTCTATAACATATTTGATATGGCTGTTAAGGTTTAAACTATTATCCATCATAACTCCCAAGTATTGTACTTCGTTTATCCACCTAACTTGCTTATTATTTATAGTAATTTCAGATAAAGGTAATGACTGTCTTCTCGAGAAAAGTATTGCCTCAATTTTTTTTTTTTTACGTTTATGTGAAACTTCCATCTTTTCTAATATTGGAAAACAGTGTTTACAGCTTTTTGTAAGTGGTTATGTATTGTGCCTGTCCTGTATGAAATGTAGTATAATGCTAACTCATCGTCTGCACAAAAGGTAATTTTGGAATATCATTCATTAATATTAAAAACAGATATGGCCCAAGGACGCTTCCTTGTGGTACTCCAGCAGTAAGTGTTTTAGTAGAAGAATTGTTTAAAAAGTCAGTCACATGAAATGTTCGATTAGTCAAGTAATCTTTAATTTAATAAGCGCTAGAGGATACCGAAATTTAATCATTTTGTATAAAATGACATTATGCCAAGATCCATCAAAAGCTTTTTCTAAATCAATTAGGAGCATACCAGTGTGCCTGTTCAGGTCAAAGTTTTCGGTAACAAAGTCAGATAATCTGGCTACCTGGTGCGTTGCTTCTTAGGCTATTTTAAAGGACACCTTAAAAAATAAAAAAACAAAAAATAAGTATGTCAAGTTAATACACCTGAAAAACAATTACAGTCAAACAGTAACGATGACAATAATTCCAAGATTATTTATATTTAATGATTTCACATAATGATTGCCCACAAAAAACTTTAAAAAAATATATGCAATTAACCCGTTCGGCCAGTTTTTTTTTTAATATATATAATTTTTACTACTTATTTTGTGCCTAAATAAAGTAGTTATGTTAACTTCATTCTCCTATTCTTTATTGCCAAAAAAAAAAAAAAAAATACGTGCCTAATTGAGAACATTTTTATTTAACACAACAAAATTATAGTAATAATTATTGAATAGCAACTAGTTTTCAAACTGAAACATTTATATTTAAGAACAAATACGCTAATCGAGGTATATAAAACAGATTACAATAAAAAAATAAAGATTTATATCATATGAATATTATAAAAACAATTTTTACGTTTGTCTAAACATAAGTGAATCTTACATTTGCAATATTTCCAATTATTCTAACCAGGAATTTGTTACTGTAATGCTGATGGTATGAAAAATTATCTTCAAAGTAAATTTTCCCGTTTTATAAAGATATATGAGGAAATTTATCTTATCGACTACACCCATAGTATCATTGTAGTTTTTAACCATTTATGAAATATTATATTGCTTAGTATTCTTATTTTATTTTCTTACCTGGCCTTTGATAATTGCACCGAAGTAATTTGATGCAATTTATACAATTTTGTTGTCTAGCCCACAAACCAGTATAACCCTATCTTTAATAATTTGTTCAACTGAGCCGCAGTCGTTTATTTTTTTGGAGAGTCGCTACAGCCGAACTGTAGCAGTAATATATGTAGTGCACAGCTGTATTAATGAATACGAAATAAAATAGTTGTTGCAAAACAGGTAATGGTTGTTACTTTTCTGCTAGATGTAAAACAACACTAGCTGAACAGGCACATTTCTTGCATAATTTTATTTATTTCGGTTCTTTGGCCTTGCTAAATCACAAAATCAGAGACCAGTCCACTAGCTCTACATAAAAAAGCACCTTCCTCGTAAAGCGATAGTTTATCTACTTCGGTTTTAAGGTTGGTCATTCAACAGTGCATCAAGTTACCAGAATAACTGGTTTCATCACCGACAATTTCAAACCTTAATAAGCACACTGGTTTATTGTTAATTGATATTTAGAAAGCATTTGATACAGCTTGGCACAATGGAATTTTGTACAAATTAATGAAATTCGGTTATCCACTTTATCTCGTTAAATTAATTAGGTCCTATTTAAGCGATAGAACGTTTTACATTCATTACCTACATTTACAATCAACACTTAAAACTGTTTACGCATGTATTCCGCAAGGAAGTATTAAACGATTTTCCTAATTGACCCTTCGTCCACGCTGATTTTTTTAACTATCTAGGAGTGACTCTCGTCTTTCATTTAACGCACACATTAATAAATTTATCGGTGACGCGAAAAAGCTATTAGAATACTTGCACCAATTTTCAGTTATCGTTCTCATCTTTCTCCAGTAAACACGAAATTAATTTATACTACCATTTATAAGATTTAGGTTAGTTTATGCTTCTCCGGTCTGATGTTCAGTGTCCGTAAAAAAATGCTAGGTAATGTAAAACCAGTGTTGCAGAATATCATTAAATGCTCCTCGATGGATTAAAATAGTGTACATGCATTCGACGCTAAATATCCAAATGTAAGTATCATCACAATAATAATAAAAAAAAAAAAAATTAATTCAGCTAATCGGGAATTATAGTATGCTTGACCTCAGCATGCGTTACACTAACATCGTCGTATTAAGCCCCGATTTCTAATATAGCATTATACGATCAGATCTGAATTACGATTTTTTATTTTTATTTATTTATATACAAGTTAAACTAAATTTATTTTTAAAAAATTTTCCTGTTATTTTATTATTTCTTTAGTTTTGTAAAGTCATTTTGTTGTATTTAACTGGTAAGGTAACTTTAACGATACTTGGCATATGTGTATGTAAATATAAATTCTTCATGATTTATAAAATTTTGTATTGAAATAAATATACTATTAAATATGCTAATACATTTTCATGCCCCATGGATTGGGTTTACCTATTATATACACTTTACATGCAAACTGCCCTTTAAATGGTAGAATTTGTTCATCTACACATACTTAATTTTCAATTTTTAATTCTTTGCCCCTTCTTTGTGCAATCGCATAAATAGGATGTACTTTCCACAGCTTATCATTAGGATTCTGACCATCACTGTTATTGACACAATAAAAATAACTTTTAATCTTAAAGTACCTGTTTAAAGACATTGCATTGGTAAATGCTGAATGTTTTAGGACATTATTCCAGTACATTCTTACCTTGGGGTATTATAATGTCCATATACAAATGCAAACCAATGAAAGTAGTAATTTCTGCATCATCGGTTACAGATTGCCAGTTGGTTTCAATGAAACGAATCACTACACGTCAATTTAAGAATTAAGTGGGTTAATGAGGTCATCGCTGATTTGGCTTATCTACAAAATAAAAGATTATGTAATCAGAAGTCTCAGTACTCTTACCTACTGATCAAGATGTAAGACACCCCAAACGTCTTAAACCAAATGATCCAGTGACCTCATGAATATTGACGCGCAGTAATCTTATCCATTAATTATAATTATTGCTTATTTAGAATTATTTCTAAGACGGTAATATTTATATAGTCTGCTCTTAAAAAAAAAAAGTTTATTGATAAGAATTTAGTAATTTCAGGTACATCGTCTATAAAACTGTGTTAGGATGATTCAAATGCTGTTTTTTTATGCTTTTTATTTTTTGTTTTGGTGTGATAGGAATGTTTTTGTAAATACAGTCATCATCCAAATTTCCGTATCAACAGTTTCTTCAACATCAAACAAGGTGTATCGCGATACGTGGTAATTTCAACAAAATCATTGAAGTGAACGATCCATGTTTTTCCGAATAATCATTTTAAAAAATACGCCATCTGTCGTGTATACTTAACAATTTGAACAAATACGTGGTAATCCACATAAAAATAAAGCGACCGATCGTAAGAACACATTATTAAATAGAGAAGTAAATAAGCTAAAGCCAAATATCCCGAAGGAAGAATTAAAAAAAAAAAGATGTTTCTAATTAAATTTTTTAAAAAGATAAACCATACTATGACATCATCATCGATTGTTCGTTGCCGAACGTAGTGACTAGCCATTGTACGTTTATCTTTACGTACAAAATGGATTAGCACACAAGGCAATATTTATTTATATGCGACGCAGATGCGCACATATATACGATGTTATACGGAGTGGGTGCCACTGCCTTCTCCGTGATAATTAAGAATTACAAAATGATGAAAAACTTTCCATATCACATGTTGGTTTCGAACTCTCGACCGTCGAGTTGACAGTTAAGCACTCTAACAACTACGTCACCGTGACATCAGAGAAAATGTCTAGTATGATATACATTTAGGAATGAAGTAAATATTGATGTATTAAAAGAGGAATTAATAAGAAATTTGTCAGCAAAAAAAAAAACACTGGTATAACCGCCTCTAAGGTTAATGCTGTTGTAAGGCGAAAGCGCTTAAAACCAGCCTTAAACAAACGTTTTCTATCTAAATATGTACGGTATGTATAATTTTACACTAATACGCGAACTATGAATTGGATATGGCTGGAATATATGGAACACGATTGCATGCAGAAGGAAAATTTAATGGTTATCGTAGTGTGCGCAGTGGTTGCAAGCAAGGATGAGGCAAAGTAGTGTTAATAAAGAAGAAATAGTCACAATTATTAATAGATATTATAATAATAATGAGAAGACTTATGTTGCTCGGGTTTATAATAGTAATATATACCAGAATGATATTTTAGTAAAATATAAACACAAAAATCGAATAAAGACATCAATAGCATATCCACGAACAGATGCAGATTTAAACTATAATGTAGTTATTACAAAATCTAACTTGGAATTAAAGAAAATATTAGTTAATAAACCGAAAACAGCAAAACGGAACATTTAAAAAATCAAAACGAAACTATTTGAAGAAATATAAGATAGCAACAAATGAAAAATTGATAATGTAGTTCTGAAAAACACACCAGATAAAAAGAGGATTATATCATCCATTCAAAAGTACAGCATTCGGTTTATTTTTTCACGAGAAAGAAATAATAAAGTGTGTCTCAATACTTTTTTATTCATTACATTACTAGATTCATCAATGAATGTTCTCATAAACACAATATCAGTGGTCATAAATTCTACTAAATACAACTGAAAATGTATATTTATAATTAATGAAGTTTGATAATCAACTTTTGTCAATATATATATACACACATATACATATATAAATGTTTTCCATCAACTGAACCTAAATTACGCGGGAACCCCAGGTTAAATATATTAGTAAATGTTTCCATATAGTTGTAATTATCTCTGTGTAGAGTTATATACTTGGTCTTCAAACAGAATGATACTTTTGCAGTTGTCCCCAGAAACGAAATACCTAGAATAAATAAAATTAAACCGTTCATTAACACCAGAATTGCACGTTACCATCGACAGAATAACTGAATATGATCCTGAATTTTTCAGCATTTGAAATTATCACGGTCTTTTATACCCTATTTCCTTACATCATATTTGGTACCTAGTTTCTTAATATGTTCAATGTTTTCCAACCAGTTTCTATTAATTAGTGTCTTGTTTCTACGTCTAATATTTTTCCAATTTCTGTCCACTAATTGCTTGATAGGTCTTCGAAAACTGCGAGTAAACTTTAACTATAGTTTTTTAATTCGTATACTCTCATGGGATGACGAATATCATTTACAGCGTTTTATTTCATGTCTCACAGTCACTTCTCACGTCTGGAGCAACAATATTGCTGAGTTTGTATAACTTTCCTAAGGATGTTGCCCTAAAGCATCAAAGAGGACGTTAACATATGGTTGGCACCCAAGTTATTGCATAAAAATTTGGCATTAAATCTGTACTAACTGCTATTCATCAGTGTCTGATTTCAACTCAGAATTTAAATTTAAGTGTAATAAATAATTAGCTCGCGAATCATACATTCTATCTTACTACTATGTGTCTCAATTTACGTCTATGCATGACGACTAGAATAAAAATGGTAATTATAAGAAAATCGCATGACAAATAATATATTTTTTAAAAATAAAATTTAAAGCTAAAGTTGTTAATAAAATAAAAATTATTTATAATAAAAAATAAAATGGTTCACTACGTATTAGATTGCAAAAGCAAGACGTAACATTTATTGTTAAATACATTATATGTAACATAAATTTTTTTTTAAAAACTTAATACGAACACATTCAATACTAGTAATGCTGTCAATAAGCCAACGTTTTTTATGCACATACTGAATCTATGAAAAGGGATAGAATAAATATATAATAGTCTGTTAGACACTTTATTCGTGGAGTGATTAACAGAACTTTTATTATAAATTGATTAGATGAAAAAGACGCTTTAACACAAACTTACTTGCACAATTTTATGTAATATATGTACTTTTCATGTTCATGTGTTTTGTATTTTACAACTGGCTTTTCAATATTATCATAACACATTTTTTCACAAGATGATGTATATATAGCTAACAAAAAAGTAAATTGCTTTAATATTCTTTTTATTACTTTATTGCATTTGCAATATTGTAACAACTTGCTGACGATGTATATTTTTTACATAATACCTTGTTTTAAAGAACAGTTTTTTTTTTGTTTAAAAAAAAAATACATTTGTATTAAGTGTATTGTGACATGAAATTACTATTCGTGTGTATATCATTTTTACACCCATATCTTGCAACTTAATTTTGGTATACAAAGTTCAGTAGATATTTTTTTTTTTTTATATTTATATCATCGTCGGTGTTATAATTATACTTATGCAACTGTTTATGTGTGTAATGTGAAATATTGTGCAGAATAATCGCAAAGGCTATTGATTTGTTTTTTGCAACACTGAGTGTACAATCTTTAAGTTATTAATAATATTAATTAATACCTTTGTCAAATTATAAAAATTTATTATTTTAGTTTTTGTTGTACTTATTTCACCTAACTGACGGATGATGAATGAGCAAATATATTCGTTTTTTTTTTTTTTTATAAAGACATATGAGAATAAAATAAAATAAAATATTTGTTTCCTTTTTTTATTAATTTTATTTAAAGTATTTACTATTTTATGTAATTTTAATGGTAAAAAAGTTATTTTTCCTTCATGTATAAGTAACTTCAATGTCATCAAATATGGGCTTCATTTTTCATTGTATTACAAATTAAATTATACTTGATAATATATTCTTCCAAATATGCTTGTTCACTTTGTCATAACTGAGTATTTAGAGATGTCATACACACACATATATATATATATAATATATTATATATATATATATATATACACACACGACATGGACCACCTGTTATTTTAATTTTATAGTGGTCGCATGACTTTCGGACTTCCTACTATTCCAAAGTTTTTAAGAGTTCAACAGACAAATTAAACTTAATAACACCTTTGTTTATTATATCGGTAGATAATTATTCAAATTTGAACATAAAATATAAAAATATATAAATGCATACAATATATAAGAAATATAAAATGTAAAAATACTAATTTAGACATACAATCATTATTACATTCCGCGCATTTCAAAATGTTAAAAATTTATATATATACACATATATATAAGATGACTATAGTAAAATGAAAAATTAGGATAAATCCTGAAAAATACTTATATCTAATAATTACTAAAATAAGTGTGAAAAAAATAAAATTATAGTATAATAATGCGATTTCTTGACAATAATGAATCTAAGAATGGATCATTTTATTTTATATTTATTGATCTTGCATGAGATAAACAAAAACTTCAACAAAGAATACTTAGGATAATATTATCTAGACATTTAAAAGTGCAGCGCAATCGATATTTTACAAATAAAATGAACAAAAATAAATTAAAACCCTGATATGAATTCTTACCTAATCTACTTTAAGGATGCTAATGTTACCATCGTCAATGTCCTTATCAATCTTATTCTTCTTCAATTCTTTAGTATTTGTCTGACTTTTAGTCTTGTTATTTTACTATCAGTGTAATATATAATTTATTTCTATTTATGCTAACACACACACAGGTATCAAATATATAGGAGTAGATAAAATGATTTATTTTTCAACCGGGATTAAAAAAATAGATAAAGAAACTTATTAGACTAATAGAATATATAATATAAACTTAATATTTGAAGTAGATGATTGTATAATCATCTTTAAAAATGTATCAAAATGTGTGAAAACTATTCACTATAATTGCCATACACTGTATTAATTATAACGAAGAAAACATTCTGATATTGACAAATATTATATTAAATTAACAACAAATTAAAAGAATGATAATATCTCATCAAAGATGATAATTAACATTAGCTAATTTAAACTAGGGAAAAAAGTTGCATAATATTATTTAGAGAAAATGAATATAGACGTGTAATTAAGTGATATTTTCTTATAATAACGGTGTAATTAATATTTTTGTTTTAATGTATGAATGAATTATTTTTGTTAATGTTTAATAAACAGTACTCACTAGAATTTGAATAGGACCATATGTACTTCATATGGTTTTAACAAATACTGGTTGGATCACTAATTTAAAAAACCTAAACTATCGGAAATAGATGTACACATTATCATCCACAAAAATTTAAAAGGTGCAGTTTTCAATAACTATGACGATGGTGACGACAGAATGACATTAAAATTTACGCCACATTATTTAACAAGATTATCGAACTACAATGTTACTCGTATTAAGGAATAATGAGACAGAATTATATGTTATGTAATCAAAATTCTAGAATAGAATTAGCATACTTGACGAATGAAGGTATAAGATAATTGCGCTTTCACATAAGTTCATAATCTATAAAATTGTTCTGAATCTGTGCAATTGAAATTATCATTCTAAATTTTTCGAAAATAAAAGATAATTTAAGGAAACTGTTATTGGATGCCAGACAATATTAATATATCAACAAATTAAATGCGTACATTAACTAAATTAGTTATAAAATATTCTAGGACAAAGATAAAACGTACAAAAATAATTACATACAATCATTTAAGCAAAACTGAATCAACCATTCATTATGATATAACCTTCGATATTACATTTCACATAGTTTCAGAAGAAAATGTTAATTCTATGTTAAAACCATCGTTGTCTCTTTACAAATATTGGTCTCAACAAATTTAATACTTATATTAAACCAATTTTCAAAATATTAAAAAATACATATATCCAATTTTATACTAGGATTTTATTTTTAGCATTATAGTTTGTATAATGTAATTGTCAATATGAACATCAACTGTATAATATTAGATTCCAATAGTTCAAAATTATCACGCGCGATGCACATAAAATGATTTACCATTTAATACACTATAAAAACAGACATGAAATCGTGATTTCAGCGTGAAAAAATATTCACTCTAAAAATAATTCACTTTTTCAAGACACGAGCTTCTTAAGTTTCGACATATCTATTACACAGGAACGATTATTAGAAAATTAAAACATGTAAATTATAGTTTTTTCATACATCTAGTAAAAGATACTATTTGCCAAAAATTCTTTCAATCGTTATAATTAGGAAATTTTTAATAATTGTGTTGAATTCTTAATTATAATATCATTTAATTTTCCAGTTCGCGCTATATTTTCAATTTTCTTGAACCTCAATTTAAGAACTTAAAAATATATATTCGGTTCTAATTTAAAATAAATAAACCAGATCCAACAAATTATTTCCAAATTGAATAAAACAACTAATAATATAATAAAATGAAACACTATGAAAAAATTAAGAGTTAGAATATTTAATTCCTATGAATTACGTGTACGTTTATGCAAAAATGGTAGGCGTTTAATAACTATATAACAATTATATTTTCCTTCTTTATTAAAATCAAATAACACACACTATATGTGTGGACTACCAAATTACAAAAATATTATTTCAATAAAATTTACAATGGCTACGCGCAAATTTTAACAAAAATAATATACGAAATATTTATACAGTCTACATTAGTATTATTATTCTACATAGGTTTACATTGAAATTATTGGTTTACGAAAAGGAATATTAGTGAGCCAATAATAACGATGGTCTTCTTAATGAATATAAAATAAATATGTATGAAACTTAAGTTTTCAGTCATATTTAATAAATTAATAAAGCAACCCATGTGTGACAAACTGACTTTCAACAATCAACGAAAATATTAAGGCCAGGTGACGGGGATACAAAAAAAATGTAAATAAGTTAATAGAAAAATAAAAACAAAATAAAAATAAAACGCACGCAAAAATATAATTATACAAAAGTTGTAATGTAAAATGTGCGAAGTGCATGAAAATGATTACTTCATTCTAATATGTTGGTACCAACATAATTTATTTAATAAAATTCTAACGTCATCAAAAGTTGCGTTCAGCTTTTAAAATGTTAAGATCGTCGCCCATTTCAAGTAATCAATTTATATACACATTTTAACTTTATATCTTTGTAATATGATTCTAAATTTCGTTATTCATTATTTAAATAAAAGTTAAATACACTTGAATAATGTTAAATTAAAATGTAACAAAATATTCGTAAGTTTTACATAAAAACATTGTAATGAGAATATAAAAATAATATTTGATCATAATTTAAAAAAAAAAAATCGTTTATTTCTTTATTTATGATTACAAGAAAAAATGGTTTTAATAAATAATTAAATTACCAATTTTTTTTTATTATAGTTCGACTTTTCCTTCAGTTGCAAATATCGAGGTCAGTTCAAACTCAGACACACAAAACCTCATTCATTTGTTTACAAATATTATTGTAAGCCATGCAAATTCCATAACTCCCAGAACTTCACATATATGTAAAAATCCTCAAATAATAGAAGAGAAATAAAATCGACTTGTTCCGTTAGAATATAGAAAGCTAAGAAATCTAATAAATACAAACGCAATCAAAGCTAAAGAAGAATGGATAATGGAGAAATTCAAGGATATTTATCATAATATAAAAATCGGAAACATGGAAAAAGCATACAAGGAAATAAAATTACAATTCAAGCCGAGACGTAAGAATTTATGTACTCTTAAAAATAACAGTGGAGACATAATAATAAAAAAAAATACAAACTCGATGAAAAGAGTACATTGAGAATCTATATGAAGATAAAGAAATAGACTGGGCAAGAGTCGATAATGAGTCGACCGTGTCAGACGACGTAATTGGACCAAATATTTTGAAAAGAGAATTTGGGTTTAGACTAAACAGCCTTAAATTACGAAAAGCTACAGGAGTTCCTAGTGAGCTCATTAAAATACTAGGGGATAGAGCAAAAAACACACTGTATCAGCTGATAAAGGATATTTATGAATTGGGGATAATTTTTGAGGATTTACAAATGAATCAGCTGGTTGCCATACCAAAAAATAATAGTGCCCAAATATGTGAGCAATATCGGACTCTTAGCCTTTTACCGCACACTCAAAAAATTCTAACCAAGATAATATATGAACGAATATACAGAAAAATAGAAGAAAACCTATCAGAAGACCAATTTTGATTTAGAAGAAATAAGGGGATAAGAGAAGCTATTTTGTCACTTAGGCTGTTAATAGAAAAAATACTTGAAGTGAATAGAATTATGTATATAGCTTTAATTGACATCGAAAAGGCTTTTGACAATGTTAATTGGGACACTATGTTTCAATGCCTAAAGAAAATAAATATAGATTTCAGAGATAGAAGAATACTTTTTTAGTTGTATAAAAATCAACAAAACATGATAAATGAAAAAACCAGCGCGAAAGTTAAAAAAGGAGTTCGACGGGGCTGCTGCCTGTCACCTGTGCTGTTTAACCTTTATGTGGAAAATGCGATGAAGTGCTTTTCAGAAATTGATGACGGTGGAATACAAATAAACGGAGTTAGATATAAAACGATTAGATATGCGGGTGATATAGCACAAATTGCGGATAGCGAAGCAAAATTGCAGAAGTCCATTGTTTTAAACAAAATTTTAAAAAACAAATGCAGAATGAATATAAATGAAACTAAAACTAAACACGGAATCTAATACTCGCCGTTTGAAACATCTGAAACCGTACGACTTAGTATAATATTTAGAAATAATTTATATAATTTATATATAAATATATATTAGAAGCCTTGCTCACTGCAGGTAGATCACATTAGTTTTACACATATACCGCCGTATTAATTTTAATATTTATTTAAACATAGACTTAAGATCGTATTAGTTCTAATACTCTACAGAGTGTTTATAAAAAAAAAAATGTTAGATGAAAAACGTGTCTAAAAAATTTACGTATTGATTCTTCAATCAAAAATTTTTTATATTTAAATAGAAGGATTCAATTACATAATAAATGTAGAGCTCTAACAAATCCGCATTCTTCAGTGTAACGTGTCGTTATTAAAAATATACACCACACTATGCCGCTAGAAGAAATCAAAGAAACGTTAAACAAACAGGGATTTCTAACGAGAAACATAATAAGTGTGCGACAACAAAAAACCAAACAACCGTTACCAATGTTTTTTGTAGACCTCGCTGAATATGAAAATAAAGGTGGAACCGTCACATAAGAATAAGGAAATAATACGGTTTACTAGATGTCAAATGTTTGGCGATAGCAAAGCGTATTGTGCACTACCATTCATTTGTGTTAAGTGTCGTGGATAGCATGACACTAAAAACTGTACTAAATTAATGAATGAACCAAAGAAATGTATACATTATAAACGCAATCACCCGGAAAATTACAAAGGTTGTAATGTATATAGAGAATTGTTAAATAAAAGGAACAAAAATTACAACAAACCATATCAAAATAAAAATGACGTGCATAACTTTGAACCAAATGCTACAGATTTCCAACAAACATTCAATATAGAAAATTTGAGCAAACCTAAAAATAATTTTAAACGTTCTTTTAACACTGTTTTATTAGACTCACCAAGAAAGCAAACCACGCTTCAAGCAACGTCAAATAATAACAATCAGAATAATAATATTAACAATCAACTCCAGGAAATATTGCTGGAATTTAAAAGCATGTTTAGCTAATTAATACAACAAAACAGCATGATAATGAATTTGTTATCAACAATCATAAATAAATTTGTTTCTAAATGAATCGCCTATTAAGAATAGCTACGTGCAACATAAACGGATTGGCACAGTATTGCCAACGGAATAGAAATCTGGTGAACAGCCAGTGATTCGTGAATAAAAATACTCCAGCGGTTGCACGCAAAGGTCCTGTGCAGCATTGTGGGTACCCCGTAGTATATTCGTAATGACGGTCTTCATAAGGACTTTCACATACCAACTGTAAAGGAAACTCTTAAACTCCACAGTGAGAGATATATCCAGCGATTACAACACCATGTAAATCCACTGGCAGCCGATCTCAAGATTATCAGCGTTAAATTTCAACGTCTGAAAAAACTTACGCAAGTGGAGCTATGTGGACGATCTTAATTAATGTTTATCAAATAAAGAATTTCCTGTTGTTAGACAGCGTTCTGTTATTCATCTAATAACAGTGCTATTTATTATCCACCTAGGATAGATTGTATGGAAAAAATCTTCATGCATGATAAAAAATAATGTAAAAAATAGTTACTTTCTTAACGTTAATTCTTGCGTATCTCTGCATTCCTATTCTATATTGTAAAAACCTTCAATAACTGCATGTTTTATGACCGAGAAGCGAAGAACATTTTGAATAATATATTAGCATTACCTTAGTATCACGAAAGTTCACTGTTAGTGTGTCTTTCGATTGATTAAATTTTGTAACAAAATTATAGAATCAAAAGCATACCGGTAAAAGTGTATGAATATTCATTTTCTCATATAAACTTTGTGAATTTTCAAAATAGGTATGAACTTGATACTTGGAAATTTGTACCACAGATGACGAAATAGCTAACATTTCTGTAATAAAATAAAACAGTTACACGCTATATAATGATTACAATTGATTTGACACTTTTTATTGTTGTAGTTTAAAATACCGTTCTTGAATTTTCTCATTAATCGAGATTCAGGCGCAATTTTAAAACATACCATCTGGTATAACAAACACCTTTTTGGTACGTTTCTTAATTTGATGATGTTCCATTTTGTATTTTTAAAATTTATTTTTTAATCCTCATTATATAAATTCATATAACTTAAAGGAGCGGATGAATAATACCCAATTATTTTTTTATTTGGGTGCTGCAATCCATAACATTTAACCTATACAATACACAAAATTAAATAAAAATGTAAACATTGTGGAAAAATTAAAAAACCGCAAGTTAATGATTAATGCAAATACACGAAAAAACCAAAAATGTTGTTTATTTTAATTTAGTAGGTGTGAAATAAATTAACTTTAAAGAATAACAATAAAACAAATAACAAATATATATTTTCGAATAGAATCTAAGAACGTTTAAGCCGCCTATCCTTGTATTTTTTATATTAATGACTTGTTGAATTAAGGCGAAAAATATCCAATTTAGGACAGTTTTTCATGATTTCCTGAACATATAAGAGTTGAAGATCGTGCATGGTGAAAATTTCAAAATATTGAGATTTATGTAGTATAATTCTGAAGCAATAATTTTACTCTTTTAAGATTGTTAATATTACTCCTGCTTATTTTACACTAAACTAGGACGGAGGAAAGGCGAGAAAGAATGATGATTTTATAAATTAACAACTTATTCCGTACAGATAAATTCGAACCATGATTAAAAATAGAGCAATGACAAAATTTCTTCTTATAAGTGGCATAATTTATATAAGTGGAAAATTTAACCTTCCGTCAAGTAACATGCCGAGGTATTTAATTTGGGTATTATTTTATAACCATTTATGGTGATTATTTGTTAGTAATAGGTCTGTGTATGAGGAATGATTCTGTTTATATCAAATTATTCTGAATCATTTGATAAATGATAGCGTGTGACAGGTTATGTCAAATGATTTTTATATATATAATACCTTATTAGTGTGCTATCTTCATTGAAGCTGTCTAAAATAAAATCACAAATTGAAAAGTTATGAAATTGTAAATAATTTTGACCTAAATCCAAATCGAAATTGTCTTCTGTAGAAATGGCCATACATTTTAATTATATTTCTTATCTTTCTGGATATTTATATTCTAAGTAGGTAGAGTATAAATATAGATGGTTAAATTTGTCTCGCATATAACATATTATTAATATACTTCGATACTAATAACATTTTTGTAGTAACACGAATAAGGTTAATAATTTTTAATGCATATTTCAAAGATCATCACTCTTATGACAAAATAATGGATAACTTATAACTTATGGTTAAATTGGTTTTATACGCACTTATATTTTATTTCTAATGTCCTTTTGTTTACTAACCTGATGCAGTACGTTTTATACATTGCTTATAATTAGCTTAAAACGCAATTTTTTAAAAAAATACCAATAATATATATACTTTTTACAAATCACATCAGTTTAAATAAGATGAAGTAAAATTGTACGCGCTTTTCTGATAACACAATATTCTGTATGTATAATATAAAATACTTACTTTATATCAAAATTGCGTTCTTGTTGTTAATGTACACAAAATATGATTATTTCTATCGCAAAAATGTTAACAATTAAAAACTTTAAAAGCAGTGAAGTGAATCAGTAAATAAGTAAACCATTGACTGTGACTGCATACAGAAAAATTGGTAGAACTGTTGGACGAGTGTATTATGCTCATGCTGTATTGAAATTAAAGTAAACGCTAATATAAGTTTTCGATATATCGAAATATCCTAACTATAACTACCATTTCTACTGGGGCTTCGGGAACTTTTGCTGTTTTGAGTTGATATACGTTTTTAATGGAATGAGTAATTATCTGGAATTAAAAGTTTATATCATTGTGTTCTTGATAGTGTGTATTAAAGGAGATAATGATACAGAACTCACAGATGGTGTTTACGATCCATTAGGACCTTTAGTACTATGCTCATTTTTGTAAGTAATTTATTTTTCGTTCTAATGATTAATGTAGTTAAAATCTTTTAAAAATTAAATTTTAATATAGTGTACATACTTTGTCAGGCCTGAAGAATTTATAGAATGTAATGAACCGTATGATTTTAAAGGAAATAAGACTGCTCGAGATGAAGCTGGTCATGGATGTATAAAGGTAATAAAAATATGGGGTAGGTACATTTTACTAATGAAAGTTGTATTTCATCGAGGGTTAAACTTAGAAATGTTTACATTGACTTTAAAATTACTAGTACTGAGGATTATATTTGTGAACATAGTTATTTTTTAGACAAAACTTTTTTAAAAACCTATATATGTCTTTTTATATTTTTTTTTTGCATATTTTCACTCTAAAAGTAACACACTCCAAATCAATCCTTTGATTTATTCCTAGAATTTTTACTATTCTAATATATATAGATATATATTTAAATACATATATTTTAAATTTATCGTTAAACTAATAAAAATAGGTATAACCATAGTGTAGTGTGTTCATAAACGCGGGAGTCTATGAATTCATATATGATTTCTACGAAATTGGGAAACCAGTGAAAGCAAACTGTACATATAAGGCAAATAAAAATGTATTTAAAAAGATCAGTTTTATTCGCTTTTACAATGAATTTACAGTTTGGTAATTTCCGTTATGAAGATGTAGAAAAAGGTAGTGTAATTTGTACTGTATTACGGGGAATTGAATGTTTCGGGAACAAGACGTTCATTAAAACCGGCGTACCCTGCGTTAGGTAAGAAGATAATATGTTTACATTTTGTTTTTATTAATTATATGAAGTAATTCAACAGTTTATAGATTAGCTTTTAAATTATAGAACCCTATGTATAAAAAAGTATTATCAAAATTGTTTATAAGTAAAGAACTAAATAAAACGTTCAACAATTTTATTCTCCATAATCGAATTATATTCAAAATAACACTAAAATCAAATGAACAAGAATCAACAATTTAGTGTGAATGTAAAATTTAAAAATAAACTTGATTTTGTTAATTGAATTAAAAATTTAGTTCAGTTCGTTCGAGTAAAAATTCGTGAGCATTTCTACCCCTAATATCGTCAAAACGCAAACAGCATGTGAGAAATCGAAATCTGTGTTTACGCATTGTTACATAAATCGCTTCTACACCAGTACCACATCCGTTATCCTAATCATTATTGTTATAGATTTATTTAAGATAAACTTATAAATAGATAAATTTACTTACCAATAATTCTCACTTTCTTAAAAAACGATTTTAAAATTAATTACACCTTTTTGAAATGCTAGGTTAGGTTAAGTCAGAATTGGAGGTTTATTTCGCTAATTAGTTATTAGTACAATTAACGGAAAAAACGAGAAAAACACAATATTCTGCTAAGCTATGTTAGAATCGGTCAGGTTTATTTCGACTAATTAGAAATAGAATTAAAGGAAAAAACGATAATGGCACGTTATCCGGATGACTGAATCGAAATTTACATTAGTTTTTAAAAATGTTGATTTTCTCAAAATATATTGCTTTCCGAAAAAAACATTTTTTTTTAATCTTGCAGAATTTAGAACTTTCCATTCGACATATATATATTAAGTCTAACTGCCTTTCTCTTTCATGTTTGTTTATAACTTCCTGAATGAAGATATTGCTGCATAATGTTATTGTACTATAACATCATCAAATAGACATTCAAAGCAATGAATAGCTGCGGTTTTAGCATTTCTAGCTGGACCCGGTTGATAAAAACAATATTTGTCGCCGGGTCCGAGTTGGGGATATTATAGTTCTTGACCATTTGGTCGC
The DNA here is from genome assembly GCA_032883995.1 of Coronaproctus castanopsis. Classification (NCBI taxonomy): domain Eukaryota; kingdom Metazoa; phylum Arthropoda; class Insecta; order Hemiptera; family Monophlebidae; genus Coronaproctus; species Coronaproctus castanopsis. The sequence goes on along the minus strand of CM065053.1, from coordinate 104,347,005 downwards.
CGTATTTTTCCCCCCAAGGTAAAAATTATTTTAATCACTTCGTTGTTCCTTAATTTTCTTCATATATGCTGCACGCATCATCAGTATTGTTTCTTGTATAAAATCCTCTTTATTTTCTTCCTGATCTGTTGAGCTAAGAATTTCTTCCGAATTAGATGACTTTTCTAACCACTTGCGTACTTTATCAAGGGTTTGTTCACTATACAAAGCATGAAAATATCACGAAAAATATACAAAATGACTAAAATAAAATTTAAAGATATAGTTTCAAATACCGAACTCAACACTGACTGTATGGTCGCGAGTCCATTTGAGATAAACATAAACAATTAAAGTGCTGAACTACTATTGCAGTCCGCGCGACCACTGCAGTGTTAAAACATTCGCAAATGTGCCAATTAATGTAGTATTCAATCTGATTATATCAATAAGGAATGTGGTATGAAAATTTCTCTACTTAGCAGATCGGTATTTCCATTAAAGCCAGTTTTTTTTTTTTTTAAATTTTAAACCACTAAGTATATTTTGATATCTGCAGAGGCGAAAAAATTATTAACTCCTGATATCTGTAGCAATATCAATAATTGGTATGTTTGCACTTTGCGAACATACCCATTTGTCGTCAACTTATAGTTTTTCAACATTATTCCTCCTATGTGGAAATTGAATTATACATGTGTCTTCATTTAATTCAATTATTCTTATTCTAAAACAGATTAAATTTTTTAAACTCTAATACTGCAAGAAATAGTTAATTTTTCTTTTTTTTTATGTTTAACGAAATTTTCAAAGTATCCTTTATTTTTTCCAAATTGAACAAACATTTATTTTTATTTATGAGACGAGACTTAAGACAAGAATTCAAGCAGGGTGAAACTGACTTCGAATATATCGTGTTGTAAATTTTATTACAATATCATGTATTTAAATTCTTTTAATAACGATTACATCAACTTTGTCTTGGTTTATCAACTTAAATGACGTAGAACATGAACTTAACATATATATCATTATCAGTAATTTATTCACAAATTTATATCTTAGACAAATTGTTTTAATATTTTAAAATGACTAACATTAGTATATGAATGTAATTCATTATGAAAAATTTAATTATTTCATCGCACTTATACATTCACTAAATCACATTTCTCATCAAATTAATTTATTATATTAACTTTCAATAAAAAATGTTTAATTTTGATATTTGAATAGTTGAATGTATATATATATATAGTTATCCAGAAAAAGTTAGATAAAATCGAACAATTTCAACAAATTTCTTGAAATTAAACTTTTTTTAAAGAGTCAATTTAATCTTATGGTACAGTAGACTTAATGAAATTAAAGTGTTATGCATACTTACTTTAATTTTTTAAATTATGACAAAATGTTTACAGGTATGGTGGTTATTACTTTATAACCACACTTCTATATAGTATTTTATTAGGGTTCCTTGGAATGGACAGATTTAGTTTAGGTCAAACGGGGACTGCAGTTGGTAAATTGTTAACACTGGGCGGTGTGGGTATATGGTGGATCGTAGATGTGATATTATTAATTACAAATGGGCTTCAACCTGAAGATGGATGTAATTGGAACATGTATATATAAATAAACTTCCGTACATTACCGCCATTTAGTCAAACATTGGAATAATTGGAACTGTTGAAATATGCGTGCGTTTTGTAATACAAATTTAATTTAATGTACGTGTAATATATTGTTTAAAAATTATTATATTTTTAATTTTAAATTCAATAAAAAAACATATAAATAATTAAGTCATGTTAATACCATAGGATCTTCATAAAAAATGCAAGAAAACGCCAAGAATGGCTGGTGATTGTGAGACAGTAAAAAATAAACTTAAATTTGTTATTAATTAAATTTAAAAATTTAGCGTTTATTTTTATAATCCTTCTCGATATATACAACAATGATAAATTATTACACAATAATAGTTTATATTTAAAAAAGAAATTTTATTTACGCTGATAATGAAAAGTGTATTTTAATAGATCCAGATATAATTTAACAAGTAATATAACTTAAATACATTTTCCGGAAAAATATATCATCAGCTCACTCTTTCGAAATTTTTACACTAAATTAATTTTAATTTAAATTTAAATCGCATAAAAATACGTAACTTGAAATGGTATCAAGAAGAATATAATAATTCGTTATCTATACTAGGTTATCAAGTAATGTATATAATGGATTTTATCTACACCGATATTCCTATAATGAAATGACATATTAAAATTGAATTGAAAATAAGTACATATATACATATGTATGTATGTACGTAATTCTTGTTCTAATTAAAATAATTACTTTACAACAAAATTATTGTAATGTATCATTCATAAATATGGAAATAATCAACTATATGAACCGATGTATTTGACCGCGTAGTGAAAGATGTTTTATCTAAAACTGAAATAAACGTTACCTAAATTTATTATTACTTTAAAAAAAAGATAATAATCAAATTTGAAGGGAATGTTTCAGTATAAATAATGAAAATCGATTGATGTAGAAAAAGAGGAATTTTATTCAACAACAGTAACATCTGTAAAATTATTTCTTGTAACCAGTTTTAACAAACTACCATTAGCTGGTCGATTTTCTCCATTAATCCATTTAACAAATAAACTGAAAAGTTATAAAATAAAATACATTTATTGTAATAAAACGGTAACACGTATTCATTATTATATCATACACACACACACGCATATATATATAATATCATGCTCGACGAGTGGTGAGGTCTATATAAATGTTACACAACGCGACCAACTCACTGTAGCAACTCGCTAACTTCTGATCTAATTTTTTATTCAAAAATTCAGTTTTGTCCACAACATATCGCTCTTCCATTAACTAACTCCTCTCAAATTCTTAATTTCACCTTTCTTTTTCTTTCAATCACTGGCGTAAGAGACAGTCATCTCATTTCTTACACGGATGCAGGTATGTTTCTCAGTTAGCGTATTCTCTAATTACCTTAATAAATTTACGATAGAATATGATATATCAATCATAAAAGAAACATGAAATTGAATCAAATGAAACTAAAGCTGCTGAGTCCGCGATATAAAAAACTTAAAAATTCAAGTAGCGGACAACAGGTTAGTTTGAGCTTATTTAACTTGTTAAACGCATTACTCTCTGGGGTAGTGCACATTCCCGATCAGAAATTTAAAAACCCGAAAAGAACAGAAACCAGGACAGTTGAGGCGTAAAATACGAGAACGGAGTTGTCATTAGAATAACTGCGATTATACTGCAAAAACTATAAGAGTAAGAGAATTATATCACAATTTTCAGCGAAATAAGACTACCTGAAGGAAGAAAACGTTAAAATACTGTTATCACAGCAACCGGTAAAAAAAAAAGTGGAGTAATGGAAATAAGTAATAGAATAATACCGTACATAAGGGAGTGTTCAAAATATAAACATTATTAACGTATACAAATTTTTGTGAAAAAGTGCAAAAAACTGACGTCGAGAGGATTTTAATGTAAGTATTGAGCGATACTCGAAATCATTGAAAGTTGTTATCGGTACATGTGGAATATAAATTATGAATAACAAAGTACAAAATTTTGCGCAATTTCATTCAATAAATAATTTATATATAACATAAGGGAATGCAGATCATGAAGATTCATATAAGGTTCTCTCTAATAATCTTGTAGTTTAGGTTGCAGAAACAAATCGACAATGTAAGATGTTTGTTAAAGTTTAATGACGTCATTAGAAAGAAAATTCACGATTACTACATAATATAACTCAACAAACGTCGTTTATTATTTTCATATTTTTCATTTTTCTCGATACCTGTTCAAAATAATGTCCGTTAACGTGGTTTTTGTTTTATTTAGAGTTAGACGTCTTAATTTTTTTCTTGCTTTAATTTTATATTTTTAATAAATTACATGTTAATTAAATGACACTTTTAAACTTTCATGGTTGATATTCATATATTCACGATTTTTTTTCTGTGTAAACAATGTTAATTGATGACAAAAACATTCATAAACGGATGTGTACATAGCAGGGCACTTGTTTATCATAAAATGTGGATAACATCAAGTTTAAATATCGTTCTTCTAAACGTAAGTGTATAAATATACCTACACATTCATAAGTGCTCTCAGTTTGAAAATACTGGTTTCGAAACGTCACGTAATAAAAAACTTAACCTGGTTTACACTAGAAAAAAAAGTGAATATACATGTTAATTATTTAGTTTTAAATTTTTCTTTTTATATAAGTTTTATTTGTTTAAGTGAACATTATTATTATTTTTGAAGCTCAGTATTTATAATTGTGATTTAAGTTTAGGAAATAAGTTCGTTAATGTTTCGAGTTCAATTTCAAATTTATTTATTATAATATCAAGAAAAGTTGCGTTAAACGCGGTACTTGGTTAATGATGAATAAAATATGTTATAATATAAAGCAACATTATATATATATATATATATATATATATATATATATATATATATATATATATATATACATATACACACTATGATTGTTTATTCATAGCTAAAGATTAATAGAATTATTATTTATAAGTATTTTACTGTTATGTTGTAAATATATTCGGAAATTCGGTTTTATTAAATCAACACCGTGTTTACACAACTTTTAAAATATTACAGTTTTTATTAACTGGTGAATGTTACCCTCTATGGAAAAGTAGATACTAATTTTGAATTCTGGAATACGTTTAATTATATTAGATCAAAAAATCAAACATATATTTAAAAATATTTTATAACATTATATATATATATTTTAACCGCTCCTAATTGTAACTTAAAATCGTTTGTAACATTTAACATCTGACGACTTTAATTTAAATAAAAAATTTATATACTTTATTTCGTATTTAATGATGCAAAAACGAGAAAATGTTAAGACGTATTAACACTGTCAATTTGCGTCTGCAGCATAATTTACAATATTACCGATTAACAATATAACTATGCTGCAAAGAACGAAATACGCGTTATTTGTGGAGCTAAAACATGCTGGTATGTTCTAATTTTTATATTTGTTCTCGAAAAAACAACAGGGAATTATAAGATAGCAGAGTAGAAATCAGCTAAATATTGTATAAATACACTAAAAAAAACAACAACCGTGAAATAATTTATCTGAAATCGATAAGCTATTCAGCAAGAATATATATTAATTGATTGATATATTTTTGAAAAATTATTGAAACTTGATCAAAAAATGTGATATATAAAAAAATTATTGAGATTGAACAAAACTAGTTTGAAACTATAATAAAATATTTAGAAATTAAAAGATAAGCACTTATAGCATAGAGGCAAACAGAACAAATAAAGAGAAGGGTAACGCGTTAAAAATAGGTAAGATAAAAATTAGGTTATAAAAATGAAGTAACGCATATCTATTTACTAACGAACGCATTACCAAGAAAAAATACGTTTATTCGGTTAATTATAACAAACAGACCGTTTTAGTCAAGAAACAATTACAAGCTACAAATTAATGGTGAGGAAGGAATCAAAATTATTTAGTCTGAGACGAGCCAAAACCGACAAGGAGAAATGTTCGACTATAGCGCGTACAATTTCATATTATCACACCAAATAGGGCTTATTTGTCACGGATGGAATGAGAAAAATAATTAAAAATGTTATATACAGCATATAACAGCCAGTGCCAGTGGACAGTTAGTAGTTTGAAGATCAATCATGGCGTATGATATAAAAAAATCAAACAAAAGTACTGTATATAACATAAACAGCAGAAAATTTCAATGAATAATTTGGTAGTTTGAAGATGAATCACGACGTACGATATATATATGTATATAATTGAATGTAATTCGTAAATCAAATATAGCAGAATTCAGTTAACCGCGATCTTTAAGACTGCAAATTATGATCCTTTATTAAGTGAACATACTATTTATAAAAATATATTAAACATTTCTTTTATATCAAGATTTGTATATGAATCGGGTTTCATCCATCTGGTTTTAAAAATTTATAAAATATTAATTATTTTGCGTACGATGAGTGATACATTTTTACAAATACAAATAGAACTTAATATTTAAAAAATACAAAAAAATTATTGGATTTTAATGAACTTTTAATTTTCGAGACTTCTCACTTGTATAGTCTATTAAAACGGTGTTATCTAGCGCTTGCAGACAAGTGGATAACTGTTAGCGGACATATAAACAGTATTATACTAAACATGTTTAGACCAAAGATGGATCGACTTTGATGAACTCTTTTTATTTTATTCGATATCTACCATATATTAAACCTCATGGATAGCTCCTAGATTATTTATTTTTTTCAGAAATAATATTTTCTAGATTTGTCTAAAAACTGAACGTATTTTAATAAAAGTAATAATAATAAAAAAAAAAGAAAACTGACCCAGAAACAAATTCTAAAGGCGTCCATGTTGATTTATCTGCATCTGGCATCCACTTACGATTCATTGGCGTGTCTAAGGTTTCTGGTAAGATGGATACGGTTGTAGATGCTCCCGGCAAACCTCCTTTGTTAGCTGCCAATGATTTTGTTAAATGTAAAACAGCCGCCTTTGCCATACCGTAACCGATCATGCCTTGTATAGTAAGTATATACTTTCATAATTAATACAATAAATCTTTATGACAAATTTAATGTTATAATTAATGCGTTTCTATACAAATGTAAATTATGCTTATTATATCAAAATGAATATACATGGTTGGTAACTTGGTAATCAAAAAATGAACGCGTTACTAGGGGTTTTTCGTACATTAAAATATTAATTTCCGATTAAGACAAATATGTAGTCTCATAATTATAACGCATGTTATAGTTTTATCCAAAGTTGTCTGACATAAGTTTCAACGAGTTAATATTAAAGTTAAAATATTTCATAAAATTTTAAATAAGTCATTAAACACATAATGAGGCACAAAATGCATTTTTTATATATAAGGGTATGTATATATTCATGTGTATTTGAATTATGCGTTCCTGTTAATTACATCGACTTTACCGCATAAAAAGTACCAACAAAATTATTTCGATGGACTAGGTCAAATCACAAAGTACCAACAAAATTATTTCGATGGACTAGGTCAAATCACTACATTAAACGGATAATAATTTAAAAATAACCTAAACACTAAATTTCACATTTATGTAAAAACAATCTGACAACGCATAAAAAAAAAGTAGCGTCCATTCGCAGACAAACAATGGTGGAGATCTTACGTATATTTAAGATTAATATGACATTCAAAAAATTCATAAATTTCCAAAATTAATAATTTACAAAGACGCAGCATATTTTTTATATTTATAGAAAAAACTATTTACTTTCTTCAAACTGCTTTGACATTTCGTATTATTAAAATTATTTGATGTTTTTTGTTTTCACGATAATAACCATAAAACATCTACAATTATATTTACACAATACTAACTCGGTGAAGGAGCTAAAGCTGCTGCAGCGCCTGTTAAAGTAAGTAAACCATCAGATTTTAAATATCGAGCAGCGATTGATGCAGCCAATATCGAAGTCACAACACTTTGCTGCCAAGTAAGCTCGCAATTTTTAATAAAATCTATAAAAACAAGTTTTTCAGTCCATCATTAGATACATTCATTAATATACACAACCGAACGTATAATTTTTAAATTTACCTTTAGAAGAAGCATTGCCTCCCGCCCAACCGCCAGCGACACAAACTACTGCATCTAATTTATCTGATCCTAAAGCTGATTCAAGTTGTTTCAGTAAAGATAATTCCTAAAAGAGATGTTAATTATAAGTATTGGGTACGAAAACAAAATACACACGTTTCATTGACTATTCAACAAATATTTTGAATAAAAACAACTCGTTTTTTTTTTTTTTATTAAATGTAAGCTGTAAATTGGAAACTCGTATTTATTTGCAATAATTTTCCAATTTATTACTTAAAAATGCATTTATTATTCAAAATATCCGAAGGAACATCTGTTATCAGCATGTGGTTTATTCACAATAAAACATTAGCTAACACCTTTTTAAAAAAAAAAGATACCTTAAAAACAGATATTTTTGAGCTCCTAACAAATAGTATTGACCATAAAAGCCAAATTTTAACCATTTAATGATAGTATTAAATTCAGAGTTAAATATAAAGTCTAATGAGATAATCGTACTATTAACTAATTAATATAAATTGAAATATCAATAATTCAAAGAATTGATTACCTGTTCGACAAGGCTGGATTCACTGTTTACAATCACATTTAAATCTGCTTCTTCATTAATTCTAAAATCTACTGATCCAACCCACTAAACAAAATTTAAATTGTACTGTATAATTAAAAAATTTAAAATTCCAGGTGGCGACAAATTTTAAACATTTAATGCTACATAAAATTTGAAAATAAAATATAATTCATTTTACAAAACATGATGCATACAATATTTTATATTTATCTTTTTGAAACGCAGGTAGAAATATTAACAAAACAAAAATCATATATGTTATTATAAAAAGAAAACTACGAAAAACAAATATAACATACACAAACCATGTAATAAGGTATAAAATGTGCATAATTTTTATCATACTCACCCATTTCTGTGCCTTAAACGAAGAAATACAAACTGAACCCAAAGCTCCTTTACCACCGTACACCAAAACACGTCCAACGCTCATTCTGAGAATAATTATAACTCAAGTTATTTTAAAAATATAAATTACTAATTAAATTCAAAAGTTATAAAAACATGTACGTATAGACTATACTACGTGTAAAATAGAATATAAAGTTCAAATTCCGGGTTCGTTTACAATTCTCATTTTATCTGCAAGTATTCAACGGAACATTTAAAATCCCCATTAATCATTCTTATCAATCAGAAAATATGACGTTGAGTTTGAGTTGGAACCTCTTCGATGGTTCACGACCTTAACTTCAAGGTTTTAAAAAATTTAGTAGTTATTGTTTGTAATGATTCTAATTGTAACAAAAATAAAATAATGAAAACGAGTTAAAATTATCTTAGATTTTGTGTATCACTTACTTATGTATAGCAATTGATAAATATTAAATTTGTTCTTTTAAGTTGTCGTAGCACAAATGCATACATTAAAATTAAAAATGTAACACAATTTCACATTCATTCGTAATTTTAGCTTGAGTAACTCGGTAAAATCATAAAATGAAAGGTATAGTGTAGTTTTACTTTCACATTTATTTTGTTTCCATTTTTCACCTTGAGTTCAAGATTAAATAAGTAGTAGGTATTAAATATCGAACAGGAACCGATAAGATAATTTGTTTTTGTTGAACAGTCTGCAAACCTATTTGTAGACGATAATGTTACTGCTTATTATTATTTTATTACATCATTACCTAAATTTAAATGCAATCTAGAAGTTTTCCATTAGGTAAAATTTTATTGTAACTTTTGAAATGTAGACCCAATCGTTCTTTCAATTAGTGGAACTTCAAATATCACCTTTGTTTCAGAAATCAGGTCAAAATTGTGATTTCAAAGTTTTATTACTTTCAAACACGTCATATGGGTGTTTTTTTAAATTTATTTATTATTAAATGAATTATAAATGGACCGGACTCAGTAATAATTGTAGTAATTACGTTCATTAAAGGAGCACACAAATTTAAAATAACTTGTTTGTTTTTATTGGACACATTTGTACTTAATACTAATGTCAAAATTTCACGAAAAATCGGTCAAGAGGACCCAAAGTGTACGTAGACCGAGTAGGTGCATTCATTTTCGTTGTAAGTTGTTTTTATAATGATTTTATAAACCGTGAATGGGTGTCAAATTATATTTTAGTAATTAATTACTCTACTTCCTAAAAATGTTGGTGTACGCTCAAAATTTATAATGTAAACCACATGTAAATGATGACGGCCTTATAAAGTTCAATAGCCGAGTAATAGTAAATTATTCTAATTCTATTTGTAGTATACCGGTATGCGCAAAAAAAAGCGCCGTAATAGATAATTTCGAAGTGATAACCTCATTCAATAAACACAAACGTATATGTATATATGTATGTAACATTACATTACACACACATTGATTATAGTCTAGTTTACTCCCTACTGTTTCTAGAAATGACAATCATACCGCATTGTTGTTCATATATAATTATTAATCCTTTTTAGGCCATAGTTGCATGTCGTATTTCTTGTGTACAATGACGGAACAAGCCGACAGGAGAAATTGTTTGCCGATAATATATACTCGAGGATCTCATTATCAAGTCGGTTTTGATATTGTAAGTATTATTAAAATAATAATAACCGCCTGACCTTTACGAATAATTGCTAGATGTAATTATATTTTAAAATTAATGGTAACATTTTGAGTGTTCTCAACCTTATACATATATGAACTACAGTAATAACTGTCCGATCTTTTTATCGCATTTGTGTACGTCGAAAAGTTATAAAAAACAAAATGCTACGTGGTGGTCCCATGTCTCTAAATTTAATTAAAATGTTATACATTTGAAGTAGACTGAAATTTAATTGTGTTAATAGTGGTAACTAATATTAACCAGATAATTTGCGTTCTAGGGTTTTTATCAAGTTATTCGAAAATTCTTCTTATTATGCGTTCCGTCTCCATTATTTTTAAGTGACGGTAATAGCTTAATCTTCTTTTTTCTATTGTGATAATAATATCTTTAATATGCCTGTATATTTTTTTATTACTCTTTTTTTTTCACATTTTTAATCACATCTCGGTCCTGGAATTTTGCGTACTATTTTTGTTTTCCTTAATTTTAATTAGTTCTAGCTCTTTACTTACATTCGCTGCTAAACGTTCCGACGCATATAGTCCTTCCAATTTAATCACCGCATTATAATGCCTGAATTTTGATTTTATGGTCATCTATTTTTTATTATATATATTTGTTATTAATATTTTTCTTGTTTTTTATTGGTTAGCTGTTTTATCTAGCGTGTTTATTTGTATGAATTCTCCTAAGTATTTGAATATGTTGACTTTGTTAATGTGTCCATATTTGATAACTATAGACCTAGGATCATTTTTTACATTAGTCATGTATTTTGCTTTTTGAAATGATATTTTTAGTCTCGCTTTCTCTGCTACCTTTTTAAGGATATTTATTTGTTCTATGGCATCATCTATGTTCTGAGATCAAATCGCCAAGTCTCCCGCGTATGCTATGCTGTCAACTTTTATATTATCTTTCTACCTATGTGAAACTTTTTGATACCTTTCATCTAAATTTTTCCGCCACCCCTTATAATCTTTTCTAAAACACAGTTAAACAATAATGGAGACAATTCGTCTTCTTGTATCATGCCTGTTTCAATTCTGAACACCATGTGATAGTTGTCTCCGAAATTCCACTTCCAATTTTGAATCACTTCAGTTTGTTTTGTCAATGCAATTAGCTTACAATCTACTCCAAATTCTTCTAAAGTGTTAAATAATGTTTCTCTGTCTACCAAATCATATATATTTTTAAATCAACAAATGTTATGAAAAAATTCTTAGCTCTCTTTCTTTTCCAAATCCTGATTGATATTCGTCTAGTTTCCCATCTATTTGGTTTTCTCGTCTGTTTTATAGGGATTTTGAAAGTACCTTATACGTCACTGGTACATCTATAGTTGTTATGTGTAAAAAGTATCGTTAATGTTGTACATCCCAAAATGAAGCAAGACCTACCAATGCACTTCGTCGATCTTAATCCTTCTACTAAAAATGATGAGATTTTTCCTATAACTGGACTCCTTTATACTAGGGTAGTCGTAGAAGAGGTCCGAAAAAATAAACTAATTGTACAATGTAAAAGATGCCAACTATATGGACACACATAAAATTATTGCAATCTGCCGTATAGATGTGTGAAATGTGGGAATAAACATGATTCTAAAAAGTGCGATAAAAAAGAAAATACAAAACCAGCATGCGCACTTTGTCAAGGAGAGTACCCAGCTAATTGCAGAGGCTAAACGTTTACTACAAGAACGCAGTCAATGCCCTCAGACATTTAAATCATACAATAAACAAGTCCCACAATTAACAGTAACAAATGAAGCAAATCACTGGCTAACAAGGCAAAATACAAATAATGAATTACACACTGGAGATGTAACAAAGCATGATATACATACAAGGGACAGAAATGATTTTATATACAAATTATTATAATACCGATAATATCCAATCGATTCACCAATTTTCGCTTTAGACAAAATGATGAACGAATTTAAGTCAATTATTACACCAATGCTAACAATCTTACACAAAATACTTGATAAATTAACATGAATAACTATTTAGATAATACTTTAGCAATTATGTTAGGGAATTGTAATGGCATAATAAACAAGGAGCAAGAACTAGAATTATTTCTACATTCAAATAGAATAGATATTGCTCTCATATGTGAAACGCATTTAAGATGCAATAGAAGCTTTCGTATTAACGGCTATAGTGTATCCAGATGAAAGACCTCATGGTGGAGTGGCAATTCTAATACGTTCTAACATGAGCCATTGTAATAGTTACTCCGAAATATAATTTACTCCCCACTAGCCTACCAATGATGCTTGCATTGTTATCAGAAGCAAATAAACATGAAGTATTCAATATTATCAATACTTGTGCTCTCCACACCTGACCCGTGTATGTTGGCTAGGGACTACATGGGAGATGAGTCAATAAAAATATAATAGTATGTTATCAATGTCAATTGTGGTCAAAAGACCGGTGTGATACACAAAATAAATTACAATTTTTTTTTCACATTTTGATACAAGAACGATTGTAGTACCAAATTCACTTATCCGTACAGGTTTTAAGACATCTTCTTCCAACAATCGATCTCTCTCCTTTCCAAATTTTTCTTTTAACACTAATGGTAATGGTCGAGGTCTGAAAAATTTTGGTTTGGCATGCTCATATAATACTATTTCACATTTATTCCATTTATATGTTCCCAATTTATCTGTGAAAACTTCTGGATATTCATGAATAATTTTATCAACATTTTGAACATTACCTGATGTTAAATTATTAACGATTAAATAATTGAGTTTTAATTGTAATCCGATTCCTAGAGATTGAAACCATTTTATTCCCAAGAGCGGATGACTTACACCTCTAATTATAAACAATCGTAATTTTTTAGCAACATTTTTATTTATTTTGGCTTTTACAAAAATATACCTACAGTATTTATAATGTTACCATCGTATGATTTTTAATAACTATTTGGTTTATTTAAAACTAAGTCTTTAAAATGTGTATTGTACGTTTTTTCATTTGTAGCTGAAATTGCAGCACCATTATCTATTTCAATTTTAAAATTAATTCCATTTATTTCAACATTTAAAAACATAGGCTTGGTTACATTATTATCGTCTTGATCTACTTTAAAAAGTGTATTTAAAAACATATCTTCATCATTTTCAATTATATTAGCAGTATTTTTGTTTGTGTTACGCAATTTATTTTCATATTTATACGATTTATTTTGACCACTGTTTTTCGTATAACTTTCGTTTTTATCAGTGTTATCTCGTTTATGAATATTTTTAATGTTGTTATTTTTTAAAAAAACTTTTTCCAAATGACCTTTACGATTACATATACGACAGCAATATTCTTTGTATCTACAATTTTTAAATACGTGATTACTATAACCACAACAACTGCATTTTGTACTTGCTTAATTTTTTAAGTTTATAACCTGTTAATCTCGAATGTAATTTACTTTCTGATAATTTAGTTTCTTATCCATACCAAACTTATTCCTTCCTATGCATTTATCATTTCCAACGTTCGTTTATAATCCAGTTCTACTTCTTGAAATAGCTTCTTTTTTAATGCTTCGTCTCGAATTCCATGAATAATTTGGTCACGTTATGCTTCTTATAGCATCTGTTTAAAATCACAAGTTTGACTTATCTTTTGTAATTCTACTATAACGTCTACAATTGTTTCAGTTTTCAATTGTATACGGGAATGAAATTTACTACGTTCTGCTGTTATCGTTGGTTGAGCGATGATTTTTAATTTTATTCATAAGCGTTTCCAAATCAATTTCTTGAGGTTTCTTTGGTATCACCATTGCTCTAACAATGGTATACATTTTTGTACTAATCAATGTTAAAAATACGGCTTTTTTATTTGTTTCTGTAATATTATTTACCTGGCAATACATTTCAAAAATCTCGGTCCATACTTCAAAATCATCCTTTTCCGGATTAAATTCATGTATGTTACCAATATTCCGTCTTGGAAAGTGCAATTCTTCCATATTTGCAATTTTTTTTTTAAATTTTGTATTACCAATTTTTATAATTTTCACATTAATGATCTATGCTTACTATTCAGATCGCCTATTACAATAACAGAAGCACACAATTTGCATATTAGACCTAAATCATAGTCTAAATACTTTGAAACAGCACCGATAAGCACAAAAAAATGTTATCGATAGATTTACCTAATTGCAACTCAATAGCCAACGCATATAGATTTCAGCGGTAATAAAGGTAAAACGTCGAAGTGCATTTCTAACTATTAAGGCTATTCCACCACTACATCTCTTATTGTCAGATCTGTAAATGTGATAACCAGGTATTTTAAAATTACATACATCGCCGAGTTTGGTTTCGCAAATAGCGGCTATATCAACGTGATACACGGAGACAAAATGAGTTAATTAATTTTAGGAAAAATTGAATTAGCGCTCCAGCTAACTAATGTGATTTTAGACCTATCATTTTCCATGATTTAAAAATGAAAAAGAAAAACTTAAAACGATTTGTATAATTGTTCCAATTATTATTAAAAATTTTTATGAAGTAAACCGCGTTTCTGGATTCCGATAGTTTTCTACTAACATATTTAAATACTGTAAGTATTCTAGTTAAATTTAAGTCTCTAAAAATATTTATTACTTCTGCAAAATATGAGAACATACTATCGTTTGTAGAATTTGCGGAATTATTGCTAGTGACCTCAGCATACGTTCTCGAGTGTGAGATATTTAAATTGTCATTATTATTGCTACTACCATAAGTGTTATAATTACTACCAGTTAAAAAATTATTAGACGAATTTTTATTACTGTTAATCGATTCGCGAATACGCGAAAAGGGCAACGCCTTCTTTCTGGCCTCGCATTCGGTAGAACTTGCGATATGGTTTAAATTACAGTTCGTACACTTAGTCTGAGGAGATGTGCAATAACGGCTCTTGTGCTCAAGTCCACACTTGAGGCATCTACGAGGCATGTTACAATTAAATGAGACATGCCCGTACACCTGACAGCGATAACACTGTAATACTCCTGTTCCCGGTCTATATTTCTCCCAAGATACTATGCAGTTATCTATCATCTTAAAACTAGCTACTTTTCTAATGTCGGTACCGTTCGGGAAACTAAGTAAATCGGTTGAGCACCATCGAATTTCCGTTTAAATTCAGTTATTGCTATCATCATCGCCACATCAGCTGTAATTTCTTAAATCGTTAAATCGATCGGTAAGCCTTTTAAAACCATTTTTACAAAATGAAACGATTTTAACTTTTAACTAATTAACTAACAAATCATAATCTTCGTTAGCGGTGACGTAAAGAAAGTATTTGTTTCCCCTCAAGCGTACTTTAAAGTATAGATTTTAAATAAATAGTAACAGTTTTGCACGGTTTGTTGATAATTATCTGACCGGAATTATTATTATTATTATCGAATAAAAAGTAATATATAGTTTCATCGTCAACTTTAAGAGCGGCAAATCGATTAGTAGTATTATTAAGAATATTACCTGGTGATAATTTACGTTTCGTACCGCTTTTACCTTTACGTTTTTCTGATTCGGCCCATATATCCGTCTCTTGTTCAATTACCATATCTGCGCTAACGTCGTTATCGTTATCGGATAACTGGTCTACTTGAGTGCTAGCGGATTGGCGGGGTACATCGCCACTATTCAAATACTGTGAATTATATCACGTCTGCGTGTTCCTGTCGGCGAGTGAGCACAACACGACATTGAAAAAAAGAGGAGAAAAAGATAACGATAATAATAATGCACTGCCTAACGACAGACAGCACCGAAATAAAAACAGCAATTTGATAAGATACAATGAATGAGTAATTTTGATGTACAAACTACACGTTACACGATAAATATATATACGTATGTATGAATATATATGTACATTCTGTTTTAAAATTAGACATTTAATCAAACCTATTTTCTGAGAATGTATTTTTATGATCTATATCTGTGAATGAACATATTATAACGAAGAAGGCGAGTAAATCAAACAAAAATACAAGCGGATTATCAGGTTTTTTTAGGACATATAGAAATTTGGAATCATAATTGAACTTCATACAATAATACGATGTATGCGTGTACGATATTCATTAAATTTTTCAACAACGCGTGATCACAAACATTTATAATTATTTTATATATATATATATATATATATATATATATATATATATATATATATATATATATAAATATAAATCACGATAATTAAAAACTAAACGCCCGGAGGAAACAGCGTTAGACGCATAATTACGACGACAATGATAAATAGAATGTCTGTCAATACTGATGTGGATAAAGTGTACGAAGAAAGTTGTCTGTTAATCGCATTTGCCCTTTTCGTTCTCAACAGCAACAACGTTTTCGGCAAATCTCTCGAATCTGAATGCCAAAATATTTTATTAAATTTAGTTCTGCACACCGGGCACGAACTGTTTATCATCGACCAG
Organism: Coronaproctus castanopsis; assembly: GCA_032883995.1. Taxonomy (NCBI): domain Eukaryota; kingdom Metazoa; phylum Arthropoda; class Insecta; order Hemiptera; family Monophlebidae; genus Coronaproctus; species Coronaproctus castanopsis. The sequence continues at coordinate 104,330,167 of CM065053.1, read as the reverse complement.
CTGGCGATGCATTCGAAACAGAATTTATGCCTGCATTTATCCGAATTGGATGGTAATCGAAACGTTTCCAAACATATGCAACACGTGTTTTCTTCGCTGCTTTCATTTTCCATACTAGCGGCCTTGTGAAAATTTTCGAATGGATAATATTTTTTACATGAATCATAAATTATACACGTTCTCGTTAATTAGCTTCTATGGAAATAAGCAATTTTTATTCTGTGTAAAATATAAAACTTGCTTTTATATTGTATATTTGAATGTGTGTATACACAAATCATCGTAATCGTAGTCGCAACGTATTTTTCAATATCATCAAATTATCATTAATCCATATTTTTTGTTCATTTAATCGTCTCGTATATTTTTCTCTTCTGTATTATAACATTAATTTTATATAGGTCTCCACTAATATTCCCCGCCTATATCTACCCTGTACTTTACGAAACCATTGATTCCCTGCAATTGCGATTATATTATAGTCTAAATAACAACCTTGTTTGCGTTTCCCTGTGTACAGTTTTCATTGAATAACTTCTTTCATCTAGTCTGCAGCTATTTGTCTATCAACAATACTACTCAAAGTTAGTTAATTAAGTGGCTATTCTTATTCCTATATCTTCGAATTTGCTTTTATTTCGGATATATTAATCTTACCTCGCAGTTGTATACGAAGTAAAGCGCGTTCTATCATCCGTCTTTCCGATGTTCTTAATTTTTCTATCGATTTCTTTCGTTATTGGTTATATTTCCGCGGGTTGCAGAAATCACGCCCTGATTAAATATTTTTGATTTAATTTCCGCGCATATTTTATTCTATGCATCTACCGATGCTGATAGTAACGCTAGAAAAAATGTTGGCAAATTCGTACTAGGGAACAGGAATGCAAGAGGAGAGCTTCTATTACAATTCGCTATTGATAATGATCTGCTATAAGCAACATCATGCGTAAGTACTACAAACGGCGATTGTCAACTTTGCACCCGGTGGGGCATATAAAAACCAAATTGATTATTTGCTAATCCGAACTAGATGACGTACATCAGTAATTAATATGGTCGAATGGTCAATTGGTTTAAACATGCATGAAACGTTACTAGTTGCTCAAAACAGGCCAACATGAAGATCAATAACATATGCGACTGTTTCTTAATATCATTACGCCCTGTTGAGGTATAAATTAAGAAGAATAATAATTCAAATATCCGATATTTTCTTTTGTAGATTTAGTTTATTCATTTTCTTTTTGTGCAAACTTTACCCAGGTATGCAAAATGATCTATTTTTTTACGCTTTTGCTTTCAATTCCGCAATTTTCCAGCACTACCTTCCACTTTCGCATAACTTTCTCTAGAACACAGTTAAAAAACACAGGAGGATACACAATCTCGCTGTCTTACTCCTGTTTTAATTTCAAACGGCTCGGATATTTCAAATGGAGACTTGACTTTGGATGTTGTGTTATTTGTTAAGGTTTGTTTTATTAATGTAATTATTATCCACATGGAATTCTGCCAAAGTGTCGAGTAGAGTCTTCCTATCAACAGAATCGTATGCCCAACGTGATGATTATGTTTTTTCCTCTTATTCTTTTATGTTTATACTTTATATTTAACGTAAACTTTAAATGAAACGTCAATTAAATAAAAAAAATGCGCTCCACTTATATATCCAAATAAATAGCGGTTTTATCTTATTAATAAATTAATTCGTTTATTTTCAGAAGAATTTCCAATTTTTGCAGACTTTCTATCTGAATTAAAACGTGTTTCTTGGCAATCACGAAAATACGCGGAAAGAAGAAAATTCGATTACAGATTACTAGAATGAGAAACATTTATTTAAACAATCGTATTTAAACGTTGCTAATATAAAACGTATATAGTTACTTAAAAGATATGACGGTATTGGTAACATCTAATAATTTCAATAAATTTTAGGGTTGTACTTTCAAGAGTATGATTCAGAATTATATACGAATTTTAAAATCGCTGAACGAACAACTCATTCCACTTTATAACACACCAGAAGGTCGTGATATATACGAATCAACTCTAAGTACAATGCATAAACGTTTTCCACAGTATATTGAAGAAATTCAAGGCACAGCAGATGGAGCAGATGTTCCTTTTTATCAAGTTTGTATTCTATACATCGTTATGCACGCTTAAAATTTACTGCACATACGAAAACATGTACATAACATACATAAGTACATACATACATACATACATACATACATACATACGTACTTACGTAAAATTATATCTCTTCGAGGGGAAAATATCATTTGTCGATTAATCGTCTACAGTAATTAATTTTTGACACTACGTGTTCGTGAGTAATTTTTAAATCATTAATCTTTATTTTGAGAATTGAAATCTAGCTTCGTGTCAGAATATGTTATTTCGGTTCTACTACTCTTAATAATAATGACGATTTTATTTTTTTAGAGGTAATTAATTCAAGTTTATTTTAAAATATTTCACACAAAGCCGTCAAGTAATTTCTTTAAATGATAAAACTTTTCAAATTGTATCGTAAAAATGTATTTTGTTTTATTTATAACTCATAAAAACACTACTCTCTGATATATCAACATATTACTAATTTTATTAGTGTTATATAATTTTTAAAATTATTTTCGCGGTCGATATTCATAATTAGATAAAATAATTTTGGAATAACCACGTACAATTTAGAAAAAAACCGAACCATGTATATCTTCGCCAGTGTTCAGAAGTTTAAGAGATTCAACGTTGATATGTTAATGAAGTTTCTTCTGATGTTGAATAGTCTCTAATCACGTGATTAATCACTTTTACTCCCAGATCTGATGAACATCATTACGAGAGTAACGATATGCATTAGCAATAATTCGAAATATGATGCTTTATTGTGCCTGTATTTTGTTGTGATAGAACTTTTTAGCGTATCCTCACAGTGCAATTACGTATGTTCAAATGGGTTTTGGAGGCGTCTGCAGTATACAACAAGCCAATATAATTAAAAAATGTTGTTCTTAATCATGCCAAGTTAGCTGAATCACATTACGGAATTGGTAAAACGCCAAGATTTGCCTGAAAAGTACATGTTGATATTTAGCTTTATTCAGTTTAATGCGCCAGTGTAAAGCCCTGTACTAATTCTGCTTAGAACACGTTGAAAGTTAAGGCTTGCATCTGCAGGACTATCTCCTATTGAAAGGATAGCTGTGTCATCAGCAAACGTTGCTGTAGCAGTTTGATCATCGGATGGTAGGCCTGTAGGTACAAGAAAAGTCGAAAGACACTTCCTTGTGGAACTCCAGCTTGTATTGCAAAGAATGACGGTTTATAGAGATCAATGAACGCTTTAATTCAAGGCAACCTGCATGCCTAATCGTCAAAAAATTAATAGCTAAAACTAATGGAAGGATGAGTGGGAGGCGGAAATCCGTGATAAATATGGACCAATAAATAAACCGGGCAGTGTAGAATGATTATTTTCGCTCCTCCGGAATTCATTCATTTTCTATCGACGCCTAATTTATTTTCTTTAATGTTCGTTTAGCACATGATTTTTCCCCAATCTTTGATTGTTCTTCAAGTTGGTTTATGATTTCTTCAAAATTCTTTTTCACATCATTTAATTTTGCTCTTCGTAATAATTATTTGTGGGGGAAATCATTACATTCTGTAATTTATTCGTTCTTTCGTATATTTTTTTTCATGAATTTCTAGATATTTCATATTATATATTAATAATCTTGCAAACGTTTCGATTTTATTTTAGCTTCCATAAAAAAAATATATCAAATTAGCCGATCTCTTTGACTTCATTCGCTTAAGATGGCAAACGAAACATCATTATTTCTCATTTTTATCGTTCCGTTAATTTATACATTTTTTCATTCGTATATACGAAGTATTTCCAGTAACATCAGCACTGAGCAATTTTTTAAATATTTTTTTCAATTATGTCTTATTTTTTACATTAATTTTATCGAAATATTGTTTGTTTGTTTTTTTTCAGTTATTTTTAATGCATCTCGACGAAATATTACCAAATACAATGAACAAAATTAATTCAATCGATGTAGCTTACGGTTGTTCTACGATATGTCTTAATATAAAGGATCAGGTAATCGTTTGTCAAGTATAATCCATCATTACTTTTAAATAATTAAAATACTTCACGGAAAAAATAAATTTAAAAAAGCGTGATATGGTAATTATTTTATTATTATTTATTATTATATTTTCCGTATACGATAATTTGCTATAAGTTGCACATTATTAAATACTATTTATGCGTGCTTTATATGAGTACAAATTCTCGACTGTCGAAGACATTTGATAAAACTATCGCAAAGTACAGCCGACAGAGGTGATGAGTTCACGGAGATAGTCTGAATGAAATATATTATAAACACTTCACACGAATGGATGAGACCAGCGATGTTAGAATTGCACGCTGAACAAACAGATATCTAGTTCTTTTTTAATATGAGTTTATGCGTAATATTCGTGTTTCTTAAACGAAGCCGATTGATAATTACGTCTTCTGTTTGTCTATGAAATGATTTTTTCGCGGTCGGATGTTTCGTTTGCGAATAGAACAGCGATCCATTCGTTAGTTCACAGGTGTGGACAGCTAACTAAGTAGTGAATGAGCTTCGTTGACGATATTAGTATAACCGCTGTAGACAGGAATAATGCCGCTTCATTGGCTGCATTGTCCGTCAAGATATCTTCGGGAATTCCAAAGTGGCATGTAATCTACAGAAAGATGCAGCGTTTAATAATTTAATAAGTTCTTTAAAAATAAGTGCCTATCTAGGATGCCATTTTGAATTACCACGTATACGAATATGATGAATACGAAGTGGTCCTATAAGTAAGTTGTCTTATAATGGAACGATCAAAAAAACGAGTTATAGAGAGAGGTAACTGAAAAAAACATAGATGATTTCAAATTGTAGGAGTGTATTTTCTGATTAGCTTGTTGTTATGCTAGGATATTCTGTTAAACGAAAAATCAAAACTCGAACATTTAGAAAAATAGACATTTTGACTAATTTCTCACTGAAAACGTTGCATGTTACATAATATTGTAAATTTCGAGTAACAGCAATTCCTGTCGTAGTTCGCGTTATTCGTTAATTTGTAAATAAATTTCTAACCAGATGGCAGAGATTATCAATGAATCTCGATTAAATAGAAAAAATACGATTCGGTGTGTCCACTAGAATGTAGGAAAAAATGTCGATTTTCAAAAATCAAAAACAGACGGAAAATTGCGAACGTCAACGAATTTTCTGTTCCATATATATATATATACATATATATTTTAACAAAGTAATTCTCCAATAATTCCGCTAATTTTTGAGTGTAATTCTTTCACTCTTCTACAAGTCACAAATGCTCGCGCGTTTCTCGAAAATATTATATTCATACTACTTTTATCGGACTTTCGTTATTGACGGATAAGATGGTAAGTGGAGCTTCCTGAAGAGGGTCGTTTTCTTGAACGGATCGACATTCTGTTAAACTATATTCGATAAGCACTATTATCGAAAATATAGTTTTTTCTCGTTAATTATTTATCATCGTCTGATTTTAGAGTTGTATCGAATGATACATTTTATCGTTTAGTTTAAATTTAAATTTATATTTATTTTTCGCACGAATAAACGTGAAGTATAAAAAAAAATTCGTGATCACGTGGTTTGTCTACTATTTCAGATTTATCTGGGTCATACGGAAGATGTTTCTCCAAGTACCATAGGCAATGTTTATTTAGTCTCGGCTGATATCGTTAACGATAATGTCACCGTCGAGCGATTCGTTTCTTTATGTTACGCCGGCTATTTACCAGGATTCGCTATGAGTTATAATCGTCACGGAATGATCAGTACGATGAATATCGTACAACCGGATAGATGCGTCCCGTCGAAAACTCGTTGAGTATAAATAATTTAAAAAATATATACTTATTCATATCGGATATACGTGTATTATCTGAGTTTCGTGGGATAACGGTACGTTCAGCTCGCACGACTCAACTCTTCGAAGCACTGTGGGAAATGTATGGATCACTTAAAATTTGAACTTTCCTGTAAGGTGGTTACCATGTTTGACCGTCTTTATTAAATACAGTAAAACTCTTTTTAACCGTCACTCTTTTATCGGTCACTTTCTGTTATCCGCAACTGCAGCAGCAGCAGCAGCTCGTCGGCGTAAAATAAGTTTCATTGGAAGTACCTACAAAATGGGTAGAATAAACTATGGCCTGAACCCGCACTATCCACTAGCGAAACAACGGGAATGGTTAGTGTTGACGAAATATGAAGCTTTGCAATGACGGTCTGCTCAACAATGATACACTAACAACTGAAGAAATAACAAATTGATTAGGGTGTGATAAACAAGATGAAAGTTTTAAAATTTTTACTGATAAAGATACGTTCAGCAGTCCATTAATGGTGAAATTGATGACGATGAAGAATGAAAATGCAACCAAAACTCAGAAATCAAGCAATTCGGAAGATGAAATAATGTTAACAAAGTGTATCAATTGGTTTTAAAGACAAGAGAAGGCAAACTTTACACAGATACCACTTCTAGAAAAAAATACGGAACATTATATATATATGTAATTTGTAATGGAATTCGTGTTATCCGTCGCAGGCCTCGTCTCGTGGATGACGGATAAAATAAGTTTTACTGTATATAATTTAGAGCAATAGAGTAGCGCTATCTATATGTACTTCCATTCATTAGATACCGCTAGATATGTCTACTAGTATCGTAAACCAGCAGAATGATTTAGCCAGTATATAACTTCATAGAACACAATAATGTAAAACCATTGCCGTCTTTGTCTAACTCTACTTTACAAAACCGGTGTTGTACGGATGATTTTTTTTTTACAAATGTAAAATCTTAAATTTTTATCTCTAATATGGTCAATATGGTAGAAGAAAATAAAGTGTACTAACCAGTGCATACGTGACCCGTTTAGATTTTTTAATTTATATTGCTGAAGTAACTATAATTATGGATAAATATATTAAATCGCATATGAAAATCGAAGAAATAGTCAACGGCGAGTTTTACTCCGATTTGATTGAATGAATACCTCGATGATTCTGATTCAGACCTTGCATTTCTATAAGCAATCTAATATGCGTATTTCAGCATCATGTTTTAATAATGAAGGCAGCAACCATAATCGAAAGTATCATTGCGTGTAATCCAAGTACTTCATTCAAGTATTTCAATTTCTACGCATGCGAGTACTTCATCTGAATTTCTATATCTCATTTTACACGTGCAGGTAATGAATGCATTTCATGTATTCCTCTCAAATGATAACATGCAAACAATTTGTAGTTACAAAAATTACGAACAACGAGTTTCGTCGTAAAGTTTATAAAGATTTATTGCCAATATATATATATTTATATATACGTGGTTATCTAACATTAGAGGTGTACTTAAGTACTACACAGAGGGAAGATTACTATTAACCTGTTATGTGTTTATTACAATGTTGCTTTGCACTTATAAATAATCAAATATATTTCTTATTCATTTATGTTTTTAAGATTTTTCATAACGAATTTCCAGTAGGTGTAAAATTTTTGAAATTACAAAAAATATTATGCGACTTTAAATTTAAGTGTTTATATATATATATACCTATATATATATATATATATATATATATATATATATATATATATATATATATATATATATATATATATATATATAATTATTATTAGATGGGCACTTATAATATATGTATGCATGTGCGTGCGTGTATGTTTGTGTGTATATAATTTTCCAAGTTTATTACTGGCTAATTAGGATTTGATTAAAATGGCTATACAGTTATGTAATGAAGTTGGAGCCTATATCATGGTTCGAAATGTGGTATTATTGAAAAATGTAGAAAATACCTTGGACGAGGAAGATGAAAAATGAGAATGTATTGAAATTAATGAGAACTGACGACCGAATATTAATGATAACAGAAAAGGAGGAAAACAAACATTTTTTTCGGACACAACTCTTGAGAGGTGAAAAATATAAGTTATTGCAGATAATAACAATGGGCATAATAGAAGAAAAATCCAGAAGAATAAGTACCTTTCTCGGATAGATAATATTTAGAAAAAAAAATGGACCCTAATTGGGAAAACGATAGATTTAGTCCGAATAGTGAGAGATTTGATGCAATTGTAACAAATTATCAAATCCATACATAATGGTGATTAAGAAATGATGTTGCACGAGAAGAAAAAGAACAGTCGTTTATTCGAATCAAAATAACGTCTAAAAACAATTATTTACAATCAAAGTTCATAAATTTAGAATTTAGAAATTTCCTTTTTTTATTCGTTTATTCATTATTATTATTATTATTTAAAAATATAACTATCTAGACGATGCATAATTCGTTAACGCTAAATTTAAAAGACGAGATTGTTTTCGTTATGTTAAAAAATATGAAATTTTTAGCGCGAGCGTTTCTATGTCGCGCTCTTTTAGCGGCGCAAAATATTGAAAATGCTATCAAAATACTGTCGGACGACGGATGCGGAGCTGCTGATGGTCTTAGTATTAATACGATTTTCTTAAACGTTAAAGATGGGCTGACTTTTCACAATATCGAAGTAGGTCCACCACAAGCGGATAATCCTACAACGTCAACTTTGAATATAGTAGCAGCCAAAACTGGAGAACATTTATATCATTGTAATACGTGAGTAACGATGGTATGATGTTACCGATTAATTTTTTTTTGGCTTTTCGTACATACATTTGCGTCAGCAACAAGTTGTTTTAAGATTTCAAAAAAATTAATATTCTACGAAAATTAATTTAATAATTGTAGATTTATAATACGCCATTATAACATGGATAAATATTATCCAATATTATATATAGACAGACGTCATTTTCCTACAAAATATAATTATTAAAATAAATCAAAAGTTATCTTGAAAACGAAATATCCACGGTGACGTACAAAATAAAAACTCGGAATGCTAGTAGCTGCTCCATTCTATCACCCTGATAAGCATTCTTGATGAAATTAACGGAAATTATAATTTATGTAAAATTAATTAACAGTTAAATAAAACTGAAAATTAGAGAGATTCTTTCAGCCAACATACTTCACTCCTTGTCGCAATTGGACAATTAATTTCAAACGAGAGCAGATCGAAAGGATTTATTTTTAATATGCATTCCTTAAATACTACGAAGATTATACATGAAAATATATATTGGTTCGACCTTGAAATCCTAACTTAAAGGATCTAAATGAATAAGGTCATTATCACGAGTATCTAGACAAAACTTTAGAAATGGCATACAAATAGAACTATTAATATTATATACGTGCAAACATACACACACACACACACATATATACATATATATATATATATATATGCGTACATATATTTATTTAATATGCATATATGGTTTCACGTTATGTTGGTGAAAATTTGAATAATTTAAAAAAAAAATAATGTAATATCTGGAATACTTTGATCGGTTTTGAGGCAGATATCTACGACTTGATTTAAAAGAAAAGCATGTAAACAAGAGTAGCGAAAGACGATATGAAATATTAACTTCAGCAAAGGTGCCTAATTGCAAAGACGACGTCATCAAATTATTAGGAGATCAATCGGATTCCGAATACGCTATATTCCGAGATCCAAAGTGGAGGCGACAGAATAATAGTAGCGACTACGGAGTTACTGTGGTTATAGGTAAAAAATAAAATAATTTATAATACAAACACACACATATACACGTATATTTATATACATACATATACTATAAGTACTAATAGTTTGGATGGCAAAATAAGTATTCGCTTGGGGCAAACTCGTATTTTAAACATATATAGTAGTATTGTAAAGAAAAAATAAATTTGTAAGTAGCGAACACAAAGTCTGAACTTCATGCTCGTCGTCGTCTCCTCACAGGGTGTTCCGGCGACAAAAATGAATTTTATATATATATATATATATATATATATATATATATATATATATATATATATATATATATATATATAAAACATAGATAATAAAAAAAAATAAAAACTCTCTAATAAATGGATTGTGAAAATGACCACAATTCTCGGGTAGGTTGAACTTTTTCTAAGATTGAATAACAATAAAATTATACATGAACCGAACTGATAGCATCTAGAAGACAACAACGTTACGAAGATGCAATATCGACTGTAAAATCAAAAGTGGTGCACGGAAATGTACAAAGCGTAGCATCACAACATGAGACACGAAACAAACAATAAAGTATCTATGGATATACCTGATCAAACACGAATTAAAACCGACAAAAGATAACGATTAAAAAGAAGTGGAGACATATATAATTAACCGAAGGTAAGAATAATTTAAACAGTGTGAAATGTATTGATTTAAAAAAAAAAACAAATAAACAAAAAAATGATAGTGATAAAGTAAACAGAGAAAATAAAGAAAAAAAAAAGAAAAAAATGACAAAATAAATACCAATCAATAATAAATATAACCTCACCATTAGTTGATGAAATATTGAAAAAATCTTACAATGATAATACGGAAAAAGATAAAAATAATTATTTAGGTTCAATAAATTATGTAGAAAGTCATACATATAAAATAATAAAAATATTTAACAAATGTAACATAGATTTAGCAATAAGAAATAACACATTATTGAAATCAATTAATGACAACGAAATAGAAGATAGAAATGTATTAAAAAATTCATGAGTATATAAACTGAATTGTAATCAATGTGGAAAAGAACACATGAGAAATAGGCAGACAATTCGCAATGAGATTTAAAGAACATAAATTCATATATGAATCATGATGAAAAATAATTATTTGATAAATATCGTAAAGAATTAAAACACAAAATCAATAATGTCAATCAAATTATAAAAAAAGAAAACTACTAAAAAATATTGGTAATAATAAAAAAGAAAGATATAAAAATAATTTATTAAATTCAATGATAAATTTTCATGAAGAATTAGTTTTAAGAAGTGTATTATAAATTTAATCTTAGAAAGTTTTTATTTTTCTGGTTATTTAGTGTAATTGTTTATGTGTAAATTTTATATTGCTGATTTGTGGTTTGTGTTGTATATCACATTAACCATCAGATTATTTTATAAATAACTAGTTTTTTTTTTATATTTTTGTAATATTGTACATCTAAATTTAAGTATTTTTTACATTTTATTTTATTTTTTGTTTTCCCTTTTATATTTTTTAAAATAAATTGTATATTTTTAAATTTTATTTTTTATATCCACTTGATGATGGCTTAATAGCTGAAAAGCGGTGTGATTTTTTATATAAAAATTTAGTGAATTTAACTACTTTTTTGTTGTTTATTTTTATAAAAATAATTATATAACATTTACATTCATTTATGGCGAGACAGATGTTTTTCCAGTAAAGTCTTTCGGAAGCCTGCACTTCTCCTTCACCTCCTACCTGTCAATATGGTATCATTTCTGTAATTTAGTCTTTATATCATCTTCGGGGTCTAGTTTGTTTTTATTTTTGCCATTTATGAGCTGTGCGTATTAGACTTTTTTTTCGACTGGAATCGTTCATGCTTACAACATGTCCTACCCAGCGTAGTTGCGATTTGTACAACAGTTGTTCTATTGACGCACGATTAGAACGACGTAAAACTTCTTTATTTGAAATATAATCCATCTACGTAACGCTGCTGGGATCTCTCCAGTCGTCATGTGTCCCTCTATATACTGCCCAGGTTTCATAAGAATTATTACAGCTCTGTATACGGTTATTTTTGTGTTTACAGCTAAGTGACTGTTCTTGAACATCCGTTTTTTAAACATGGCAATTGCAATTGAAGCTCTTCCGCATCTGTATTTAATTTCACATCCGGACTATTCATTCTTGTGACTTTCTAGTAATTTATATGCTTCATTAGAGCACGCGAACAAAACTTCATCTATAGTATGAACTACTACAATATAATCCAGTTCTAGTAATTTATACGCTTCAATAAAGCAGGGGAACAAAACTTTCAACTCATCTGTAGTATGAGCTACTACAATACAATCATCCGCATAATGTAAAGCTGATATGTAACATGCGTAGCATTTAGTAATATATTTTAACCGTTTTAAATTTAGGAGTCGTCCGTCAAAACAATAACGTGTACCGATGCCTCTATGAAGCATTTGTCCATAAATATATGTATATCTTAAATTAGCCATTAATAATGTTTAGCATGGGAATAAAAAAGGTTATATCTTTGCTAGTTATATTTCTGTGTTTCGTACTTTTATACATATATAGCATATTAAATTAATTCATTTTTCTTTAAGTTCTTTTAAATTTCTTTTATCGTTTCTATAGTTCATATTTCATTTTTTTCAATTGTTTTATTCCCCTTGACTTTAATATGCAGGATTATTCCTTTATTTTTAGTGTTTATTGTACATGATATATATATATATATATATATATATATATATGTGTGTGTGTGTGTGTGTGTGTGTGATTGAATTACTTGTTTTTTATTACATTACAGGATTATTCGATTGCATTCGAAGAACATGGAGTATATATACGGACAATCCTTTATTCAATGAACCTTTATTAACTATACCATTGGAAGAAGAGTAAAGTGATTTACTTTAAAATACACACACAGAGGTACACATACATACACATCTTGCAAATATGGAAATTTTCGAACAAGTTTTTATTTATTTCATACCATAATTTAATTAATTAATTAAAGTTGTTCTTCAATATGAAATTTCGATACATTTTGTATCATACGGTTGAATGCAAAAAATTCTCTTTGATACATTCTTATTCTTACTATGAACAAGACAAACGTGATAATACTAAAAGTTTGTAGTTTTATTAAACTAAACTGAAAATGAGTCGTATCAGATTAAGTAATCTGTAAATAAACTGCAAATAATTGTGAACACACACACACACACACACATATATATATAGTAATGATATCGTCGTTTATTGTTTTTATACGTTCATGAGGCACATTTTAGATAAAAATATATTAATAATTTACTCATTAGACGACGTTATTTATATTACATACCCCTCAATGCGAGGAGAAGCCACTAGTTGATTAGAATATTCAAGGTATCAACATCTTTAACATTGTTGTCTCCAGTATGTTGTTATCAATCTATTAATCTCTTCGTATATTAATGGGTTTTAATATAAATTCTATTTTCATATTAAAATTATATTTCACTCATATTCGTATATTAGTCCACGTTTAGTTGATTCATATTGTTTTAAAATCATTTTTCCTTACACTAATAGTCATTTATTTCATCATCTGTTTGTAGCAACGTTTTTTCTTTTTTTTTTTTAATACAGCACATAAAAAACAATACTTTATATCCCTCTGTGTATTGGAAATCTAACGACTGAGTTCTGAGCACACTGTGGATTTTCAGTATTCTAATATTTAATTACTGAAAACGACACAACGGATTATCTATATTAAAGATAAAAGTCGAAAACTGAATATTTAAAACTTCCTGTTTATCCAGAAGCAGACTTGCGAAATAAGGCGAGCATACCACGATGTAAACATGAAATTATGTTCGTTATTTCGTTTTCATCTCAATCGTCACCCTAAATGTCATCATACGTATATGCAAAATTTTTTACCTTTCTATCTATCAATATTTCTGCTTCCAAACAATCTGCCCTTGGCTATTTCCTGATCTGTTTTCTACGTGGTTACTTGCACGGGAAACTAGACCCATCGTATCACCACGCACTGATATTAACCTGCACACGCATTGTATAATATGCGCGAGTTTATAGTTAGTGATTTACACACGTGATTAAAACTGATCACAATTTAATTTACATTAATTAACGTTTTTTTTTAGACACTATATATATATATATCTTTTTCTTCTTCTAAGTCCATCTCCTATCGAAGTTCGGTGACCAACTGATAAAACTTCTGTTTATCTCGTGCTGCATGAACCAGCTCGGCCGTATTATACATTTCGAACCAGTGTTCAAGTTTTTTCGTTCACGACGTTTGTGTACGTCCTTGATAACTATTCCTCTCTATTCGTCCTTGTATTATAGTCTGCAGTGGCATATTTAATGTTTCAAATTAAATGTCCAAAGTAGAATGTTTCACGTGTTTCTCTGACTACGCGCGTTTTGTTCATTTCTTTAAGAATAACTTTATTAGATACCTTATCCACCTAAGGTACTTAGAATCGGTCGATAAAGCCACATTTCAAAGTTATCTATTTTTTTTGTTGATGTTGCCTTGAGCTGTTCAACTCTCTACTTCATAAACCAATACCTAAACCGCGTATCACTCTGTAGCTCGTCATCTTGTTTACACTGTAATTATGTGCTTAGCGCTATTTTTATTTTAGTTTTAATTTTATAGTCAGTATAACAATTTTCTATTAGTCAATGTCCTAAATATTTAAATTTCGTTACTTTTTCTTGCTTACCTGTAATATTGTGTTTTGCTAAAAACCATCAATTTATTTTTTTGTATATTTATCCTAAATCCTAGTTCATTGGTTGTTTGATCTATTTTTCTCGACATGTATTGTTATCCCGCACATTAGCGACAAAAATAACTGCGTCACATATCTGATATTATTTATACACTAACTGTTCACTTTTATTTATTTTTCTACTTCATCTAACAAACTTTCAAAAAAAAAAATTCATAATGCAAATTAGATAGTACTGAAAACAAAATACATCCTTGTCGTACGCCTTTCAATATTTTAATCTCTTTACTTGTCAATTTATTTACTTTAACATTGATTCCAATATAGCTGTGTGATAATGTTAATATCTTTACTGTCAAGTCCCATACTCTGTATAACCCCATTAATAAAATGTCGTGCTTCGCATTCTCAAATGCGTTTTCATCATCAATAAAACAAGCATAAACTGGTTTTTGTCTATCTAGAGATTTTTGAACAAAAACTCGAATAACTACTACTGCTTCACGAGTTTCAAAGCCATTCCTTAGCCCAAACTATGTTTCAACAAGCATGTCATTTATTTTTCGTGCTCGATATATAATTTTTGTTGATATTCTTCTTATCGACCAGTCGTCTAGTTTCCATGCGAAGCTTCGTTCTCGTGTCGACATGGCCGGTCGCATATTTCACACTATTAGGTCTCGAACCTAGATGGCGCCGATTGCTGGCCAGATATAATTTGCGGCAGGGTCTTTTTCTTCTCTGCTAATTACAACGGGGGGAACACGGATCAGTTAGCTGCTTCGCTATAGAGGACCGATGGGAGTGACATTTTTTAATTATTAATATCAAGTTTCGACATCCAGAATCGACCCTATGATGTAGAAAGAAAGAATGTACAAATTTGTTAACTTCAATATGCGTAGCCAATCTGATCAAATAATTTACTTAATCACAAATTTCCTCACGCCAAAATCTAAGTTTAATCATTGGTTTTAGTAACGAATCTGTATAGTTGTTCGGAAAATTAATTATATATAAAAATATACGTACATCATCATCGTAATGCTGAATGTTGGAGAAAGTCGTAACTAGCATATTATATGTTCTTTTTACGTATAAAATGCACTGGTATACAAGACGCTAATTACATGCGACGTTATATGGTGTGTTGTGCAACTACTTTCTGTGCAATTATTAAAAGTTGTATGAAATGAAAGAACCTGGATCGTGGATTGTCAGTCGAGCGTTTTAGCAATTATTTCACCACGTACATACATACATACAAATATATGAGTGCAAAATAAAAAAAAAATAAAAAATATACTTTTGCTACCCATTTGGCTAAACTGATTTACTTGGGACTATTCGATTTGTATAATATTACAAGACGTAGTTTCTTTCATTCTCCGCCCACTACCTCACCCTATATATACATACATACACATATATATATAATTTCTTTCCAACAAACACACATACACATGTATATATTATAAAAAATAACGAATATAATTTGGCGGATGTTGTGATTGAATCATTCATACATATTCAAACTTAAAATCTAAACAAATTACTATAATTCTAACTTGTTTTGGGCGCGATATAAAAAAATCAGTTTTAACAACAGATAAGGCAGCAGACAGTAAACAGACGAATGTATCAGAACATCTCAAATGAGCTGAATAGATCACATATGGCAACAAGAAAACGAATAACATAATAATGTATCCAGTCACAAGGTCAGCCAGTGTACAATTAATAAATAAAGACAGAGATCAGCCAGGAAAAAGGGTGTACGCTTACGATATACTGAAAAATATATTGAAGAATAATGAGCAAACCTTACCACCAATAACAAGCGTGTTTATTCGGTAATTATCAATGAACGTGCAAACAGGAAATATATAATTTTAATTATTTTATAACATTGTGTTTACATATATATATATATATATATATATATATATATATATATATATATATATATATATATATATATATATATATATATATATATAAATGAATATCGTGCACACAATAATTATGATATATCTTTATCTGTTCATTTACATACCTATATATTATTGTTTATAATTCTTTAGTAATGTATGTGCACACACAGATAATATATATGTATGTATGTATGTATGTGGGTATGAGAAGTTTATATAGATAAAAATTATTTAAACGGATATATTAAACACTAATATTAGTTGATGCAATATAATTAAAATAGCTAAATATACGCGGATGTGTTTAATAGTAAGTAGATAAGACATATTTGTTGGCAATGGTACTTTGAGAAATATAATTTAATTATATAATAAAGATTGTGGAGAGTTGTAGTAAGATCAGAAGGATGAGGACAAAAAGGTGAATTTATGAGACTATATCGATATAAGGACGGTAGAAGACGATTTTTCCCAAATCGTAATTTACATAAAGTAGTAATGAAACCTCGAAGTATGTTATTTAGTACTTGTATGGGGGCCGGGTGTAGACCGCCACGAAGCGCAATTAACATCTCAACGTAAAGGAAAAAAGCAATTTCAAGCGCGGGTGCTCCTGGAAACGAGTGTGTTATGCTAACTACACCACCGAAGCGTCACAAATTAAATAAAAATCGATTCAGCACATTCTAGAAGAGTGTTTAGTATACTCTCGCCAGGACTCAAAATGAAAGGAATTGCGCAGCTTAGAGAACGAAGTTATAAGTTGGCTGAAAAATTAAAAATTCGATTTATAATTTATTATTGTTTTATTATAATGTATTCTATTAATTATTGATTATTTTATTTAATTTGTGCATACGTATAATATTGTGACGTTAAACGATGATAATAATAAGAATTACTTGTACGTCACTAAACCACGATTTTATGTAGAGGTTGAATCGATCTGTAATATGGAGCTAGATAAGAATTAGACGAAATATTATTCCAATATTCTTTATTAGCAAATTTAACGGGGCACAAAAGATCTGTTAAATATATATATATATATATACATGGAATGAGCACACCGCTAATCGAAGCGAACCTGGCTTCTGCATCAGCAACAGTATTGCCAAATATACCGGAATGTTCAGGAATCCGGGAAAATCTAACGGAAATACCAGATTCTAACAGCGAGAAAAGCAAAATTCGGATTTTATGTAAGTAAGGAAGAGCAGTTGACAGTTTATAACTTATTGCGCGTTGCATACTGTACGTATATGGCGTATTATACCGTCGAAATAATGATTTTTAATTAGCGACGTTAGCACATGACTATAAACAAGTTCAGAAATGTGGTACTGAAAGATGGCATATCCAAAATCTCAGAGATGAATTTTTACGCGATACAACATTTTTTTCCTATATAAACAAAAATAATAATTATAATAATAAAATAGATTTTATTTATACGGAATATTTGTATCGTTCTTTGTTTTTTTTTTTGGCGCCGTTGCTTAGAAGTTATTAATTTTAATATTTTGTATTAACCCTTTCAAGCACGATGTCCACTACACGGTACATGCAATTTTAATGCTAACAAAATTTTTAATTTTCTGGTGGACATGGAATGTGTCAATTTTTTAAATTAAAATACAATGAAAATTATCTACAGTTCACCTAGGAAGCAGTATATTGTATAATAGACACCTGTATAAAATTAATAATTTTATGTCAAAATTTTATAATGTATGACTAAAAGGGTTAAAAAATTAACCCGTCATCGAAAAGATTAATTATAGGAAAGAACGGACAGTTACAAACGTATGTCGCATCCGCCAAACGAGAACGATATGTATAGAATTTTATAAAACGGATAAAATGAGAACAGACAGATAAAATCATTTCCGCAAGAAGTAACGCTACCACCATTGACGACGACATGTCGAAAAGGACATTTGAGGAAAATAATACGCAATTCGCCCCGACGCACTTTCAACCGTATTTTTTAATCATTTATTGAAACTAAATGTTAAAATAATTTAATATGTATTCACGATTTTTTTTTTCGGCGTAAACTATATCTCAATTTTTTCATTACGTAACGTTTAAACAACAAAGTTTTCGAGTTTGAAAATGAAAGTTGTTTAATCGTGAATATATGAAGCTTAATATTTACTTTAAATATTACATCTAGGATAAGTTCAAAGCTACAGACGAGCACATTTTATCAACTTTATATTTTTATATTTTTTTTCTTAAGGATGGATTACTCTTGTCTTGTATTAGACTTGAATTTTAGTTATTGCAATTTAAAAATATCGTTTGAATTTCGGTTATTAAAGATTTCAATTTTAAAAAATATTTCGATAAATCGTATAAAGTCTAAAATTTATATGCGGTTTAACTTGCGTCGAGAAAAATTTGAAAAGACGAAAGTTTTTACTAATTACCGTAGGTTGGTTTTTCTTTAATTTTCGCGTGCAATAAGTTACAAAAAAAAAAGAAAGGAAACGAATACAGTGTGTAAATGTAGGAATCTAATCGGTTTCCGAACAACGGCCATCTTTAAAACAGGATTTTTTCGTAATTATCGGTAACACTGCGATCGGACTACTGCGTGCTGGATTGTCCGTATATATAGTCCAACTTCGTTCAATACAGTCGAAAATACCTGCGGTAATAAGAAGAAAATGAGTAAAGCCGTTTGAAAACATAATATTTTGCCTACGATATTGCTTTTTAGATTACGACAGATTGGAATTGAAACATTCTACGTTCACTAAATGTCTCTTATTACGAAAACACTCGATTTACGTGTGTGACTGAAACGGTTAAAATAAGTTATACGAATTATCAGTGATAAAGTAATTTAACGCACAGGAATGGTGTAATTTTATTTTTCAGTACCAAGGACGATAATTGTCGATGATGACGCGAGACTAACGTGAAATACAAACACATATGCATACACGACACATATATGTATATATATATATGCAGAATCCAATTTTAAAATGTCATCGACAAGAGCTTTACACAAGTAACACAATTATCGATATAAGGTTTATAATAAATATATTGAGTTTGATAAGATGGTTACAAGACATTTTTATAACACTAACATAAATGTATGAAGAAAAATTCAAAATTCAAAGTAAAGATTTCGAAATAACATAAGAATAAAAATCTAAGAATTTTCCCATTTCAATATATATATATATATATATATATATATATATATATATATATATATATATATATATATATATATATATATATATATATATATATATATATATATATATATATATATATATATATATATATATATATATATATATATATATATATATATATATATATGAATCGTATCGTCCCTAGCAGGGGACATCGTGACATAGAAATGCAGTCTTTATGAATTAGTTTGCGCCATTTAACTCTATCATAGGCTGCGTGTATGCATTCACTGAAGCTCTTCTGCACGAATTTTGTTTATAATTATCACGTAGCGCTTGTTTGACAAAAATTACACACACGCGAACATATTTATTCACTAGATTATTTAGATTATGTCTTTTTTAATTTTCTTTCTCGCGGCATACGCCTTCTCATCAATTACCCTGTGTACAGCGAGTGTAAATAATTATTCCTCTGATACACATAGAATTCTAAAATAGTAGTTACACGACAAGAATTTAATAGGGTATAAAATTTATAAATATAACAAAATATCGTAGAATATTTGAATATTATAAAGAAAAGACGAGCTGGACTAAGCAAAATTAATATTTAATTATGAATATAAGATGGCATCTTCGCATTAGCTTCGTGGATTACATAAAATTCGCTATAAAGATGCGCTTGCATTAACATAGCTATGTGTTGGACGTTGAGGTTCAATTCAAACCCAAAAGAATTATTTTGTCTGCCGGAGGCGTTAATATCCAAACTTACAGAATTTGGGATTAGATTCAACATTATTCCGAATAATAATACTTTCAAAATGTAAAAATTTATTTTAAAATGTGGTAAGGCAGGAAATTGGTATAAGTTTCCGTGTGCGCACTAATGGGTAGAGAGTGTATGTGTGCGCGTGTATTTGAAGAAGTTTATAAATATACTTAAATAACTTCTATGTTATGTATTATATATACTATTCCATCTCTCGAAATGATCTAAAAACCATCCCAAAAGTAAAGTCTAATTACGCCACTGCGGGATTACCGATATTAATGAAGACAGCCAGTGACTCTGAACAATTATGAATGTGAATTTTTTAGTTTCATCAACTAAGACGCTGTATTATAAATGACGGATCAAAAATGTATACTTGTTAACCTCACGTCGGACGAATTAAAATAAACGGGATGTAGTGAATTAAAAATTTCAAATCTAGTTTATTCTCTTTTACTGCGCAAGAGTTATACAGATAGTTTTTCCTGGTAACAACGTTAAAAAATTTGTATTTATCTATAATATTTTGAGTAAATTACCGAGGTGTTGTTCAAATTTTTATCATGATGGACACAGGTAAATAGTGCAGGAGTAAAGCACGTTGTGTAAGTAGTATTACTAGTCATAAAATAAGCTGTATTATCAGAAATCTATAAAATTTAATACTATCAGTCAAGAAAAAACTTGAAAAATTAGAGATCATTTTGTGACACACACGCACAGACTACATATATATATATATATATATATATTGCCTTGTGCCTCTGCCCTTTATGAAGCCGGCCTGTTCTTGTGGGATTTGACTTTCCATCAAAGCATACAGGCGGTTAAAAATTATTCTAAGAATTACTTTGCTCGCATGTGGTATAAGGGATATTGTTCGGTAGTGATTCTCTTATTTTCATTTCCTGTTAGTTTCAATATCTCGGCCGGTATCTCATCAGCACCTGGGGCATTATTATTCTTGAGATGTTCTATTGCATCTCGTACTTCACTGAGTAATATATCTGGTTCTAGTTCATATGTTTTCCATATTCCGCTTGGGTTTTCCGTATTTGCCTTGTCATTAATGTCTGATTCCTCGCTGTATAATTTGATGCAATATTTTTTCCAAACTTCTGCTCAGAAGCGATTCTGTGTATAAAGCTTTCGACTGTGTCCAGTGGAATAAATTATGGTTGATTCTGGAGTAAATGGGAGCACCAAAGCACCTGATCTCATTAATTGCAAAACTATATAACCAGAATACAGCTACTGTAAGAATGGGAAAAACAACTTATTCGGATAACTTCAGTATAGAAACAGGTGTCAGACAAGGATGTCTGCTCTCACCACTTCTTTTTAATTTATATACAGAATATATCATGAGGAGAGTATTATATTACAATGATGATAAAGAAACCAAAGAGCGGAATGATGGTTTTTCAGTTGGTGGATGTAAAATATCAAACCTCCGTTATCCTAATAGCCACAAGTACCGCAAATATAAAATGTTTACTGCAAATATTGGAAGAAATCAGTGCACAATATGCCCTGATAATAAATAAGAAAAAGACTAAAATGATGATAGTTAACCGAGCCCAGCATAACTCTCCGAACATCAACCAAATAGATGGTATAGAAGTGGTGAACATGTTTACATACTTAGGGTCAATTGTCGAGAACACAGGAGGATGTAAAGCTGAACTAAGACACCGCATACAAATAACCAAACTCGCGGTTGGTCATTTAGTAAAAGTTTGGCGTGACCAAAATATAAATAGGAAGGTTAAAATTCGACTCGTCAAGTCGTTGGTATTTTCGATATTTTTGTGTATGATGCTGAAACCTGGACAGTACACAGGACAGAAGGCAAGCGCATCGAAGCCCTTGAATTGTGGTTTGGAGACATATGCTACCTGTTCCATGGACGGCCAGAAGGACCAATACATCAATATTGAAGGAGGTGAGCAATTGGACGGTTTTTTGGCCATATTGTCCGAGCAAATGGAATGGAGGCACTCTTCATCGAGGGAAAATTTAATGGAAAACGACGTCGCAGTCGCGTGCCTCTAAGATGGTCAGACGAGATTCAAAAATTTACCGGGATGAGTTTCAGTGACTGTGTGCATGGCGCACATAACAGAAATGGATGGCGCAAATTACTGAAGTCTAATTTATAAAGCATTTCGATGTCACGATGTCCCTACTAGGGACCAACGATTCAAAGATATATATATATATATATATATATTCATGTATGTATATGTGCGTATGTGTATGTACGTATACTCGAAAACATACGTCAGTTTTTACTTCTATACACAACAAATGAATTGTTACCTATCGATATATAAACTATTGTTAAGTTAGTAAATTTGTAATTATTTTAGGTGTTCTGAGTGATGATAAACGTAAATCAATGTTACTTTTTATGTAGGTTTATTCAAATAAACGTTATTTTAATCTAACGATTCATCCATCTATCGTGATTTGAATATTAAAAATTACTTTTTTTTCGTCAATTTGTATTTTGATATCACGAAATTTCAGAACTTACGAGGTAATGAAATTCGTCCCGAAGCCAGATCAACCTATACCTTTCCATTCCCAATTTCTAGCAATTTATGTGAGAATCTCTCAACTGGTCAATCATTTTGTAGCGCAACAAACATATTTGTAATTAACACGTATTCCAGTCAAGTATTTACTTCACATGCTGGTGTATTACAAATAACGTAAGCTTTATATCACGTGCCAGTAATATTAATATATTTTCGAATAATCTTTCGCGCAAATTTTGAAGTGATTGACAAAAAGGTTGGAGCATTTTGCATTAATTTCAAATAATAAGTTTGTATTTTAACAATATTTCGAGTCCGAAAATATTACACGTGAAAGTCCTAACAGATTGTTGTTTTGATTTTTACTGAAAGGATAAAAAAAAGGTGAACCCTGACAAAAATTCGCAGGAAGGCAACAGAAAATCACTTTTTTCGTCAAAAACCATGATCATAAGTGATATATAATTAAATTTAAAAAAAACCACGAAGACTCACCGACAGCTAATGTAGCAATTGGTTCTCTCGTGTTTACATCGTTTTCTTTGTAATCTCTATATATGGTAAAGTTATCCTCAGATTGATGACTCAATAAATTAATCACTTGCTGTTTATTTTTAGGCGGAGTCAATTCGTCGTAAATTTTTTCACGTACCTGACTGCTTTCGATAATTAAACCGCCTTTTTCCGGTATTTTCAAACGCATATACCTGTGTAATAAGGGAAAGATCGTTACATGACGTTAATAGTTTTATTACAACCGAAATAACAATTAGGGAAAAAAATCATTATAATCCTTCTAAAGTGCTGTAATTTTGTAGTATGATTTTTTTTTTTAAATCGAGAAATTAAATATAGAAAACGTCACTTTTTTAAAAAAAACTTTTAAATTCGTTTAAGATAAACCTAATACAAATCGGTCTAAATCAAAATATTTTAAAAAAGCAATGTACAAAGCTAAACCATTAAAGAACTTTTCAGTAGTTACGCCATCTTCAGGTTATAAATAACTTAACTAATAATATTTGATTATAATAAAATAAAATATAATAATAAAAAATGGTATTGGAGAAATATAATAACAATTTGTTAATAATAAACAAGTAATCTCTATAACACGTTTCGTTTAAAATTGAGATGTTTCTCAACAGTTATTTCCGATCTCGTAATCCAATTACCTAAAGACTAGTTTATAAGGTGATTTAATTCTAATGCATCATAAAATGTTATTAATGTATTTAATAAATTAGTTTTATTTCTTAATTATTAGTTTTAAGAAGTATAATATAAATTAAATAATTTTTTACTTTTTACATTAGATACAGAGTTTAGATTTTTTTTGCCATGTTATTGGTTATGCATGATTTATTTTGTTTTTTATCATATTCATGATTAGATTATTTAGTAAAAGACCGTTTTTTCACGTCGCAATTTTTCATAAAATTATATCTAAATTTAAATATTTTTCGCATTTTATTTTATATATATATATTTATAAATAGTATATTATTATATTTCATTTTTTATGTGCCGTTGATACCGGCTTAATACACGAAAAACTTTCTTTTAATATAAATTTAGTGATTCGAACTACTTTATTATTGTCTATTTTTAAAAAATCAGTATATTTCATCACTTCGAAATATTGTTAATTTATATAAGTTAAAATTATTTATGACCTAAATATGTCGTAATTGCTGAAAAGCTTCGTTAAAGATTATTTAACAGCTAGTATTTTTCTTATTTATATTTTTTTTTTTTTTAAATTAAAGAAAGAAATCATTACATTCCATATATATCTATACAGTAAAAATATTTCTTGTGTATTTTTTTAAAAGTATACAAGGATATATATACATACATACATACATACATACATATATATATATATACATATTATATATATATATATATATATATATATATATATATATATATATGTATATATAAATAAGATAATAGTTTCTTAGACAGTAGGTTAATTTGTTGTAATAATCAACCAGTTTTCTTGTTCACCTTCTCACGTTCTCATAATACAATCAATATAATTCACGCAAGAATACTATTATTATAAACAAGTTCGATTAGTAATATTACATCATTAAAATAAATATCGTATTCATGTATATACGCATGCATTTAGAAATACATACCGATTGCAGTGAAAATTACATTCGCCCTTCCTAATAGTCGACGTGTGTAACAATGACTCTTTCGTACCCGGGAAAGCAGCGCCTACTTCGACATTATAAAATACTCGATCTCCGCTAGAGTTTAGAAACGTCATATTAACGCTAAAACCTTCCGCCGAACCACATCCTCTATCCTTTAACACTTCTTCGGCTTGCGAATAATTTTCAGCAGCCAATAATCCTCGACATAAAAAAAATCCGGCTATACAATATGAAAGAAATAAATTTCTATAGTCAATTATGATTATGTAGAAACGCATAAAACACTTTAAAACGAGATTACTAGTAAATTTAATGTTTTATATAATGTATATCTAGCAATTTATGTGAGAATTATAGTAAAACAAGCGTATTTGTAATTAACATAAAGCAAAATTATTCCAGTCGAGTATTTACTTCACCCTCCGGTGTATTGTAAATAAGGTATAAGAAGCATTGAAGCACGTGCTAGTAAGCATTTCCGAATAGACAATGGTAGATGTAATAAGTATAAATTACATGTCGCCTGAAGCTTAACGTCAACAACATTCTATACGTTCTATTAGCACACAAATTATTCTGTACCTATGCGATGGAGACCAGATCGCCGATGAAAACCACCTATTCCTTCGTTGCAGTTGTATCGATCAAAATTCCTTATAAGTAAAGGAATCTCTCTCCCGACTCATCTCAGATCCTTGCTTAGTTCATAGAACAATAGCGTATATTCAATCACATATCAGCCTGTATTATAAATATTTAATAAGATATATAATAAATTTCTTACAGCCCTGGTTGGAATCACTAATGCCCATATATAATAATAATAATAATAATGTGTCAATAATAAAAATTATAAATGAGAACTAAATAGATTTTTTTTGACTATACTAACGAGATGTCAAACAAAGGTTTACAGTTCGTTGACGGGTTTCAAACAATGTACCATGTCCTAACCGAATATCCTTTATCGAAGGAAGAATGGATTCAGATTAGAATATGCAGTGCAGAATTCGCTAGTAAAGTGAGATCTTTCATGGATGCGATGCCTATCGCAGATGATTAGTACTACCATTGATATACGATATGTTTCTCCTGCTTTGTTGTCATTTATTTATTATAACACGACATACGACAGAGGAAGAATAGCGACGATAAAATGGGCAAAATAAAGTAGCCCAAACTGCATAGATAGGAGTTCGTCAAGCGTGTCCGTTATCAGCGACTTAATTTAATCATAGTCAACGAAGAGTTACAAGAAATTCAAGAAGGTGTAAAAATCGGAGGACGCGCTGTAAAAAAAATATAAAATTCGCATATGAAGAAGATTAACACATAAACCCCGTAGTAGATCGGTGAAAATCGCGCAGAAATTAAATAACGTAATGAAGATAAATAACGAGAATAGACAAGTTATGCGCATTAGTTAAATCCGATAAGGAATGAACATGTCGGTGAATTGGCAAAAGTTTAGAACAGGTTAGGTCTTTCAGATACTCGGGACACTGTACAGGCGACAACGTATATTCTATCAAGGATTACGATGGCTAAGAAAACGTTCATGTGAAAACGATGCATGGTTACTACGAAAGGTAAACGGAAGCGTATTGGTAGATCGTAGAAGCCGTATAAAACGTAGACGAAAAAAATACGTACGTAAAAACTAGGAGCATTTGGAGCACGATGTTGGAGATTCATGATTGAAATCTCTTGGATGGACAAAATATCAAATGAAGAAATTTCTAAACGAGCATGAAGAAAATTCTAAAATCAAAACCGGATTGAACAGAAGCACAGTTGTCTGCTAATGCATGTTATCGAGTAGACAGAAAAGAGAAGAAATAAAAAAATTCTAGAGGAAACTCGTGAAGTAAGAAATTTAATAAGTCGCATTGAAAAATGGAAAATGATACTTCTAGGACATGCAAGACGTAATAATTTTATAGAAGGAAAAATTGCAGGTAAAAGACCAACAGGTAGACCATCAAGGACGTTAATTAATAGTACTTTATGACGGATTACATCTTATCTAGCAATTTTTATATATATATATATATATATATGTATTATATACTTAGCTATCTCGGAAATGGGTCAAACCATTTCGATGAAATTTTGCGCGTGCATGTAATTCATTAAGTAACTGAAAAATGGCCTATATGGATCCCAATTTCGAATATGCTCTCATAAAATTTGGGAGATTTCAATTTTTTCCTCAATATTCAAATATACGTTGAAAATTTCAGTACGATCGCATTAACCGTTCGAATGTTATAAGCTTAGAAATTTGCTTTTTATCGTGCATGTGTCGGTAAAATATAATGAAAATTTTATACCACGAGTGGGGTATAGTATTGATTTAACGGATCTTCAAGAAATATTCTTTTTTAAGGGTAAAGATTCGTTCGAAAAATTTCAAAATTCATCTATAAAAAAGCATTAAGGGCGCCCTGTTTTGATATTTATCAAAAAAACTGTCATTTGTAATTATAACTGAAACGAAATTCTACACGATGCTTAATAATTCGAAAACGAATATATTTTCCGAAGAAACACGATTTAAAAAAAAAAAAAAATTATACCGAGCAAATCCCGGTCGCCAGGTAGGTTGAAGTGAAATGACTTTAAAAATATTTGTATAAATACATCGAAAATGATCTATAGTTCACCTAAGAAGTGGTATTGTATAATAAATACCCGTATAAAATTTATAATTTCATAATCTCTGACTGAAAATGTTAAAACGTATGTATAAATGATTTCGATTTATCGTATAAAAACAGCGAGGGAAAAATTAAAATAAGCGAAACGATCGATTAAAAACTTATTATCGAGAATAAAGTGATAACGAATAAGTGGCGTTTTACAATTTTATTTTAATCGGGACCAACCAACCGAGAAATGATTCCGCTTCTTAATTTTTTTTTTTTTTTTGGCTTTTTGTTTACGTTTAATGCGACGCAATACTTACGCGTCTTCCCGGAATATAAATCTCGAGCGTGAATAACGTTGATGGAATATACGAAACCGTGTTGATTGTAATTCATCGTAAAACCGGGTAAATGACCCGGATAACACAATGACGTGAATTTTTCTTCGGTAACGTTCAATCTGCCGTGAGGTTTATCGTAAATCACATGAGCCGATACGAAATAAAAATATCCCAACATATCGGCTAACGAATCTTCCGTATGACCGAGTATCTCCTATCATCGACGGTTTAAAACAAAATAAAATAAAAATAATTAATAAAAAAATTATTATCCTTAAAAATAATTTTTTTTTTCAATTTTTTTTCTCGTACCCGGCCGACCGTAAAAACTATAAATGAAGTAACTTATATCCAAATGATGAGCAATATTCAATAATTTATCGTCAATTATGTCATATTTACCACCGAAGAAACGATTGAACAGATGATCATGATCCTCTATTTTCCCGCAGTTGCATTTTCTACAGTCTGTCATACCCCATTTCTTCAAATTACACGTATTGCACCACTTCTTAGTTGATTCAATGTTTTCCTACAGTTGCATTTTAATTGGTTGCTGCTGGGTAGCGATTCGTTCTCCGTTCTTCTCGACTCTCTTCTATTCCACGCTCGATGTTTTGCTACGTCCACAGTGATTTCCAGTTGCTCGACAGCTCTTAGAAAACTATGCCTAGACTTTAATCGCGGTTCAACTAAATCATCATATTCATGTAAAAGATGGCGGTTATCATTTTAAACTTTCGATCTTTCTTTTCTCGCAATCAGATCTCGTCTTATGTCTGGGGGAGTTTCTCTGGCACTGAGTGGTGTTCCATCATTAGAGATCTTGGATCATAGCTGTAAGAAGCTTCATGATGCACGGGAGTTTATAACGTCTAAAGAATATGCCCTGATGCAGAAATCGGTACAGACGGAGGTTACAACTATTAGTTCCATACTTTCATGCATGGTAAACACATCTTTCCATCCTTAAGTTATCAGAAACAATGACTATTTCTTAGAAGACCAGACAATCGTGGATACATTTATGAATATGGAAAATAACGTTGTTTACACACTGCTCAGCAGCTCTGAACAGCGATTTGGAGCTATAAGAACTATTGAGTACCTGAAGACAATATGATTAGTACCACGATATACTCGCAAGACAACTAGAATGCTATTACAAACACGATGCAAATTAAAATGACAGGCAGAGAGACACCCTACAGCATCCGAGCCAAATAACACATTATTAATGTTGTTTTGACCGGTCTGTATCACTGAGGTAATGCCAAAAGCAGTTCTGGTGACAAAGACTGAAACAGCTAATAGACAAGCGTAATAGTAGTTTGTAGTGAGTGAGAGTCTCATACCTACACTGACATAATTTTAAAATTTGTAAAGTCAAATTTTGGAAAACCACGTTTTTTTTGGTCGGACAGATTGAGATAGAACGTTTAGATATAAATCTTTTTGATTTACATTTTGCTTCAACGGCCATTAAATCTGTTCGATTATCCGTTTGCTAAGCAATTCCAAATTATTTGTTTAACCTAACCTAATCTAATCTAATCTAATCACGCCATTTACGTCAGGTTAATTTTGAACAGACAAATAAACAGCTGAAAAATTTTGATCATGACAAATATAATATTAAAAATAACTACGAAAGAAAGTCTAGAAATCCGTTTCGTCTCATATTTAAACTGAACAAACGGAAACCGAAAGAAAATTTTGAAGACACTCGAAAATGTAAAAACTAATAACGGCACGAAAGATGAAACACTACGACGCACAATGAAAAAGTTTTTTTAAAAAAAAAAAAATTGTACTTAGTGCAGATTCCACTACAGATCACCAAAGTAAATACAAAAATTTAGTTAAAATTAAACATTAAGTTTTCTTATATGTTTAAAAAATAAAAATGAAAAAAAAAACACAACAATAATAATTGTGAAAGACTTACTTGATCTTGTTGATTACAGCAAACAGTACTACAGCCGTGAGTTGTCCCGTTCGTTCTTCGATTATCATCTGAACTTATAGTTACCATTTGATCCATGTGCAAAAGGAATAACTGGGGAACATAATATATAAAATCGATATTACTTCGTCGTTTTCATAATAATTTTATCCAATTAAATTCGAAAATAATATGTCTTCTATTTTCAGCTTACATATAAATGTACGATTGAAAATACTCAAATGTTTCCTATCGAACATAGTGCGCTATGCTACGGAGATGCGAATAATGAAGAAATCCGTAAGAAAAAAAAAATACACGCTTTACCCTCGTTTGCATCATATCAAAAGGGTACAGAAAATTATCCCAACGATGAAGTACTCAGACGGACCGGATTATGAGAAAAGATCCTCTTGTTAATAATATCGAAGGGGGAAAATAAATTCTTGAATGATAACTGTTGTACAAGAAAAAATAGCTGGCCTGACTCCAAAGGAACGGCGCAAAATGACGACGATGGACACTTAAATAATTACTTAATTAGTCAATTATTTAATATTACAGTAACATGTCAGTGGTAACGTATAATGTACAAGAACAGAAGCCAGCAAAATAATAATAATAATAATAATAATTCTTAGTTTATTTAACTTTTAACTGAACATATTTTTTTATTTCTGATGGAAAAAGCTTTTTAGAAAATCTATAAGATACGAACGCGAGTTACTGTTTAACCACTTGTTAGCTAGTCCTCCGAACGAATATTTATTAAAATAGTAGCGTTATTTTGTTTCATTCAGGCGCGCGTGAAAATAACAACTCGTTAAATATCGAGATAATTAATTATTCTTGTTGTTGTACCATATCTTGGTGATTATCCGTTTGACTTCTGATCTGTCAGATAGTGTTCGCAGTAAAGCTTCTGTGACCTGTTCATTCCTTTACATTTTCAAACCCGGTTTTCCTTCTTTTACCCCATTTTCCTGCGACGTTTCCTTCAATGATCACTTGCAGTAAGTCATATATTCCACTTCTCAGGACATGACCGAGATTGATTGATCGATAAAAAGTGTATTTACAAAAAATAAATATATGTTACAAAAAAATCAAATAAATAATATAACGCATACACAGTTCTTACTACGTATACTAGTTTAAAAAGTATGCCCAGTTGCTCATTTAACTAAAGTAAAAATACAGGAAATAACAAAACCCGCATACTGATCATAAAGCTACACCTATATATAAATTTATAGATATTTATTTTAGTAGGATACACAATAATTTTTATATGTATTATATACAAAAATAAATTTTGAATAAAAGATAATGCCGGCTGTATAATAGCGTGTGTTTAATTCTTTTGTGTTTGTAGCGTTTATATTTTAGTTGCAAACTTGTACGTGTGTAATCCCCTATGTCGTTTATAAATGAGTACTGACTACAGGCACAGCTATCAAAAAAGAATTTTGTTTTTTGTGTTCGACAACCTCGTGTATATATGGTAAGTTCAATGTCTATGTGTTCAATCTTTACATAGACTGGAAGATTTAGAATTATTCTGCAGCGCATATTTTGTAGCCGTTGTAACTAAGCTAAGTTAGAACGGCTAGTATATGACCATGTGGGACAATGAATCATAATTGTTCTGATTATAGTTTTGTCGATTATTAATTTATTGTCCGAGCTGACGTAACAACGTTTATTAAATATCGGGTATAAACAGAGCCGCATGAGTCTTATTGCAGGCATACTCAGCATGTTTAGTAAATGTGAGACCCCGATCCAGTATTACACCTAAATATTTAATATCGCTTTTCCAAACCAAAGATCTGTTATTCAGGCTACTTTCCGTCTCTTTATATAATAGTCACCAATTCTAGTTTTTTATTTAATTTCTGCACACTCTTTGTATTCGAAACCTTATCCGTCCATGATAACATCCTTCGATAAAACCGCAACTCGAAGGCATTCAGTTTATTTATCGTCGATTTTTTAATTGTCCAGGCTTCTACACTATATAACAGTGACCTTACATGGCATAATTAGTTATTAAGAAATGTTGCGAAAACGCCATTTTTAGTGGTTGACTGCAGTTTCATATTCATTGTTATTGTGTATGTGCGGGCTTAATTAATTTCGGACGTTAATATTTCGTATTTAATTTTTTTCATAATAAATAGTAACTCGTTGTTTTAGTCGATTTATTCGAACTAAACACTTAGTAGAGAAAATTCAGCACGACAAGTTGATCGAAATCCTTAAATAGAAATGAGCCAAAGATAAATTTCGAAATTAAACGAGGCGTACGACAAAATTTACTCTATTGTTTAACTTTTTTAACTTTTAGGAGGAAAATCGGAAATATATATAGAAAATAAATTTATATAATCACGTTTTCGGCGATACGGCTGCTAATGATGGGATTGTGCTGAAAAAAAGAAATATTGTTATTTTGCAGAGAGTTCAAAATAAAATTCTTCGGATAGTTATCTACACGGCTTAGTGGTACCTAACCAATCTTACGGTTCACGAAGATCTCAAGGCGAGAACTATAAATGAAGAAATAGCGATAGTTGCAAGAAAAATGAGACTAGAGAACTATACTGCGATCTCTTTATTGGATAAAGTCGATCGAAATCCGCAGACTTAACAGAACGAAATCGTTAATATAAACGACACGTATTTACAATTAAGTTGAAGCATTCACCGTTGAATGGGATGCTTCTCGTGTCGCATTATGAAGGAATAGTTTCAAAACTTACCAAATTCCTTAGATAGATATAAATTAATAATAAACCGAACAAAATGTAACACAATCACTAAAAGTTTTTTAATCGCGACGTTTCAAAATCTGTTTTATAAATAAAATTTATTGTAAATAAATATAAAATTGAAATTATGTCTGGCTAATGAAATATGTATATCATATAAACATTTCTGGTAATTCATATATAAAAAAAGATGTAATAATTTTGGCGCGTGCTTGAAAATGACGTAACTGTCGAAAAGCTTCGCGATTAAAAAACTTTTAGTGATTGTGTTACATTTTGTTCGGTTTATTATTAATTAATAAAATCACTACTCTCCAATATATTCAACATTTAGATATAAATTAGCATACATAAAATCATAATGCGCATTAAAATAGGTACGTATATGTGCGTTTATGGATACATGTTCGGATATAAGCGTGTGTGTATATTATATAATTATAATGTTAAGAAATTTGTATATAATTATTATTCGAAAAGAAGAAATAAATGATTTGATTATTTGTTATTAATATCGTATTAAAATTTACTTTGTAAAACGGTACTTCAGCTCCATCCGCGGTTCCTTCCAATTCTTTAACATAATGCGGATAATTTTCTTGTACGCTCTTCAAAGTTTCCGTATACACCTTTTTCCCTTGAAGCGTTTCGTATGTCGGTATATATTCATTGTTCAGAACATCACATATTTCTAAGTAATCTTGAATTAAACATTTAAATGTTCGTCCCTGTGTACACAAAAACGTAAAAAAAAATTAAATTCATATATCATCATCATCATATTAGTCGCATCTCCTGTTCGGGAGTTTACATATATCGTATTATATTTCGTATGTGCGGATCTCTGGCTTTTCTTATAATATTAACCAAGTCATGAGGCGGCATGCTCGAAATAATCAATTCCAGCCTTCGAACTTCCTCTTATTGGTTTCGATGGTATTTTTTCTTGTATGACAGTCATTCCGCCTTCTCTGATCTTATGAGCGATATATTTTACTTTCCTTTCTTTAACGTTTTTCATTAGTTTATTTTCTTAATTTATCCTTATTACCGTTTTATTTGTAATATGATCTGTACATGGTGTTTTCAATATGCTACGATAATTTCGAACGCGTTGATTCTTTTTCCGCTATCCGCGCTAATTATCCAAACAGTGTAATTTTCTTTTCTTCGAGTTAAAATTAATTTTTCCATTTTAGAATTGAATACTGTGCTTAAATTATTAAGCACTTGATATCCTTTTGATCTTTAGTATCATTTGCTGTGACAGCTCCAAAATATCTGAATTCGGATACACACTCTATTTCATCATTATTCATCTTTATGTCCACAGTTGTATTTCTCGATCGTGTAAACTTCGTTACTTCAGTTTTTCTTGATCATTCCATATTTTAAACCAGGTTATCTATATCCCTATACTAAAATATATAAAACTGTAGTGTCTGTCTGTGATTTGCGAATATTTTCATTGTAACCCCTGGATTGGGTTATTTTTATCACACATAAACAGAAAATCTATTTTTTAAATTAGGATTTTTTTTGTACACAAAATGCGTGTTCGGGAATTCATTGAAAACCCGTTCTCACGATTTAATTTTAATGAACAGCTAGAAATTATAAATTGTGGTAAGCCAAAATCAGAATTACCATCTTTAAAAGCTGAACAAAAGAAAGCACAACCAGACATTTTAAAGCATCTCAATATGAAAACATTTCGTAGTTAACTGGTTGTGAAGATAGTGGAAAACGTTGGCCGTGTTTATTATTTGGCAGTGAAAAAAATAAATGTGTGTGGAATGATCTTACTCAGGGATATGATAACTTGAATAATTTGATCAATGCGATTAAAAATCATGTACGTTCTGAGTCATATTTTTCCCCACGAAACTGAAGAAATTTGGTAAGTCGTGCATAGATTTACAATTAAATGATCAAGTTTGAAGTCGTGGAACATAATGAGATTGTACTACAAAATAGAAACATTTTAAAAAGATTAATTGATGCAGTATGCAATCTCGGTGTTCATGAGCTTACCTTATGTGGCCACTCTGGAAAGGCTGATTCTGATAATCGTGGGAATTATGTGTAGACCTTCTACAATTACTTTCAAAATATGATATGATCCTGAAAACGCACATAGAGACTTCTATAACCTTCTGCGGTACTTCAAATAGTATTTAGAATGATTTAATTTCTTTGGTACACGCTGTTGTTCAAACTAAGATAAAAGAAGAAATAAAAAATGCGAAATCGTTGCTATATTACTGGACGAAACGTCGAAAATTTTAAATAATGTTTGTAGTTTTACGTTACATATGCAGTCACACTGCAAAAACTCAAGAGAGATTTAATAAATTTATTGATGTGGATCGATCTGTTGATGGTGTACTTGAGTATGTCGAAAGTATTATCGAAGAATATGATTTAGCTCAAAATCATATCAGAGGTCGACACAGGGACAGGACCGATTAAGTGGTTTATCTTTAATATCCATTGAAAAAGCGTTGTTAAATCAGCTGCAAACTGAACCGATGGGTACGTTTTACGATATTGTTATAACTGACTTTATTAAAGTAGATCGTCCAAAGGATTTTGTATTTAAATAAATATTAAATAGATGTATCATCACGTGTTTTTTGTAAATAAATTTTCGTTTGGTATATTAATACACTTTACATGGTTAACGCTTACCTTGTAGAGAAATTTACCGCACGCCACTGCTGCAAACGAACAAGATCGGGCTAAAATATGGGATGAAAATAAATGTGAGTAAAACAAAAGTGATCAAATTTACGAAGAATGCCGACAAGAAAGGTACAATCAAGATCGGAACATAAGAAGTTGAAAAAACGATGGTCGATATTATAAAGAAATAAATTCATACAATCTTCAATTACCTACGTAGTAAAGTGGTTATTAATCGAAAGATAAACGTGAACCTACAAAAAAATTAACGAAATTCTACGTATGGAAATATGCCTGCGAAACGTGGATTGCGAGCGTGGAATGCGAATAAAATTATCCGCTTTTGACATTTGGTGCTATCGAAGATTGTTACGAATAACCTTTACATAACTAATTAAAGAAAGAAAATTAGGAAAACACAGTAGACGATATAAAAAACAAGTAAACGAAATATGTAGCGCGTAAAATCCGAGGAGAAGGCATTTTCATGTTCGCAATACAAGAAAGAATACAAGAAAAACTGACCAGAGGAAGAAGGCGACTGGAATTGATAACTAAAAATCCACCGAGCAACTCACTTTGTAAGAACCATCTCAAAGAACAGAAACGACAGATATGAATAGAAATTAATGTACGCAATTTCCAATAAAGAGAAACGAACATAATGATGATGATGGTGATGATGATATACACATTTATTTAATGCGTGACGGATGTAAAGACTGTAATCTACCAAATAGGTTTGGCTATAAAACAGTTTTAAATTAACAGCCGTTTTTTTAAAAATTAATTTAAATAATCATAATTTCCCTATTAATAAAACTTCAGTAAAACACAAATATCGTGTATACATAAATTTGTCCAGTATATCATTGTAACGGTATATTATTTAAATATGCGATAATAAATAAATAAATAAATAAATAAATATATATATATATATATATATATATATATATATATATATATATATATATATATATACTGACAATAAAAAAATAAATAAAAATGCCGCAACGAAATAATTATTACAGCACTCGACTAAAAGGTGGTTCGTTCCCAGTTTACAGCATACAAGTTTTTCATCATTATCATATTGCTCTTACGTAACGCGATGAAGGCGGTAACACCCAACTTCGTATATTATATGCGTATGTACCTCTGCGTCTCATATAATTAGTACCTTGAACGCTAGCCCATATTGTACGGAAAAACAGCGTAAAATGGGCTGGTCTCGATAACAACGTCAGTGATGATTGCTATATATTTATGTATGCGTGTGTGTACGTACATATGTGTGTAACTACCCTCTACCGCATTACCGTATTTTCTTAGTTTTTCTTTCGGGTTTTTAATTGCTTTTTCCTGTATAAGAGAATATTTATATAGTATTTTATTATTGTTTGCTCTAATGCAGCACTACTAATTTTAAAATAAATGTCAAGGTATCAAGTGCATAACATTAAGAATATTCTCGGCATTTATTATATGCGTATTGTACTATTTAAATAAATAATCTTTCTTTCTTTCTTTCTCTCTCCCTCTCTGTGAAACGCAAATCTCTCGTAGAGATATCGTGATTATGAAAAATCCATCTGCTATACAGGATGTGGCCATGAACCCCTGTTGCGAGCCATCCGGACACATTCTGCAAAAATTCCTCTTATTGTACTTTGTTTATAAAAATTTATAATTAAACGTACTAAATGTCTTGGTATTACTATTTCAACTAAAATTGGCCAAAGTTTGCTCCATTGAACATAGTCGAAAGCCTTTTTTCTAGTTCGCAAAGCACAGTACCATTTTGACATTGTACTCTCGTGATTTTTCTATTAGCAGTCGAATATTCAAAATCTGCTCCCTTGTTCCTCTACCTTTCATAAAGCCCGTTCGTTATATAACCGTTCATATATGATTTTTAACATCACCTTGCTAGCGTGTGGAATTAAAGATATTGTCATTCTTTCTTTAATATAGGTAATAATTAGGTTGATCTGAAGTTATGTAAAATAGAGATCATTCTTGTGTTTTATTGTTCTTACAAATGTATTAGCCAAGTATAATTATTTAACCCGATACATTCAAAACACAAACACACGTATATATATACACACATATATATATATATATATATATATATATATATATATATATATGTATAGGGGTTCTACCCAAGCCTGTTACCCATGAGGGAGTTCGCTATGGTCTCCGCAAGTGGGAAGCTCCTAAGGGGTCTAATTATGATAAAGATTCTGCTCTACCTTTACTTATTTATTATGAAGTATGCGCTTGGAAAGTACTAAACATTTAAAATGAAATTTCAATATTGTAACTAAAATTAAACATATATAAAATATTTTATATACTATTTATACGGTACTACACAAAACTTAATAATGCTTAATCATAAATAACATTTAACTCACATACACTTAAATATATATAAAATCTTAATATACTTAATTATACGATAAAGTGTATATATATATATATATATATATATATATATATATATATATATATATAGAGAGAGAGAGAGAGAGAGTTTATATTACGTCAGTTTAAGAAAAAACTGGCGTACTTACGCCATATTTCAATGTAGTTAATTAATTTTAAATCGTCGGTGATTCTATTTACGTAATAACGGTCGATGATTTCCTAAGAAACTTCCTTAAAAACTGCGATGTGAGAAATAATAACCAGAAGTATAACGTGGAATATAAATTTTTTCCCAAGTTGGCGTTTAATTGTTCGTCGAAGCTCGTAAATAATAAAAATAACGTCGTTTAATGAGATTTAATTATCGCGCCGTTTGTGGTAAATTCATTTCGAAGGGTTTTCGTAAACAGTCGTGTGGTTATTCCGCTTATAGCAACTTTTCTTTAGGGATATGAATAACGACATTTTTATTCTTTTACGTTACAATATAAAACTATCCCTTTTGCAATTACACATACTCACAAGATATGATAAACCGTATTCGCGGAATCGCACGTTATACAGTTTTCTGAACGTGTTAGATATTTTTTAGAATAATAAATTGTGCATTATAAAAATGAGAAACGAAACGATTATTTTTGAGTCCGTCATTCAAATTAATATATGTCCTCCACCATGATTTGATATTACTATAAATAGTATTTATTTAGAATTAACTTTTTTATTATTATTATTATTCAAAAATATAAAAAAAGTTATACACGATTCCAGCGATTAAAAGTTTAATAACAAAGGGAAGATATATATTATTGACGTTTGCTATATTTTAAAATAAGGAAATCAATTTTTTTTCCGAACAATAATTTTCTTATTTTAAACGAACTATATCGTTCTGAATTTCGAAGTACGTGATCGAAATATTTCAATTTATTATTTATAATCTGTATGAACGGACAAGATGGTCCGTAATTTCAAACTGAACAAATTATTATTCAGCGATGAATTATGCTCATTTTTCATTTGGACGTATTAGAACGTTATTGCGATTTATATTCAGATTTCCATTATTTATTCGTAATTACGAATTTTATCCGTCCTCTATTGCATATGAAAAGTCATTTATAGTTCTGTTATTTTTTTTGTAGATCTAAAATTTTTTATATTTATCTTCTACTACTACTATTGTTTTTAATTTTATAAATACACCCATTATTTTCTACTCGGTATTATATTAGTTTATTTACCGATACTGCTCGTACGTTTGAGTGACTACGCAGGAGGATTCTTTATCAATTGTTTATTCACCCTATTGATACTAAAACACTGTAATAACAGACTCCATCGCCGCTGTAGCAAAAGTAAAAAAATCCTATTATTGTTAATCGCGTACAATCCTTACTTTACCAATTATCACTAGATACAGGTCCAGTATCTCTCTTATGGGTTTCAGATCGTAAAGAAACGAAGCGGTATAAAACCTCGCCATCTCCACAGCCGTTAAATACTTCGTCCACCACAAGCGGCAGCAGAAGTGAAATTCACACCACTATATAACTTTCTTATTGCTATCAAACACAATGTTAATTTCTGGAAACCTTCTGTTAACCCCGTTCTAACTATATAGTATTCAGCAGGCTCCGTCTTGGATACATATCACTCTCTCATGATATTCTACTCTAAAGTACACATCTATCTGTTTTTTGTTACTTTTGCCAACTTATAAACCTCTCTCTTATTAGCCATATTTCATTACACCGCCTTACATACCATACTTATCGACCCCATATCCGTCCGTATACCTTATCCAGTTCACTCTTCAATAGTCCTTCAACTTTTCCCTCAATTATACAATCCTTTTCGCCTTCCACCGCATTTACGAAATCTAACTGTTAAGTCATCGGTGCCGTAGTAGTTATACGCGGCGCTATAAAAATTAAAATAAATCAAAATATGAACACGTTTCATTTCGACATCCGTCGATTTTACAACATATTCGTCAACTAGAACCGTGACGCAGGATCTGCTTAAAAACCGGTCACATTTATACGCGATAAAATCCGCGTTCGTCCAGGTAAATATAAAAAAAATTCAAGGTGGAAAATAAGTAATTCACGTTAACTAATTGGCAAGGATTCTAGTTAAAACATTACTAAAATCCGCTCGATTGCAGAGTTCTAAATTGTAAGACGATCTGAGAACCTTCACACGTAAATCTTTTCATATATATATATATATATATATATATATATGCAATTTTACAAAAAAAAAAAAAACAAAATACGACCTACTTTTTAAACGAAATTGTCAACGCCAGACGCAGAAAATTTTAGAGTATAAATCGTACATGACGGTTACACATTGGCTCACAATCATTCGAAAACTAAATCAAAATAAATTATTGGAATAATTTCGTTGGAATTTTTTCATTCATTGAGACTAATTCTCCCCATTTTCCCCATCCATCTGTCTGCGATAACATTATTGAAGACATTCATTTTAACAAAACAAATGTCTTCACTGTTTATCGATAAATATAGTAGCGCGACAAATTAAAACTTACGCACTTTTATTTTTTGTAAACGTTAAAAACACAATCGTTAATTATGCATTAAAATCATACACATATATATAATTATATAATATATACATAAAAGATTGAAATAATTAAGCTATGAGGATGATAAAGTGATAAACGCGGTAACAGAAACGCAAAAAATTGTGAACCAAAGAAATAACGCCGGTTTAAAATGTAACGTGAAAATGAATGTTAAGAAAACTAAAGCAGTGAAAACTGGAGGAAGTAGATCAATATTAAGATATTTAGGAGCTGCTCTAAGAAGTAATGATGGCAAGGACCTAAAAGAAATAATAACAAGAGTTGGTATGTTGGTATGGCGAAGAATTACTAACTTGAGCGGACGTAAATAAAAAAATGAGTCGGAAACTGCTACGTACGGACAGTGTTTGAGTGCTGAATGCGAAAGGAAGATATCCGCATTTGAATTTTGGTATTATCATCGGTAACAGTTAAAGATCGGGTCGATTACATATGAGGTGTGCGATAGTATCCGTAAAAATAGGAGAAAAAAGTTTTAGTCATATCGAGAAAAGAAAGCCGACGAAATATACACAGCACGAATGACGAGAAAACGGAATATATCACGCCAGCGGTGGGGATAAAATATAATCAAAACCGATCAAAGAAAGAAAAAGATTGATATTAATAACGACTAATACGCCGGTCAACTCAACGTGTAACAACAAACAAGAGATTATAAACCGAGGCAGAGATCGGAAAATATAGATATACGTAATCTTTAGACTCGAGAGAAACGTTAATAGTTTCTAGTGATGGGTAGACAACCCACAACGACGTAAACGGAAGAAACCGTTTGAGCTTTTCTGCTAATATTACTCCTGTGCAGTTCGTCATAGATGTAACAAAACGATGACTGGTCTAATGA
Organism: Coronaproctus castanopsis; assembly: GCA_032883995.1. Classification (NCBI taxonomy): domain Eukaryota; kingdom Metazoa; phylum Arthropoda; class Insecta; order Hemiptera; family Monophlebidae; genus Coronaproctus; species Coronaproctus castanopsis. The sequence continues at coordinate 104,288,727 of CM065053.1, read as the reverse complement.
GAGAAGAACAGATTTATTTACTTTTTATTTAACTTCATTTACGAAGCTAAAAAACAACTTGAATATTTCTTCGGACATATCTTCAGGTATCCAGTAAAATACCATCTTCTGCAGCTAATACGGGAAAGCGTAATTGTAAGTAAGAGAAGAACGAATAGAAGAAAAATGTCCTGACTAGCAGATACAAGTGGGTGGTATGGATGTACCAAAGTCGAACTACAAGAAACTGTAAAATCGAAATCGACAATAGCCAATAGCCAAACTTCAGACGAATGAAGAAGAAGAAAACACGTTACTGTCTCCGTTTCGCAAATATTATTGCCGTTAGTTTTTGTAATTCCATAATTTGCGGTTTAAGAAGTATCGCAACAGCTTGTAAATAATATTTACGTTGACCTTGGTACGGCGCGATCTAAATAACATCACGTTTGAAGTTTCCTCCCTACAGGCTATATCGGTAAATTCCAGTATTATATAACAGTGGACCGAGCTTAAAAAGATACTTGGATAAGAACTAATTAATGTCAATTTCCTAATCCATCTTTAATGTTTTTTTTTTTTTGTTTTTTTTTAAATGAATTTTGACATTTTTTACTTAAATAATTCTTTAGTAGATTAAAAAATATTTCCGGAAGATCTGATACCTTCACTAGAAACGGTATCGGTAATATAAAATTTTATTTGCACTTACTAATACATCAAGCAAATTTCTAAGCTTATAACGTATTCGAACGGTGAACGCGATTGAGCGGAAATTGTCAAAGTACATTTAGATAAAAAGATGACAAATCTAAATTTCCAAAATTATATCAGGTGTTTACTTTCATAAAATTTCAAAATTCGTAGCTTCCATACAGGTCTTTTTGAATTACTTCATAAATTAATGTACAAAATGTTGAAATAGTTAGAGCCGCGAAATGGCCGAGTGTAGATATATGCGTGTGCATGCAGAAACACATATTGCATACTTATATACGTGTATGTAGCAAGAGACAATTCTTTTTTTAAAAAAGTTAACGATAAAAGTAAAATTAAAGGAACAGATTACAAAAGAAACACCTTAATCGAATGTCGGTTGTTATTAAAAAATTCCAAAACCCGGAATCGTGTAATAGAAAAAATTATATTACATTATACACCCAGCTCACACGTGTAATGAATGCGATAATTAATTTTTTAGATAATACATCGAAAAAAATTATTCATAATTATAATTCTGTCTTTTAAACTATTGTAACGCTCTAACTGTACGAAATTAGACTAGTATGTATTTTCCATTGATTAATAACATTTGAAACCTTCGACATCATTCATTATAAATATTTTGTACAAAATTATACATTTCGGTTTATGAAATAAGTAAATAAAATAACTCGTGGAGGTTAAAATATGAAATCACTTTTTTATTAGATAACTGTAAATAAGTTTTAATGTTATATATAAAAATATATTTTGAGAATTGAAATATTAACTGAATCATCTAGCTACCATTTCATTGTGTTAATAAATGTATCGATAAAACTGTTGAAAAAAAAAAAGACTACCCTGGACCTTGGAAATGAATAATACGTTTATCGCTCAGTAAATACAAGCTGTCATTGATCTCCAACTCAGAGTGCAGAAAGTATTCAGCGACCGTAATTGCTACTATATAAGACATTAATTCGTTCCCGATTAGAGTACGGTTGTCTAGCGTTCGGTTCTGCGGCCCAGGGTTTTCTGGGGTCCTTGGATACCTTTCAACGATCAGCTTCCAAATAGCCACTGCAGCTGTTCACACCGGCCCTACAGTCAGTCTTAACAACGAATCGGGGATACTTTCTTTGTGTTACCGAAGGCAAATTATGACAGGTGAGTTCCTCACATCTACGCTTATCTCGCAAAACCTGTCGTTCACACACCCATAATTTATTAAGTAATTAAACACAGCTCGTACGAAATTACGAATTTTGAAATTTTTGGGATCCGACCTCGAGCACAGGAACTTTATTTAATAATGAAATAGTTCTGAAAATTAAGTACCTTATACCTTAACGGTTGACTTAAATAGCGTTACCGAATCTAGAAAATTTTAATGAAACAAATGTTAGGCTACGGGAAAAAACAAATAAAAACCTGTAAGGAAATAAATACTGATAGCCAAACAAAGACATGCGTAGGTTAATCTGGGCCGAACCGGTTAATTATTTTAAGAAAAAAATGAAAATTCCAAAATCCATTAAAAAAAAACAAACATCAAGGGTGGTCTCGTTCCGATATATGTTACAACTGAAGTTTTAAGTCCTGAAATTTATAAAACAAGATTCTACACGATTAAAATAGTTATATATATCCAACGGGTTTTAATATTATGTAATTCTTATTTAGATATATTTTACGGCAAAATAAATCTCGGTCGCCCAGTGACTATATATATATATATATATATATATATATATATATATATATATAATAATATACCACGAGTAATTTCAGATAATACTCACGTGATATTCATAATTTTATATATATATATATTTTTTTTAAATTACACCAAGCTAAATTTTAAAGTAGCGAGTTGACACAAAGCCAAGAACAGATAACCTTGGCATTGATATTACGCTCAAATTTTCGCGATTTTATGATTACTGGATACATTTTTTTAGGCGGTTGTGCGTGCGTGCCTCAAACGAAAGCGAAATATGACTAAAACGTATTCCTATATTATACCGGTAATCCTTGAGGAATTATATCGTAAAATACATGTCGCCGATTATTACGGAAAGACAATCGAACAATTAGGAAATAAACGAATTTTTAGCTTTCCCGGTCGTATATTGTAAAAATGCGATAGACGTGTGTCTGTGTGTGCGCGTGACTTTACAATCGCGTGAATTCTCGATAACGTTAAACAAAATTTTTAGTACGATTTATTCGTCCGTTCCATTTACACTTGTATACAACGTAATTAATACCTAGAACATATAATTTAAATTAAGAAGCGAACATACGTAATAAATTTGATAATGTTTAATAAATAACATTTAATAAGTTGTTTAATGTTAACAATAATGAATAATATTCGGTAAATTTTATAACGTTAAGAATAATAGTAAATATTTAATAAATATTGTACAATATCGACAAGTATAACTATACCGCTCCTTCGGCGATACTTCCTCTTTATACTCGTTATTTATACTATACAACACTCTATTTTCAGGAGAATGTTGAAGATATCACGGACTGACTGTATATATCGAATAGAAAAGTTGTGGAAAGAATAGGCCAAAATAAAAAGAACTATTAACCATTATCAAGAAAAAGAAATTAGCGTATTTGGGGGGCCACATTATGAGGCACGATAGGTATCATCAGTTGATACAGTTAATTATACAAGGTAAACTAGAAGGATGTAGACGAAAAGGACGCAGAAAAATGTCGTGGATGAAAAATTTGGAAAATTGGACGGGATGCTCAACCAACGAACTAATACATTCGGCCAGAAACAGGACCAGTTTCTCACTCGTTGTAGCTAACCTTCGTTAACGGCACTATGAAGAAGAAGAAGAAGAAGAGAAAAAATATCCCGGAATAGATATATTTCACAATCATTCTGGAGAATTCTTACAAATCGTTAAGGGTTTAATAACGTGAGGTTGGGTTACCCTGTTTCATCTAAGTGATAATAATATATGCGTGTGTGTGTATGTTATAATGTATACAAGTCTGTTTTTTTTTTTTTTTAATATATAAATAACATAATTACAACTGGCCGAGTGGCCATCTAGCAATTTTTATGAAATGCGAAGTAGCGTGAGAGGGGTCAACACTCATTAGTGCTCCCCAAAGAATTCTAGTAGAAATTAGGATAAATCAAACGTCCCGGTTCGTTTTAATCGGCGTATCTGAATACTGTTATCTAATAAATTGATGGCCAGTCTGTATGAGACTCCAAGCGCCTTTTATACTGCTCAAGGATATTGCATATATATATTTGTTATGTTTTCGGTCCAATGTGAAAGTACGGAATTATTTGCACGTATGTGTACTTCATAGATTTACATGTATGTATGCATATGTATTTAGGTTTATATGCGTATGTATATAATATGAGTGTGTTTAAGTAAATAAGTATTAATAGTTCCGTTACGCACTTATGTTGGGGGTGGGGGGATATTTATTGCTTTTTCTTATACTGTGCAATAATTGGCGAAAGCTGTTGTACTGGCGTATTGTAAAACTTTAAATAAATAAATAATTACGCGAATTAGATTATTTTCTTTCGAATCGTTTTTTGTGTTGTTATTTTCGAATTCCTAGTTAATAAACACTCGACACTGTTAAATGACGAAGTTGTATACAGAGAAATAATTACAGACAAAAATGCAATCCATAATGCGAGAGATATAAATAATACATAAAAACACTATGCGTACACACGTATGGTTTATTTGGAACGCCACTTAATTTATTGAAGCGGTATACATAAATAAACATATCCTGATATAGCTAAAAATAAAAATAACAAGAATTACGAATGAGCGTTAAAATTATCCGTTATATTATTCGCAACGAGGCTAATAATCATAAAAAAGAAAAACTCTCGCAGAATGCATAAAGGAACTAAATCGGAAACACGGAAAAATATAATTTTAAATGCAACAATAATCGGAACAATTTTTTTTGTTTTTTTTTTAGTCCACCTAAGTTTTGCGATATAGAAACTTCGCAAATAGCGAAAATTAGAATAATAATAATAATATTTTAATTTTTCGTAGTGGTCGACTATTTTTCGAACACGCAGTAATAATTCATATTCGTTTGTTCGTAATGTTGAACAACACACCCCCTCTGACCGATGTTCGTAATTAGGAAGTTACTTGTTTCATTATCATTTTTGCTTAGACATCTGTGAAATTGATCGTATTCATTAGAATGAACTGTCCCGAAGTATTCGAAATATAAGCAATAATAAATTTATGCATAATATACGTAGGTATATACAAATTAATACACATAAAAGCCAGTGTGCGAAATGGGTTTATATTGACAACGAGCTTAAATTTGCAACTCATATTGGTAATGTTACCAAAAATGCTTACAGAACTATGGGTTTCATCATTAGAAATTCATGCGTATTTCGTGATCCTAGGACTCCGCTGTTACTATTCAACACTCTTGTAAGATCGCAATTAGAATACGCATCTGTGGTTTGGGATCCTTTCTACACTAAATATATTCATATGGTGGAAAAAGTTCAATCTCAGTTTTTGAGGTATATTTATTACCGCCAAACTGGTGTCTATCCAACATTTTTAAGTTATAATATTTTATGCGATTTCCTAAATATTAAATCCTTGAGTGCTAGAAGAAAGATAAGTAAGTTGAGGTTCCTGCATGATCTTTGTAACGCTCGCATAGATGACAATTATTTATTATCTACAATTTCATTTATGGTTCCCAGTGTTAATAGTAGGTCACATCGTATTTTCTATGAATCGCATGCTCGTACAAATCTAGGTTACAACTCACCACTTTTATCCACCTTACGTCTATATAATAACATAGTAAATATTTATCCACAGTTAGATATTCATTTCGATAGTAAATTTGTATATAATAAATTTTTTTAGACTCTATATTTCAGTTGTTACTTTTCAGTAAGTTTATTTTATTTTGGTCATATGTGCGTGCCTTGATGGAGAGTTTGTTTACATGAGAGTATGGGTGTATGACTGGTGTATTTCTGTTTGTATGACTGGTATATTTCTGTTTTTTTTTGTGCTTTTTGGATGTGTGCTTGTATGTGGGTATTGTATTACATTAGAATCATTTTTCGGTTTGTATTAGTAATTTTTTGTTTTCAATCTAAATATTATTTATATTAATTTGTTGTGTGAGTGTGGTTCACTTTTATTTTTGTTCATACTTTTACTTTATAATTATTCTGTAAGAGCGTACACTGTAATTGGCGTTATGCTGTTGTGTACGCCGTATTGTTTTGTAAATAAATAAATAAATAAATAAATATACAGTGGCGTAGCAAGGGGCTGGTTTTAGGGGTCTGACCCCCCTCTTGGAATAAATCTGATAAGGCAGTTTTGCATTTGTTAAACCTTTTTTTTTTATTTTCATTTATTTTATTTAACTTTCGATGTCTTTGAAGTAAATAAATTATAATATAGGAGATACTAGAAGAACTGTGTAGAAAAACGCGAAGAATAGATTTTAAATTTTAAATTTAGTTAAGCATTACTATGTATTATTCCTTCAAAAAATATTAAATCATTATTTATCGTTTATTTTTTCGCGGAATTTATTGTAACCATCTCCCTCTGTCTTCAATAACATATACTATTAATGTGTTCCAGCGACGTTAAAATTACATATTAGACGTTTAATAAGTATAAAAATAACTCTTGTGGGTGGGATTACTTAGGGCTTTTTAACCTACTTGAGTTTTGGTTATTTACTTAAAGTTCAATTTAACTCGGGTTTACTGTTATAATTTAGTTTTGTTTGAATCCCCCCTTTTCATCCATGTCTGGCTACGCCACTGTATATATATATATATATATATATATATATATATATATATATATATATATATGTGTGTATCTCACTAGGTCAACGAGTATGAGTGTCACTATCTAGTTGTTCCCGATGTTGCTTAATCTTTGTGCTGCATGCGCCGAGTTCAGACCAATTTGAAAATACGTTGTAAAACCGCATAGCGTACAACAAATTTCTGTCCTTCTCGGCAATGTTGACCTGATGTTTGGGTCTTCTTACATTCCGATATACGAGCCGTTGATCTACAATGTGTCGTCTGTAAACAATCTCCATTCAATTCTGTCTTTGACCACCATTTACCAAGTTGCGTCTTGATTTACTCCAGCTTTCTCGATTGTTCCAGTGATTAGATCTTTATATCGTAACACTTTGGACGACCGCAATGTCTTTTGCCGTCACTTAGTACTGGGTGAAACGTACGTTTCGGAATGCGTTCGTCATGTTTTCTTGTTACGCGACCAATCCACCATGGCCTAGATTTCGCTAAATGCTGCTCAATCGAATAAGAGTTAGCCATTTTCAGCACATTCTCGTTGGATACAACATCTTTTCAAGGATTTGTCTCAATAGATAGCAGACTTCTAACTTTTCGAGTAGTTTCATTTTTATGGGCCACGTCTCTCTTCACCACATAACATTGTCGGCAATATCATAGCTTTATATACGGTTATTTTAGTGGAAGTTGTTAAGTCCTTGTTCTTGACAACCCGTCTACAGAGTGTGCTGTATGCTCTCATTGTATTTCTTATTCTATATATAATCTCTTCATCTAGATTACCATCGTTACTAATCATATTTACCGAGTATTTAAAGTATTTTACTTCATTTAATTTACTTCCATCAACGTAAAACATTTGTCATCGGATTATCCATAACTTCCGTCTCGCTTCAGTTTATTGTCATCTTCGTACATTGTATGTAGTGGATTAATTGCATGCTGCAGTTCTGTAGAACTTTTACTTATGATTACGCAATCATCTCCGTTGCAAGTTTTGAAAAGTGAACGTGTGTCTGTCCTGGTTTTATTTTCAAATTTCGATAATTTATACAGTCCCCCATCAAAGCGATACTCTGTTAAAATCTTTTGTTTATATATAAAATAAAAAATACTCATATACAGATTGAACTGTATAGGGGCAAGCACGCATCCTTGCTTAATTACAATAGATATTTTAAACGAATCTATTATTCCACTTTCACGTAACACCTGCAACTGTTGCAAGAGTGACAGTAATTTTGGCGGATATCCTTTAATATATCTATATCCATATACATAATGTAAATGCGTAAACAAAAGAGTAATTAATGAAATAAATTTACATTAAAAGTAAACACACTTCCTATCATTATAATTAAAATTAAGCTGAAACAGTTAAAGCTGAAATTAAATAATTTTAAATCTTTTATATTAAGCGGAATAAGTTGAAAACAGTTAGGACAAGGAAATGAAATAAAATAAAAGAAAGTTTAATAAACGAGCAAAATGTTTGTACGCTGATAAGATCCTTACCAAAGTAGATATTAATAAACAATCCAACATATTTATACATGTTGCATTAGTATTTGACGTTGTTCATTTTCTGTAGTTCTTTAAGTCAGTTTCGATAATGTTGAGAAGAGAATTAAACACAATGGTTCCTACGTAAGAAAATACTTGTAAACGTCTTTACGGGAATTAATCTTGAACAGTAAAAATTCGAATGAACCAATATTGCGGGAATTAAATCGAGGGAATATTTATTTACTAAGAGCGGTGTAGGAAATTCTTTAGACTGGCAAAAATGGCTGTTCAAGCAAGACCGCCGGGTCGCGCCGAAGGCAAGAACAATCAGTAATAAGATGAATAAACACAGTAGTCAAAATAACATGGCTGAGCTACAATTAAGCGTAATATCTAATCAGAGTAACGCGAAAAGGTTATAGATACATGGTGAAGTATCACAGAGTAGCCACTTCACATATGTATATCGGGCACGATGTTGGACGACGAGATTATCACGTGAGAAATAAAATTATTATTATTATATAGCTAATAATTAATAGTCGGCGAAATATCGGCACTGCGTTGTAAATTAATTACATATTTCTCAGAGAAATTATGGATCGTACTTAAACGTACCGGTTTACGTAACGCAAACCGAAAATTACAAAACGTGGAATTCAAGGAACTAACGTCTCCGCGGTGATATATAAACAACACAATTATGGCATATTGCTTTATAAATTTACACAAGAGCACGCAAGTGTTATTAGTGTATTGAACACGAAATTCTTTAGGGCTACTTGTACATTTATTCTTAACCGATGAGATAAGTTTTAAGTTTGCGTATTTAAGTAAGTACACGTCAAATTACGAATAATCGTGACAAGAAGAAAAACATAAATGCTCGTACCCAGTAAATAGTTTGTATTATTACGCGGAAATAGTTTTTATATCACTAATGACAATTATACAAGTAAAACTGAAAAAAAAAAAAAAGGTTAAAGCCAAAACGATTTAATAATTAAAGTGATGGTCAATACCTTACAGTCAGTAAAATTATTACGGAATACATGGATAAAAAATTCGATAAAGCGACGCAAGATAATATAGAAAATAATTTAAAAATATCGCAGAAAAAATTTCAAAACGAATTAATAGAAGAGACGCATTTTAAAGAATAGTCATACGTACGAATGCTCTATAACGGAACTACAACTGACTGTAACATAAAAGCCGGTACTAGAATAAATGATCATCAAACTTCATACATGAATTTTCTTTCTTTTCCTTATTTATGACTGCAAGCTGACCAACAAGATCATTTAGCAGTATATTTGGGAGGAGAGCATAACAGGAAGGGTATAGTACCCCCACTGATACACACCCGGCAACCACGACCTCAGATTAGGTCCATGGGTTTATTTCTACGTCTTAAGCGTCTGATATCGCCGGCCGTATCCAACGGTTCTAATGCGAGGGTATTTGGATGATTTTCCAGCCTCACAGCATGGCTCTGTGCATATTGCTTAATGATCTCGCACACAAAAGGAATGTTCAAATCATCACACATGAATGGAGTAGAGAAGAAGATTAAGATATACACTAAAAATAATATAGAGGGTTATTAAAGTTTATAGTTAATCATCCCCAACGCGAGTGTGTTTTTAAATATATTATATGCAGTAAGAGTATTACCCCTTCACATCGCAGTTATTTTTAAAAATATTCATATATACGTATGAAACTACGAGCATTTTGTAGAATTTAATCATTTTAATAATTTAATCGACTCAATTGAACTTTCATATTTAGTATGCAGTTGAGAATACTGAATTCTTCAATTATACACAGTCACGAATACCACGATATAACATGTTTCCCTAAAATTATTACAAATATTACCGATATCGTTGATTAAATATTTCGAAATATATTTAGTTAATGCTGGACAAGATCATATAAACATAATACGATCTTAATGAACGTAGTCAAATGTAACGATCTCTAGAAGTATAGAGTTGGACGAAAAGATTCATGTTGGCGCAGAAAACACAGAGACGTTAGGTTATCGTTTTACGATTATCCTCCTACGCTTGATTATAAAAACTGGAATGTTTACACGAGAGTCGTTCTAGTTCACGATCAATATCACGGTCTAATTTCAACATCATATCGCTACATTAATAATATTCGCTACAATATCTAAGTAAAACTGTTTTCATCAACTTCGTATTTCAGGTACGTTGTATAATCAGTTTAAGATTTGCTCTTTGTTCCATAGCCCGGTTCGATTTTCTAAACATATCTATATATACGATATATTCATCGTTACGTTGATAAATTCAATATTGTGCATTTCTTTAAATTTTAATATTGTCTATATAAGACCGTTTTTCATCAATTCAACATACATCACATATTTTCCTTAAAAGCAAGACCCCGGATTCATTTATTCTGCACAAGATGTTATAATTTGGCTCACACTCTCAATTAGCTCTAACCGTGTTAAAATTTCGTTTAGATAAAAATATTTCATCATAATCGTGCATTCGTAATCAGAGCTATTATGTGTAATCGATCGCTAAGGTCTTACAGCGAGGTAATACACGTACAACATTGGTGCTCTTCTTTGTCTGCCACTTTCAATAATTCCTACCATAATCAGTTTCTCTGAATCAAAAGAAATACTGCTAGAATGCAAACTGCGTGATCCAAGTTTAGTGTACACACGAGAATTCATTTTGGTCTAGTTTAAGTTATCACGACATTCTATAAGATCGCGTTTTAACCTTATTTTCGGCGTGAATCGATCACGATAGTACAAACAGAGTTTCGAAAAGAATTCAAAATTACGCGATTTTTTTGCGGGGATACCTTAAGAGCCGCGTTTACGAAACACGTCCATGAGATCTGTAAGACCTGAAAACTCGATTTTATTAGAAATTTTAAAACTTCAGCGACCTTATGCTATTTTTAGTCTTCGAAAATTTTGTAAAGACTGAATGAATGTATTGTCGCAAATGGCGGTCACCTAAACGATATTGTATGCCACAAATGATTGTAAGATAATCTATTGTTTTCCTCCTTTTAAATAAAATTGCATTAAAAAATTTTCGTCGGTCAAGAAGTTTTTGAGTTATTCAAAAAACAACAAAACAGTCCGTCTTCTCTGGGTCACACATATAAAGCATAAGAACCTCTAGTCACATTACAATATCTTAAATATTGGTTCATTCATTTTTTAAATATATACTTTTTGTTTCGGTTTGAAATAAAAAAAATAATCTAAACCTATAAATGAATTATCTGATATGAAAATAAGTCAAACATAATCCCGATCACAGCGGACATGCCTAAAGTATTCCATCGCACGAAGAACTGCCGTATAGTCAAATAGCTCTATGAAATTAAATTCCAGAACTAATAGGTTGTCCGTTTTATGGTCGTTGGTACGTTTAAAGGTGTTCGTATTTCGAATCTGTTGATTTTAGCCAGCTTTATTCAACGCGCATAACTCCGCTCTATATAATACTATCGAAAATATTAAAATTTTTACTTGCTTTAACAATTATATTAATGGAACCATCCTTGCGTACCTCGGCTAATTTGATCGTAATCCAGCAGCCTACTTAATTCACTTATCTCGGAAGTTTATAAATCAGTAATCATGTAAGTTAACTTCGTTCGTTGACTTGGAATTGACGAAGCTACGTTGTCATCCTAATAGTACTGTTGATCATTAGCTGAACATTGTTTACGTATAAAATGGGCTAAACGCGTGCGTATAACGTTATACAGAGTGAGGTACCACAGCTTTCTTCGTGGTAATCCATTTTGATGAAAAAGCGATTTCGGATCGAACCCTCAACTATCGGGTTGATAGTCGAAAGCTGTAAACTCTAGCAACTATATGCTATCGTGGCATATATAAATTCGCAATAAGGTTCAAGCTCGGGTTATATTTTGATTTTAATCAGTTTGCAAACGAACAAAGTATATGCACATACACTGAACGCATTTATTCAAGAGTGGTGAAAATCATTTCCACTTTTACAAGATATTTACAATGGCAGATTAGTGGGTAATAAAATAAAAATAATTGCAGAGACAAATAAACGAAAAAGAGATATTGAAACGCAAGCGGATAAGAGAAAGAGAAAATATAGTCTAACATTTTGCGTAAACATATATATATATATATATAGTTGTCTTCTTGTTAACGATTTTTTTATTATAAAAGTCCGAGACTTACTATTTATTGTAGAAACTGTTCTCTAAATACTAGTTTATCTTATTCATTTACGATATTAACATATTACACAAACACATATGCGCATATACACATATATACATATATGATTGCCCTTACAAGGTCATCTATTTAAATGGCAGATACATATCCATAAATAGATCCGGTATTATACAAGTATTTCCTTTTGTGTACAAGAATAGCTTAAACAATTTCTAACGCATTTTTCACACACAATGTGTGTTTATATTCTATACGCGGAAAAATCTCCCAGATAAGCTGAAAACTTCACAGTAATATATATATATATATGAAAATGTACACAGGCGAATATTATAACTAATCAATTTTTATGTAATTGATCAATTTCCCTTATCTTGGGTATGACTTTAAGAAATTTTTAAACAGTATTCATTAAATGTTGTACCTATTCTAGTTTAACTTTAATTCAATTTAGTTCGTTTCATTTTAAATTATTTAGATGTAAATTTGACATAATTAGTAACAATAAGTATTAGCTAGGAAGATGCATCCAAATTATATAAAATATAAACATAAATAATATCGTTTATTATTTTTTGAATAAACAAACACAACTACAACACACACACACATATATATATATATATAAAACTAAAATAAAAAACAATTAATCACTAAAAAAAAAGGTTTATTAACTCAAATCTTTCCTACAATTCATTATCAAGCATATACAGTAAACGTTACGTGTATAAATTAACTGTAATATTTATGTAACAGCATCTTATATATTTGATATACATTTAACCAACCAGAGGTATTTACTATTAAATTTATTTGTACAATGAGATTTACTTATAAAAGCGATTTTAAAATTAATTCTTCGTAAAAATTGATCATATTGTTTAATAAATTATTATGTACTACTCCTATTACGTTTTATAATTTGTAATTTTAACAAATAATATAAAACATTTTACACGTAGAATATAAATTTAAAAAAGAAAATTATTAGAAAAGTTACAAATTATAAAACACAGAAGTAGTAATAATTTATTAAATAATATGATCAATTTTGATGAAGAACTAATTGTCATTGTACAAATATATTTAATAGTAAATTACTTCTGGCTAGTTAAATGTATATTCAAAAATTGTTAAGTAATGATACAACTAGAAAACAAGCAAAAACAGCTATAGCCAATGAATTCAGCAGGAGAAAAGTGGAAACTGTAAAAGAAAGAACAGCTGACGATATATGGAAAATGATTAAAAATGTTGCGCAAACTCAAACAAGGGAAGTAATTCAGAAAATGGAAAACAAAGTATATAAGAAGGAATGGTTCACAGCGGAAATTGTGTTAGAAAAACGAAGATCGTTGAAAAATATAAATAGAGTAGAATATTTAGCAGTACAAAGGACAGCGAAGAAGAAAATTCAAGAAGCAAAAGAGAAATTACTTAAAGAAAAATGCGTTGAAATTAAAAAACTACAAGAAAAGCATGATGCTTTTAAATTATATAAACTATTAAGAAAAGTTGCTGGTGTATATAGGCAAAGAAAACCAATGATGTTAAAAAACAATGAAGGGCAACTATTAATAAAAAGTGACGATATTAAAAAAGCATGGCATGATCACATTCGATTGGTATTTGGGGACGACAGAGATGGTCTATATGCGGAATACAATAAACAGAATGCTGAGAATGTTTTATATATATTAGAAGATGAAGTAGCCCAGGCAATAAAATGTGCAAAAATACGTAAAGCACCAGGTCCAGATAATGTTGTAGCGGAGATATATAAACTGTTTGATGATAGAAGCATTAAGATACTAACTAAATTGTTTAATACGATATATAAGACAGGAGATAATCCAAGAGAATGGCTAGTGTCAAAATTAGTTATGATTCTGAAGACCAGTAGACCATGGTCGTGTAACGATTATAGACCTATAAGTCTAATTAGCCGTACATTGAAAATACTACTACGAGTAATACAAGCTAGAATACGGCAAAAATGTGAAGAAAATATAAGTAAAGAACAACTTGGTTTTCGATGTGGACTGGGAACCAGAGATGCATTATTCTGCATGAATATATTAATTCAAAAGTTAAAAGAATTTCAACGACCAATATTTATGTGTTTTGTAGACTTTGAAAAAGCCTTCGACAAAGTACGGCATGTCGAATTAATTAATATATTACAAGAAATTGGATTGGATACTGCAGATAGAAGATTAATAAAGAACTTATGTTTGCAACAGATGGCAACAGTAATACTAAATAACGGCGAAACGACGGATAAAATCAAAATTGAGCGCGGTGTGAGACAGGGCTGTATTTTGTCGCCGACATTGTTTAATGTATACGCGGATATCATATTTAGAGAAGCGTTAACAAACAAATCTGAAGGTGTCAAAATTGTAGGTGAAATCATTAATAATATAAGGTACGCAGATGACACGGTAATATTAGCAGAAAATACGGAAGATTTGGGAATATTGCTGAAATTATTAGAAAAAACCGGTGATAAATATGGTATTACAATTAATACTGAGAAAACTAAAGTAATGGTGACAGTAGATCAAAGTAAACCACAGATAATACTAAGTAATGTGGAATTAAAAGTAGTGAACAAGTACAGATACCTCGGTGCATGACTAAACAGACGGGGATTCAAATGAAGAAATTAAATGCAGGATAGGCCAGGCAAGAGTAGCATTTATAAGAATGAAAAAAACATTATCATCGCATGGAATATCCCTTGAAGCAAGACTCAGAGTTTTAAAATGCTACGTATGGTCAGTGTTGCTGTATGGCTGCGAAACATGGAGACGCTGAAGGCTAAAATAATCAAAACTATAGAAGCCTTTGAAATGTGATGTTACCGTCGTATATTGCGCATATCGTGGACAGCAAAGAAGAAGAATGACGAAGTATTGGACATATTGAAAAAGAATAAAGAATTGTTAAACACGATCGAGCGAAGGAAAACAGCGTAGACACATATTAAGAGGTCCGAAATATGTACTGCCGCATAATCGTGGGAAAAGTAGCAGGAAAAAGAAAAGTAGGCAGAAGAACGATTGCTCGGCTGGATAATATCCGAAAATGGTCGTCGATGGAGGTAGAAGAATTGTTTCACAAGGCCAGAGACCGAAAATTATATCAAGAAATTGTTACCATAGTTGCTACCAACGACTGAGAACAGTCAATTGGACAACAGAAGAAGAAGTTAAATGTATATCAAATATATAAGTTGTTATATAAATACAATTAATTTATATGTAACGTTTATTGTATATTATTGATAATGACGTAATTGTTGAAAAGTTTTGCGTTAATAAAAAATTTGTTTAGTGATTTGTTTTATTAATTCATAAAATCACTATTATTCGTATATATGAAATACTCATAAAAAAAAAGTTGTATTTTCATAATGACGTTTCCATGAGAAACAATTTCACAAATAAAAACAAGTAATAAGATAAAATGAGTAGACGCCTTACACAACAAATCTTGAAAGAAAATTCAAAGAACAAGTGTTTGAGACCCTTAGTCACACGTCAAAATTTTGACACAAAATTATAAATTTTATATAAGATGTTGATGTATTGGAGAGTAGTGATTTTATGAATTAACAAAACAAAATAAAATCGAAGTTAATCACTAAAAAATTTTTTATTATATAAGCGAAGCTTTTCGACTATAAATTCATTTTCAAGCTATTGAAAATAAATTTATAGCTTGAAAATGACTTTACAGTCGAAAAGTTTCGCTTATATAATAAAAAATTTTTTAGTGATTAAACTTCGATTTTATTTTGTTTTGTTAATTTATGTAAGATGTTTATTATATAATACTACTTATTAGATGACTCTAGATAATTTTCAATGTGTTTTTAAATGAATATTTTTAAAAACTACTGATTGTATAAATGTCGGAGATTTGTAATATCTACGTCAGTATATTCGAAACGTCAACTGAATATTCAATCAGTTTTTTTTTTTATTAAAATCTTCACTAACAAAACATGCCATACATTACCGTAAATTTTTCCATATAGACTTCAATATTAAATACTATGGTAATCGTAAGACGAGCTAACGCGATGTCAGTGACACAATTATTTACAATTTTAAAAAATACGTACATACAGGATGAAGGGAGTACATAATTTTAACATCTGGTTAAATAATTATATATACGTGTAGACGATTTCACAATCAACAATATAAGTATTGCAAATTATAAAGAATATTTCACTTTCCCGCGTGAAAATATAGTCTTAAATACATAAAAAAGCAATTTCAAAAAACCCGCCTACATAGAAATATGATGATATATATGCCCATAAATTTGTCCGACACACATCACGATACTTGTATATATATATCTACGTATATATATAATACAGAAACATGTGTGTATATATGTATATGAATATATGTAAATATATATTCGTGCGTTTATACAAACACACATAGAATATATATATGTATATATATATATATATATATATATATATATATATATATGAATACATAAAGTGTGTGTTCATTGGAAATGGTAGATAAGTGATATAAATAATGTGGTTGTCCTTCACATTTGACAAGGACCGTTGTAAATTGTAAAGAAAATTTTACCTTTTTTAAGTAAAATGAATCTAAATAAATAAAAACTAAATTAAAAAAGATAAACACCGGATAAATTTATATGTACATACCCATGTACACATGCACGCATACATCCACCAGCATGTAAAAGTTCTATCAAGTAATTTGCTCTCTCTCTCTCTCTCTCTCTCTCTCTCTATATATATATATATATATATATATATATATATATATATATATATCAATGTGCCTCATGTATGTATATAACACATTAGTTATCTAAAAGTGTACATAACACAGCTAAGTAGATATTGTAATATCAAAAACGAACTAAAAGCTCTCTGTTTTTACAAATGCATTAAAATAATATTAACGGTAAATAACGATAATAATATTTACAATTATTTATCTTTTAAATAGGTTAGGTACATTTCTAACCGAGAACAGCTGTAGATTAGTCACCACTCGTAGGAGGTCACCAACTTATTAATTATCTTTTCTTGTTTTCTTATTTACCCTTCGAAATCACCACAGATAACACGCAATCTACTCCATAATCCGTTTGATCCATCTATTGTCTGTACTTCTAGCTATATGCCTTGCCGAGTTTCACTTCAGCTGCCCTACTCGTACTGTAACATCAATTACTTTTATCTGCTGTCGAATCCACGTATTTCGTTTTTCATTCATTAATTGAGGCTCAACATCAATCGTCCACAAGTTCATGGTGTGTCACAATAAGTCTTCCGCAGTATGGCGTTGGGGTTAGAATTTTTCGATTGGTAAACTACACGTTGATCGTTTTATTTTCAATTTTCTATTGGTTTAGCCGACTTCGTTTAGAGTCGTTTGTAATTTACCGCTAGTCGATGGTGCACACTTAAATAAAAGAGCATAGTTCGCAAATGTAGCAACTTGTACTTCAACAGATGTAGAAAAGTCTCTACATCTGAAAATAGTAAGTAGAAGGAAATTGTTAAATAAGGAATGTTCGCTTTCTCTAAAATTAACACGTCTCCACTTAGCAAATAACGTTAGGAATCCTTCGGGGTTTTTCATTAAAAATGTACGTTTCATTATTTTTACCAAGTTAAATCACTAATATTTATTTTCTTAAGGAAAACACAAAGCTTTTCGGCATTTACGCCATTATCAAGTGAAAAATTTAAAAAATCATAATTTTAAAAATATAAATTAAATATAATTACTTAAAAATATGTGATGGTAATTGTGAAAATATGATCCAAAAACGATGTCTGCTTCTGTCGGTTTATTTTTTTGATTTGTTGAAATTTAATATTAATATAAAAAAACCCTAAATTAATAAACAAATATATTGATATTAAATTTCAACAAATCAAAAAAATAGACCGACAAAAGCAGACATCGTTTTTGGATCATATTTTCACAATTGCCATCACATATTTTTAAGTAATTATATTTAATTTATATTTTTAAAATTATGATTTTTTAAATTTTTCACTTGATAATGGCGTAAATGCCGAAAAGCTTTGTGTTTTCCTTAAGAAAATAAATATTAGTGATTTAACTAATTTTCAATTGATACTTTATTTGTTGTTAGTTTTATCGTTTAATTTCTGATAACGATACTGTGTAATCAGCAAAACTAGTCGATTGCGTATAGAAAACTATAATTGTAGTATGAAAAAAAAATTTTTAACTTATTTTTATTTCATTTAATTTGATTACTATGTCGAACCTATGATATCGATTGTTTCACTGACGTTTACGCTAAATATTTACGAACGTGAAGAAATATTACGAACGTAGAATATAAATTTGCTCATGCAATAAAAAATTATTAGTATAATAATAATATTATTATTATTATATAATAATAAAGGTTGATTAGACCAATTCTTTTTTAAATTAAAAAAAAACCCGACCATTTATTACAAAGTCCGTATTTTTATTTTTAATAACCCGTACCAAACTACCATGTAGGAAAACGAGATTATCATTATTTTTATTGTAATATTACCGGTTCACCTTCGACCGGTACGAAACGGTCCGATTTTGTTGAATTTGTAAAAATTCTTTAGCATCTAAAGAGTAAAATCGATTTTCAAAGAATCACATAGCGTTATAAGGTAAAAATAATCACTTTATAAATTCTTTCATTTTTCCCGAAATTCCGAGGATATCAGGAATTTCATCGAAAAACAACCTAAAATGATATTACCAATTTCAGACCTATATCTTTTCCCCTCCGGCTGCAAATTTTCTGACCGCATCTTTTGTCGTAACATATATGGTGACCCAGAGAAGAAGGACGGTTTTGTTTTTTTGAGTAATTGGCAACACTGAAGACTGCTACAGCGCAAACCATGAGCTCCACGTTTAGTATATACATCTGTAATACCTGAAAACTCGGATTTCTTCGAAAATTCAGCGCCCTATGAAAGTCTTCGAAAATTCAGCGCCCTATGAAAGTCTTCGAAAATTTTGTTAAAGGTTGAATGAATGTATTGTAGCAAATGCTGAACGATATTGTGTTGCACAAATGATTGTAAGCTAATCTCTCGTTTTCCTAAAGTTTTATTCAGAAATTTTGATCGAGCAGTTTTTGAGTTATTCAAAAAATAACAAAACCGTCCGTCTTCTCTGTGTCATCCTATATCTTCA
This sequence comes from Coronaproctus castanopsis, assembly GCA_032883995.1. Taxonomy (NCBI): domain Eukaryota; kingdom Metazoa; phylum Arthropoda; class Insecta; order Hemiptera; family Monophlebidae; genus Coronaproctus; species Coronaproctus castanopsis. The sequence goes on along the minus strand of CM065053.1, from coordinate 104,269,196 downwards.
TCATCGTATATTTTCGTGTATTAGAAAATATATTAAGCGAATGCGACTTTATTTATTTATTGTAATACGCGTATTTATCGGTCGCAGTTTTAATATAAATTGTTGCGTATGTGTTTATTCGTGCTGTATAGGAATTCAATTTAAGTAGATTGGTTACTTGGTTATGTATGTTTCTATAATTTCATGCGATTTGAAGCAAGTTTATTGTTTTGTACTTTTTTCTTATTATTCTATCATTTTTTAAGCTTTAACTCTTACGCGCGTTGTTATAATTTTTGTCTTTGTTTCATTAAGCTTTTGTTTTTTGATTATTTATATTTTTTTTTTAATTTTCCCCGTTTATCATACTTTCGTTTAACCGTAGTTGTGTTATTTTAATATTACTGCGCGGTCGAGGTAAGGCTCACGTATTTACGTTGTATGGTGGCGTGTATGTATATTGATGTGTTAGTGTGTAAATTATGTACGTGTGTCTATTTTTTTTGGTTTCTTGCGACTACTTACCTATACATATTTTGTTGTGCAGTGTAAGTAGCGTACAAGGCAATCATTATATGACTTTTGCGTAGATAGACATACACACCCGGCAGGACTGATTGTAATCGTTTTGTTATCACGACACAATCCAACCCCGTCTGGATTTTTCGACATAGGGAATATGTAAGGAATGAAGAAACAGATCGAGCTGCTACAGAATTACTTCCAGCAAATAAGGAACAAGCAACAATCAAATTTTTCGGTTTACCTCAACAAAGTCATATCTAGCCTATTCAGCGTATTCATCGTACTAAACGGTATGAAGTGATGTTGTTCCGTGTCCGAACAGGTTACACTCGTTTGACTCGCTCTTCGAAAATCGATTTACAGCTCATGCTTCACTGTTCTCTATTTACTTCCATCACTTTCTCCTAGAACGCTTAATGAAGTAACCTAACTAAAAATGAAAATATTCTTATAACTATCCTTATTCTCACCAAACTATCTTTACATTTATAATAACGGAATAATAAACTCCTCCCTGCTTTTAGCCTTTGTAGGCTTCAATAGGTTTTGTAATATCTACAATAATTACTATAAATAAATAATATATATATAAAAAAAAAAAAGACATTAACGTATATTAAAATATAGTGGAAATTAGATAATATTTAGTCTAATTTAATCAGGAATTCTGCGTTCTAGTTTTGAATTATTCGTAAAAGATAAACTAGCCATCGATAAAGAATTGAAATTGAAAAGCATTCGAAAGAGTAGATTGAAATGTATTGTTTACAAAACCGGTACGAGTATCCGGAGGAAAACATTATTATACATTCAGCAACTAAGAACAAGACAATGAAGAAGTAACAATATCGTATTAAAAGCAAAAAAAAAATAAGATGACTCATATAGGAAATATTTATCGATTGAAGTTTTAAAATGGTTGAAAATGTTAAAATATCTGTACCAAAATTAAACAGAGAATTATATAAAATTGGAAGATCACAAATTTGAACAAACAGTTAATTAAAATATAAGAGTATCTAGTTGCCGTAGGACATAAATATATAAGATGACCCAGAGAAGGTGGACGGTTTTATTTTTCTCAAATTAAATGTAGCCAAACGATAGGTTATGCAATGATGAATCTGGCATTAAACGTAAATATCATAAAAGAACAATTCGTAAACATATATTTACGATGTATAATTCCGTATAAAGTACAACATAAAAGGATGTAAACATAGCCAACAAAACCGTTTTCAAGTTAATTTTCAAAATATTAGAATTTCTTTTCATCAACGGCGCTTAAAATTAGCTACACGACTATATAGATCATTCAACAGAACGAATAGGTGTTTCAGATGTACTCTAGAACTCGCATATAAAAATATGTAAATTTGTCGCGGTGATATCTAATTTTAGACCAGTGGAAAATAAAAAAATAAAACAATACATCAGATATGAGTAAAGCCGTGTAAATTAATACAATTCTCACTGATCAGGTCGTATTATTAATAAGCTCCGATTATTTCTCGTGTAAAGTCGACAAATTTCTATTAAAAAAATTTTGATTACGAACTTATAATGTGTAATAATAATAATAACGTAAATATAGCGATATTATAATAATTACCCAACCACCTTGTTAGAGTGCTTATTACTATAGTATAAATAATAAAGCTAATACAATAATAAACAACAAAAAAGTAGTTATCTAATTAAATTTATATATATATACATATATACAAAAGACCCCAAAGTTTTTCACCTATTAAATACAATTTATAAAAAAAATATAAAAGCGGAAAACAAAAAATAAAGTAAAATGTAAAAAATACTTAATTTAGATGTGTAATATAACAAAAAAAAATAACAAAGTGAAAAAACAATTATTTATAAAATAATGTGACCGTGAACCAAAAAATTTTACACACAGGAAAACATAAAAAAAAAGAAAACTATAATAAAAATAAATTATTTTTTTATCTATTTAGGGCAATTGTTTATGTATAAAGTTTATATCGCCGATTTATCGACTGCGTTGTTTACATATTCACTATCAGATTATGTTATAAATAACTGTATTTGCACTTTGCTCTTTTTTGTAAACATCTAAATTAAGTATTTTCTTAAATGTTTTATTTTTTTTTTTTAAAAAAAAACACATTTTGATAAAAATGATTAGGAGTAAAAAAATTTTTTACGGAAAGATAAATTTATCGAGAAAATTAAAATTATGAAAAACTATATCTTGCTGTAAATTTCGATTTATCGGTCATCCGATTAGTACGCCATTATCGTTTTTTTTCTTTAATTCTACTTCAAAATAAACCTGACCCATTCTAACCTAACCGAATTTACCTTATCTTGTTACGTTCTTCGAGTATCACACCTCCGTATAATCGTCCCTTTTACATCTGGATAATCTACAATTGTTCCCCCATATAGCTATGTTTTTAGAGAAGTCAGCATGCTTGGTTAAGATGTAGATAGTCCCCACAGTATCACGTTGGGTAAGCTGTAAAGGCACCCCTATTTAAAAAAAAACTAACCTTAGCCGGGTATTTTGTTATTCTCGTTTTTTCCTTTAATTCTACTTTTAACTACCCGAAACAAACCTCCGATTCTAACCTAATCGAATGTTACCCATCTTAAAATCGTTTTTTAAAGAAAAGTGGAAATTGTCCACGCATATCGGTCGATAAATTTACCTATTTATAAGTTTATTTTAAAATAAATTCTATAAAAATATATGATTTTTTCTACTTGAATTCAGACATGTTTTTTTTTTTTTTAATATATTTTATATTAGGTACGCTTGATACTGGCTTAATAGCCGAAAAGTTTTAGTGGTCTTTTTATATACATAGAAATATTTTAACTACTTTTTAATTATATATATATATATTTTTTTAAAATCACCTACATTCCATACTGTTCGAATTAATACAATAATAATAATAATAATAGCGTGGTGCTTACTACGTCGAATCCAACTTCGTAATTACTTCCTCTTGTATAAATGATGGGTACGGAATTACGCCTTCCAATCGCGATAGTCATTACTTCGATTTCGATTATAGTCTAAAAAATTATAATAATAAACGTCTCGTTATTGTTCTAGTTTATGTATATTTATTAATAACTGTATTGTAAATATTACGAACGATTAGAGTGTTGTTCACGATCAACACTAAACGATAAATTTTATTTTATAGCTAAATTTTTTGTTCAACCGTACAACTTTTTATATATATATATATATATATATATATATATATATATATATATATATATATATATATACAAACTTACATGGCGCACAAAAATTTTACACCGGTATAATGCACAATTTATTATTATCGGGACAAAGACGAAATATAATATACGCACATGTGTACACGTATGTATGGCATACGATCGTGGAATGAAGTGAAAAGCTACCACTTTTGGCCTTATAAATATAATTATATATATAAAATGTATGCACGCTATAAAGCGCCGCGCAGTCGTAATAAAATTTTTAGGACAATCTGAAATAAGGTATATATATATATTTGTTGTGTCTTATCTGTCTGAATGTCGTTTATCTCACTCTCTCAACGTTTGCAAATATATATGTACACAATAAAAAATTATCAGTTAAAAATAACGATGTACACGCTACGTTCGCCGTGTTAGTGTGGACTCGTGCATATGTATACGTGTGTACGATTGCGCGTGCTGCTGATATCGGTTATGTTTTAGTAAATATAGCCGTAAGTTCGAAGGAAGCCACGTGTTTTTCCGACTTAAATAAGCTTTTTTTTTATATATATACGTCACAAATATCGTATTCTCACACCCTTCCCCAAAACCCCGGTTCACGGTAAATAAATACAATAAATAATAACCAGTTATATCGTGTAAAATAAACTTTTTTCTTCTTAACATCATACATATCAATCAATAATAATTGCCTTGGAAATAATATTTATTACGCGCATCGATATTAGTAACAGTAGTAGTAGTGTAGTGGTTGTATTATTATTAGTATTCGTAATAATAATAGTGGTATAGTGTAGCACACCACTTCGTAGAACATCATATGCGCGCGCATCTGCGTCGCTTATAAATAGCGCTCCGAATGCTAGCATATTTTATATACATAAAAATAAACGTATAATGACTAGTCAGGACGTTAACGAACAATACTGCGATGTTGATGACGATGAGTGGTAACAGTGGCGTAGCCAGGGGTTGGTTTGGGGGTCTGACTCCCCCTTGAAATCAATCTGATAATAAGAAAATATATACTCGTTGTTAAATGCAGTTTTGCATTTGTTAAACATATATTTTTTTGTTTTTTTTTTTTCATTTATTTTATTTAAATTTCGTTGTTTTTGAAGTAAATAAATAGTTTTGTAATATAGGAGGTACTAGAAGAATTTTGTAGAAAAACGCGAAGAATAGATTTTAAATTTTAAATTTAATTAAGTATTACTATGTATTATTCCTACAAAAAATATAAGACCATTATTTATCCTTTATTTTTTCGCGGAATTTATTGTAACCATCTCCCTCTGTCCCTCAATAACATACTATTAGTGTGTTCCAGTGACGTTAAATATTTCTGCCGTCTATTAGTTCTAATAGAATTACATATTCGACGTCTAATAAGTATAAAAATAGCTCCGGTGAGTTGGATTGCTTGGGGTTTATCGTATTTGATTTTTGGTTATTTACTTAAAGAAGTCAATTTAACTCGGGTTTACTGTTATAATTTAGTTTTGTTTGAACCCCCCTCTTCAACCAAGTCTGGTTACGCCACTGAGTGGTAATAGTATAATAATTGAATAAAATTATTTATCCAATTATTTTCGCCTGAATGAATAAGAGAGAAATATTTGCTCTTTACCGTATTGATGTTTAATCCAAACCTTTAACGATAGCGAACCATTTAACTTTGAAAATGTCTGTCAAGAATTAACCATCCACATTTCACAACCGTGCGCGACAATTTTACGCTCATTTAATAATTAGCAAAATTTCCGCATTTCCAAACAATAATATCAATAATAATAATAATAATAATACAAAATAATAATAATACTAATAATAGCTGTAATAATGAGTACAATAGCACTAAGGAGATAACTCCGAAGCATGTATTAATAAATACACAGCGAATACAATGGGTGAATAGAATAAAGTACTTGGGACTGGATAAATGAAAAAAATGGGACCCGGACTACACTATTAAAACTCGAATCGAAGCAGCAAGAAGTGCGTTCCAAAGAGTACGAAATTTAGTGTGTAGGGTGCTGCCGCTACCATCAAGATGAATAAATAAATGCTACGTGTTTGCGGTACTAATGTACGGATTGGAAACTTGGACATTAAATATAGCATCGATATTACAAGCTTTTGAAATGTGATTGTACGGAAGAATATTTAAAATACCACGGGTAGATAAAGTTACCAATAAAGAAGTAACGTGCAAGATGAAACAGGAAAGAGAATTGATGACTATAGTAAAACGAAGAAAAACAGCGTACCTAGATCGTATAATAAAAAGTAATAAATACGAGCTATTATAAATTATCCTCCAAGGAAACATTGAAGGGAAACGAAGCCGAGGAAGAAGAACACATTGGATGAAATGAAAAATATACAAGATTGGTTGAACATCGGGAAGACTTCAGAAATCATAAGGATAGCCAGCAATCGAGATCAGTTTCGTCATATGACCGCCAATCTTCTTCAAGGAGAAGGCACTTGAAGTAGAATAATAGCTGTAATAAACGTATTTTCATTAGCAAAGAAATTTATATCGTAGTAGTAAACGATAGTAATAAATAATCAGATCAAATTTATTTGAATATAATGCAATATTACAAAGTACCTAATGTATTTACAATTATCTACTGCAAACATTAACACATGTGTGCAAGATTGAAGTACGATGTAGAAGTATATACAATATAGATAAATAGATCCATCAATCGACTGTGATCCGGCATAAATAAATGTATAAGTATGCGAAGACGTGCACGCCCGCAACATGTACAAGCACATACTGATACACAATTAAGCCCACAGATACGCTCATATATATGCTCACACACATTAAGAGGTGCGTACATTAGTGGTATATACTTACTAATTAAAACCAAAAATACATTACAATCGTTAATTTCTGTTCACATATGCGCGAGCTACGAACTACACGTTTGAAAATTAAAGAATTGCGCTGTTGTACTAAATGAAAATAACGACTAATCTTTATAAAAAAATCTTATGTAAACACACGTCCCAGCGAATATATCCACATACACAAATACATTCGAGCCTATCATTCAAAAAGAATTTGTACTGTAACCATCTATATGCCGCTCCACTGAAATATGGAGTTATACACAATTATATATTAAACGAAGAACTGACCTAGGTACAGATATGAAAATTTAACATAATGAATTTCAGGAAGATCATGCATCTACCTCGGATTCAAATTCTTTAAATAAAATAACGGTTTCGTTTACAATTAGTGCAGACTTATTTTCAGATCCCCGTGGTAGTTTATAATACAGCGTAGTTCCTTCGTATATAACTTGCACTCTCATATGCGCCTTATTAAAGTGAGGCAATGAAAACGCGTGTATTATTCACTTCGCATCCTAGTTCTGCCATCAGTTTACTCCAATTTTAAAAATACTTTTACAAAATTTAGACGATGCAGTTCATGCAATTCTTGTACAGTGAGTAGTTTATATTTTTTTAAATCGAAGTTTTCGAGCTCATACCTAAATAACGCTTGTTGTAAAATTTTAATAGATAAAATTTGCTGTTCCGCAACAACACCCCATGTATAATCCTGCAAAACGAGACAGGCTGGTACAGTTAATTATTCATAACAAAAGAAAAAATCAAATAGCCTAAAATAACTCTTCCCGAATTATATTAAATGCACTAGATATACTAAAGTTTAAAAAAAATGACAGATATATTATATTCACCCTCTATACAAGATACTGCGCATATATATTCCAAAAGTTTCTACATCAGATGAAACAGTCATATGGCTGTCGGAACAATAGTAATCTATAACTAGAAATCATTATCATTAAGATATATATATTAAAAAAGTACAATCATAAAAGACTGGAGCATGATCCGTTTTATTACGGTGTTTACTATTTCCCATTTGGTCCTATCCCTCGTCTTACAGCCACCCTCAATGATTGCAATATAAATTACAGTACTTATATAATGACTAACTCAAATTATCGAACTACTTCCCACTGGAAGAGATTATACATATCAATACAATTCTTCTGCAATATAAGAATATGACCGAGTATAAGTTCATTATAAAAGCGAATAACTAAATAAACAGCTATTTATCAGCAACGTAATGCTTTACTGACGACGCCAAATCCTTATCTCGTTTTATTAATAATCCTACAGCATGCGCATTTTCCATTAATGATTTACGCTATCCCATTCAAATATTTCATTCACCACAACTGGCAACAGAAGTAGAACATATCACCATAATTTCCTTCTTGCTATCAAGCCTAATGTTGGTTTCTGGAAACCTCCTGCCAATTTATACCGTTCCAACTATAGAGCACTTAGCAAGCTATATAGTGGTTACATATCACTCTCTAATGACCATCTACTCCAACGTACCAACACTCTACTTTTTGTCCCTTTTGTTTACTTCCAAACTCCTCTCTTGCTTGCCATATTTTACTATACTGCCCTACACTCCACCCCCTATCGACACATATTCATCCGCGTACCCTATCTGGTGTCCTATCCAACAGTTTTTCAAGTATTCCTTCAATTATACAATTCTTTTAAAACGAGCGAATGAACCTATGGAACGAAGAAACCTCGCCAAGACCACCACAAGAAACGTTGGCGCCAGGATATAAAACGAAGTGGTAAATATGGCGAATGAACAAACGAATACGGATCGACTGTGTTCGAACGGAATTATTGATGATGAAGTGGAGTATAATAAATGTTACTGCGGAGAACTCCAGATAACACCGCACATACTATAATGTATAGTACAATGCACGATGTCACCAAGGTAAACGACAAGGTAGAATTCTGGCTGAATACTGGTGCGACGAAGTATAATTAAACGACATGAAAAGAAGAAATTGAAGATCGCGTTAATTAAATTAAAAATAATTTTCGTAACTATTAGTAAATCTAGGCTAGATCGAACGATCGAGTACGTTTTAGTCTGCTGAACAGATGTCAAGTAGATTAATTGCCAATGAGTTTTCACGAGTCTCCAAACGATTTATATGCCGGTTAAAAGAGCGTTTGATCTCGTATCTTACATATGGCATATTCAAGTCTCGGTGCAAAGTACGGTTAGATACTGAAATCGTTGTATCCTGCATATGTGTATATCTTTTACACAACCCCACAGCATTAAACCGTATGTCTAAACGGGCTTTATAACTATTTCATATACTAGGAGCTCGCTTTCTAGTGACAGACTAGAGTACTTGCCAAGAAGCCAATTTAGTTCTTACAGTTTTATATCTAACTGTTTTCTTTTTTGAAGAAAATTATACCACGTTAACTTGCTATCTAAATAAATGCTTAGATATTTTACATCTTCTTCTTCACTAATAATTATCCTACTTATTTTCAACGGTTGATTTGTAAAATTTCGTAATGTAAAATACAACCCGCGTACATTTGCTTTCGTTTACCCTATACGCCAACGTCTCAGTCAGTTTTCAACATTCAACACAGATGTTTGTAATTTTTTTTTTAAGTTTGTTTATCTTTACCACTAGTTAACAACGCTGTATCATCTGAAAACGTAGCGCTGTTATCATCAATTGAAAAATTGACAGATAATTTTTTTTTTAGTAAAATATTTTTTCCATTTTAAGCGGACAATCATATTTTTGTCACGCGGGTACTCCAAGGTTATGTGATATGCCTGTATATATATATATATATATATATATATATATATATATATATATATATATATATATATGTATGTATGTATAATAAAATTAATTTAGAACACTCGCAAGTATTTTGATTTTCTCGCGTCATCGTAAGAGAATTCGAAATCAAACTAAAGCGCTGAAATTCGTTAGAATGTTTCTTGACCACACGATGCGATAAATGAATTTTTGTTTATATTTTTCACTCGCGAGCGTAATTACTTTTTCCATTATTATTAAAGTAATGTTATATCACGTGCATCGCTGCTAATTATTATCGACGCATTTTTAATTAACTCGGAGAATTTCATTTATTGCACATTTAAAATTAAGGCGCCAGTTTAAATCGTAGAAAACAGACACGATTAAATCGTTTAAATATTGTTTAAAAAAAAAATCTATTATAATTAAAAAATATATACAAAATTTATTTATTTATATTAGCTATAAATGATTTTTCAGACATTATAGCCACTCGTCGGTAAAACGCGATCATTTCGCTGGTAATTTAATTGTTTGCACGCTTCAACAATCTAGATAGCACGCAATAACAAACCAAATTTTAAAAACCGTCTGCTTCTCGAGACTTAAAATTTTCCGCTGACAAATTCGAATATATTACATTTAGAGAATTCTATTCTTGACTTCGTAATCTGCATATAAATATATCATCGACGATCAAACTAACGGGTATAAGGTTCGACAGAAAACTCTCGTAGAACGAACATAAATAAAATCTGAAAATAATTCGTCGAAATGTCTCCAACATACTACCGAAAATGATTGCTCATGTAGATAGGGAAGCTGATAAGAAACGTTTAAAAATTCTATACTTTAGTTTCGTATTATCAAAATTAGATTACGGCTCTATCATATTATATAGTAGCGCAAAAGATTCTACATAGAAGCGAACATTTTTCCATTTATCGGAGAAAAGAATACCTACTACGCTTATTAAAATACCTACGTAAATTCGTAACATTTATCAAATGCATACACTTTTCCGCATACAGAATGACACAATGATATGACCCTTTTCGGAACACGATACGAAAATTATTTTCACCGACTGAACTATAAAATTCTCAAAGTGCCAATTTGTACAATAAACACGGTGATCAGACATACAAGATTAGGAAACAAACGCTTAGGCTATACAAACACTACTGTAGGCACTGCTAAAAAAGTTTACAGGCATCCGAGTAAAACTACCTTATTTGTTACATACGAGATTGTCACCTAACATATTAAGCAACGTACGTGAATCAATTCAAAAGATCGAATATGCTGAAAACTGCGCAACATCGTAAAAGTCCTGTACCGGATGTTCAAGAAAGCTGAAGTTTTTCACACAATTCACTCTAGAAAACAGAAATACTTTAGCCACATATCCATACATCCGTAAAGAAAAGTATAGGGAGCGGAAAAAAGACCATGCGAGCCGATATGTGGAAGTGGTATGAATGCCAAACCGACTGTTTATGGCGGATTTTATATATATATATATATATATATATATATATATATATATATATATATAAATCTATTATAAACAATCTCAACTTGCCTGTGGCAATATTGATCATAACACTTTGCATATTCTATTATACGCTTTATATAATTATTACTTCTTATTATATGTCCCATATGGCGGAATTCAGTACACGTAAAAAGAATTGATGTAGCACTACATGAAACCAATCGTATAGTTACAGGATGTTTGAAGCCGACACCGATCGATAAAGTAGAAATATTATCCGGCATAGCACCACCAGGTATAAGACGGGAAGTGATGGCTGGAAAGGAAAAAACAAAACAAGAACAAGATGTAAGACATCCATTGAATGCAAAAGAAGCAGCAATAAGTCGACTCAAGTCAAGAAAGAGTTTTCTTAAAACAGCAAATGCTCTGACACAAACGCCGGAAATCACTAGGTTGGCGCTATGGAAAGGAAGGCTGAAAGAAAAACGATTAAAATTATGGGAACAACCGAACGAACATCTACCTCCCGGTAATAAATTGCCGTGGTCAACATGGAAAACTCTAAATAGAATAAAAACTATGACAGGTAGAACAGCAAAGAACATGAAACGGTGGAAAATTACAGATAACGACAGATGTGATTGTGGCATGGTACAAGATTCGGAGCACCTATTAACTTGCTCATTGCTGCCGGTGCGATGCGGGATGGAAGATATGACAAGAATAGACGGAATCTCGGACGACGCAGTTCAAATAGTGAAATATTGGGAAAAAAAAGGAATATAAATGACCGACACGATAAGAAGAAGATTATATGTCCCAACAGTATAATTTTTTATTTTCAATACGATTTATTAAATTCATTATTTCGCGTATTTCTTTAAGAATTTGGTTGTTAATTTCTTTTTTTTTTTAATCAAAAACTTCTTTTTTATCTCAGTCCAAGGTTCTGCTAGATGTTTTAACTGCACCATAGTTTGTTCGCAACGATGACATGTACAAGGACCTCTGCATTTCAACAGTCGTAGAAGCAATTACAATATTTGCAAATAGACATTTTCATCGACTCGAAGCACGTCAATCCATTAGCAGCTAATCTCTCGCAGAATATAGCGTACCCTTCAGACGACTAGAATTCGGTCTGTAGACAATAGTTTAAAAAACCCTATATACCACAATAAATAGCAATATACAAGCAAGGAGTGTCAGCCATTGGGAGGCGTTCATCATAATCTATGTGCATAGCAATATGCTACTTATGGTTCAAACGAACAGATTGTATGCAGGAAAAAATCTGCGGTAACTTTTCTTATTTCCCGAATTTTTAAGGAGCAATTTTCACATCCATCACTACGAATGTATTCCGTCACTATTATTTGTCAATTATTGAACGTGCATTTATCCTGTCTTACTTTTTATTAACTTTTCTTGTACTTATATTGTATTTTACATACATACATATATAAAAATCCACCATAAACAGTCGCAAGTTGAGTCTGATCCTACTTTCGAGCATAGAGAAGCGATGCTAGCCTTAGAAATCTTACTGGTAAGACGGTTGGATGTAAATAAAGATAAACGTATAACTAGAAATTAAATTGATCAAAACAGTTGAACAAAGTTGTCCAAGAACCAATCGCAAGGATGAAAAAGAACTCTAAAGGACTAAAAAAGTAAACGGTGTAAAAGTCCGTTGCACACGTTTGGCCGATTATATCGCTCTATTAGCGGAATTAGATAAAAACGCGAACCAGATGTTACAATTTTAACGGCAGAACTAGCAAAATTAAAAATAATTATAAATTAAAAAAAAATTAAAGCGACGAAGGTCAAAGATACGAAGATGATAAAGATGAACATAAAATAATCCTTCAGACGGAATAATAGAAATATCTTATGTAGGAAGCGTAATATAACGGAAGATAATATAACAGACGTTAAAAGGAGAATAGCGTAAACTAAACCCTCATTTAACGATTACAAAAAAACAAATCAATATTAATAAATAAGAAAACGAGCATAAAAAGCTTGTCAAGTCGTAAGTCTGGAGCGTATTAAGTTAAGATGGTGAAAATTGTTGTATAACAGCTCTAAAAAATAAAAATGAGCTCAGCTCAATAGAGTTGTAGATCTGGCATAGAATGACAAGAACATCCCGGACAGAAATGAAAACGTATAGACGGAATACACAGGAAAAGTAAATTTGATGTCACATTGAAAACCGGAAAATAAAACTATTAGGACGTACATTAAAAGACATAATAATAATTTTATAAAGAATATAATCTATAATCGACAGTATTTTTATAACAAACTAACTATAAATAAACACATGACTACAGATTGAACATGTTGCCTGCAACGACAAGGCATTGGTCTTTTACTTCAAAAGGAGAATACTTCTATTATTCTTTACTTTCCAACTACTTGATTTAATAGAGTGTTTTGTATTTATATTTTTATTTGTCGTAGATCTTTATTAGTCTTCGTACTTTTATTATTTACAATTGAATACATATTAAAGAACGATATATATGTGTACAAAATAAAACAAACCGTTCTGAAACGAGATTTGGTTATATATTAAAACTTTAAATTAGAACGGATTGTAAATATATTACTCAAAGTTGGTTCTATGTTAGCGTGTAAAATTCTGCCATCCTTTCGGACTTTATGTAAATTTAAAATAATTCCAAAAACAAGTAGTCGAGTAAATTCAATAAGTAAAATACCTTTACACCTGTCAAATAAGTATTCATCAAAGGTAAAATCTTATTGCCTATTTCATTCTGTTCATAGCAATTATCCAAAGTGGTATTTTATTCTATTCAATTGGTCGTAAATAACGATTTATGTGAAATAATAATTATTAAAACAAAATTAATTATTTTATATAAAGTCATGTTGTATGAGGCGAGATCCCAAGACCAATATGGTCTTCATCATCGTTAAACGCCGTCTCCGTATCGAGGTAGAGGCGACTACTCATCTATACGTATTTTCTTGTAATTTCATAATACGTCGTTAGCATAGATAGACCATACACACCCGGCAGAACTGATTGTAATCGTTTGTTTTGTTGTCACGTTTCAATGCAGACCCGCGTGTTTTTTAAGTGTACGATACTGTTACTAGGGCGCATATAGTGTTGTGCGTGGTGATTTGTCATTCTATTAGGATTATTTATATATTTTTTTCATTTTCTGGTGATAATTTTTGCATCGCCGATCCTATTCCAAGTCGGTACCTTACATATAGAAGTTTGTCCTCTAGCCACTAGGCTATTCCGACGACACACAATAAATAAGGTATTATGGAATAGGGTTTTTGGAGCTCAGCTAGCGATTCGAGTATCGATGTCATACGGTCGGCCCAAGATAGGATGTTGCGTTGAACAGTCACATGATTCGTGCGCACCGATGATATACGAAACGATTTGCAAATACCGTCAAAGAAATTATCTACAACTGTAAAGAACGATTAGAAAAACACATTAACCACACCCAGAACCTGATGGTAAACCGGTCTAGATGCGTACGTTGTAAAATACGTAATATTATAAATTAACGTACGCTCTTAGGACTTGCGTACACAATTCGGAAAATAGTCCGATAAAATTTTTTTTTCAATACTACGCTATTTTACACCTAGTTTCCTAAACTATTTGGTAATCGATAACAAATTATTATGAATCAGCTACCTATACAGTGAAAGGAGTTAATTATTAATTCACACAATCGAAATACGTGTATACATTACATTCATATCAACATTTAAACAGACATACATATATTTATATGAGGTCTTGAAAACGTTTTCTCTTAAGTATACGGGCTTCGTTTTGGCTATTTAGAGAAATTTCTTCGCCTTATTATTTGGATGGTTTTCCAATTTGGCAGCATATGAAACCGCACTTATTTCTTCTTTTATAAATTCTATTCTGACATCTTCACGAATTGTGATGTTGGTTATATACCACGGGACATTAGTAATTATGTGTAATATTGTATTTTGCGTTCTTTGTATTATTAACTACATAAATTTAATTTGATCTTTAAACGTTATCCCCGCCACTTATTCATGCACACGTATAAACACGTATACATGTGCGCGCATATGCATATACCTACGAATGAAAAATATCACATTTTATACACGTAAATACGCCTACATTAGTTGCTCGAACATGACAGTTTAGCGTGTTTATAATTACATGTCACATAATGGTCGTTTGTAAATATTTTTCGTGCACATTATTTAATTCTAAGCACACATATAATAATATTAATTTTTCCCGTATTCAAGGTTATTCATTCTTTAGCGCCACTGTTATTAAATTACGGGAATGCATTATGATAGAATATATACATATGTATATATATATAAATATGTCGGTATTTCGTATTTGAACAATTATATGACGTGCAAAGTCAAAAGGAAATCGGTATATGTTCAGTTTTCGAATAATTACGTTTGCCGATTTTTAAAGTTCACGGATAGTATCGTATCGATTACGTTATTGTAGGACGACTACACAACTCGACTTTCATTATCATGATTAACGTAATCAGCCACTAGGTCGGTCGACGCATTTTCTATTATACATGCATATCAATATTAATATGTACACACACACACATATGTATATTTACATATGCCTGTATGTATGTACATATACACACATTGGAATTAGAAAGGAAAATTGTCTCCATTATTAAACCAAAGGTTACTTCGTTTCTATGAAACGACATAATTTATTACCTTCGAATCGAAACTGCGCGCTTCCGGTTCAAAATATAACGGGAAATTAAAAGGCGCAATTATTAATTAAATTATGCTATTAAATCGCGAGTCGGTCTTCTTTCAAATTTACTTTCCAAACAATAATCAACATGTACAAAAATCTCCACCCCACCCAACCCTATATAAGTGACAGTACAAATAAATAATAAAATGAATTTAACTTTTAAAATCTCATAATAATAATAATAATAATAATAATAATAATAATAATAATAAATACGCAGTAACAACATTCTGTTTGTAATAAGCGAATGAATTGTATTTACTAAAAGTATTATGCATGAATATATATTATAATTAGAACAATTGTGGATTGCTGTGATTTTAAAAAATAAACAACAAAAAATTAATAAATTTTTAAGTACATAAAAAGATGATAAAGCTTTTCGGCTATCAAACCATTATCAAGTAGACATAAAAATTAAAATATAAAAATATATAGAATTTATAAAATATTTTTTCATATTTTATTTGATTTTTTTCGTTTATTTTTTATAAATTGTATATACTTTTTTTTTTTTTTGTTTTATTCTTTATGTCCATTCAATAAGGGCTAAGCTTCGTGGTTTTTTTATATATACAAAAATTTAGTGATTTTAATTTTTTTTTTATTCTTTAATATAATCATGAAGTAGATATGTATACGATTTTGAAAAAATTTAAGTGAAAGAAATTACAAAACGAAATTAAATTTTCAAGAATTATGTACCTAATCCCGCGTTGACAATTTTACATATTTCACGACGTATATTCAACATAGCAAATTATTTAAAACACAACGTTACAACATTAATTTTGAAACGAAAATATTTTATTTATTTTTTAATACAGAAGCCCCTTGAATGCGTGTTGGAATTTTTTTACAGCCGCATATAAGAACGTAGTACTTCTATGTCTACTTCCGTATGAGTTTGTGTACATTCTTCAAATATTCTACGAATTGGTCAAATACGAGTAAGTTTTGTTAAGAAAGTTCTTTTTGCAATTATTAAAAACTTCATATTCATAGATTTCGATATTAAAAAAAGAATTAATAGTTTTAAAAAAGGAAAAAAAGAGTATAATATTTCAAAATGACAAATAATTAGATGTTGTACGGTTTCCGAAAATCCTTGAAAAGTTCTGTAACGAGATTTAATAAAGTTAACGCGAACTATAAACAACTATAGCCGAGAAACCTTATATAATTATACATCGTGGAAATATTGTTCCAACCGAATAATTATACACCATCAACGCGTATGTTTATATATATATATATAAAGATTCAAGACTGTATAATATAAACATTTCTATCAGACCTTAATCCACTAAACAATACTCGAAGCCGAAGCAAGATAATGTTAACTAGCTATCGTAGTAAACATACAAATCTTCGATTAATTAAAAGTAAAATCGACTTTTCTACGATCTCGTATTTAAAAAACACATCTAAAAACATATTAGGTAAAAATTTTAATTTTCAAAAATAAAAAAAAAAATAAAAAAACGATCTTAACTCACGCTCAATTTTTTTTAGTGAAAAAATTACGAACATATCCAAATTAATAACAAGTCGACATCGAGATATAATTACTTTCATAGTAGTAAGATTAGCGACGGATTTAAATATGATGCTCCCCTAGTCGCAGTTCAAGATGGTGCACTTTTTAAAATATGTTTATGAAAATATACATACGTAATAAATCTAGTAAAAAACTGACTTTTTAAATATATCAATTTACTCACTACAATAATGTACAACTTATTTAAATTATGATCGAATTTATTTCTCTTTTATACATTACTACACTTATTTTTCTTGCTTCGGTTTGATCAATAATATCATCACAATTAATTTTTTTTTCAAAAGTGTATATTTATTACAAAATAAAAATACACACTCACATTTTCATCTCATTTCATTACTAAGATAATATATGTTCGGTCATACGCTTGTCGACGGATCTTGTACATCTAAAATATTATTACATACATATATGGTTAATTTTTAAAATTTATATACCCACATATACATAATGTTAGTTATAGTACTCGCACATTCCTAAACACACTCTCACAGTAACTATTTTTATTTACCATATTGTGATTACCTCATTTAGTAGTACCAGCCGCTATATTAACTTATTGCTATCACTTGTCGCACCACTTTGAATTCATTATAAATTGTTATTTATTTTACCTTACTTTACACAGTTACAGTTACAATTTTTTTTTTCTTATTATTCTGTTTATATTATCCATTTAAACAATCTTTTTTTTTTCTTTCAATATTACTTCCGGTATATTATTTAACAATTTCGTCATCACGTATTTATTAGTTTGTTCACCGAACCTTGACCGTGCTACCGAACATATATACCGGTTCGTTTTCCTTAGTTTATATTTTATTTGCGCGTTTTCGTTTAAATCAATACTTTTATTTTTTACTAAATAATCCCAAACTTTGGTAAAAAAAATACAGTCCCGCTATATTTAATACATTATGATTACGTAACAGATCGTTCAATGGTTCGTTCTGATTTCTACAATAAAATTTGTTTTCACGATCGAGCTCAATTTTGAATTTTTAACGCTTTTTTCATCTATAAAATTTGAGTTCACCCCCAAGGGGTAAAGAAGTACTCAAAAAAATCTCAAATGAAAAGAACAACCTTAATGACAATTAAACAGCGAAAAATAAGCTATTTGAAGAAAATTATACATTTCTGCGAAAGATTGAAGGAAAACGAGAACTAGGTAGAACAACAACATCGTGGATGAAAAACATACGGTCGTAGACAGGCTTGGAAACAATCGCAGAAATAGTACAGGGAATGTGATTTGGTCCGCCATTCATCGTCTACGCACAGAATTGTGTATAGCACGAATCTGAACATTTAAGTTGATTTTAAAATTTTTGATACCTCCGAATTTTGCCGCCCTAGGCCCGGGCCCCATGGGCCTAAGCTATAATCCGCTACCAAGTAAGACATTGAAATATTATTTTCTGTCGATTATTATGCAGAGCGTATTACATATTTTTTTTCACGAAACCCAGATCGATAGTTAAGCTCTAATAATAAGGCGAACGTCGAAATAACATTAAATATTACAATATAATATTTATTCATGTTCATTCAATTATTCACTCAAACGTGTATACAACACAAAACGTCAACAAAAAACAAATCCGAAAATGGACAGCTATAATTAATAGCTGAAGTTGCGTGTTAACTCGACAAACATAGAAGGATACGTCAACGTGTCATCCTCGCTGTCTGTATAAGTACAAACTATTATATGCGATATCGATAGTAAGGCAAATAGTAATTGTCATGACAGCATGACAGATAGAATGAAAGCAATTGTGAGATATTACATTAAAACAGAGAAAGCATCGCTGTTTAAAATTATATTGTCAGCCAGCTAGACTAAATAACATAATTTTTAAACTCGATACCGAACCTTCGGAACACTTGAACGTGCCTTAACGGCAGACATATTAAATATATATATTCCCCTTCTTTGTTGTTATTATCTATAGGAATATTGAGGTCGAGACAACAACTTAATAATTGTCCACTTCTGGCTGTCTTAGGCATCATGGGACAATCTTGAAAGTGTCACCCGTATTGCAGCAATCACTGCACCTGCCTATCTAGTTAGCGTTCTGTTACACCATTAGTTTCGGACCATAATTATCTTTCTTTAGATTCTATCGTGCTTACGCACTATGAAACTAAAAATTTCATAACACACATCAGGATCACTGTTAACAAGCTATTGGTTACGCCAATATCTTCTAAAATAAATGCATACATGTATATTTTCGAATCTGCGGAACATTAAAAAGTCGCCTTCAGCGCCACATTTCGAAATTATTTATGGATTTCGTTCAAACTTTTTAATAGTCGCGCGCACGAGCTGAACTTTAACATCTTTTGATATATATATATATATATATATATATATATATATATATAGAGAGAGAGAGAGAGAGAGAGAGATAATTCTATTCTGATCCGATACATAGACTACTTTCACGTTCAGATTACGTATCCATGTTAACGCTAATAAGAGACACCTAGTGAATATCATTAAAAGTGCCGTTACTCTTCGGGTTAGGCCAATATGACCAATTAACATTGGACCGGATTTGATTGAGTCCATTGTTCTCACCACTCCTTAACATTAAAGTTCTTTGTAATAACGGCGTTTGACATAATACACACTGGTTTTCTTGACTTTAGCCATGTTGCTTCAAACGTACACGGTGCATCCCATAAGTTCTGGGACTGGTGTTCCCAAACCTACAAAAAATTCAACATTTTTTTTTAACACGATTTTTATTCAAAGTAGTCTCCCTTACATTTAATACAACTAATAGCGCGATCTTTCAACTTGTTTAAGCCCTTAGAAAACGCCTCCGCTTCGATCGCCTTGAGTCAGCTCGTCACAGCTGTTTCAATCTCTTTCAACGCAGCGAATCTGGAAGTTAGGTAAGACAATGCAACGAAAGATAAGTGATGGTTAATATAGCCGTCATTGTCGGGAAGATCTAGGACTAAGCGAAGAGACGATATTGTAAAATGGGCAGTAATTAATTGAACTCGAGCCGCACACGATAGGAGTCGTTAGAAATGCAATAGGTTGATGTTGACATTGTGATTTAATTAAAGTAATATTTATCAAATCAACCGTTTAATATTCAATCGGGTCACGATACACAATATTTCGAAAAACGAAATATTCTATATTCTACTCGTGTCCATTTTCAAAAATATTCTATCGATGCGTACGCGATTAATTAGATATTTTGTTTTCTCGGTAAAACCTAGACAAAGTCTGTCCGAAGAAACAAGTTCGTTCGATGAAACTCGTAAAACACGTTTACGTTACGAAATCTGCGATCTTCAATTTGCTATACAAATTTTATCGAAAGATAACTTTGTTAGTCATCATCATCATTTCGTATCGGAGGTAGGCGACTACTTGCCTATACATATTTTCTTGTACAGTGTAAGTAGGGTACGAGGAAATCATAATGTGGCATTAGCGTAGATAAACACACACACATACCTGGGAAAACTGATTGTAATCACTTTGTCAATGCTTCTCCGCGTGTTTTTTGTACTGTACTATATTGTTACTAGCGCGCATATAGTGTTGTGCGCGTGGTGGTGGTTTTCCATTTCCTTCCACGCGATATTAGGATTATTTATTTTTATTTTCTCATAATTTTTGCGTCGTCGAACGTATTCGAACACGGTCCATTCCTTATAGAAGTACGTGCTCTAACCACTTGGCTATCCCGACGACCGCGTTAATACCACAATAATGTAGATGCCGGCAGTAATACGTTAGACGACTACTAGTAATGTTTTTGGTAACATTAGCATTTGGAAATAAAACCCAAATGGATTACTTTTGTCAGACAGACATCGTATTTAAAAATCTCAATAAATTTAATGCGATATGTTACAAATTCTATTACACTGAACGTTGAAAGTATTATTACATAAACAATAAATTCTCAATTCTGCTTCGAAGCATATTATTAGCGGGATAAGCTTAAATAAAAAATAAGTCACATACAGACGGTTTTAAGTAAACAAGCGCATCGCTTACGTAGTGAAATATTAGTAACAGATATTGATTTCGTATTTACATTCGATAGTCAAAACCTTTAATTTGATTCTAAGTCAAACTGATTTAAAGGTAAATATTTTTCTCCGCTTTTCGGTAACAATATAACAAAATCGAAATAAGGTTCTAGAAAATAACTTCGGCAATTAATAAAATAGACTTGTTCGAAACTCATACTATATACTTAAACTACATAAATAGCAATACGAGGAAAAGTTTTAAAAACTTTCGACATTCAAGTATACTTTTGTTGTTTTTTTTTTTTAAATATTATAAGTAACATTAATAATGTCAAAGCCAACAAAATGTAATACAAATAAAACGACCTTTTAAAACCAATTAAGAATTTATAAGTTCGAGATTATCAATCCCAAGATTTAAACATTGTAACATTAAACGAAAATATATTAAAAACTTATTTCCACATGAATAAGTTCAAAATTTATAAAATTAGAAAATTATAAAATTTTTTAAAATACTAAAACGAAACAATTCGATAAAGTACAGTGTTCTTATTTTTTCACAATTTACACAAAGCAATCCTCTGAGAATGAAATGATCAATTGCCATATAAATAAGAAATCTTTAGTAAGAAAAAAAAAATTATACGTATATTAACATCCGATTCCCATTTACGCTCGTCTTAACATTATCGATGATAATTTTCTCAGCTGGCGCATCTTTTTCACCTATAACACGATTTACTACAGATCAGTAATATTTTTGATTAGATTTATGTTTATCTAACAAACGAGTGTAGAAACCTTCTTTTTGCTTTCGTAGAATCCCTTTGTAGGTTTTTTGGTTAATATATTTATTTTTAATTGCCGTTGGTTAATTAATATAAAGTGATTTTTTCGCGCGTCAACTTGATAACATTCTTTGTTACCCATACGAATCATTCAAACTTTTCATGAACGGAAACGTGATTCGTGTAAATTGTGGAAATTTCGCTACGTGCTAAATACTGTTTAAAAAGTAGTTTGTCCAAAGAATACTCTAGCACCTTACATTTATCCGTCAACGTAAACACAAAACTTAATACTTTATGATCTGAGAAAAACACATCCTGAATCTCGTTACTTACTAATTAATTGGTACCTCCTATGCCACAGACAAAGATATGATCGAGACATGAAGTGTAATTATTTTCAGTTTTCCTAAAGGCTTGTTCATTAATTACTTTGTAAAATCCGTTAGAATACATAAAATTTAAATTTTCGTTACTTCTCTCGATATCTAATAAATTTATGTTTACAATTTCATCAAGGTCGTATAAAAAACCGGAATAATTCGTGCTACAGAAACGATAAATTCCAATAACGGAGGAAAAACATTTTTCATTGTCTAATTCTAACATGAATTACGTTTGTTGAGATATCTAAGATTTTTCTTTATATAAACTACAACCCACCTCCGATCTGTTATTGTTTCTACACTGAACTTCTAGTCTGAAACCAGGAAGGGAATATCGACTAATTTCAACCACGATTCTATATTGATTATAATGTAATATTGAATAGGTTGTCAAATAAGATCAACAACTAATTCATTGTAATGCTTACGCAGACTAGTGATAATTAATGTGAAAATCTTAACGGTATTTAACGCCATTATTTAAATATTATCTATAGAATAGGCTATAACGTATGCAAGAACACACTTATTCGACTAAAACAATACAGGCGAGACGAAAATCATTTATTTGTGCTACACACATACCTGAAAACAATAAACAATTACACACACATATGCACGTGTCAAATATTCTCCTCACATTTTCCCTCTGCATAAATTTAATATAATTTAAAATTAGTCATAAATTTCGATGGTTTTCATCGCCTATTGTACCATTCGAAACGAGCTCTGCAATTTGCACGACTGTTTCGATGAACACTATCGTCTATCTTCACAGGCATTTCCATTCTTCGTCCACACAAATTTATATCCGTGACTTTTTAGATGTGTCACCCTCACGAACAACCTGGAACTTTCCGTTGTTAGATGTTCGTTTATATAAATAAACTGATTCGACGACGATCGTTTTTCCACAAGTCCCATTGCTTCCATCTGTAATTACGTTTATAACATAGTACGGTTGTACGACGACAAAACCTTACAACTATATTGGGAAATGTTTGTTTGTTTAGGAGATTTTTTCAATCTATGACAACAGTCGATGTCGACTTCCGTGATGTTCAATAAGTCGTAGCGCAGAGATTAAACTCCATTTGAAATAACAATATTGAAGACTACGACAAAATATTAAATACGTTAACATAAATGAATATCCGCTTACACATACACACACACACACACACGCAGACAGAAAAACCCCAGAAAACCGGTCAAAATTGAAACATTTTTTGAGTTGGATTCGGTATTTACATCCTTCTCTTGTCATAATGGTTTCTAGTGTAGGTACAGAGCCTACGGCGTCTGTTGGTGGACTTTGTATTGTGCACGTCATTTGGTTGCGTGAATTTTAAAAAATAAAATTAATGTACAATACTAATTCATGTTTAACACGATGTTATTTGACATAAATATTTCAGCTGCTAAATTTTTAAACGATAAATTCGTGTAGATTAAGTATGATTTGATTAATTTCGAATATAATTAATAAATTATAAAAGGATTTATGTATCAAATTCGCATAAGGAAAACGGGCACGATTATATTAATTGATGATCATGATGTTTTTCAAAAATTCGATAAAACATTTGGCATGGCTTAAATTTAAGGATATAACCTTTGATATCAATGCCAGTTGATGCGAACGATAACTTTAGGAGAATAAAAAGTAATTCGAAAAAGGTTTTCTTTTCTATTATGGAATTTTAAAAAATAATAATTTAGTCTAGTACATACCTGGTAAAATATTACGATTTCTATATCAATTTTTGAGAATTTTTTTATTTTTTCTTCGTTTATTCTTCGTGACTTTTATCTTTCTTTTCTGTAAAATAAATATATTAAATTCAAAATATATATCAATTAAAGAAATTTGAAAACAATAAATTTGTACACTTTTTTTCGTAATATGTATTTCAAACAATGGCTTACGTTACGTTCATAATCTATGAGGAACGATAGCCGTTTATTATTTATAATTATTTCATTACCAGGAGCATATTTATGAAGTGAACAACATACTGTGACAGTGATTAATGCGTGGTTTTAGTTTTATGTTCAAGTTTAATCTTTAAATACGCGTATAGTTTTAAAATTTAGAATTAAACTGTGCGGTTTGTGCGGCCACGAATAATGTAATATGAAATTGTATGATGTAAAAATGTGCTTCATTTTTTATAAACACACAAAAAAAAAGCATGGTTTAATGTTTTTGAACTAGTTTTCCTTTATCTTTTAATATTTAATTTTAAAAATTTTCTTTTTTTTTCCGTATACCGTCCCCAAAACTTCAATGATAGTTCATTTAAAACAGTTCTATCTGATGATCCAACTGCTGTAGAAGCAGCACTTCAGTTCGTTCGAGCTATAGGCATAATCAATCTAATCTAACATTCATTTTTCCATACGGGTGCTTCTGGCCATAGCAGCAGTACATAATACCCGTCAAAAAAAAAAAGTTATTTTTTATAACAATGAAATTTGTATATTCCTTCAGCTTTTATAAAAAAATCCGATAAATGTTCACACAGAGTCTTATTTTTAAACTTATACGAATTATTTTCAATACACGTAAGCTCTATTGGCTGCTTGGATACCATCACCTGTTTGTTTAGCAAACAAACGACTTATTTATCTATCTATTCTAATTCCCACTTGGTGTTATGGCATCCAACTCTGGGGCACCACGAAGAGATCGAACAGGCTCATTATTCAGAGATTTCAAAATAAAGCACTTCGCTTGATAGCTAAAGCCCCTTGGTATGTTCCCAATGCATTGCTAAACCGCGATTTAAACATTTTGGACGTCGACGCAGCTGTTAGCCTTCACGCCAGGAAGCACAAAACTTTATGGACATCATCCGAATACAATTGTTGCTGAACTCCTCAATACAGAAGGAGGCACTCGTAGATTAAGGCGGACTAAACCGCACGATTTATTATAACTTATTATTTTATTTACATATTCATATTAAAATTTAGATTTATGTAAAACGCTAATTGTAATCTTAGTTCGTGATAAGGTATTGGCCGAATCCGTACCTTCGCTTATGTATTTTCCTATGTTAAATTTATTGTGTGTATGCCTTTGGGCAGTTCAATATTACAAATAAACCAAAAAAAAGTATAATCATAATTTTAAAATATATTAATTATTTTCCACCTTACTGCATAATTTTTTACGTTGGATGTAGTATTCTTAAAGAATCTTTTATCTACTGTATTTGAATTAAAAAGTAGTAAAATTTAAAATTAATATATCTCCATTTAATTAATTAAAGTAAGAATTAACTTTTGAATAAATTAAAAGATAAATAAGTCGAAGCTGACTGATCTGCTTTTAGATTAAAATTTAAAGAAATTCGCGTTAAGTTATCACATTCGTTAATAAAAAAATATATTGCGGACAATTTTTAATTTTATTTCTAAAAATCTTTTTTATATTTTTGTCATGTATTTTTCAGACATTTTATTATTTCACGAGTTCTTTTTTTATGTATTTTTTGTGTTTATTTAAAGTCATTTTTTAATTTTATTTCTAAAAATCTTTTTTATATTTTTGTCATGCATTTTTCAGACATTTTATTATTTCACGAGTTCTTTTTTTATTTATTTTTTGTGTTTATTTAAAGTCATTCTTTCAGAGCCATATATTCCAAAGTAGTCAGTAACATGAATGTGAATGGAAACAAATATCTACCTATATCTAGGAGTTCTTATTACAAACGATGGAAAAGACTACAGGATTGGAATAGTCAGATGTGTTTTTAATCATCTCGAACGTATACTTAAAGACAAAAGGATGAACATAAATGTATGGTTGAAAACACTAAAATGTTACATACGGTCCATAGTGCGCTATGCTTCAGAGACGTGGATAATGAAAGAATCCGTCAAAAAGAAAATATGCGCTTTCGAAATGTGGCGCTACCGTCGTTTACATCGTATCAAATGGGTAGAGAAAATTACTCCAACGATGAAGTGTTCAGATGGATCGGACTACGAGAAAAGATCCTGTTGTCAATAATGAAAAATAAATTCTTGGAAGATAAGATAAAACGCGGCAAACTGTTTCAAACAAGGAAAAATAGCTGGAAAGGTTGCAAGGGGACAGTACAAACTAACGACGATAGACACTTCATTAGTCAATTATTTAACATTACAGATGTAATAACATACCAGTGGCGCAATCTGTAATGTATAAATGCAGAAGCCAACAAAATAATAATAATCTAAAAATAATATTTTTTTTAAGCGACTAGAATAAATTAATCGAAAAATTGAAGGCTGTTAGTTAATATCAAATATTAATCGCACATTTCATTTAATTGTTTTGTTTTTTTTTTTATAAAAAAAATAACAATCAGTTGAACATGAACACTAATATTAATGCAGTTCTTAAAAATTATGCGGTTTACATATCTTGTGCGTGTGTTTTACTAACATCAATAAATTTAGCCTTTTCTATGTTTATCGCAAATCTCAGTTCTTTATTGGTTTGATCTATTTTATTCAAAATGTATTGCAAATAATCGCATCACCGACATATCTGACGTTATTTATCCATTCACAATTCACTTCTATATCATTATTAACTCAATTCAAGGCGTTTTGTAAAAATTTTTTCCGAATACAAATTAAACAGTATTAGAAATAAAATACACCCCGCCTTTATTTGTTAGCAGACTGGTTTTGACGTTGCCTGATTGATTCGAATATAACTGTTTTAACATAATAAGTATTACTTAAAGAATTATACAATACTGTATGTTGTTTTATGACAAACTTATCCATAATATTTGACATAATTGTTACTTTTATCTTATAATCCCAACTTTTAATCTTATTCGGATGGCATTCATGATCGAGTAGCGCACAACGTTGACAATTGTGACAATGTTTCCACGTTATTTTCACACATTTTTCACAAATATCGCAATGCACGTACGTGTCCCCATTCTGAAAAATGGTGAATTGATTACAAATCTAAATAACTGAACTAAAATCTATTGTTACATAAACAAGAAAACATTTATGGCATAATTATAAATTAACTTTTATAGCGTACTGATTCACATTTAAAAATATACATTTAAATACCCTCAACTCGAAAATAATTTCGTAGAACACAACAATAAACTATCCTGACCGCTCATATTCAGACAGTCGTTTCAAAAACACATATTCTGAATTATCATTAATCTAATTCGCGACAATCATGCTCAGAAAGTAACTGAATGCAATGAAAATTGTGTGACACCTGAATGAAATATCGGAATATTTATTTTTTCTAAATTACTTTAAAATTAAAATATAAAACAATAACATTAGATTATATAAAAATTGAATCATGTCACATACTCGTATTATTTTCACATCTTAATTTACCAAATTTTAAAATCAATTGTAATAACCGGTGTATACAAAAACAGATATTTCAAAAGGTTGTTACTTCATACTAGATTATCTTTGTACACATTTGACACCAGCATGAATTCGAAAATGCATGCAAAGTAGATTAAAATTAGATCGAAGCAATTTATATATATATATATATAAATATATGTGTGTGTAGGTATCCCTCGGGATACATAAAACATGTGTGACCGAGGAACGCCGTGCTCGGAGGAAGGACTTGGTGGATGATGGACCGGCCTTCAGATAAGGTTAGTTGCGAATAAGCCTTTGACGAATAAGCAACCGTGAACCATGAGCGGCAATGTATCAGAATGTAGCAGAAAATATTTGGGGAAGTTTTGCTTAAAAAATGAAGGTATCGTGACAAAGTTAGTATAGCGGCTAAAAGTTTAAATCCCACTCAACATCCAGGGGCATTAGTTCTCCATTTTAGGAGCGGGTCTGTAGTCAGCATCGGCTTCCCATGTTAATTGCGGCAGTTATAATAATGAAAGTTAACGGGAACCTTCCGTCAAAATTAGGAATGACAAATACAAGAAATACGGTGAAAAATTATGCATTCAACGGTTACATTCGGAAGGAATATCAGTCATTAAACGGTCATTAGTAAATACATCAGCAGAGCTCTGTAGTAAGGAGCATAATTACTACTACAAGAAGAGTATCTGAAACCCACATAAAGAAAATATAATAATATGTTTAGGAATATGAAACCCAAGAACGCTTTTAAAAACGGGAAAACTAGAGGAACTAAAAATAGAAATGACAAGATTAAAACTGAATATAATAGGATTATTTGTAATAAGATGAGAAGGATAAGGAGCGCTCTGAAGCGGAAACCACAGAATATATAACAGTGAAAACAAAGTAAATGAGTAGGTTTCATACTCAACAGACAAAGTGGGGGATGATAAATGATAGAAATGAAAAAAATTTAATCGAAGTATATATGCCGACGAGTAATGCCAAAGATGAAGAAGTAGAGGAAGTATATATATATTAAATAGTCCCTCGCAAACGATCAATAAACGTATCAATAATGGGAGATTTTAATGTAATCGTAGTAAAAATAAAATATGACAAAATAGTTGGTAAATGCGAGCTGGGAATGAAAGAGGAAAACAACTAATTAAATAGTGCCAATAACACAGTATAGCAGTTAAGAGAAGATACACACGGATAGCGCAAGTGGATACAGATAGTAAATTAACTATATATTAGTCAGGCAAAGGTATATAAACCAAAGGAAGATGTGTAAAACGCATCGTGGAATTGATGTAGACAGTGATAATATACGGGTCATTGCGAAGTTTAACTCGTGTATACAAAAATGGAATCTATAAGTACTAAAAATGAAAAATAAATATACATAGACTATGGGAATTTCTAAGACAAAAAACCGGATAGATAAATAACATAGGGGAGAAATGATAAAATTATATAAAAAAAAAAGGAATAAGTGCCGCAGAAAAAAATCGGTAAGAGGAAAAAAATATTAGAAAACCGTGAACAGGCATGGATATAATACGAGATACAGATGAAAGAAGGAAATGGAAAAGAAAATATAAAGAAATTAGAAACAAATTCATTAAAAAATGAAAAATAGATCGAAAGTATAATAAAAATATTAAAACAGAGAAATAAATAAAATAATCCCAAAATGGAAAATAATAGCTGGTAATTGATAAGGATTGAGAGCTACAAGTTGAAAATTAGATACAGAAAACCTATATAAAAGTGATAATAATATACAAGAAATAAATATACATTAATATAGAGATGTAAAAATGATGAGAAAGGACTTGGAATAATAAATAAAAGAAAAATTTGATTTCACATTAAAAGAACTTTCGAATAAAAAAGTACCAAACTCAGATAACATACCAGCCGAAAATGACTGATGAAGAAACTCAGTAAGAATTATATGATTTAATAAAAAAGATGTTACGAGTAAGAAAAATTATCACAAAGGTTTTAAAAATAGTGTAATGATAATACTGAGAAAGTTTAATAAAAAAAAATGTGCAGAGCACAGAACAATTAGCTTAATATACCGCATGCGTAAAAAATAATAACAATTATGATGAAACAATAAGAAAAAGGATATGGGAGACTCTAAGTAACAACCAACTTGAATTTAGAAGGAAAAGTTAACTCGTGAATGAAGCTAATTGATATTAAGACTAATTATTGAAAAAATTGAAATCGGTGAATACATAGCGTTTATAGATAAGAGAAGGCATTTGACCACAACACATGGGGTACATTATTCTCAAAATTAGAAGAAATAGGATTAGACTATAGGGACAGTTTACTAGTATGGGTATTGTACAAATAATAAAAGACGGAAATAAGATTTGTCGATTTACTAGAAAAAGCACATACTAAGAGGAATAAAATAAGGATGCACACTATCGCTTGTGCTTTATAATTTGATAATAGAATCTAGGAACCACAATAACAGATAAAAATGAATACGTGATATTGAAATAAAAACAAGAATAATAATTGTTAAGCACGCTTTCATGAAAAAGAAAGAGAATTATTCAACAAAAATGTTAAAGTACTCACACCGAAAAGACTAATGAAAATTTCCATATGGAATATATTGTTACACAGCTCGAAAACATGGGCAATAACAAAAAAGTTTTAGGACGGATTCAAGTCCTTCGAAATGTGGGGTTGGTGCTGCATGATGAACATCTTACGGACACAGAAAAAAATAAACTCAGAAATAATAGAAATGGTAGAGGAAAAAATAAATCTGATAAAACAACAAAACAAATAAGAAACCGATTTTTGGTACATGCTACGATACACCATGATCATACTAACTGAAGAAGAATAAAAAAGAAAAAGAAAACGACTAAGACTGGGCCAAATGGATAAAGCAAATGAAAAAAAATTAAATAATGATGATGTGTACTGTATGTACGTGTGAAAACCGTAACAGAATAATTTAATTAATGAAGATTTAAGGAAAAAACGCAAAAAATTCAGTATACGGTTGATGTCAGACTAGTTCCGTTTAAACAAAAAATTAAAAATGACATTTTCGAATAGTAAATATCTGTAAATTCAGAGTTCTGAAATGCCTGGAAAGGATTCAGATGAATATCAAAACACAAATTATTACTGACAGTGTAGGATTAGAAAAGGGGAGACTAAATAACGGAAATTGGGTTACGATAATTGAAAAGTTGGTTTCGAAATTAATAAAGAAGCGCAAGCCCCTTTTCTATGAGATTATTCGTCTGATTAAAAAAGTGAATAGATAATTACTAATACGGTACAACCAAGAAAGTTTTAAAAGTTTTAGAACATGATGAATAAAGAAAAAAAACAACGAAACCACACTAATCTCGTAGTTTGTCTAAAAAGTTTGAAGATTGTAATAGAACACTATGACGTAAAAAAATAAACTATATTTCATGATTAGAATTAATGAAACTTTGAACGGTGGACGTATATATACATATATATATATATATATATATATATATATATATATGTATATATATATATATATATATATATATGTATATATATATGTGTGTGTTATTGTTTAACAGCTGTCAGTTAATTTCTAGATGAAGTCCTTCCCTCAACTTTTTCTACACGTGGCAGTGGTGTATCCTCCCAAAATTCACTCATTTTTTAATTTCTTCTATCCGTCGTATACAATTGTGTGAAAGTATATGTAATTAATTAAAGTAAATAATGCTTTCGAAGATGAAATAACCAGAAGAATATAATTAACATGTACGACGTTCTCAAAAGTTAGAACAATACTTAAAGAGCCACTAGATGATTTTGTTAGTTTTAACACACGCCAGCGAAACATGATTATTAACAACCACAAGAAACTTGAAAATTACACTGAAGAACAAATGGATGAAAATGTATCTGAGAGATAAGAAAAATTAAGGATGTAATAAATACATTTTAAAATAGTAAATGTTCAGTTTAAATGCTTCTAGTCTACGGTATAGTTTTTTAATGTAGTTCAAAATACTCAAGAATGTGGATAAAAAATGTATGGTTTACAAATTAATCAGGCTAAGTCCAAAGTGATGATAATAGGATTAAAAATAACCAGCATTTCTAGGTACCGCGGGTAACTGGTTGCAAATACAGAAGGATGTGAAAAGGAAATACGCGGATGTCTTGCATTAACAAGAGTTACAGTTACCAGACTGAGAAAACTATGGAAAAATACGGGTATAACGAGAAACACAAAGTTAAAATTGGTCAACGCATTAATTTTTCCAATTTGCGATGTGTGCACACGAAAAAGAATAGATGAGAAGCGGATAGATTCCTTTCAGATGGGAATACTTATGGGGTATCCAAAGAACAAACGCAATGGTTTTAGACGAACTAAAAAAGAGGCAACGCTGCTAACAGAAATCAATAAAATGTGTTGTCCTCCTTCTTACAATATCATCACTGCTTGTCCATGAATAATAAAATACAAAATAATTTTAAAAAATACTTAATATTTAAAGTATACAATCAAGAGAGAATAAAATATAATAGCCAACTTGTGATTTTTTTTTAAACTTTATTTAAAATACCTACTTTAGACGTGCAAGTACCGCATTTATCGCAGTGTTTATTTTCGGATGAGACCCATTTATTGCACAAAATACAAAATTTATAAGAATCTTCGGGCAGTTTAATAAATGACAGATTTATATCCGTAAATATTCTAACAGGTGAACCACGTTTACATCCTCCGTTTTCTGAAATACATATAAACTGTGTTATAGCAATAATATGTACGATTTTAAAATTTGAAATCGACGATAAATTTGAAACTGAACTCTAAAAAAGGGGCGAATTAAATTTCAATTATCTTAAAAGTTTAATAAGCATCGAACCTTGTTGAAATGAAAAATTGTTCAATAACTTAGAAGAAAATACAATATATCTTATAACGCTGCTTTTACGATATTCTCAGGTTTTATGAAGAAATATGTTCGAGAATTTCTGATATTATTCGTTTATTCACCAAAATGCATATTTTTCACTTCGAAAAAACCCGATTAACGATGTTTTATTTCATATTTATAAGTTAATATTAATTTAAGATACGTGTATCGAGAAAAAATTATTGTAGTAGACTAATGTGGAACGTAATAACGATAGAAACAGAAACATTTGGATTATTTGGTAACGCGGCTGAAATACATCTTTAAGGACACGAAAATCGAAATATAAACTAGTTAACAGGGTTTAAATGGCAACTATGAAAAATGTGATCTTTAAATTAAACTTGTTGAATTTCACATACAAATTTGCGTTCGTATGTTTAGATACGACATTTAAGTACAAATAAAATATTTTTAAACTGAATAATGTATAGTTTATACATTATAACATACGCTTTTCAATACTTTAAACTTACTCTGTCATACTTTTTACGTTCTCAGCCACCATTTAAGGCATTAGCACAAATTTGAGGTTAATAATTAGAATTCTTTGATGGATAATATTTACAATAAATAAAAAATTACCTCTCGATTTAAATTTCCGGTGATTAATATAATCCACTTTAAAATCTAACATGTTAAAGTTCGGTAAATTCTTTTTTATAATCCGTTCCATGAAATACGGAGAAACTAACATAACTGAAACATATAGCATTATTTACCTATTACTGGTACTGAAATACGTATGTATTTTTATACCGATACAATATTGCAACAGAACCGTTTGTAAACGTAATTCTATTTAATTTAAAAATTATTCTATAATTCAATATAAATTATAATATTGAAAATGTCAAGATAAATCTAAATTAATAAATCAATTTTGCAAAATACTTACACGTTAATTTTTGGGAAAAATTATCTATACACGCAATATTAGATAACTGTTTAAAAGTGTACGCTAATGGCTCAATATGTCCGGCAAACGGTGGATCCACAACAACTACTGTCCTATGTTTGTGAAACAAATTTTTCAAAACCTTCCAACCATCGTCGTAAAACATATGACAATTGAACATATTGAACCACTGAAACTTGTCCTCATCATAAAACTGAAACTTAAAGATTAAAAATATAAATATCATCCAGTATTAAACAATTCGTGTATTCTAGGATAATTATTGATGATGGTACGTAAATAATCTAAGGACATCGTGACATAGAAATATTACTCTTACTGACTACAGTTTACATCATTTATATCTGTTACATGTTTCGTAAACACATTCGTACAAATTTCTGTTTTTAAATTCAGCTATTGCATTCGACCATTTTAATATCTTTTTACATCTAGTTTCCTTTCGATATGAGTAAGCTTCCGGTCCATTTTCTTAATATTAACAGCCGGCTTAGTTCTCCGATTTCCTTCAAATTGACTCATTAGTTCTCTTAGCGGTCGAAGAATTCATAACATTTATCTTCAATACCGAAACTTCATGGGCTTAACATACCTAAGTTCAGTCCTAAGTTTCAACACCATGCAGGATGATGGAAAATATTGATGATTTTTAGTTCAGCTTTTCTATTTATTGTTTGAATGCGCCAAATTTAATTTTAGCAAAAATAAATCTAATCACAAAATACAAATACTTTTAACTTAGCTGTTAAAGAAAAAATAAACATCGTACGTAATTTTATGTAATAGTGTTTAAATCCGTATGTTATATATAATTAAGTCAATTTTAAAATATTCAAAATACTTACATATCTATAATCAATGTCCAGCAAACACGACGTTAACTTCGTACATAGACTGGTATTGTTAGAAATTGATTCGTGTAAGCTGGGGCATCCGATGCATAATACAGCAGTTGCTTTGGAATTTAACAATATTGAAGTGATAACGCTAGTTGTTCTTTCCGTAAAATGATACTGACATTCCCCATTAGCATTTGACCTTACCGACAGAAGCTAAAACAATGTTATCGTAATTATTTAAGTACAATTAATCGGAAAATATTAACGAACATTTAAAAAAACTGTTAACGTGTTTCTTAGTTAAATCAAAAACAGAAGCATAACATGAAATAATCTTTTATTAAATTCAATATTTAATTTTTAGTAGTTAATCAATTTCGTTCGATACATTATATAAACAATTAGTTAACGATAACTTCATGAACAAATTAAGATTTATTAAATCTATATCCAATTATTCATATAAAGCTCGGAACCAGTTGGAACAGTTTTTTATTCGTAATTTAAAAAATAAAATTAAAATTTTATACTTATTGACAAGTTTTCAAATTAGTAATAATCGTCACATTTTCTCGATATACAATATACGTCAAGGTTTATATTCTTTATACACCATAGTGCTTAAGCTGAATTTAAAGGTATGCAAAATTGTCCCATCTTCCTCTATTTTTAAATATTCCGATATTTAGGGAAAATATTACATTCAAATTATGTTTTTAAAGAAATCGAACAATAATATCAACTTTAAGTGTAATACTGCAATCATCATTAACAAAGCGATTCCTGAATTCAAAAAACTTTTAATTTATTCCTTGCAATTGAATCGCATTTTTAACAATAAAGTATAGAAAATGAGATGTGTTCAACGCCGAAATTTTATTCGAAATTATAAAATTATTCGTTGCATTTTAAATGACTTTGATCAATAATTTTAAAATAATTTAGATAGATCATCATATAACACAAAAATTGCATTACTAATTTACTAATATCTGGAAAATTTTGTTGTGTTGTTGAATAAAATGAAGTAAATTGATGTAAAGGTATAGCTGCATTCATGCGGCTTTTACTAATATTGAACATTTTACTCAAAAACTAATTTCCTTTCAATTTTAAATTTATTTTTAGTAGAATATTTGTTACAGTAGATATAATAGACTTTAAAATAAAAAGTAATATTACCACATACTTTACAAGAAGAACAACCAAATTAAATAACGAACTACTTTCCAATAGCTTATTTAGACGAGTATGAATGCATTCTGCATCAAAAAAAAAGAATACATACATGATGTTTTCCCAAGAAAGTCATATTCGAATATAAATAATAAATGTAATTAATGCAGTCTGTTTATGTAATATTTTTGTTTAAAACGACAACTTTTTTGTTTAAGTATTTAATAGGTATTCAACAGACTGTCCTAATAATAAGTTAGTAACATTAAAATTATATTAGTCTTAGATTAGTTATATCATTTGTACATAAAATATTTTGTGCTTTATATTACTGAAAAATAGGGACATTTATTTTTGATCTTATGAAAGAGCGACAAAGCAACAGTATAACAAAAAACCTGGATGTACATTTTAGACCAATTAATGTAACACAAAGTTTTGGCGGCAACTGTTGGTTTTCAAAATATCTGTAAAAGGAATGTAAAACGATGATTTCAATTTATAGACTTAGCTCTTTTAATACAAAAATCTCCAGTACCAATTTCTACAGGAGTTTATCTGAGAAATTATTTGTTTATCGATAATATACCAAATAAAGTGAGTTTAAACACTTCTTATCGAATTTAATACCAAATATTCAATCACTATATACATGTGTTATGAACAATTATTATTAATGCGCCAAATAAAACTATTTTTAACATTCTCACCTAATTCATCAACATCTTCAGTTATAGCATCCCTGCTCACTATGTTGAATTAAAAATAATAATAAATACATAAGTACAAACCTTTAATGTATTAAGGAGTAAACAATTATTAATACTCTCAACATTATGTTCACGGTGTTCATTTTCATTATCATGGACCAACAAATTACAGGTATAACAAAAATAGTTAATTTGACCGTTTTTAAATTGTGATCTGAAAATTATAGAAAAATCATTTTATAACATTGTTACACCTATATATTACACAAAGATGAAACAATTATCCTTTGAATTTGTAATTCCTACATCAAATGAATACTTACCTAATTAATTTGTAACGTTCACACGTCCGCAGTAGAATTTTCTTTTCTTTTTTACAATGAAACTTCTTGGAATCATTTACTTCATCACCTTCGTAAAGAAAAAATGGACACTGTTTTCTGTCCCGATATGCAGAACAACTGTAAAATTTTTTACATTCGCCATTTCTATTTGCACGGCCAAACAGCAACATTGGCCCTGATACATAACATTATCATATAACATATATTATCGACGAAGTAAATAGTAGAATAAAAATAAAATGAGTATATTTACCGTGGGGACATTGTGGATTATTACGAATTACTGTTTCATAATATATAACCATTTCTAAGACTCTACTGAGACTGAGATTACAAATAAAAAATTTATCACACAGTGTAGCCAAATCTACTATTGCGAATTTTATCACTTAATTTGCATGGGGGAAGCTATGTATACTATGACACTTTTTTAAATTTATAAAATAATAATTGTTCTTACTTCATTTCTAACTTTTAATTTTTAGGTTTTAAAAGTATAGATATTTTATATTTTCTAGATTCATAATGCACTTCAAGTTTTAATATTTTATAAAGATTACAACTTTTAATTATAGGTTTAACAAACATACCTACTGTTCTCTTATTGACATGGCGAAGGCTTTCATACCATCTGACACAAGGGTCTTATTAAAATCTAAATAAACGTTGATCCTGCAATACCGCTTGCAAAACGCTATTTAGTTACCATGACAACTGTGTTCAAATTAAAGCTGATATATCATTTGTTAAAACTATCCTCACGATGTGGCTAAGGGTAGTATGCTTCATTTTATATATCAATGATATTCCTACACATCTAGAAGTGAATACAATACTCTATGCTGATGATATCGCTCTGTGCATGTTATTATATAGAATTAGTGCCATAACAAATCGACGTCAAAAGGCTTTTACTAAAATTAAGAGTTTTGAGATAAATGGAAATTTAGTGTGAATACTTCTAGTATTGAAGCTGTAATTTTTTAAGAAGGTTCTTAATTACTCGTGGAATTACGTTGCGTTATTATAAACTGAAAAATAAGTTATATATTTAAGTGTTACCTTAGACAAAATAATGAATTTTTAATGTTATTAAATCATAATATGAACAAAGGACGAACAAAAATATTTTCCCTATTTACTCAATTCAATAAAAAATCTAAATTAAGCATAATTATACAAATAATTTATTTGCGCTTGGAATCTTATTTCTAAAACTTTATACAAAAAACTTCAATTGGTCCGGAATCCAAATTATATTAAATGCACCAGATATGGCAAAATTTAAAAAATAAGAGATATATTATATTTATCCTGTATACAAGGTACTTCGCATATACATTCCAAAAGTTTCTACATCAGATGCAACAGTAATTCGCTTATTCCCTCGGAGCAATTAGTAAACTGTAACTAAATTATGCTTTTTTCGACGGACAGTATCTACATACATATATTAAATAATAATTATTATTGTTAAAGGATATTTTAATACAAAATTATAATAACCACTACATATTCTAAGTTCAAGAGTATTCGAAAATTGGAAGCCGTTTACTCTATCTCCTTAGATTAAAATTATCGGTTATAACACCGCATAAGGTAGCTTCAACATAAACAGTTCACAAATATTTGACGTGGTTTATATACAAAAGTGACCGTACAGTTTACTATAGTAATTTCTTTCATGTCGAGGTTTTTACTGTCAGTTGACAGGAGGTTAGTTCCTGGAACAAAAGTAGCGCTACCGTACTTTTCGTGTGGTATTTCTGCTGCTATCTGCATACCATGAATTTTCGGTCGATTGTATTTTATTCCTCTATGCGTTTCTTGTATGTATAATATATCGCATCTAGTGGTTGAGCAAAGTTGTGATAAAATCATTTCCTTTATACTGGTTAGCCCTTCGATATTGATCGAGATCACCGTCATTGGCGGTCCGTTACCGTTCATAATCTTGGGTTCCTTTTCCTGTATTGTAAGAATTAGCCGACGCAATATGTAACAAAAGTCATCGTTTCCAGAAGCACCACGTGGAGGTTTCTTACATGCCTTCACAAAAATAATTATTTACAATGAAAGTATTTAAAACAATTTCTATTTTTTGTTACACACAAATGTATATTACGAGTTAGAAACTCAAAGTGAGTGCGAAATGTACAACCGTCTGCTTTACACCTGGTTGCCTCCTTCTTGTTGTCCATATCAGGCTTATGGTTAACATTATTATAACGAATTTTCCAATCGTCTCACTTCATCTGTACTTCATTTTTGAGGTGGAGCTGTTGAAGAATTATCACTTGAAGGCTGACCTCTTTTTTTATGACGTTCTTTGTAAAATTAATACTTCTGCAACATATTGCCTAAAATGCAACAAGTTTAGAATATTTTTAGGTATAATTCCTAAACATTTTACATCATTAAATGTTGAATATATTGGACAGTACTGATTTTATAAATTATAAACCAAACAAAATCATAACACAGTTTAATCACTGAAAGTTTTTATTGCAAAGCTTTTTGACAGTTACGTCATTTTCAAGCATACACAATAAATAGTAATTGATGTAACTGTCGAAAAGCTTTGCAATAAAAACTTAGAGTGATTAAACTGTGTTATGATTTTGTTTGGTTTATTTTGCATCATGTTTATATTCTATCTAGTTATTTACGACTGCCATATTAAATGCATTTACTATCATTTTTATGGCCCATTTTTTAGATTTTATGTCACCCCTGTAAATAGCTTAAAGAAAATTAAACTTGTCAGCACCTCCCATTTTTTTATTACATAACTGCACTACTTCTGGTATGGAAACATTTATGTACACATGTTGTTTTTATTCCATCGTTTACATTTGTCCAATTTACCTACACTAACAAAATTTGAGGCAAGTGTTATTGATTTATTATCAGACCATTTGGTGATAATTACATCTCCATCTCTACTTATAACTTCATCAAAACACACGACCTTTTTTTTCTTCATACCTTTATCAGACATTAGAGGTGGATTTCAAAAACAATTTATACGAATAGTTCAAGCAACATGTATATCTCTCTTTTTAGCGATTGAAAGAGATTGTAGGTGCCAAAATAATTATCGAAATAAAGCTTAAGTCCAGAATTTATAATCCGACCCATTTCATGTATTTTCTTTATTTCAGTAGTTGCTCCTTGGTATATTAAACCCACTTTGTCCTACAAGTAAAAACACTTTTATGTCCCAGGAATGAGGTTTATTTTTCACATATTTCATATGTTTAATTTTTGTAGTCAGGATTTTTTATACAACAATTTTAATGATTTTATTAATACTGTGATTTTATCCTTCTGAGGTCATAAATACTTAATACTAAAATGTTTGTTCCAGTGAACTGTAATCTGAATTGTAGACGATTATCCGAACTTATTGTATATAAAATACCATTTTATATTCACTTTGCCCTTAAATGGTACCATTTGTTCATCAATGCATATATTTTCTTCTACTTGTAATTTTATACATTGCGATCTAATTACACCATGTATCAGTCTAATTTTCTATAGATGATCATTATCGTTTGATTTTTTTTATCTGTATCCACAAGGTTAACCATATTCCTTAAGTTATAAAATTGATTTAGGGTCATATTTTCATTTACTAATGAAACCCTAATTGTTTATTCACGAATTCAAAATATAATTTAATGAGTTCAAAATATAATTTAAACAATATTGTGTTTTTATGATTTTGTACTTAGTCGGTGGTATAAAAAGATAGTTTAGAAGTAACAGTTATGTTTTCAAATGTTAGAAAAGTGTATTTCAAATGAGTGGACGTCTTTTATTTCTTGAACGAAGTTTTCTATTAAGGAAATCTGTTGTGTGGGGATTATGAATGGGTTGTAAATTTCATTCATATAAATATTGAATACTTTCATAATTTCATTAATCCTATTACATTTAAAATAATAATGAGGTTTTATGCTTCTCTGATATGCTATAACATAATCAATATACCATGCAGGCCTATGTTTTGCTCGAGACATGTAAGTTGGCATAACTTTTGTGGTATCTTCAGCAACTTCTGAATATTTCCAAAGACTTCTGGATTGCTTCCTGCAATTTACAATGTCTATCGAATGTCTGAAACTTATATATGATCTTCCAATGATGGAAGCTTATCTTTAATCTGTCAATTTATTAGAAGTTAAACTGTACCAGCATCAGTGACAGAATGTGGCGTTGAATAGTACTTTAGAAGATAATCATATGTTTAATTTTTGTAGTCAGGACTTTTTATACAACAATTTTAATGATTTTATTAATACTGTGATTTTATCCTTCTGAGGTCATAAATACTTAATACTAAAATGTTTGTTCCAGTGAACTGTAATCTGAATTGTAGACGATTATCCGAATTTATTGTATATAAAATACCATAATGACTAATCAGCTTGATTAAAATATTAATTATAATTGCAGCTGTAACTTCCTTTAATACATTTACCCCTACAAGACAACTACAACAATACATAAATGTTCTCATTAAATCAATTGTCAAATTTTGCCATGAACCATCCAATCATATTTTGCCACTGCATCAAAAAGTCAGGGTTATTACAGTTCCCGACCATTTGGTCCCTGGTATTTTTTTCGACGTAAAAGTCATTTTTGTCAGTTGCTTTTTTATTTCCTTTATGTAATGCATTCTTTTTCTACAACATCCTCTTTATTTTCTTTAAGATGACTTGCTTAGAGCAAAATCTGCTCCTCGACCCACATTATTGTCTCTTTTATAATGATAAGAACAAAATTCACTTATTCATTATATGAATCATGAAAGTATACAAAATATCTCAAAAATTCAATGCTGAATAAAAAAAAAAAAAAACAGCAATACAGGTTTAAATGCCGAATACTAAAAAGAGTAAATATTACGTTAATATGTCCACTCAGAAAAAAATGTGAACAAGTTAAGAAGTGCAGAAATTGATTATCAAAGCAATGACATGTTGTATCACACGTAACAAGAAAATAAAAAAACCCGTATCAAACTCACACAACTTTAAAACAAACAACAAATGTACTCGATTAATATAATAGTCTTGTTAAAACAAGCATACAAATCTTCTAACATCTTTACATTTACATCATCTAAAATTTTATTGGAATAAAACAAATTTTGTAATACCGTAAAACAACAATTACCTTGTTTCCGGTCTGTTAATTTTTAATTCTTCTGCGCGAAAATATGTTTTTAATTTATAAACATCCAAATGATGTTTTAAATTCGAATGGAGATCTAAATTCCGTCATATAGTTGTAATGTTTATTAACTTATTTTAACAATAATCATTAACTATCAGTTAAAAACAACTTTATTAGTTCCACACGTAACAATAAAGTTTTTCCATAAGCCTCAGCGTTACGAGATGCTCTGAAGTAAAAAGCAATAATTGACTTTACAAAAAAACTATAGAAACGGTAGAATACGATATTTCTGGAAAAACGAGTACATATTTTCTTATTATCAGATTGATTTCAAGGTGGGGTTCAGACCGCCAAAAACTACCCCCTGACTACGCCACTGTGTTTAAGCCTTTCTAAACAAATCATACAAAATTTATAATATTCTCTCCACATAAACCACGCATACGTCAAAATTACATAAATATTTTTACCTCGATTTTCAAATTAAATATTTAATGTTCATTTTTTAATTTGTCATTCGATAATTAAATTTAATGTTACCACGGAATAATTTGCTTACTTAAACGCGCAAGATCGAAATAAATCAAATATTCCATTTTGACTTTCCGTTTTTAGACTTTTGAGTATTTGTATCGTAAGTGTAGAAATAAATTTTATTAATCTCGAGTTACACGAAAAAATCTGAAATTGTAAATATCGCTGTACAAAACAATGAAGACGAAAAACGTTAAAAATCTTAATAATTAATTTCGGTGTTTTTTTTACTATAATAGATATACCGAATAATAATGTACACGTTTTATATTTTGTTCGTATATTTTTGTCATAAATGATGAAACAATACAAGTTTGATGTAGCGATATCATCGCACGTTATTT
Source organism: Coronaproctus castanopsis (assembly GCA_032883995.1). Classification (NCBI taxonomy): domain Eukaryota; kingdom Metazoa; phylum Arthropoda; class Insecta; order Hemiptera; family Monophlebidae; genus Coronaproctus; species Coronaproctus castanopsis. Next base: position 104,226,282 of record CM065053.1, on the reverse strand, counting down.
AAAATTTGGTCGACAAAGAAGTTGCCGATTTTACTAATCGAGAGTGATTAACAATCGCCATTAACGCCGCAGCGTTTCGTTCGATAATTGACATTTGGAATCGGTGCAGAAAATTGTTTCAACATGTCAACCTATTATTAAAAAAAAAAAACGAATAAATTTAAAACAATTAGAACTAAATTTCATTTTAATTACTTTTAACAAAAAATTAAAACGAAAAAACTTCTCGGATTATGTAAAAACTTTATATTTTACTCACTTTACGTTTGTTTTATTTCAACAACAACAAAAAGTATATTTGCATAAGTAATAAACGTAAAAGAAAATATAACATGGGTTACAAACATTGTGTATCGGGAACACCTTACCACAATAACACAATAAGAATATAAATAATAAAGCAAAACAAAACGTTAAATGCTGCAGAAAAAAAGCAAATAAAAGACTAGAAAATAAACACGTTTTCTAATTAAAAGTAATACATGATAGTAAAGAAACTTAAGTCTAAGCTACAAAAATATAATGTTTAGGTTGTAAGTTCTTAAATAAATACTATGTATATACGTACATGATACATACACATATAAAAAGTGGATGACACGTGTGTCGAAAGTGCTTACTAAGTAAAAGGGTTAAATTATAATTAAAAAATTAAAATTAATTGCTACATAATGTTATGTTTAAGTCGCCTTGTTTATATTTGGAATACATGAAACGAAGTTGCTTAGAATCGTAATTGGCAATCGAGGAAACGAGTACATTGTTTTGGTATGAGCATTTAATAAAAAAGGCAGTCGATAGCTTTAAAACAAAATCTCTAATATAGGCAGGTCAGTAGCTTCGTGCATACTGTCGATTCTGGTATAGCGAGGTGCATTGAGAATACATCTGAGGCATCTGTTTTGAATGACTTGTAATTTGCTAAAGGAGGTTTTTGATATAGAGCTCCAGGAAGGACAAGCGTAGCAAAGTATTGGTCGGATTAGTGCTTTGTAGAGGATTATCTTGTTGTTAATGTTGAGAAAGGACTTGTGATTAAGAATGGGGTACAAGGAACAGAAGGCATTGTTTGTCTTGATTGTGATATTATTTATGTGTTTAGTGAAAGTAAGTCTATTGTCGAGATTACACCAAGATAACGAACCTTATCACACCAATCTAAAGTGTTTCCCTGTACCATCAGATTGTCAGGTAGAGCTGGTCTCCTACGAGAGAAGAAAATAGCTTCAGTTTTGTTCGGGTTTATGGTAATTTGCCATTTATTGTAGTATTTAAATACCCGCGATATCCCATGCTGAAGTCTATTACGAATTGTGCTAGGTCTATAGGAGCTGCAGAACATCGCAGCGTCGTCAGTAAATAGTCCCACTTGCGTGTTGCGTGGGTTTGGAAAATCATAAAGATACAAGGAAAACAAAAGTGGTCCGATAATACTGCCTCGCGGGATACCCACAGAGCAAGATTTGTGAGAAGAGACAGCGTTACCTACAGATACATAAAAAGATCTATTGCCTAAGTAACTATTAATTAAGTGAATTAAGCATGTTGGAAAGTTACATTTTATAATTTTATAAAGAATACCTGCGTGCCAAGTTGTATCGAATGCTTTAGCAACGTCAAATAGTACCATGCCGGTACGCTTATTTTATTTAACGTTGAAAGTAATTAGGTTTATTTTGTTTAACTACATTCGACAATTTACTTGCGTCATTGCGACAAATATGATGTCAAAATTAAATTAATATTTCGTAATTCAGCACAGGTCCTGACCGAATTCCTGCAGATGTAATCAAGCTGTTTGATGACAAAAATATCAAAAAATTGACGGAATTATTTCATAGAATTTATATGTGCGGTGAAATACCATCTGAATGGCTGAAATCCTCTTTTGTGCTTATACCGAAAAAGCAATATTCTAGAGAATGTGGCGATTACCGCACAATTAGTCTCATGAGTCACCTCTTGAAAATCTTCTTGAGAATTATTTATCATAGAATTCGAGATAAGTGTGAATATAATTCAAGTGATACTCAATTTGGTTTTCGTAAAGGTTTTGGAACCAGAAAAACTTTACTGGCAATTAACATCCTGCTTCAAAAACAGGGAGATCAACAAAGACGTATTCATTTGCTTTCTTGATTACGAGAAGGCATTTGATAGTGTTCAGCACAATAAACTAATCGACATTCTGTTATCTGTCGGTATTGATGACTACGATCTTAGGATAATTAAGAACCTGTATTGTAATCAAACAGCTGAGCTCATTTTAGGAAAGGGTGAAAGCATTGACTTCGATGTGCAACGCGGAGTACGGCAAGGTTGCATTCTCTCACCTCTGTTATTTAATCTGTATGCCGACCATATGTTCAAATCAGCCATCGGTGACATGCTAATAGGAGTGCAGATAAATGGGAGAATTATTAATAATCTGCGGTATGCAGATGATATGGCGATTCTTACAAATAATGGAAAAGACCTTCAACACCTTCTCAATAAACTGAACACAGTCGGTAGCTCATATAATTTGAAGATAAAAAACAAAATGGATGATAATAAGCAAAGAGAATAACCTTAACACAGTTTCCATTAAAATTAATAACAGGAAGATTGAAAGAGTGCAGAAATTCAAATACTTGGGCGGTTACATTACGGAGAATCTAGACCTGGATACATAAATAAAAATGCGATGTAACTACACCTGAAGTTCCTTTGCCAGTATATCCTTACGTTTAAATATACGTCAAAAAATGATGCAGTACTATATATATCCAATTTTATTATATGGAATTGAGGCATCAACATTAAACAAAAGGCAAATAAATAGATTGGAGTCTGTAGAGATGTGGCTACATAGAAGAATGTTGAAAATACCTTGAATAGACAAGATATCAAATTGAAAAGTCCTAGAGATGGCCAAAACTGAGAGAAGCTTAATAAAATCAGCTATTCAAAGGAAAATAAAGTACTTCGGCCATGTAATTAGAGGAAATAAATATAAACTACTACAATTAATTATCCAAGGACAAGTGGATGGGAAAAGAAGTCGAGGAAGACGGAAAACATGTTGGTTGGATAACATCGAGGAATGGACGAACACATGGTCAATACTAAAACTAATGCAACAATTAAGAGAAAAGAAGTTTTGATTGCTAACATACATGATCGCCAACGCTCTTCGTAGAGTAGAACATAAGATACAGAGAATGGTGTACACTGACTAGCGACAGAAAACGCGAAGTACAGGATGAAAATAAACTCGGCTAAAACAAAAGGCATGCAGATAGCAAGAGTCACATCAAAAAGCGCGTTGCGTATGTATGCGAATGGCGTACAAGCCAGATGTGCTTTTAATAATCTCGAACGTATACTTAAAGGCAAAAGGATGAACATAACTGCAAGGTTGAAAATATTAAAATGTTACTTATGGTTCATAATGCTCTACGAAGGATTCCGTCAAAAAGAAAATATGCGCTTTCGAAATGTGGTGCTACCGTCGTACACATCATATCAAGTGGGTGGAGAAAATTACCAACGATGAAGTGTTCAGACGGATCGGACTACGAGAAAAGATCCTGTTGTCAATAATATCGAAGGGGAAAAATAAATTCCTGGAAGATAAGATAAAACACGACAAACTGCTTCAAACAAGGAAAAATAGCTGGCAAGGTTCCAAAGGGGACAGTACAGACTAACGACGATAGACACTTAATTAGTCAATTATTTAATATTACAGATGTAATAACCTGTAATGTGTACAGAAGTCAACAAAATAATAATAATAATAATAATGCTAGTTTTAAAAGTAATATATCTGATTAGAAATCAATGGCTGATTAGTTTTTTAATTTTCCGTGTGCATTTATAATAATATTCGTATATTTGTATATTTGTATTCAGAAATATATTGTTCCTTACTTATTTCCCTCGTTATCTAAAATGCGTGGTGGTAACTTATATATTATATATATATTATATATATATTCCTGTTATACGTTATGTTTCTCTTTCACTATTTATTTTTCGTAACTTTTTTTTATTATTTACCGCGAACTGTTAAAAAATTTTGATTTTAATTCTTTTAACTTTCGTAAGAGTAAAACAAAAATTTTAACATTTTTCAGAAATTAAAATAGTATCATAATGCATCCTAAAATTTTATTTCAGATAAAAAATGAATACTTACTCGCTTATCATATGCGTCAAATGTGTCGCCCCAACTTCGCTTAAAAAAATAAATGAAAATCACTTTTACAAGGGTGGATACGTATACGAAATTTATGAAACGATATAATGAACGAAATAGCGGGAACTTGGTCGGGGATGCATTATAGTATTAACAAAAAATAATGAAATATGGAAGGGAGAAAAATAAAAAATAAAAAACCAATTACAAAAAAAGGATATCACGAATGTAAATATATGTGTGTATATATACATGTGTGTATATATACATATGTGTATATACACACGCATGTATATATATATATATATTTACATATATGGAGACAAGAAGGATAAATAGACTTCTCACAGGAACATAGCACTCCATTTCCTTCGATAATAGTCCTTCATTTATGTCCTCAGCGGTCGTTTTTACCCAATTCACTTCCTAAACGGAAGAAGCTTTCCCCAATATGTAAATATTATTTTCAAAAAATATATTTATAACCTACATGAAAGTCCTTTCACATTTTTTGCTATAGTATCAATTCCGTTTAATGCATATCAGTCTCACTTTCATACATTTCCCCAGAGTGATATCAGGCCTTGTGTGCGCTATATATATATACATGTGTGCTCACACATTTAACGCGCTTGTGTATATATGTTGTAACGTACATGAACAATATATATATATGTGTATGTATGTATGTATGTATGTATGTAAGTATGTATATATAAGTAGATTTTCTGTATGTATACGTCGATGATGAAAAAAACAGAATGTTAAAGATTTTTAACACGGAAAATCTTTTCCAATCCTCTTTGTTTAAATCCCATCCGAATACGATGAAAGAACACCTCCACCTGTTTGGATTTGTCCATTTTCCTACACGACACACGAGTGGGTGATGGATAAAACGAAATTAACGTTTAGAGGGAAATAATCCGCGTGAACCTCTAACTTTGTCTTTACTTATTCGTTCTATAATATTATAAACCACAGAGTGGAGAAACAGGGTGAACTAGCTTTTCTGAAAGTGCATTAGTATAAAAAATCTATGAACGCTCGTATATACCGGGTTTTTTATTTTTTATTTTATTTTTTTTTTTTAATTCTAACCGAAAGGGCTGTCATTTTCAACACACTACTTAGTAAAGTTGGAACGCATGTTGTCGAATTAGAAAAATATAACTGACGAATTGACTAGAATAAAATTTGTGATGATACCCGATGATTATAGTGTAAAAAATGAGCTGCATCGTTCTTGCAAAGATTCAAAATAAAGGTTGTAGACACAGTGTGCCTTTTTTCATTAAGAACGCCATGGACAGAGTTAAAAATCTCGTACGTTAGAATAAAATGAGATCCGTGTTTGAAGAACCATATTTGATCCTTGAACGAAAGTTAGGTATTTATTAAATGATTTATCCGTTTCCGGCATTACATGACGTAGGTGTGTTCCTTACTCGTGCGGTCTAAGTTACATCGGCCAAACAGGTTTTGGCAGACTGCAAGTGCAATCAAAAAAGATAAGTTAGCTGTTGTAGAATATTTGGCAAACACATGACGCATTTTGAGAACAGTTCAGTTTTGGTGAATTTTGAGAACAGTTCAGTTTTGGTGAATTTTGAGAACAGTTCAGTTTTGTTTAATGTTAGTAGGCGCTAAGAAAGATCAGTTTTATTTAATGTTAGTAGGCGCTAAGAAAGAGTAATACACGAGATTGAAGAGAGAGATAGAAAAATTCGAAAGTTTTAATAAATAAGATTATGTTAGTTTATGTACGCTCGCTATTTGTCGAGTAACACAGTCCTTAAGAACGCTGGTTTGAATTACAGCTTGAATACGTAGGCTGTGCATTGGTGCTTCAATTCGTGCGGTATTTTTTATCTGCACAATATTGCTGATATAATCCTAAGTTAACATCTGCATGTTCAAATTTGTCTCAATATTTGTTTATGTAGTATTGCTTCGTTATTTAAGCAGAGCTTTGGTTTTTTCTCCACACTCAACATTCCCATGTGCATTTTTTATCTAAAAGTAGTAGTATGTAAAAAAAAAAATCGAATGCATTAGTTTAAAGGAAACCCGGAATAGGGACCGACAGAGAAAATTGATATTGTTCATTAGTTGTCTGACACAGGCGTATCGTGATATATATATAATTATAAGTCATATCTTTTCATACGTATTAATGCTAAAGCTATATTACTGCATTAATACTTCACATGCATTTTATGTAATTAATGCTTCAACAAATTTGAAGAAACCGATAAGTTTGCCATAAAAAACTGAAAATAAACGAACAGCAACGTCGGTAGGAAAAAAATCCAATTTAAGCAAATAAATTTATACAATTTAAAAGACACACACACAAATAATGGTACAGATATATAAAGAAATATTAATTTATAGTTTTTTAAAAACATAAATTAAATTTATTTTCATTCTTATTTGATACATTTATTGTATCGTCAAAAAACTTGAGGATGTTAGCTTACCATTTACATTATAGACTATCAATCGCGTTTATCAATTTGTTATAACGTGTGCGGAAATGTCGCTGATTTATACCTGCTGACTCGTTTGAAGTAACACAGGTAAACATACAACGAATACTATACACAATCGTTACTATAGGTTTCAATGAAGCTAGTTTACTATTAACCTTATAAACTATCAATCATTACACGTACAGAACAACTTAATGCTGACTCATGTGCAGTAATGCACATAAACATACAACGAATACGATACACAATCGTTACTATAGGTTTCAATGAAGCTAGTTTTACTATTGACCTTGTAAACTATCAAGTCCTGAGCTAACAGAGCAACTTGATGGATGCATGCGCTAATGTTGCTAATTTAAATATATTTACTTCCGCTGAATAGATGTCTAACAGCGCAATTTCAAAATAATTTATTTACATACGTGATGGTAATGACGCTGAAATAAATCGTATCATTTCCCGATAGAAAATAAGGAACATGTTCATTGTCAATAGTAGTCGTTGTATTATGAAAAATTTGCACATCTGTATTTGTTCAACGTTTATATTTTAATTATTTTGTTAATTATGTCGAAATAATTATTGTAATTGTAATTTAAGCTCAGTTTACAGTTTACATGCTGGTAATGCCTCTGTAAGCGAATAATATTAGATTTTTTTTTTAAGGTAGAATATTGTTGTTTTTTTTTACGTTGTACTTCGGTTCAAGTAGTGCGCTTAACCTTAACGATAGAAAATGAAAAATCGAACTGTATTATGTTTTCAATGGTGCGTATGTTATTGGAAAATAAGAAGAGTCTGTGAGAGACATTTAGATGTGTACATACAATGATCGTTTGGAAAACAATTTCTGTCGGCTTCTTCAGAAATCTGTAGTGACTCTGCTTCGATGAAAAAGTTAGTAAGTTGTATGTGTATATATATATATATATATATATATATATATATATATATATATATATATATATATATATATATATATACACTATAAAAAAATCGAAAAAAAAGAACGTATAACGGCGGCTAATAAGAAAAAAGAATGGACACTTATCGAAGAAGTTTTACTCGAATTGTTAAAAATCGAACAGACTTATCCGGGAATTGGAAAAACTTATCAACCTCCGGTACTCGAGTTTTTCCGCATGTTAAACTTCGGATTTTCATTAAGAAATACATTCAACGACGTAAATGTTCGAAATAAACCCTAATTACCTGTGCTTGTTGAGTTTGTTTCCTCTGAAATTCGCGGCGTATTTCTTGAATTGCATCCCATAATTTTGCTTCGGACAGAATCTGTCTGCTTAAATCTTGAACAGCCGGTTCCGAATTCATGTCCAATATAGTCGTCAGTAACGGATCGCGAGACCTTTTTCTTCCACCACGTCCACAACCTATAAAATCAGTTCATAATTAAACCCGTTTTCATCGTAATGTCCGAACTAACGAAGTTTTTATTAATTTTCACGTTAAGTCCCTGTATAGGAGAGTATTGCAGTTACGTACAGCGTAATTTTTAGACCTTTCGCGCAAGAGGAAAAAATTAATTTAACGTTATCATTATTAAATATCTGTTCATAGTTTATGAGGACTAATTATTTCATAAATTAAAGTATTATTAATATTTTTTTTTTTTAATTTCACAACTACCGGATAATTACATTGTCTACAAATGCGAAAACTATTAGATTTACAATTAAATATATTCATCCTTTAGGTGCCTCTTCATTGGAAGCTGTATAATTGTTCATATTACTATTGTTCAATTATTTGTTGATAGTTTGCAAAGCATAGTGGTTTTATAGATATTTTTAAAAAACTTTATTTTTTGACACAGATAAACTGACAAAAGAAAAAGAACATTATAAAAGAAATTATTAATAAATGCAATTATAACATAGTTGAAAAAAAAATGTGGAAGAATTCTCATTGTAAAAATATAGAAGAAATGAATTATATAAGGTCGATTAATATGCCGGAATTAATACTTGAAGATTTTGAAAATATTTCAAAAAATACAACGCACTCTCAATAGTATCTATTAACAATAAATATATTACATAATTCGGACGTTTGTAAATTAAATTGTAATAGTAAATGTGTATAGGAAAATATTAAAATTTAGATTTAATAAACGTTCAAATTCGTATAAAAATAATGGCAATAAAGTATATATACCTATATATAGTGAACATTGTAAAGAATTTAATCGTTAAATTAATATCGACCGTAACTATAACATTTTACATTTAGAAAGAAAAGCTAAAAAAAAAAAGAAAATTATTAGAAAAATTAGTAATAATAAAATTAAGGAATAGAAATAATTTATTTAATAACATTTGACGAAGAAAGTTTTAAAAACCATATTATGAATATATTCAGTCCTTAGTATTTAGTGTGTAAATTAAAAACAGTAACTGTTGACAAGTATCTCAATTTGAAATTAGACATAGATCGGTTGTTATTAGTCGTGTATATGTTTATATATAATTATTTTTATTGTTAATAATTTATTTTATTATTCCTTGTTATTAGTGAAATAATTTATAACTTAAAAATAATGTAACCGGCGAAATGGTTCGTTACAATGATTTAACAATTTGTAATCTTTATTACAAACTTTATCGTTGCTTTTGAAAAACAAATCATTACTCTATATTAAATCTTCGCATTGTGCAATATATTATTGAGAATCATCGTACTCGTAGTACTCGTAGTAGTAGTAGTAGTGGTGATAAAAAACAGAATTAACTAGATATAATACAGGTACACTATTTAGTATTATGTAAATTAAAAAACAATGATAAAATTAGAAATAAAATATTAATTTTAAAATCCGCCTGATAAATAATTGGAAACATAGTCGCCGTTGGACGTTCAATATCACATTCTAGAGGTTTGTCCCGTTATTAATCTAAAGTATCGAAGAAACTCATATTAAAGCAGTTAAGTCTTACTATTCAATCGCAAAACATTATTCGTGAGCATCAACTTGGATTAATAAGTCGCCTAATTGTGTACATACTAATCAAGAGAGTCGTATTCTTAGATGTTAGATAAATCTTCGATAAGTCGTGACGTTATAGTATATTATATAAGAAGATCAAGAAAAAATTTCTTTAAATTCTATCTCGAGAACTGCACATTTCATGAATATTGCAATATCCCGTATTTGACGGCGTGCCGCAAGAGAGTATCTTGGATCTTGTACTTTATCTGCTGTTTACAAATGACACTATTGTCATAAGTAAAGATAGTGACGTGGTTTTTGACGAATTAAAAGAGGTCTATTTAAAACTGGTTAAAACGTTGACGTATGATATTAAAAAATAGTTAATGCACGCAATTTATTTACATTATGTAACGTAACGTGCCCACCCACACAAATGAAATGGAGGTTAAATCAATCAACAAAACCATGTTAAATATTTAAATCTAGATTGCAGGTTAATACGGAGTAAACATGTTAATGCTCAACATTCAATTTATATAATTACGCTGGATACTTGACAATCATCCCAATATTGGAAAATAACTTCTTACCAGTCTGTTAATATATAGTGAAGATATGCAGTACGAAAAAATTGTTTCTTTGTGAAAAAAGATCGGTATTTAGCGAATCCGTTTAATCGTGTAAAAAGTCATTGCATCACTGTGTTGTTTGTCTGATTCTATTCATTTTAGAGTTTAATGAGTATCAGTGCCTAATATATGTTGTCCCCATATGGCATCGCTCCTCCTTTGTTTGCGGTTATATCCTGACCTACAGAATTATACCATTTTGTTCTCCCCATTTATCTTTATTGATGTGTTGTCCGCACTGTTAATCGTACATTTTGTTTTCTGTGTATCTTTTTTGAATCTTTTTTTGTTATTTTCGTTAATTTAACATAGTTTGGAGCATCCGGATTAATACCGATATAACATACGAATCTTAGGTAATCCAGTTTTTCTTCATATATATTGTTACGCCTCTTGAATCCCAGTTCGGTTTTTATGAATGTGTCTTCTAAGGCTGTATGTCTGTATACGCGTATAGGAAAAATACTCGTACAATCACCGTTAACGATGATGACCGAGTGAAAAATAAATAATTTCTTACCGGTGAATGCGTTACAGAATGGTTTCTTTCTTCTCGGTTCTTGCAGTTCATCTACCACCTCATTATACAACTGCAACAAAATGAGAAAAACACGTTAAATAATCACGAGTGTTTATTAATTATTATTTATATTACACGCAGTTATTAAAATAATTTTCAGATAAGTCTAGGCAGCAAAAATCGAATCAAATTTTATTCACATTCGGTACAATAACAAGAATTAATTACTTTAGAATACAGAAACATCTGTTACGTTTGTAAATTAATAAATGCGCGATTACCGGGCGATTGTACAATTGATAAGTCTACTAGTACAAGGTGTTACCCGAACAATAACAAAAGGAAAAACAGAATTGAAATAATAGATAAAATGAACGTAAAATGCGAATGTTTTATAAATTAAAAATTTGTAATAAAACAAGAAAGAAAACAATTAGAATAACAAAATACAAATATTCTATAAATAAAAAACAATAGTGATCAGTTAGCAATAAACGATCGACATCTTATTAAACTGTTCAACAAAACAGCCTAGCTCTCGCACATCATTTATTCGTATGCTCGTCCTCGATCGTTGTGACCCATTTGCTACAAGTTATTTTTGGCCATACATCCCTGTTCTCGTCTTGATGCATAATTCGTTGGATAGTCGCTATACCAGTTATCCTTTTTCAGCTGGTAGATATAAGTGGCACTAGCCTCTCCGTCGTGTTCACTTTTCCGTGCGCGATAATCTTTTCGATGTTATCAGCACGTATTATCTGTCCAACTAAGATCGAGACATTCATTCTGTATGCTGTCATCTCCATCGTTTCCAGTCTTCTACCTTCCCATGCACGGGTTGGGTCTGACAAATCATTGCTATTTATTATTTTCAAATTATTTCCCATAAATATAAATTTGAGAGGTGAATTCTCGCATACCTTCCGCATAACGTCATTGACAAATAGCAATGATATCAGCAAGCAGTTATAGTCATGTGTGTGTGTGTTGTAGTAATAAATATTTATACAGACCCAACCCGTGCATTCCTGTTACTTTTATGTTACTAGTTACGTTTTATTCAACTCGTGCGCTGTTGTTTCTTTTGTTTGTGATTAGTTCCGTTTTTCAATTTTATTCGTTTCTTTTAATAACAATCGTGATATTGAGAAAGAAAATGTGGATGATTACGAACGAATTGCTGCAATTCGTAAATTACTAGAAGAACCTACAGATGGTGAGTTAAGCGAATTAGATAGTGATGATGATTCTGTTGCTGATCCTGAATTTGTGGAACTACACGAAACAGAATCAGAACAGGACGACGAAGAAAATACGGTTAATTCCGTAGTTAAAAATATGCCAAGTGGTAAGTGAAATAATTATTATATAGGAAAAGATAACAAAACTAAATGGCGAAAAGAACCTAGTACACTAAACGTTCGTACAAGACAATATAATTTAGTTTTCCATCTACCAGGTGTTGTAGGGGAGGCGAAAAATATAACTGAAGCCCACGATTGTTGGAACTTATTTTTTAGTCAAGATATCATTCACATGATTGTGTCGAACACTAATATATACATACAGATGATCGCTGAGAATTTCAAAGATAAATATGATGTAAAATTAACTGATTCGACTGAAATAAAGACATTAATTGGCCTGTTGTATTTAGCCGGGGTACTTCATAGTGGACGGCTAAACATCCTGGAATTGTGGTCTTCACAGGATGGAATGGGAGTAGAAATGTTTCCAGCTACAATGGCTTTACGTAGATTTCGATTTTTAATAAGATGCTTACGTTTTGACAATATTAAAGAAAAAAGACAGATACAATAACAACAGTTCGCGAATTGCTCCAAAAGTTTAATGAAAACTGTAAAATACATTATAATGTCGGAGAATATGTAACTTTGGATGAAATGTTGTTAGCTTTTCGTGGTCGTTTTAGGTTTAGAGTGCGGCATACCAAATAAGCCGCATAAGTATGGCCTTAAGGTCTTCTCTTTGGTTGATTCTAGAACATTTTATACAAGTCATTTGGAACTGTATGCAGGCAAACAGTTAAGTGGATCGTATGAAGTTAGCAATAAGATTCCTGATATTGTTCATAGAATGTGTCAACATATTTAGGGTACAGGCCGAAATATTTCTATGGATCGTTGGTTCACAAGTTATGAGATTATTAAAACTATGCGTGACGCTCATAAAATTACTATAGTTGGAACTATTCGTTCAAATAAAAGGGAACTGCCAGCAGAATTAGTTACCTCGAAACATAGGGAACAATATTCATCTTTATTTGGCTTCAGTGAGGGTATAACGTTAACATCTTATATACCCAGGAAAGGGAAGTGTGTTTTAGTAGTGTCATCTATGCACAATGATAATAAGATTGATGAGACTACTGGAAATCAACGAAAACCGGAAATAATAACGTTTTATAATTTAACTAAAGGTGGTGTTGATACCGTCGATCATCTCTCAAGTTCATATGATGTTGCAAGAAATACGAAACGTTGGCCTATGGTTATGTTTTATGGCCTTTTAAACGCAGCATCTATTAATTCATTTGTTGTATACATCGCCAATCAACAAACAGAACAAATTAACCGCAGATTATTTATGAAACGCTTAGCAACTCAACTGGTCATGGACAATATGAAAAGACGAGCTCTAGATCAACATATACCACGAGCAATAAGACAAAGTGCAATTCGCTTATCAGGTACAGTATAAAAAGTAAAACGCCTCCGCCAAATGGAAAGAGAGGTCGCTGCAAATATTGTAAAGACCGTAAAACTAAATATTGCTGTAAACATTGTAATAATTGGCTTTGTATAGAGCATATTATAAATTTGTGTGAAGAATGTGTGGAAAAAAATAACGGCTAAAATTTTGTGTTTCTGTTAAGTGGTTACTAAAGTAAAGTTTAACATTTTAATGTTTCTTGGTTCATAATAAACATACCTTATAAAAAACGTATGGTTTTATTTAAATTTGGTAATATTATATATTTTTTGGGTAGTATTTTGTGACATATAAATTTTGTTGTATGTATGTTTTTTTACTAATAAAAATATTTCAAAAATTTGAAATCGATGAAAAAGAAAAAGGTTATATAATTATTTTTCAAAAAAATTAAATCAAAAAATAATAATTTTACGAATAGAAATATTTTCTGTGCTGGGTCTAATAGACCCAACCCGTCTATTCATGCAACTTTACGGCACCCGTGTATCGGAAGGTTAAATATTTCGTTCGCCAGCGCAACAGTCCTTATTTAAAACGTAAGAAACCACAGTTTTACTACGACAACGCTTATAATTCATTAAGATTTAATATATTCGGGAATTAAATTGTCAACCAGCGCCAGACATAAATGATTTGCACACGACAGTATTGAAGTTGGCCAACTTTGTTTTTTTCGGTGTCAGTGATTCTAGTTTTTCCGGTCTTCGTATTAATATAATTTCTATGTTTTATAGATAATTCGTTCAATTATAGTTAAAATTAATTAATTCGAGAATATTTTTATCGATTATATTCGTTGGAAGTAATGTTTGTAAATAAACGGTTTTAAATGATATTTTGCCGTTCCACTTATTCCGGAAATAAAAATACACGTAATTACAGTAGAGATATATACTGAGAAATCAAAGCCCTAGCGAAATTGAAGCAATTTTAAAGGCCACCACCGGATATTACCTAATACCACTGAATTAATGAAAGAGTTACCACGCAAGAGATTGGTCGCGCTGACTTACCATTTTAACCTTATAAATTGTCTTTCTCTCCTGTTGAAATTTTCTTCGCAAGTTATAATGATAAGCCAGGCAATAATGTGATCGCGGAATAAGACCTATTAGTAGCCGGATAAGCTAGGAATAAGATAGGTAATTATTTATTTATTTGTAAAAACATAAGTTACTTTTTATTTTATTTTAAAAATTATTATTTTCATTCTCGTAATTGCTATTTTTATTAATTAAATTATTTTCATTAATTCGCTATGAGATATGTATATATATATATCGGTAAAAGTAATCATTAATAAAATTTTTTTCGTACAAAAATTACATCGGTGATATTAGAGGTAAGTAATTTGACTGCGCAGAGTTCATTCAAATTACTTAAAAAGAAAATTTAAGGTGAATGTCAAAAATAGTTGCAGGCGTTGAAAGTTAGTTATAGATGTAGGAATATCAAAAGAAAGTCTGACGTAATTTTCATCAAACCGTAACACGTTTCGTATTTGCCAAAATGTTTTAAAACTATTATACACGTTCTTTAAACAACTTCTTACATCTCGTATATATATATATATATATATATATATATATATATATATATATATATATATATATATATATAACGATGAAGAAACACAAACTGAAAGACCACAAATTCGTTGTCTCATATAAATACAAGTGACTCGTGTACTTTCAAAAACTTCTTTATTTTAAAGTACATGAAGTAATAATTAGTAGGATTATTATTTTGATGCCTTACTTACGAAATAAAACCGCAAGTATTCGTTGAGAGTACGAACGTGAAAACAATAATTTATTTTTATCTCGTTACGAGTTAAGTTGAATAGTTCAATATACACGCGTAATTCACATTTTATGAAATATCATAGTGTAATTATCGACAATAAATTAAGTTATCCTAAACATATATACAATATACTAACGAAAACGTAAACAAATTGATATATTTTTAAATATTTAGGCGGGAAATTATGGGGATATAACTTATAAGCCTAAACTTATGTTCTAGTGCAAATATGCATTATCCTAACTTAATTAGTAAACTTACTACCACGATAATTTCAAGCTGTAGAAAAAATTAGATGTTAAGTGCAATAATAACAAATGATAGTCCACGATTAAAGATAAAGAAGATTACGATTGATGACAATATTCATTTGGAATTAATGGTAATAATAAAATATAAATGCTGTGTATAATTAACTTCTTGCATTTTAAATAATTTGGAGGGACCTACAAAATACGTTAATGGTTGAATTTAGTTAGTTGTTTTTTCAACTATTACTTAAACCTAAAACTTGTGGAGCGTTGTTGTTTCCCAGTATTCTAAGAAGCCTAAGCAACTATTCTTATCTAAATTAAGCGAATATCTGAGAATTCATGCTAAAAAAAAAGCACGGATGTTAAAAAAGGAGAGACAATCGAAAACGAAGTACGACAAGTCATTAATGGAGCCTGAGGAACGCAAAGTACACTCCAGGGAATTAGCAAGCTTAAATCTAAATAAGTTGAATTGAAACCTGCCACGCCTAAGTAGCACCCGCGAATTATAAAAATTCATATTCAAATCCCTAATTTTTACTCTTTCAGAAACTTTTTGCAGGAAATCAGAAGTTCTCCGGTAGGACCCGTGTCCCATCGCCTTTTTCTTTTCGGTCTTTAGTGTTTAAATGATGAATTCATGGAGGGTACTTCGCAATAGCGTAATTTTCTGTAAATAACAGCCCTTCTAATCAAATATAAATCCATACAGATCGAGCGGGCTGTCTAGGTTGGAGATGTTTATTTATTGACTCCGGACGTAACTTTTAACAGAAAACGACAAAGCGAAGTCACCGACTAGTTCCTGTAAGTAATTTGAAACAGTTTCAATTTACGTAAAAGAAAATTTCTCACGTACGCTAAATATCAGGCAACGATCGGCGACATTTGAAATCAATTTACCTAAATAATTTGGAAAATCCCTCGCTCTCCATGGTGCTGATGTTCAGTGAAATTCTAACGAGATTAAAAATATCTTCCTTTTTGTTCGTACAGAACCGATTTTTCTCATGTTTTTTAAATCATGAAGATGAGATTCTGAAACTATGATACTAAAGAACTTCCATTTGCTTAGCCTTAACGAAATAAATTATTTCATTGTCTCGAAATTCGGGTGAAAATAAGACTAGTTTCTAAGTAACAATCTAATAAATCGTTAAATCCGTTATTCAGTGCGATCATAAACAACGGAATCGATTCTACCACGAAATTATAAATAGTCTTGTTATTGTGTAAGTAGACGAGATGAAAAAAAAATAGTAAAGAAAAAATATATAAAAGTTACTCTGAGCGCGAAGTGGACGAGGGAATATTTTCAAAATTAATGACGGTCATGAAAACGATAATAATTTTCTTCATCAGTAGATGATTGTGTTTATTTGCGTAGAAGATTTTAAATTAACCACACTGACACTATATATTTACACACATATATATACATGTATAAATTAATGCGTCCGATTTACATCGGAGAAGATTTTGGTTAATTTAGATGAAGTATTTGTAGTTATAATTTAATCATTAAATTTCATGCTAAACACGTTCAACAATATTCGGCTGATTTAGTAGTCGGTAGAATTTAATAAAATCTAAACAAAATTTAAGTATAATACAATTTAAATTCGCGATACAAAAACTAACCAGCCAACCGTATTTTATTAACTATTTATATTATTATGCCTATATATATATACGTATAATGAAGGCATATTTATATACATATCTACATCATAAATATATCTATACATACATATATATTTTTATATATACGTGTGCTTTGTGTATGTATGTGTATATGTGTGTTAGAGTATTACGTTTCAATCAACGCCTGACTTGCAAATAACAAATTCCCTAACATGTAACTTTGTTGTTTTCATTATTTCGTTTCAAAATCGGATTACTGGTATAATTTTTTATTCTTTTTTGTTTTTCTCATCCACATTTCTTTCTATTATATTTTAAAGTCATTTCAAACTTCTAACATAATGACCGATCGTAAATTACATAATGTTTCTTCTGTTTTCAAAGACAGTTTTTATTTCTACTTGTTATTCGACCATTTTGAATACTTCATATATGTCTATACGTCTGTGTGTGTATGCGTGATTGTATGTGTGTATGTGTTTTGCGTCGGTGGGTGGGTATATGGATAAATTTATAATAACTGGACCGTAGAGCTTTACTACACATTTTGTTTGTTGTAAAATTGTGTTTTTTCTGAAAACATATTTAAGTAAGAATCACATACCATTAAAAACCAACATAATTATAAAGCGTATTCAGAAACGAAGGAATACTGTTTGAAAAGGAAATTATATAATCAGTGTGTTTCACCGACTCTTATATATGGTTCGCAAATATGGACGTTTACAAAAACAGCCACAATAGCGCAAGAAAGACTAATACTGAACATAAAATGTTAATCAAGTAATAAATTATTTAATTTGTAACTATCCTAGATTTACACTATTTACAAGCATAACAATTTAATTTCTCCTTGGTCTACAAGTGACGTCACAGTTACTATATGAGAGAACGAGATTTACCACCTTTGTGATATATACACTTACCACCGATACCGGAGACATGGTGATGATTATATATATATATACACACACAAGAATTGCTCGTTTAATTAGAAAAGCTATATAAACACATATATTTGTGTATTTACATCCATACGTATATATATGTGCGTATGATATATATATATATATAACGAGAAAGTGGGAATTGGTGATACATTTCTGCATTTAAGTTTTCTTTTTTTTTCATTTTTAGTTCGTGCTATTCTTTTTCTACACGTCGATTTAATAAATGCTGCCTCCGGTGGATTACCGCCTTTATCGTAGGGGAGGAATTTGCATGCTTCGATGATTTTGGTGGCTATACTATCGGTAGTGGTAAGCTAAGAGAAACCCAGACTCGGAAGATCACAAATGAGGAGCCAGACGAAGAATGGTCCCCTGATAGTGGAAGCAGCGCTTTTATTATATCGTATCAGGACGGCCATTATAATAATTTCTTCTTCCAACATTTTAGAAAAGTTAGCGTTTCTTCGTCAACATCTTCATATAGTTTGACGGCGTCAAACTTTCCAATTATACTACCGTTAAAATATAATACAAGCATCGCTATCGGTACTGTTTGTGGGTGGTGAATATTCAAAAACCGGGTGCAAATAAATATTTATCAAGCGCGGAGTACGTATTACGGAAGCGGTCATAAAACTGCGATGAGGAAAGTGACGGGAACCTACCTCGTTACATTCCTAAGTTAAATATGATCTCTAAATAACTGTATGTAATCGTCAGAAAATCTATAATTATGCAACTTAACCAGAAGTAAACTATGGCTGACTTTGTCAAAAGCCTTACTAAAGTCCGTATAAATACAATCAACGTGAAGACGCTGCTCCAACCAGTCTGTAATTAATTTTTTATATGTAACAAGGATGTAGTAGATCTAGACCTTAAGAAACCATGCTGTTCGGGAATAACTCTAGGCAAAATAAAATTATATTTCCTTTCATATAAAATAGACTCCAATATTTTGCCGGGTACACATAGTATAGGACAGTGTTCAGCTGCACAACGATCTTCAGGCTTGAAAATTGGAACAATCTTAGCTGCTTTTAACAACACAGGTCATTTACCTGTTCCAATAATGAGATTAAACAAGTAGATAAGTGGCTTTTCAAACTCTACCGAACATAGTTTAAACAATATTGCCGGTAATCCATCAGAGCCAACACTCCACTTAGGTTTCAGAATGTTAATAGATTTTCTATAATCATTTACGGCGATTGGAGCAAGTTTTTTAATTACAGAGGTTTCATGTGTCATAAAGCTGTCAGTCATACGAACAGATGAAAAATACTCCGTAAAAAATCATCTGAAATATTCTTACTAGAACAATGATCTATATTTCTATATTTTACTACGCTAGGATGTAGCCAGTCATACGTCTATATTTAATAAAAGCCCAAAAATTGTTAGTGTTTTTTTTGAATACCAGCCTCAGTATTAAGAATATAATCATCATAACAATTCCTTATTAGCTTTTTAACTTCAGCCCGTAGTTTACTAAATTTAAAATAATTAGTATCCTTGCGGGTTCTGCGCTAGGATTTCCTAAACTGAGTTTTGAGTTTTAGTTTACGAACAATTTCTGGGGTAAACCAAGGCGGGTATGTAGACTTTCTATATGATTAAGTAAATTGTATATTAGACCATAAGAACTACAGCGAACAGTGATATGCAGAGCAGGATGATACTTATCTTCAGGAAGAAGCGGATCAAGCGACCTTTTTACATCGATACCCAAAACGGAAGTAGTAATGATCAAATCTAAAGTTTTTCTCTGCGAATTAAGGACATTATTTACCGAACTGAGATTATTAATTTCAATGAAATTTGAAAGCGAATTAATATTCTTATTAAGAAAATCAAGCGGAACACCAGAACCAAAGATGGATATAATCATAATATTAATTGTATTCATATTCGGTAATAAAAAATCTGCCGTAACAAAAGAAAGATGTACCGGGAGGAACATAAATACAACCGACAAGTGTTTGTACATGCAGACTAACATTCCCGACCTTAATCCAAACTGAATCTATATACCCAAAATTGGGAAATTTCCTCTGCAACATATGTGTCCTTAATCGCTTACAAAACTCCACCCGCCCACCTGGCAACTCTATCACGACGATAAGAAATATAACCTTGATTTCAAAAATTCATTATTGTAAGTACTTCCAGTTAACCAAGTTTCAGTAAATCGTACAATATCAAAGTTACTTCTGCACATTTCTAAATGAAGTTCTTTTAACTTTTTAATTCCCGAACATTTTGGCAATACACTTTAAGTCCAATTATAGTAACCGTTCTAAAATTTGTCGATAAATGATGGAATAAATAAGAACTTCGATAAATAAGAATAGACGAGTTTAAGTAAGAAACTTCGAAAACTTTAACCTATTACATATAAAAACCGGAAAAGAAGTAAAATCCATGTAATATATCCACCTTGCATAATCGGAACACCACTGAAATGTGCTAAATCGTATAACAAACATTCGAATGTATACCGACGAATAAATAAAAATAGAACTGCGTATAGCAGAGATAAAACCAGTGTCAGTATTAATGAAGCGACTAAATGATATATATGTATATGAATTCGTGTTTATGAAAACAGCAAATTTGTAATTGGTTTTTTAACGTTTTTTCTTAACACGTTAAAATATATAATTAATCTTTTATTCGAATCATTTCTATAGTTACTAATTTACTTCGAAATTGATTTTTCGAAATGATTATATTTTTGTGCCAACCCAATTGAAGTGAATGTAAATTACAGTGAAAATCGTTGTAGTATCTAAATAGATCTTTAAAATAATGTTACTACCCGATAAGACGAAGTATACGTATACTAACCTCTGGTTGCATAATGACATCGTCCGCAAAAATAGTTCTTACGTTGACGCATACTAGTAGAACGAACGTCATAAGTAATAACAGACGCATGTTGTCCTTCTAAGATCGGTCTTTCTGTAACAGTTGAAAAAATTTATATTTATCCGGTATACTGTAGCGGCTAAATAATAACGGCCTAGTTATTAAATGGGGAAAAATAAATATCAAATATGAAACTTAATTTTTATATACGTACTTTAATTTTAAAATTTACGCATTATTCTATATAATCATCATTATCGCTGTCGTCGCTAGATTGTCTGTTATAGAACATTCTGTCTAGACCTAGTACGCATCTTAAACACCTATTTGGTCTTAATTGTATATTAAAGTTCGCCTTCGAGATTGAAGACCAGACGGGAATTATATCAGCGCAGGACGAATAATTTATAAAATATTGAAATTATTATTAACATTTAGGTTCGATTTACGATTAAATAACGGATATGTCACGTTTACTGCTTTATCTGTGTTTGGAACAGCGTAATTTACATATATCGTTTATACCTAACCTAACCTAACCTAACCGACTAGTTTATAACCGTATACCATCGACTGTAAGTTCAGATGGCAAAATTAGTCAGCAAAGAAGCATCTCTTAGTTTTTAATACATTTATTTCTGCCATATAATACTTTAAAGCGCGATATACACCGATTTCGAATCGATTTTTAAATTTTTAATAACAGTCGGTCTGTAACAGCTACAAAATATTGCCATATCGTAAACAATGTGCGTGTTTGACAATTTTGGAAAATCGTAGAGAAACAATGCGAATATATATACCTGCGATACAAGTTTCAATAGTCGTTTTAGAATTCTATTACATAAAACGCGAGTAGTTTCATACGCAGATTTAGGTCTTTGCGTCTGAATAAAGATTTTAATATTTATTTTAATTTTTATTTCTTTACCGCGCCACTGTAGATTGTCATTTTGTTTTAATTATTCGAATGTATGCGGCGATCAACTTATTTCTTTTACGATTAACACCGTTTATGCATTATTATAGTGTTGTTATTTATTGCGCCATATATTTCGGTTTTGTCGATATTCACAAATCTAAAACGAATTTGTTACCGCTTTTTACCGTTTTGTTCGTTAATGTCTGAAAAGTTTATGCGAAAATTTCTATACCGTTCGTACATGCGAATTTGTATAGGAGACTAATATTCATACCGTGGAATACTTCTCGTTAAAGATTTGTCATGAGCATATAAATGTTAATAATTTTAATAATAAACAAAAGAAAATTCGACCCCGACCGAGATTAATTAATTTTAATCCTTTAATTTATTCCGGCCATTAATAAAAGAATCAATGTTTAAGCGGAAAAAATTATTTATTTGATACATTCTATTTAACGTATATTCGCTACATATTAGTATGTATCTTAATTTTTTTTCATCGTTTTAAAATTCGCTCGATACGTAAGTAAATTAAATAATATTAATTTCGATACAACGACAAATAAATAATTTACTTATTTATTTAAGTAAAAGTTCATTTAAGAAGGGTCAATGTTTAATTCACGCATTATCGTAGTAGTCACAAAAGTACATACATACGGTCGCGGTCTTTATTATAATTATTATTGCATACCGTTAAAACTTAATCCGAGATGAGCGAGCCACTATTACAGAACAATAATAATAATAATAATTCAAATTGAAACGCTTTTATAATCACAAGATGAATCGAAATTGAACAATTCGCATGACCAAACCACTCCGTAAGTTTACATCCGCTCCAGCAAAACAAGATAGCGTGGAAATCCGCTTGCGCAAATTACGTCGCATGATATAGATCGATCTCGGCGCTATGCAGTAATAGGAAAATTCAATAAATTTAAGAATGCAGAATTCGACACGTGATTAAATAAAGATAACTATATTAGAATGAACACAGAAAGAAAATAATCAGAGCGAATCGAAAAGGTCTATAAAAAGGTTGGGTTATTTTTTCACGATTTTTCGACAAAATTTGAGTATAAGTACAGGTACGAGTGTACCAAGAAAATTAGTAGTAGATAGTAGTAGATTTTTTTTAGTAGTCATCTCTACTCCCGCTATAGACCTCGAAACCTCTGTCTTGAAGAACAACAAACAAGAAGTGCTTCATAAAAATATAGACGTTAAAGCAGTAGTAGATTTTTTTTAGTAGTCATCTCTACTCCCGCTATAGACCTCGAAAAACAAACAAGAACTGCTTCACAAAAATATAGATGTTAAAGCGGCTACAGAAGATTAATAAATAATTTCGGACTTAACGCCTTGAAGACCCACGCACGAGTAAGACGTGCAGTTATCAGAATTTAAAAAATAAATCGACTTTTCCAGCTGGCTATAAAGGAGATAGAATGGATATGAACAGTATCGCGATTGCGTTAAAGAGTAAAAAATTACCGAGTTTTGTTAAAGCGGAAGATTGTTGAAAGCGTCATCAGGTAAAGAACACATCGCAAACCAGGTAAGTTTTTTTCTGTTAGTACGATTTTTAACTGCGCTTAACTAATTAACGTAAAAAAATATTATATACTATTTAAATTTATTTCCATGTAAATTGACTCGCTTATGATTAACCTGATTATTACATGTAAGATTTTTTTTTTTTAATTAAATCGATATTTTTGTACGTAATTATATTATTCGAATTTAAATTGATATATGTGCATGTAGTATTTATCATCATCAAATTATTCAATAAATAACAAAGTTTTATACTAAAAATCTCATAGTTTATTTACCGGATCAAAAAATAAAAAAACAAAATATACAGAAATTATAATATAAAATATTTAAAAGAGAAAAAGAAAGAGAGAAAAAAAATGAAATTAAGAACAGATAATAGAGAAAAAGAAAAAAACTTTAGAGAGAATATCTAAAAAGAATGAAAGTCAAAGGGAAGAGAGAAAGGGAATATATATATATATATATATATAAAAAGAGAGAAAAGAAAAATTAAGTAAAAATTACGTTATAACTAGGATCCCAAAAAGCAACTAAAAAGATAGAAGTCTATTTTCTGTTAGGCACGTATTACGGACCTCATTATACATATATAAATTAAAGGAATAAAAAATATATATATAAACATATACGTTATATACATATTAGATAAACATTTCATTATAATTTATATATATATATATATATATATATATATATATATATATATATATATATATATATATATATATATATAGTGATATTAAATACAAATATTGTGTTATGAGACATTTTATTTAAATATAACACGAGGAGAACTAAAATTTAATTTAAAAAATAAAAAAGAAACATAATAACGGAGAAAACAAAGTAAAAAGTTTCATTTTTAAAATACAAAACACTATAAAAACCGAAATTTTAACATAAAAACTAGATTTTTTAATAAAAAATATTTAAATATTTTTTTTGTAAAAATAACAATAAAAAATGAAAATTCATTGTTTTTAAAATTCAGTTAATATTAACCAATTAGGTAAAAATAAATAAAAATTAAATTACTTAAAAATTCGAAACAAAACAAAAATTTAAAAAATTAACATAAAAATTAAAATTTTTTGAATATGTCCTCGAAATAAATGTAAGCAAAACAAAATGCTGGTTAGCAATATATAGAAAGAGCAATACCGGAGCCATAGCAAAAATTAAATTAACAGTAAATGGTCAAGTCATAGATAGAGTTCATAAATTTCAATATCTCGGAACCTGGTTTCATGAGAAAACCGATCAATCGATCGAGATACGATCACGCATAGAAAAAGCAAGGAAAACCTTTTTAAATATGAAAAATCTGTGATGACCTAGGAAGACATTAACCTGTAGTTAAGACTACGGCTGGTACGATGTTACGTATGGTCAGTACTACTCTGCGGTATGGAAAGCTGGATTCTCACATCCACACTTGAAAGAAGCGCTGGAGATGTATTTTTGAAGATTTCATACAGAGACCGTATTACCCCAATACGGATGTGGTGCGAAAAATGTCAACGCCAATGGAGAACTCCTATACACTATACGCTCCAGAAAATTAAAATATTACGGTCATATAGACATCCAAAAAGGTATTATTTATCACAACTTGTCCTGTCATCGAGGGACATCGGAAGGGAGAAGAAAAATATCATGGAGAGCTGATATGCATCGGTGGTAAGACGTCTACAGAGTTAGCAAAGGTGTCCAAGGACAAAGCCAGAACAACTACGTTGATCGCCAAATTTCGGTCGGAAATGGCGTAAAAAGAAGAAGAAAAAATTCAAAACAAAACAAAAATTTAAAAAATTAACAATTTAACATGAAAATTAAAATTTTTTTAGCAAAAATCTTAAATATTAATTATTTTTTAATAACGAAACAACAAAAATAAAAAAGCAAAAGAACAAATGTACGACAGGAAATAATATTTAATGTTAGTTTCGATACAATGGCAAATAAAGCTTTATTTATTTATTTATTTATTTAGGTAAAAGTTCATTTAAAAAGGGGTCAATGTTTAATTCACGCGCTTTCGTATTAGTCTCAAACGGACATAGATACAATTATGGTCATTATTAAAATTATTATTGTATATTGTTAAAACCGGGTCTGAAATAAGCGAGAAAATAAACTCTTCAGTTGAAAAAAGTCGAATGTTAATAATTTCAATTATAAACAAAAACAAATCCTGCCCGAACAAGACTAATTAAATTCACGATAATTTTATTTGTTCGTACAATTAATATTTAAATTAATAAATATATAAGTTTGGTAAAATTGGTTCTATTCTGATTAACTAAAATAAATAATTGCACCTAAATATATATACGACGCATTTGATTTTCCCGTTGAAAGCTAGACTTTAATCATTTTATTGTCGTACTTATTAGCCTTGTGCCGAGATATTTAATATGTCTCCGGTTTAATAGAATTCGTTTAAATTTCTTTATTAATTTTATCACCTGAAGAAAAGACATTTCATTTTACTTACATTTTTTCCTAATCCAATTTATAACTAACATTTATTTCGCGATACGCGTAATAATAAAAATAAGAAAAATAGGAATAATAAATAATAATAATTAATGATAAGCTCGTTTTCCGAGTATGGCGAACGAAACCAATAAAAGTGAAAATTGAAATTTATACGGGGGAGGGGCTTAAAAATAACTGTATCCCTTTGGTCATGTCTGCGTTTATTTTTCATTATATTTTCCCGTATAATATTTCTCGGTTCGCTATAGTATAATAAATACTGAACACTTTGAACATTTTAAGTTAGCTCTGACGTAGGTAGAGAAAGATTGCATTCGTTTCATTTTTCCTTTTATTAACCATGAAATAAATACTGGCAATTTTAATTTCCGTTGCCAGAGGATCAGTTATTATATACGAAACTGCCTACCGTAAAAGTCTGACATTTTAAATTGACGGATGGACTCTTTTTTTACAACGATAGAATACAAACGAATTGATAATAATAATAATAATAATAATATTAGTAATAGCATTCCGCTTAATTCTCACAATTATCCGAAAAGTATGAAAAGATATAGGGTGGCCAAGAGAAGACGTACGGTTTTACTTTTATTGATACAACGCAAACCGCGTGCTCCACGTTTAGTGTACACACGAGAAATTCGCTTTTGTCCAGTTATCGTGGCATCCTATGACGAGAAGTAGCTCGCGTTTTTCGAGGTACGTTATTTTCGGCGTGAATCGATCACGACAATGGAAAGAGAGTTTCGAAAAGAATGTTCAAGAGAAAAAAACGTCTCGGGCAAAAGAAAAACAGTTCGTAACCCCACAAACATCGATCGAGTCAATCATTCGGAGTACCGGACGCTCTGCTCGTCGTCATGCTACTTCTTTAAACTTGTCGAGGGAATCTGTTCACTGTATATAAGACTTGAAATTTCACCCTCATAAACTGGTAATAACTCAAGAATTAAAAAGTACCGAACATGCATAATGAAAATTTTTGCTGAAACGATGCTGAAAGAAATCGATGACGAAGACAGAAATTTAAACAATCTTTTGATGAGCAATGAAGCTCATTTTCAGATATTCAGATTCGTAAACAGACAGAACTGCCGCTATTGGTCCGAATCTAATCTGAATTCAATCGAACAGAAGCCGTACACGGAGAGACCGTCCAGGCTGTATTGGTGAAGTATGGAATAGTGGGGCCTTATTTCTTTTCACTAGTAATGTTGCGACATGCTACTGTTCGGCAGAAACCCTCGCAGTACTAAAACAAGCATCTGGTAACCGCATATATAGTCGAGACAACTCGCCAGATTTGACAGCTCCAGGTTTTAATTTTTCAAAAAAAAAAAAAACCTGAATAAATGTATTGTTGCAACTAGCGCCGTGTTATTCATTTTCCTATTTTTAAATAAAATTTCATTCAAAACTTTTGGTCCTGTAGTTTTTGAGTTATTCAGAAAACAAGACCGTCCATCTTCTTCGGGTCATATTGTAGTACATAAATGATACGTTAATGTATAAATGCAACAAAAAATTAATCTATTTTCGATAAACCTGTATATAAACACACCAGTTTTAGTTATATAACGAGAAGCAGGCAAAGAAAGTTTCGAAAATAATTCCAAGTTACGCGATTTTTTTTTGTGGGATACCTTAAGAGTCGCGTTTACGAAACACGCAACCAGATTTGGAAGACCTGAAAACTCGGATTTCTTAAGAAATTTCAATCATTCAGCGACCTATGCTCGAAAAAGTGTTCGAAAATGTTGTAAAAAGACTGAATGAATATATTGTTACAAATGGCGGTCATCTGAACAATTTTTGTTATCATTAGATAAAATTTTATTCAACAGTTTTGGTCGAGTAATTTTTGAATTATTCAAAAAACAAAACTATCCGTCTTCTCTGGGTCAACCCATAGTATATAATATATATTCTCTATTTGTGGCTGTCAAAATAAAATTTCTATCTTGTCTAAACTGTATTTACTATTACTTCGTCTACACGCTAAAGAAGAAGTGTTTAAAATAGAGACCATAATGGATCAACCGTACAGATTTTAACGGTAAAACACTATTGATGATATTCTACATGTAGATGATACGGTCATATTAGTAGATAACCATAAAGATCTTATACATGCTACAGAAATTTAATGAAATTAAACGAAATTGATGATAATTATCACAAGTTCTAATCAGGAATGTGGTTTTCATCCAATAGATGCGTGACAATAAGAGTGGGATAACAGTAACCTCGACGGCAATAAACTAATTGGCTACTCTAACTTCAAACCAGTTAGTTTTAATCTATCTAAAAAAAAGATGTGAACTCGACTGAATCGAATTTTATTTTGCCCGTTACATGACAGCATCTTCATGTGATTCTAATTCAATACATACGCGGTGTATTTCATGTACATAACACAGTTTTCTATTTTTTTTTCTTTGTATTTTTAAAATTAATGGTAATTGAAATTGTTCTTCGTCCGAACTCATGATGAATAATACAAAAAATATTACGAAATATATTACGATAAAGCAACAGATTGAACCACCAAACTTATCGCATTCTATGTGGTGTCCCAAATATCTCTGACCACTTGCTATGTGATCCAGTCTTAAAGAATTACCTTCGGTCAGAATCGCGGCCAATAAATTTGTTCTAAACCAATTAAATAGTTAGCGGATATCGTCGAAATTTAATAATCGACCGTATTCTATTCGTCAGTTGGGAATGGTTTTACACATACGACGCAGTTTAAAGTTCGTCACACATAATACAAAACGCGAAAAAAATGAAACAAAAAGTTACTGACCCGAAGTCTAAACTCCAAAAGTAAAAAAAAAAAGTAAAGTAACATGTAGTAGAGAAATTGTAAATAAATCGAAACGTAAGCTACACGATAAAATGGAAGAAATGTACAATTTATTATTCAGACGTTATTCCGCTGCTCAGAACGAATTCGAAGTAGTCTTCGCAAAAAGTCGTCCTACCGAAAGAAAATCAAATTGAAAATAGAAGCCCGGAGCTTAGTCTTCAATTTTCGATAGTTTTTTCTTGTTCGAAACTTTTGTAGCTTTACGTCATTATTTCGAACTTTAAATATTTACCAAGAAACCGGCCGAATTTGGTGACGTCGTTAAAATTGTACTAAAAAAAAAAAAAACACTCTCGTAACTTACCATCATCCGGACTCCTACGTTACTTTTGGATACTGAAAAGTTCTGCTGGTTCGGCTATAATACGAACGAGAATGTTAACGATGAATCTCGAACGAAGTAAGATATATCCGTACCTAGTGGCGTACTCATTTGTCATAGGCAAATGAAACATAACTGTTTAAAATGCCACTAGTCGACTGAACGCATGTAAAAATCGGATAATTTTCGAAATAGATACTTTTTCAAATGGTACGTTTTCAAAAACTTTCGATGATCTAATATTTAAAAACCCCAGTAATAATAATAGTAAGAAGAAATACATTTTACATTTTAATCGGTGATTAATTTTATTTTAAGAAAAAATACCGCATTGGTTTTACTAGAAATAAAATCGATTTTAAGTTTTATTATGTTATTATTATTATTATTAAATTAGATTAAGGCGACCTATATAACTACCAATAGCTATAGGAACGAGGAAAAAAGATGTTTGAGTGGTAGAAGGCTGTTATAGGGAATTAGGTTGGAAAGGATGTTGATGTTGTTAGCGAGGAAAAGTAGAAGGGAAGTCGTTCAACAAGGATATCTGGAAGAAATATTGGGAACAAATAAGAAGTACATAATAAACAGAATGAGCGACATCGCATAAAACACACTGAAGTGGATCATTCCGCTGCCAGAAGTGAGCATGTGTCATCTTTGTATGACCCAGTCGAAGTCGAGTGATGACCACTTTACGGTCGTATTGTTAACTTGATCGAACGTAATTTATTGGTAGAAGGGAGAGAACACAATTTTTGTTGCCGTAGATCGACATAAAATTGAAGCAGCTGTACTGGTTTCTTGGCAGGCACTCCAGTCTTTCCCTTGAAAATAAGCTTTTAATTTATAAAATGATGTTAAAACCTGTGTGGACATACAGCCTGATGCTGTGGGTTCTGCAAAAAATAGTCATATAAATAAGATTCAACGGTTCCAAAATAAGGTCATTAGGCTACTCATTGCTCCTCCTTTGTAAGTTTCGAACTACAGGTTACATTGTGACCTTCTCATTCCTTATGTTAAAGACGAAGTCAAACCCATTAATGCCCCTCCAATAAATCCCAGTAGGAATTAAGATAAATCAAATATCCTTGTTCGTTTCAATCGGCCTATTCAAAAACTGTTATATAATAAATTAATGGCTATTGTATTTGTACGAGACTTCAAGTGAGCAATATTGAAAGCGTTTGAAGTCTCATACAAATACTTGAAGTCTCGTACAAATACACTAGCCATTAATTTATTATATAACAGTTTTTGGATAGGGCGATTGAAACGAACAAGGATATTTGATTTATCTTAATTCCTACTGGGATTTATTGGAGGGGCATTAATGGGTGTTAACTCCTCTCACGCTAATTCGCATTTTATAAAAATTTCTATATCGCACAAGCGAACAGTAAATAAAGACTAATCCATTTTTAATGACTGATCAGCCAACGAAGACACCATAACTAGAACTATCTGTACAAAAAATAGTTGAACTAGAGGTGCGCGGTAAAATACTCTGCTAAATTTTATCAGGAGAAACGCCAATTTTCGTCAGATTATAAAGATGAAGGTTGAGCTTGATCAGATTGAGCTCCCATTAGGTTGTTTTAGTGTTGTGGAGTGATGGATTAATCGCGGCTCATTCGTCTGTATGACTTTTAAAAATATTTCTGAAGTGTAATTCAATTGTTGCAGTGCATCTTGCTGCGGAATATTTGGGTAGTACTGCATGTGATGGTGTGAAGTTAGATGCACTACATTGTATAAATAAATTAGCCAGAAAATGATTGTGACGATAATATATATTCCCCAACTTGAAGATGTTTTAAACAGCGAATGATTACAAGATAAATATCGAACATATATATATATATATATATATATATAAACTAACATACTAGAGTGCTCGACTGTCAGGGGCCTTACAGTCGAGGATCGTTTCCCATCCTGAACTCGTGACTACGGTTATTTTTTAATGTTTATATGTATATACGCATATACTCCAACGTGTCGAAAAGTTTGATACTTATCCTGCGATATTTCTTCTGAGCGATCCTGTTAAAGATTATTAACAACAAAGGAACCGGTAGACTGAATTGATAGAAATGATTACGAATAATGAACGGGACATTAATATCAACAAATAAAGACTTGTTCTCGTTCACATATGAAAAGACAAGACGATGTTTTCAGAAAATTTTGATAAATCTTGTTTTTTAGCACAATTAATTATTTAGTGTACGCCAACAAAGATTACAAACCAATAAGAGAACTAGGATTTAGATGATCATTCTAGAATATGGTAGAGCATAAGGAATGTAAACTGAAAAAACTGCAAGAAAAAATAGGCAAATGATTAGGAAAATATAAAGCCATCATCGACACAGATTTAATACAAGGTCCTACTAAGGAATCCGATGCTAGGAATACACCTACCACAACGGTAATGATGCAGAATAAATGGATTTGACACGAAATTATCTAAATGCGCACCCACGGTTAATAAACGGAAAATTTCCAAGATACAAATGTGAAAAATTTTAAACTTTAAAACATTTGTATAGCTGAAAACTTTTTTTTCAAATAGTAACAAACGTAAGAGCTCCATGATACACGGAGGCTGGCTACAGATTTTTTTAGCCTTATAGGAAGTAATGAACGAACGAAAGAATGTTATGAACAGCAACATTAATGCTCTTACGACTGTTTAATTCCATTAAACACTCCCAAAATGCGTTCTGTCGGTTGTAATACTTCTATCAAATTATTATAGTTTAACGATATCGATTAATCAATTATTATGTAATAATTTGCAATTGGTTTGTTGTACAGAATCATCAAGGACAGAATGAAAACGAACGTATTCGTAAGAGATTTTAGTTTGATAAAACGAACTTCCAATCTCATTTGGACGCTTCGTATATTATATCGGTCCCGACGAATTCTAACTGCATGTTCTAGTTCAAGAACCTTGGCCAGAGCGTTTGTAGTGCAGTAATCAAGAGGGATGATGATAATAAATTGTTCAAACATCTTCTTTCGCCTAAGACTACTTAAGGACATTAATACTTCTAAATGTATAAATTTAGTTAGAGAAATGATTACCCGAATATGATTATCCGGTAACAGTGACAGGCTTGTTAAAATTACATGCTCGTGAAATAATATAATATTTGAATAAATATTAAACGAAAAGCTATAAATTAAAAAAAGAAAGTCTGCGCCTTGGGGTGCAAAGGAGGAGTGAAACTTGAAGGCGATGTAAAATGCAATATCATAGAACATAAATTTTAATTCAATATGTTACACTCAACGTGTACATTATGCACAATTTTTTTTTACGCACAATGAAAAGACACTTATTTAATAAACTCGAAATTTTATACAAATTTCAAAAGAAAACGAACGCACTGTCCGCTATGCTTAACTTTACGCGGCGATGACTCAAATGTATTCGTTCTCAAATCTACGTCGCACATACATCCTTTGTGCAACGAAGATTTGAACGAAATAACGAATGCAGGAGAAAGAATACGAATCAGCGCGTTCGCTCGCTCGTTTTACGATTTAAAACTCCCCATATACAACGCGCCAATAGAAGTTCCAAAAGTAGAAGCCCTTACTGAAAAAAATCATATAGTCTTCACAGGGCAATAAGAACGTAGAGGGAAAATGCGGAAAAAGTTACAACGTTTACACTTCACGGAAATATCCGCATGTGGCTCGATGTAAAGCTTTTCGTTAAGAAACATACGAATCTACGAACTGGTCAAAACTTTTTAGAAACTTTTAATGCCGGTGCAGACAACATGGCGAGGAATTTGATAGTGAATAGAAAAATAGATTGGTAATCGTAGTCGTTGCATGCATAGTATAACTCTTTAAAAAGGACTCGATCGGTTTAATTCGATTCGAGTTTTCATTCTAATTTATTTTAATTTCGATTTTCATTAAAAGCACTCAACTATTGGGAATTCTGAATTTGTCATTTGTTAAACGAATTAATTATTTCGTTAATCAGTAAGTTACTTAAAAATTGACCAGATTTTAAAAAATAATTTTTAAAAATCGGTTTCATTAAATTTAAAAAATAAAAACATTTATTTATTCGCAAGTCCACAACAATTCAATCTCGTAAATATTTTTTTCGAGAAGTAACCTGATACCTTTATTCGAAACATTTTACGTGCGAACAAAAAGTCGTTAATATAGAAAAGATAGATGTACGGGTCAAAGTAAATGAATACTCCGTAGGAGATACCACCGGAAATGGCTCTTCATTAAGTTAATGTTGTAATCGTTCTTCGGCCCTTTGCATACGTTTGGAAGCTTTATAACTTAATACAATAATTTGCAAACGGCTTTAGTTACATCATTAAATGCTTCGTCAAATACACGCACACATAAATGTATGTAACCCCTTTTTGTTTCTAAACATACCTCTCTGATGTTACTCCATGGTTATCCGATATTATATAGGAACAGATCCATTTTCTACGGTTGGTTATATACGACAGTTTTTCAACATTTTAAATTAATCGAGTGCTTCATTGGAGATTTCGAATAAAATAAACTACCAGCAATTCAGATCATCATACAGTCTCATATTCCATTAAAAAATCATTAATAATGTAAATGGTTAATTTTTTAAGATTATTTTTGAAATTAATAAAAAAAAAAAATAGTCACACTTCTGTTATTAAAACAGATCACTGTAAAATTTGTTACTTTCGGACACACACACACACATAACATATATATCACAAGTTAGGGAAAATTTTAATCACTAAAAAAATTTAAAAAAAATTCCAGCGAAAAAGAAGATTCGGGAAAAATATATTTAAAATGAAACTTGAATAAAAAAAACATCTGTGCCTCGGAGCACAGGGAAAAAGTGAAACTCAAAGATATTTTAACAAAATTCGATACAGAGTTTATTTTTAAATTTTTACACATGTGTATATATAAACACATACGCACGCGCACACGCACGTATATATATATATATATATATATATATATATATATATATAAGAATAAGGCGCGGTACATGGGAACCGGAGATATATATCCGTCCGTTACTTCGTTGACACACCTAACGCAACGAAACGTGGTTTGATAGGCGAGTGTTGATTATATATATATATTATATATATATATATATATATTATATATATATATATATATGTGTGTGTGTGTGTGTGTGTGTGTGAATGCTGGCTACAGTTTTCAGAAGCACACGACCTTACACTCCACACACAGGATTTAAATAATATTCAAGAATACCATGATAATAATAATGATATTAATAATAATAATAATAATAATAAAATGTATTATATCATTAATATACGAGGGAAAAAAGATTAACCCTAAAAGTCCATTCTACATTTAGGTTGTAGTGAACAAAATAAACTTTCAACGTAACTTATAGTTTATAATAATAATGCTCCCATAATTCATTAGATTGTAAATAATGTTACGAAAATATTTTAAGAATTAATTTATATTGAGATTAGTGAATCTGCGGCGACTTGTGTTAAAAATTAATTTTATATCCCATACTTAACAACTAAAATTAAAAACTCGCATTCTGAGCAAAGGTTGTGAGCCGTTATGTTAATGTTGAAACAGCTATTGAATATTTAACTTTTCGTTTCAGTAACAAACGATTAAATGTATTTTTTAAAGATCAGTACTTTTTCCAAGTCTTCTATGTACCTATCTTTTAGTCATGTTTTCCAGTTCTATTCTTTGATCTAGGTAAACCATTTCTTCTGATAATTAATTTTTTTTACGTCTATTTCAATTTTTATTTTCTCGTTTATGTTGACAACGATTTTTCTTTCCTATAAATACCACATCGTACGCAAAACGTATATTACTTAGACATTCACTTTAATACTCCTCGCTTTCCTATCTAATTTACTAAATAATATTTTTTTCAGAACACAAATAAATAACAGTAGTTATAGATACCCAAACAGACCATGCAGACAGAAGCGAAAAGCAAATATATTTCATTATGATCAATGAACGATATAAAAATATGATGCGAAACTCTCATAATCTACCCAGAAATCGATTGTAATTAAAACTATAGCAAGCACAGCTCAAACAATAAGCAGCGAAAGCTAACAGAAAGGACCGGTGCACACGAACTGAGCGTACAACAAAAATAAGTCGCTGATACGGAGTGTTGAGGAAAATTAGAAAAGATGGACACGTGAATATTACAGTTTATGAATAAGGAAGGTAATTATTGTGGAAATTAGGAAGAAAAAAAAGTACGGTTGGAATATGTTTACAACGACTAGAGACTACTACAAGAAATTGATAATAGAACAGAAATATGTAGTACTGAAAAACGTGATCATTGAAAACGCTATTATGAAAGCGAGAGAAAACCAAATACGAGCAGATCTCATCGAGAATATCAGGAAACAAATATAAATTATGAATATTTCTAAACAGTATGTACGATAAAGGAAAATATCTAATATCTTCAAAAACATTTATACCGATCGCTCAAAATGTATAGTTACAAACATGTAGCCGTGTAATCGCATTAATGAGTCATACTTTGAAGACACTTCCCTCAATAACTGGAACGAAAATCGAGCAATCTGTGAAACTCAGTGAATTCTTCGTTAAAAAAAAAAAAAAGAGAGAAAAAAAGAAGAAGGAAACAAGAAGAGAAAGGAAGAAAGACGGCGAAAACGTAATAAAAAAAGATAATACAATGATCGCTTAACAACGAGATAATCCAACAGTGATGTAAAGTTTAGCTTCGATCTTTGATTAAAAAAAAGCTTCGAAGGAAAGTTTAATTTTTGTATAATTTGAAATTGGCTCGCGTAACGTAATAAACGCGTATTGCGCATCATCGTGTGAAAAAAGTACATTTGCAATTTATAAATATGTAGCGGACAAACGAATGCCTCGTAATATTTTATACAATATAGTAGAAATAAATCCCCTCTGTCGATTCTTGTACGTTAAACACAAAAAATGTTCTCATTTTACCGACTGATTCTTTAACGCTCGAACATTCGAACCTTTAAAAAATGCTCAATTATAGAACTTTTTGACCGTTAACGTGCAAACGACCGTGTTGATTTGGCACGCTTTAGATAATAAAATTCAAAGCAAAATACAGAACACCTTCGACATCAGTAGACAAACTAATTCGAACGTGTTTAGAAATAGGCCCATCCTAATATCTCCTAAGTTGATATAAATTCATCCTTCTATCGGCATTATTGTATAGTTCAGAAGCATTAGCTTAATATACGAACGTTGGAACGTCGAGACCAAATATGTCATAAAATGCGATTCGATTGTGTTGCATTAGAAAAATAACTCCAGATGATGAGATGATGATCGGGACGTGTAACAAGGTGGAAAACATTAGTTGGCTAAAACAAATGCTCAAAGCGATGTATGCCGGATATATAGAGAGTACACGCGACTTGTATTCAACAAATATGAAATTAAAATGATGGTCGTGCGGGAATATACGATACTAAAGATCATATGCCATATCCAGTCGAAACTAGTCGACTGCGTTTGACTAAATATAATCGTCATACCGTCTGAAGAGTATTTTTGTTTTATCGATTTAAGTTTCAATACGTTTCGAAATGAACGAGAAATTTTTCGAAATCGGTAATTATTCGTCCTTTAGAAGTTATAAAATTTTAAAGGAATTTCAAAAAGAAGAAAAAATACAAATTAGCGCAATTAATATTTAGTCCACTGTAAGTTACACACCATTTAATAGGTATCGCGTGATTTTTAGTAAAATAAGTATTCGTTAAGATTTTGCTCGTAGATGTCGCAACACCAAAAGAGATTAAAAGCCTTATATCCACCCTCGGATAGAAATTACCACAAAAAAGTGATAAGCAATCTGTCAACTAAAGCAATAGTCGGCCTGGAAGTTCAATTTAATTCACGCAGTGGAAAATATCAGACACGGTAGCTCTGGCAAAACCTGGAAACGATAGTGTGTTTACTCAGTAATATAAGTAAGATTTGTGAAAAAATACTCCTCGTTGAAGTAAGTGCTTATAGCGAGAGGAAATCTATCATATCTGACTCGCAATTTGTCGACCAAAACTAAGTACAACGATACAGCTGGCTAAACTATGTGACAAAATTACTGATTAAAATAAACATCCTGGAATAGCCTTGGACGGATATAGGAAAAAGCGTTTGACATAACATGGTACGATGGAATTATATGTAAGTTAATTAAATATAATTTTCCTCCATATCTTGTATTTACTATTAAATTTTACTTAACGAATAGAAAATTCTATTCGCGTACGGTACATTAATGCTGGGTTACCTGAAGGCAGTATTTCAGGCCCCTCCATTTTTATTATATATATTAATGATATACCGACAATACCGAGAGTAGATATAAATCTTAATGATACCTTTTTAATAGTATACACAATATGCAACAGATTATCAAATGATAAAATGTTCACGATGAGAAAACTGAGTCAGTAATTTTTACTCGGCGTAGGCTATCGTTAAATCGTTTTGCTAAAATTAAAAACGTTCATCTCGATTAGAAAGAACATGTAAAGCATCTGGGTGTCATCGAGGATAGACGATTTATATTTACCAAATATATTAATGATTGTGTAAATAGTACGAAAAATGAGTTGGTCTATTTCCTATGGTTAACAAAAAGTACAAATTTTTAATATAGAAAAAAGTAATTTTACTGAAATTACTTTATGCCTGTTCAGTCTGGTCTTACACTAGCAGAAGTAATATAAACCAGGTACAAAAACTGCAATTGCCGTCGAATAATATTGAATAAATCTCGATTTACTTCGAGCAAATTTTTACACGATATGTCAAAATTCCCTTATGTACAAGAAAAAAACGGAAACATTTTTCGACGTTTGTAGATATTCCGATATTCCAATAGTAAATTCGATATAGGTGAATACGATTACCAATCTGTACGACACGCGGGTATAAAAAGCGCAGACATATAAAACATGTTTCCTTTTTCGGTAAGCCAGCTATAAATCCTAGTTCTAATTTCAACAAATAAACTAAAATATAAGTTAATTTTAATAAGAAAAGTGCGCGCTACACCTGATTTACGTATAACTTCTTTCATTATAAATATTATTAAATTTGATTATATTTTTACCAATGTGTTTTTTCTGAAGAGAATGCTTACGACATTCGGTAGGAAAATATTTGTATTCTGTACTTGTATTTTGTATAACGTAGAAACGAATTAATGACGTAGTAATAAACGAAATTTTTCATCCGTTTGAAAAAGTCGGTTTAAAATGAATTATCCTAGAAAATTTATATATTTAAAATATATCAAACAATAAAAGATTTACGTTTACATTGTTATTATTATTTTATAACTTTTAATCAGTTACACTATTTTTGTTATTGAACTGAATACTAATAAAATTCGATTAAAACGCGATTTATTTAATAATTATTATTTTTTATTAATACGCTTAGGTTAATTTTAATTTATTTATACAAGAAATTCATCAACTCTACGGCCGTTGATTAAAATTCCCTTCGTGAAAATTAAAAGATTTTATTTACGAACGAAAATATTTCGTCAAAATTTATTATTTCGCAATTATCAGCTAAAATTAAACTAATTTAAAAATTATACTTACTAAATTGAAAAGAGAAATAAAATAATAAAGATGCGACAAACGTTCTTTTTTATTTTCAGGAATACTACCACCGGTTACCGATTAATTTTTTAATATTTTAAATTTCTCGTATTTATATAGAAACGCGTGTATATCCTTATTACATACGATATTGAAAGTGAACACCAACAGCATACTACCCCAAACATCTTATCCGAATCCCTTTTTATATTCGTACCCTTATACCAACTTCTTCTTATCCTGCCCTTTACAAAAACTCCCCACCCACGTATTAGCCTTACGTTCGTCCTATGTTGTATATGCGCCCGTATGTATGCATGTACATATCATGCATATATATATATATATATATATATATATATATATATATATATATATATAAAACATAGGTAATATAATACCTTTCTGGTATCGGCATTGGCTGTAGTAAATTTTCTCTTCTTAAAAATTGATTAGGAGCACCGGTCTCGGGTATATTTTTGGATAATTTAAGATCGAATTATAATTAACAGAACGGGTACACAATGGAGGAATTAATAATAAAAATAAAAATTTATACTCCTAAACTCGTACGATTACTCGACCTCGTTCGTGGTTTTGACGGATAATAAATATCCATTCGTTTATTTTTAACTCGTCATAAATTAATATCCGACTACGCACACAATTGTTAGGCTTATATGTGTTTTTGTCAGAAATGCTTTGACGGAATAAAATTTCAAAATTTATTAATTTTTGCAACGCGCAGGTGTCATTTTGGGATATTGAAAGTTTGACTTCTATTTATGTAGGTTTCAACAGTTTCGGATGAACCATATGCTGTGCACTTCTGGTCTCGAAAGTAATATTGATTTTCGTCTGTTGCCGATTTGAGGATCTTACATCTAAATACAAGCTCGCAATTTCTGATCATTACCAAAAAAAAATTCTACTAACTTTCTGCCTTATTGGAGCCCGCGATGCAAAATTAACAAATACACTGCTAATTTTTTGCAAACGATATAATTGGCCTGTAATGAAAATCCAGAATGTGCGAAGTCCGGAAACATATAGATAAAGTACGAACGTGGGCCAATAACGGGAGAATAATGTTCAATAATAAAAAATGTTAACACATAACTTTTACCAACAGTCCTATTTTTACCTCTACTAAGCTAATAATAAATAATTCTGAAATACCACAAGTCACGTCGGTGAAATATTTGAGAATACATATGGATCGTAAACTTAACTGGCGTACTCACGTTGAGCAAAAAATTGGTAAACGAATCTCTTGATACGAGCCAACTTGCTTTCTCCGTTAATAGGAAGAATATTCATTTTAAGTATACACACCTTAAAAGGCGGACTCACGATTATAGCACCAATCGGGAGATACGGGATAGAACTATACACGGCAATACTAAAGCAAGTAATATAGCACTAATTTAAAGGAAACAATCAAAAATACTTCCTCTGCGACATGTCTCGAACCACAATCTTCACAAGGATCTTGATATTTTGTTAAAGAATTGCACGTTCAACAACATCAAAGATTCTTCGATAAACTTCGCCTAAACGATATTATGAATATACTTCGGATGTATCCTAGGAGAAGATTAAAAAGGAGATGGTGCCGGGACGCCCTTTCTGCTAATGATGGTTCCATGTACACATCATCCGCTAGAATAAATGTCATGCGTTTAACGATGTCAAGATGTCAAGCATACGTAGATCATTATCTATCCCACGAGTAATGATGTACCATATAATATATATATATATATATATATATATATATATATATATATATATATATGCTTCCAGTTGTATCCGGAAGATAAGTTGCTACGACAAAATTCAACGTAGAACAACATAAATAAGCGAATATTACGCTATAGCAGATTGGTCTTACTTTTTATGAAAACATAAATGTTTAATTTGTTTAATTTTAATCAGTCTTAACTAAGAATTAACAATCCGATTCTTAAATAGATTAAAAAGTAATTTCCGGAATATTCGAAACGATAACCGAGATATAAAATTCTTCTGTAATGTAATTATATTTGTACTGATAGCGATTCGTACGCCTCTTTCATGGTTTTTGCTTAATGGTGCGCCTTTCCACTATAATGTATATCCCAACACATCTTCGGTTAATTTCCTTCGTCTACCAATCTTGTTTCGTTTAATTCTGCAATATCTATTTTGTATATTTTCAATTCTTGTAGTATAACTTCCGATCTCCTAATTGGTAGATCCTTGTTGTCTTGAAGTGTTCTAACATTCCATACTGCAGAGTTCCATTTTTTCCATGATAGTGTATTTTTGTTAAAAATTCGCAAATGTGTCCTTCCTGCAGAGTACGGTGCCTAATAGGTGCGTGAGGACTCCGGTAATTTTGCGTTACCACAAAAGACCGTTTACTGCCTGGCTTGCCGGTTAAAGCTCGTCCCGTGGATCCAGCTTTCATTTTCATTTGCTGTACTTTCATATTTATACGATTAAAACATTGTAATGGATACATTTTCAAGGGATAGCAGCGCACCTAGGAACACAGTAGTTGGAGCGCAAACAACTTCTGTGCCGCCATATCTATTCTGAACATAAACGTTTCCAGTGGCAAGGCAAGCCGAAATGACGTATGATCAGAACATAGCGCGATTTATCGCAGACTGTTTTGAGGATAGGAAATAGATAAAAAAGAATCAAAAATTAAGGAGTGATTGAGGAGAGAACATCAAAGGGGAAAAGTAAGGAAGTTTGTTTTCCGTCAGGGTTGTCTCCCTTAGCCTTGAGACAAACATTCTAACCGCAATGCAGCGAGTTGTTACTGAGGAGATAACGATTTAAGGTTTTTACGGCGACCGAAACCAGCCGAGGGAAGGACAGTTATAAGATTTTTGCAGGCTTTTAGCGGACAAGTCCTCAAGCTGTCCATCTGCATCCTCGTGTCTCCTTGTCCTGTCACTACTGGAATCATCTGCCAGAGACTTTCTGCCAGTAGCCGATTAGTTAAAATAAATAAATAAAATATAAGTATAAATTTACAAATATATATAATAACCTTTATTTAGCATAACTAAATTAACAATTTATAAATATCTGTTACAGCTAAAATCAATTTCTAATAATTTCGAATGTAGTCATACTAGGCCCTTTCGAGCGAAGGTCTCTCCCACCAGTTGCGTTTGTGTGTCAATCTATACAGATCACTTCTGGAACCCAGGAATTTTTTGAAGTCGACGTCCCAACGTGTAAACGGTCATGACTTTTTTCTCTTGCGGTACGCCAGGAACCATTCCGTTACTTTCTTCGTCCACCGCTGATCTCTGTATCTTATGACATGTCCTCCCCACTTCCATTTCAGCGCGCGGATTGAAGTTACGACATCCCTGTTATCACCCATTTGTTCCTTAATCGTTTTTAATTTGATTCTATCTAGTTTCTTGATTTGTTGATCTTTCCAAATTATTTTGGCAGGTTCTTAGAATATTTCCCTGTCTTTGCGTCATCGACCATCTTTGGGAACCGTAAGTAAGGATGGTAGCAGGCAGCTGTTAAAAGCCACGCTTTTTAGATTGGGCGGAATATTGCTCTTAAAAATTCATCCAGTACTTTTTCCACGTTATTGCCACTCTGCGGTGTATTTCGGCTGTTTTTTCTTTTAAATGAAATTAGTTGACCTAAATATATAAGTTAGGTGACTTGTTCTATATCGCTATTTCCTATTGATATAAAGCCATTTTTTCCTTGACATAAAATTTTAGCTTTTTCGTTATTTACTTTTAATCCCTATTTATTTCCTTCTAGCTGCAGAGAGAGAGAGAAACATTTGCTCCAATTGGTTGAAGGAGGATGCAATTAGCATCACATCGTCTGCAAAGCGTAAGCTGTTCAATAATTCTCCATTTAAATTATGTCCGACCAATCTAGCGTTTTAAAAAACTTCTCCAAGACGCAGTTGAACAAAATTGAAGATAACGGATCTCCTTGGCTTACTGTCCCGCGCTAACGGGAAATATTCTCTTCAACGTTGTTATACATTTTCATTATTAGTCTTATTAGCTTTCTTTGACAGCCTTGATTCTGTAGTGCTTGAAGTATATATATGATTGCTTTACCGAGTCAAATGCCTTAGTATAGTCTATAAACATTAAAAATAACAGTATATTATACTCTATACTTTTCTATATTAATTGATTAATAACATGTAAATGATCTATTGTTGAATACGAGCTACGGGTAGAGAAAATTTTTGGTATAAGACTTATTGGCTTTTCTTTTTTTACCTTTCTTATGTAGAAGAATTATGTCAGTTTTTTTCCATTCACTTGGAATTGTTTCTGTTAACATTATTTCATTGAATAACTTTTCCAATTCTACAGTAACCTTTCTCCTTCATATTTGATACTTTCATTTATTATTTTATCGTGTGCTGGTGCCTTGTTTAGCTTAGCTTTATTTACAGCTTTTTTTATTTCTGCTAGCAGGATCGGTGATATTTATGTAGTGCCGTCTTTGTCTTTTTGTGTCATGTAATTTATGTTCATCGCCTCTTGAATGTTGTTATCACTTTTATATAAACGTAGCAATTTGATTTATTAATTTGCGACTTCTTTCCACAGTTCCTTCATTATCCTCTAGTCCTATTAACCAGTTCTTTCCAATTCTTAGCTCAGTTTTAATCTGCTTAGTACTTCTATTATTTTATAATATTTGTTCAATTTTGTTGCTTTATATATATATATATATATATATATATATATATATATATATATATCTCGGAATAGTCCAGTGGCTAAAGCACGGACTTCTATACGGAAGTTACCTAATTTGAATACAATCGATGACGCAAAAATTATCATTAGAAAATAAAAATAGAAATATTCCTAATATTATTATCGCGTGGAAGGCAATGAGAAAAAAAAACTATATGCTCGCTATTAACAATATAGTTACAAAAACACGTGTGGTGACAACAAAGCGATTACAATCAGTTCTCTCGGGTGTGTGTGGCTATCTGCGCTAATGCAATATTATGATTGCCTCGTACGCTACTTACACTGTACATCAAATTATATATAGGCAAGTAGTCGCCTACCTCCTATACGGAGATGGTCCTTAATGATGATG
The DNA here is from genome assembly GCA_032883995.1 of Coronaproctus castanopsis. Lineage (NCBI taxonomy): Eukaryota > Metazoa > Arthropoda > Insecta > Hemiptera > Monophlebidae > Coronaproctus > Coronaproctus castanopsis. The sequence continues at coordinate 104,182,265 of CM065053.1, read as the reverse complement.
ATGATATATATATATATATGTTTGTACCATTCATGTTTATGCACCCGTCTTTCCATCTTTGTCTGCCTTTCACATGAAATATACATTTTATATATATATATACACACGTTCATGCTGAATATTAGATTATATATTTATTATACAAATACATAAAACGGAAAGTTAAACAGCCTGTTTTCTGTTTTGAATATATTATTATCTTTTTCAATAGACTAGGACGCCTATTTTCTCTTCACCGTATTTACTAATATCTAGAATATTTTCTTAAATACGTTCGTTACATGGCCAGTGTACAAAACATATTCGCCTTGAGGAAGCGAATGAGTTTTGTTATCTTTAGTAACTGCCGTATACTTCTCCGAAAAACAATACTAGAAACTTATTTAAATAATCCTAATAATAATAATCCTCATAATAATAATAATAATAATAATAATAATAATGGTTGTTTTTCTATCTAAAAGCTCGATAAATTAACGCCTGCATGAAAACACTCGACAACCGGATAGCGACGCAAACTTTGGATGGAACATATTTACCGTTCGAATTTGTATAGGTAAAATATATTTTCGTTACGTTCTAAAGGTAACATTCGATAACGGTCTTATTTTAAATCTATCTCGAATAGTTCCTACGCTACATCAGACTGCCGATATTTGTTTAATAAAATACATTCCAACTATACACACACACAAACATACACACACGCACACTTGCAGCCCGTGATAAACGTTCGTAAATATATATTCGCATGACGGTAGAAATTCATCGTTCCTTCAGCATTCAAAGTTAAAGCCACACAAAGAAATAAAAAAAAACAAAATTGCGTATTCCGTAAAGGAAAACGTAAAATTGAAAATTTGAAGAAAAAAATTATTCTATACTCGCAAATTATTACGACAATTTCGTTAATTATTCACGTTTCATCTCAGTATGTACACGCTGTATCGAACTTCAGCAGTTTGACCAGGAGTCTATTATCGCTATCCAGTTTCGCCTGAATACATACGTCATAAAAACAACATCGTGACGTCATTATTTATTTATACAACCTACGTAAATCGTAGATTTCTTATTTTTTTTTCGAGTAAATTTCGTTGGAAAATATCCCACGCGTATGTATTAATTTTTCAAAATTGATATGGAAACCCTAGATAACGTTTGTTTTCTTTCGTAATTTATATTTTACCGATGTGTTTAGGATTAAATGAAAATTTAGTAAACCAGTCATTTACTGAATATGAAAAACGTTATCAAATGCGTTCATTACGTTCGCGTACGGGAAATATATAGAAAAAGAAGCAACCGAAATGTCAAATAATTAACGGTACCCGGACAACGTAGGTGGAATAAAAATAAACGGCCACACTATTAATAACATCCGAGTTGCCGATGATGCCATTTCGATAGCAAATAATGAACGTGAGTTACAAAAGATGGTAAAAAGGGTCAATACGGAATCTAATAAAATGGGTACATTCGTAAACTGCAATAAAACTAAAGTTATGGTAGTAAGCAGAAAGGCAGGAACAAAAAATACATCAATTAAAATCAATAACAGAATCACATACAACAGGTTAATACATTTAAATACCTATGATATAATATTAACAGCACATGGGACCCTGATTACGAAATAAAAACGAGAATTGAATATGCGAGAAACTGGTTTCCGAACATGAAAGGTATATTTATGAACAAAACGATGAAATGGGACACCAGATGGAGGTTTGTGAAATGTTACATGTGGTCCATACTACTATATGGAAAAGCCTGGACGATCAAAAAATCAACGCTAAATAGATTAAGATCATTCGAGATGTGACTATACCGTCGGATGCTAAAGATTCCATGGACGGATAAAATATCAAATGCGGAAAAAACAACTAAATAAACGATTAGAGTTAGAAAGAACGATTAAGAAAAATAGCTTACTTCGGGCACATCTTGAGGAACAACAGATATGAAATGTTACAATTGATAATTGAATTAAACATCACTGGAAAACGTGGAAAAGGAAGGAGAAGAAAAACATGGTTGGATAATGCAAAAGAATGGACAGGACTTAATACAGAAACCTTTATTTAGCCAACAGATTGCTAGAGGAATAATCGCCAACATCCATTGAGGATAATCAGAAGAAGAAGGATGAAAAAAATTAACGCAATACACCGTCAATAAAATTATCATAAAAACTTCAAAATTCAATTTAAAAAATTGAACGCGTCTTTATAAGAAAACCCCGTCACCTCAGTCTGAATATAACTAATAAAATGAAATTACGTACAATACTGGAAACCTAAAATTGTATAAAAATTAAAACTTGTAAATTCAATATATAAAAGCGTACGCAAAAATCAAATTAAACGTTTTCGCATTGACGATTCTAGAGGCCGTCCTAATGACGAACAAGAAAAGCCAAAAAAATAATTTGCGCTTTTTATAATGATTTGAAGAATGTCGAATGTAGTGATTTGTTATTAAAATAAACAAGAAAGCAAGTTAAAATAATTTTTCTATATGAAAAAAATCACAAAGCTTTTCGGCTGTTAGGCCACTATAAAAGAAATATTTAAAAAGATAAAAAAAGTATAACATGAAAAAATATTAATTTAAGATTACAATTCACAAAAATCAGGAAGATGAAAAACAGTAATCATAAAACAATCCGTCAGTGAATCTATTAATATTTCATTTTGATGATTTTTCCGAATTGTAATCTTAAATTAATATTTTTTCATTTTATATTTTTTATCTTTTTAAATATTCACTTAATAATGGCCTAACAGCCGAAAAGCTTTGGGGATTTTTCACAAAGAAAAATTTTATCAACTTTAACCTCTCTTTCGTTGTTTATTTTGTTCTAATTACATCAGCGTATGTCCACGACGTAGGTCTGTGAAAGAAATAAATTTTCCTATATGAAAAAAATCACAAAGCTTTTCGGCTTGTTAGGCCATTATAAAAGAAATATTTAAAAAGATAAAAAGTATAACATGAAAAAAACGTATTAATTTTTTAACCTTGTTTCGTGTACTTGTACATATAATATGTTCGTACGTTACCAGACAAATAATTATTTTATAATAAGTTTATATGTTTACATGTCGAATCTTAAAAATATGATAGAATGTCGACGAGGATTAAAATGAAGGATATATGTATAATTTTATATTAAAGAAAATTAGTTAAAATTCATCAAGAACAACTTTAACAATTAGTAGAACTTTCAAAAAATCAACAGAGAAATTAATTAAAGCGCTTTTTAAAATAACGTATCGAATACACCAGAAAATGAATCAGTTGTGAGTTTCAAAACCTATAATCTCGAAATAAAATATTCCAATATCTATATATCAAAAAGTTAGAAAATTACTATTTACTGGGACCAAAATATTAAGCATCTTTGCAGCTCTAAAAAAAAAAAAAGGTTATGAAATTGACGTAGAAGCAATTACTAAGTTATTAAAAATATATTTGTCATCTAAAATTCATTAGTAGCCCGGCATCTATTATTAGTAAGAAAATGAAACTCTAAAGAATCAATAGCTGAATATAAAGCAGTACTCCGTGTACTTTCGACTAATTATGCAGTTACACGTTTGGTCATATGATAGATGAATTGTTGAGAAACATCTTTTACGAGAGGGAAAAACTGAATTTCAAAAAACATTTGCACTACTCTTATAAAGACACCACGTAAATGATGAATGTACGGAGTTTATCCAGACAAGCGATTCCAATATACCTGGTTTAAATTCTTCGTCCAAAACTCTGATGAAACAGCATCCATTTGCAGTAAAAGCAATCGAACTTGCAAATAACCAGTTGATATGATAAGAGAACCAAAGTAACGTAGATGGACAAATTTGGGTGAACTGATACGTCTAGGAAGAGCAAAAAAGCGTAGACTCTTTTAAAAATACCTAACTGCGAGAAACAACATCAACTAATATTAGTGTTTAACATATTCATTTTAATAATTTTATACCAATCTGGGTGAAAAGTCCTGTGCCCATTTATAAAAAAAAATAAAAAAAAAAAAAAAAAGGAGGTAGGAAACATACAGTCAGCTTGTAGAAAACGGCAGATCAAAAAATGACCCGAAATCCAAACTTGAGCGTACTGAAAATGCCGAGGAAAATAATTTTAAATGCTTGTTTACAACGGAAAAATTAGAATTGTCAATTAAAGCATTCGAAATTCGCAAACCTCCTGACGTCGATAACAACATAACGGAACAAATCAAGCATTTTGAAAAATAGCGAGAATATGGCTCTGATACAGCTAAATGTCATTGTTAGAGAAAATCGTTCGTAAATCTAAAAGCAGTATACGATACAGTAAACCATCGTTTGTTGTTATAGAAGATTTACAACGTTAGAAGAGATTTTTCATTTATGAAAATTATTGAAATTTTGCTCAAAAACCGGATGTTTTACGTTAGCCTGAATGGAAAACAAAGCCTTGCGAGATATTAAACAAACGTTCTACCCAAAGGGAGTAATTTAGCAATGACGCTTTTTAATATCTATACAAATCACCAATCAATAGAGGAGGCTGATGACCTCGCCAATGTTTATCAAGCTAACAAATTTCTTGACATAGAATATACCCTAACAAGAACGTTGAACAATATGGACAAATACTATGCAGGTAATTCATTAATTTCAAAAATACAAGTACGCACGTTTCATCTAAGAAGCCAAGCAGAAATTAAATGTGCCGCGGAATGGTGTAATTTTGGAATATGATGAAAATCCAGTATATCTCGGTATAACCGTGGGTCTGACATATCGAAAACAGTATGAAAATGCTAAAAAGAAAATTTTATCTAGGAACGACACTATCCAGAAGTTGATCGCGGATCATCATGGTATGAGCGATAGCTTTACGTATGTCTGCACCGGAATATGCTTTCCCTGTTTGGGGGCAGTGTTATCATGCGAAGAAAGTTGATATCATCGCGGTGAATGATATGGCGCGTATTACAACCGGATATCTCAGACCTACGAAGATACACAATCTATACATTATTAGTGGTACTGCACCTTCCGACATAAGGAAGAATATTGCTGCTGATGTAGAGAAGACAAAATTCGAAATACACAACATGCTATGTATCGTCAAACTACAGTGACTTCACGACGTAGATTCCGAAGCACATTCCTGTACAGAGAAATAGCAGCGATAATGATGAAAATACAGAAAAAGACAGCAACGAATCATGCCCGGCCAATCTGGAGAACGCTAAACCGAATTCGTTCAGGTTGCGAAAGAACAAATTTGTTAAAATCGAGCCTAGCGACGGATAACAGTTGCGAGTGTGTTGAAGCGCAAACTATGGAACACCTAATTGAATTTAGAGTAGCCGGTGTTCGGCAATATAAGAAACGCGGACCGCAATACTTTACAAATAGCAGCATATTGGTCTAAGAAGATTTACATCGCGGAGGTCGGATTCGAATATAACTGCTCTTATATTAGAAGCTTCGACATTGGATGATAAGGAAATTTCACAACACGTAAATGTAACTACAGAAAAACCATACAAATGTTATTGATCAAAACAATAAACTAGATTGGCGTCGTGACAAATTTAGTACCTATTTTTAAAGAATCGAAGTAACATTATCGAGTAAATCGTTCGCAATCACCATCGTGACTAGATTATAAAAAAAAAATGAATTTAAGGAGTATGTTTTTATTGTAGTCGCAACAATCATATAACAAAAGATTGTCGTATAAATTAAAATAAATTATTTGTAAATCGTGCAATAAAATCGGTCATACGTGTACGCGTATCGCAATTACTTAAAAAGCAAAAGCTGTATAGAAAATATAAATATGAACTAATTTTGTCGATATATAAATATGGTGATTAGTTTACTCGCTTATTCCAGACTTTATAAAATATTTTATTGATCCGGTTTTACTAAATCTCGCGTTTGCTCTTTTAAATTGCGACATCTTTTTATATGACGCTTTCTAGATATGTGAATGAATCCACAGTATATAGACACGATTGATCAGTAGCCAGATAGAAGTTGAAGATATCGTTGTTCATCTCTAGGCTATTCCTGTTAAAGAATTTATCGTCGGGCCGAAATATTTATAAACGGCTATTATATAACTCTCCGATACTCTTACTAAAGTACTCTCAGTCGTACGGTTTTTTTTAATTATTCTTAATTTCCACTAGTTCTCGGTTCTTTCGACGTCTCGATTACGCGTACGATGATAAATTAAAAATTTAAATATTTCGAAAATTTTTTCCAAACACGAATTTGACGTTTTTATATATCGAAATTTTTCGATCACAAACAGCCGAAGTGAAATTGACGAAACAAATCGAACGTACTAATCTGTTAAAAAAAATGTTCTACGGACCGATCGAAAACGAGAAGATAATAAAACTAAAATTCTTTTTTTGTACTCCGAGTACAATTTTTAAAATATTAGGTAAAAAAAAGTAATAATAATAATATTTTTTTGCGAAGAAATAAAATATTAATTTTTCGCGAATGGAAGTACCGAAGAAATTTATTTTGTCGGCTTTTCTTTCAGACGAAAATATCTGGCTATTTTTATTTTTTTCAAAAATTAGAAAATTATTTTCACAATTAAAACGAAGCAAAATTATTTCGCGATAACGGACTATTGTCGTCGAATTTTTGAAAGCCATTAATGAATAATTAAAAAAAAAAAAAAGAAAATTACTAGGAAAGTTCAATCGAAAAGTATTTCCAATTAACGAAATGGATGTTGTCTTAATGAAAATAAAATAACAATTGTACAGATGACGATGATGTAGTGATGATGGAAACAACGTAATAATAAAAATAACAATAATAATAATAATTAAACTGGCGTGGAAGAATTAAAACACGAAATCAATAATGTTAACCGAAAATATAAAATTTTACATTCAGAAATGAAAAAACAAGTAGAAAATAAAGATAACGATAGTTCATTAAATTCGATGACAAATGTTGACGAGAAATTATTTTTTAAGAAGTATGTTTAACCATTTTTTATTATTAGATATAGAGTTCGGATTTTTTTTGTTTCGATAATTAGTGTACGCGATTGTGTATATATTATTACGCATATTACTTTTTTTTCTGTGTGTGTGTTGTTTGCAACATTTTATTGTTATTTTACGTTACTTTTCTTTGTAACATTAAGTGTTTTCTAAGATTTCGCTTTTATTTAATCGCTGTTTTTTGTTTTTATATTCATTATCATTATTATTTTCATTTATTCTTATATGTACATTTCGAAAAAGTTTTGTGCCGTTTAATACAAATTTAATGATTTTATATACTCGTTTATCGTATTAATAATAATAATAACAACGAAGTTATTTTATTTCAAACAATAATCGAACTATTCGATTCTATTTTTAAAACAATAATTTTATTACGATACATACGCAGGCCCGGATTAATGTTTTCACAGACCAGGGTCTAATAAGTCCCCGTAGAGCCCAACTCTTAGTCCAAACCTTTACATCGAAAATAAATTTTACGCTAATTTTCTACATCTCTTTTAATCCAAAATAAACAAAATACTCGAGATAATTAGTTTATAACATTTTCCACACTTAGCAGAAAAGTTGATTTTTTTTTAATCAGGCAACCCTTTAATTGGGCTCTGCGGGAAAATGTCTTGGGGTTTACGGTTTTTGGGTTAATGACGAGTTGGGTTATATGGGTTCAAATATTGTGATTATTACGAGTTGGGCTATGTGGATTTAACGTTTTAATATAGCTTTTAGATTTTTTCGATCTCGTCTAAAATTTCGCGGCTACGAAAAAAAGTTCCTCAACGGGTTGCGGCTTTCGTTTGCATCAGGCTCGAGGTTGCAGCCCCTTCAGTCCCCCTGTTAAACCAGGCATATACATACCATTCGTCGAATTATAATAATTTATAAAATTAAAACTATAACTCTCGCGGCCACATTTAATTCTTTTATCCGATATATCAAAAGTTGGTAGGACTGTCGCATAACTGATCTTCGCCGGTATGAAGACCGATTGAATCCTAGTGTTTGAACAATTCTTATATATCACGGCCATTTTGAAATGGCTCTAACCATTTAGATGAAATAATTCTATACACACATGTAGCGGATTTGAAAATGCCCTATACGGAAATTATGGATTTTGAACTACACCCACCCGCATAAAAATAATTAAAATTTGATATATCTCGGCTACTATTTTCTCGGAAATTGTTTTTTTAATCTACAGCGTATTTTTAAAAAATTCTAAAATTCATTTCCAAAACAAAAAAAAACCTTAAGGGTATCGCAAGCTGCTTTAGTTTCAATTAGTCATATTTTTGCCTTTCGTAATTCATATTATTATATCTTCATACTACGATTTATTTATAGAATTCGCGTTTTATTTATATTATGGATTAATTCGCGTATGTAAGAAAATGGTTACGTTCGTACATACATATTTAAAACAGAAACAAACAGACTTTAAAGATGAAAGCATCGATTAATTTCGAATTCGTTTAAAAATATATTTATCTAAAATCTCATGTACTACAATAATTCAGCGCGGAAGCTTGAAAATAATCGCCTGTGTAACACGAATTAAGTGCTTCAGGAAAGCTTCAAGCGTCGGAAACATCGCCGTAGTTAATATAAATAATAATAATAATAATAGTTAAAAATATTAATAATAACGATGATAATGATAATGATAAGAAATTTACCATCGTGATACGTAGTACGCGAATATAACGTATTCTTCCGCAAGGGTACGTTTCGCGTATTTGCGAAACTTTAAACCATCCAGTGCCCGTCTCTGGTTCAAAGTTCACACGATAAATGTACAAGTTGCCCGAAGAAAAACAGAAGACTAAAAGCTTAATACAACAATGTCTCACTCGGATGCGAAAACTTTTAATTGGTGATAAACGATACACTGGAAACTTAGCAAAACCTCTTCATCTTCGTCTTTTTTCTAATTCTTAATTAAACCTACACGACAAACTGTAGAACTGTGACAATAATAGTCACGAACGAGCTGCGATGATAATATCACCAGTAATAATAATAATAATAAAAATCACTTTAATACAAATAATTCTACTAATTAATGAATACCACCGGCTATGGATATAATTTTTTTCCGGTACAGTCGTGATTGTTGTCGTTACAAATTGGGGTTTTTAAAGTATATAAAATTACGCACTTCCGCGTAATTGAATATAAAATACATAATTTGTATATTCCGCCAAGCTCGCTGCTTATCGACAAATTTTAATTTTTTATCTATATAATATATTCTGATTTTCGGAAAAACTATATCGCTGTTTAATCCATATACGCAACTATTTACCTGAGTCCTTATTTACTTAGTACACGTGGTAAACTTATCGGATATATTTTCCGTTTCAAAATTATTATCTTTCGCTAACATATGCTGTTTTTGTAGAATTCAGCTGTAGCTAATATTTTCGGTGGTTCGAATAGGAAGGTAAAATTTTCGTAAGCTGTGGACACTGTGCCCGCGGTCATTAATACATCCTTGCTAGTTTGTACCCAATGTTCAATCTGTCTCCCTGCTACTATCCAAACTCACTTGTCCGATAATTCTCAACAAATCGAACGAACTTTATATCACTTAAAATACCATCTAATTTAAATATCTGGTACGTTTGGCTATAAAAACAAAACAAAAACAGAAAACTCTATTTTCCAAATACTGGAGAAATTCACCTTGAATCTGTTTCAAGGAATACTACTACTAGTACTTAATTTAATTCAATTTATTATTATCATATTTCATTACATAAAAATAATAATAAATAAAAATTATTTAATAATATATGATTAACAATAAATAAATAAAAATAATTAAAAATAATAATTAATAAAAATCAATAATAATAATTATAATTTAATTAATAATAATAATAACTAAAGTAATAACGATAATAATAAGAATTATTTATTTTTAAATGCTTTTCTCATTGACTTTTAATTCGCATTCATTCTGTTACAATTGTTCTCGGCTGCTTTTTGTAAAAATTCTCTCGTTTCTTCACTCGCGACGGTGCACATTAATCAAGATCGTAGTACAACTCCTACAAAAACTTACCCTTTTTTGTCCGTTATTTGTCCCTTAGAACAGGATACTCTCCCCACTTACCCAAATCGCCGTCCACTATAATTCTTTTTCACGTTAACGAGAAATGGACGTCGGTTACGTCCGGATAGACGTTAAAACGTTATTAAACTTTTCCTTTTAATTTTTTTTTTTAATACTGTACACATTTTCACATCTCTCTTTCTCATATTACCTTGGGGTGCAATTCGTTCGAATTATTTTTGAAATAAAGAACAATTTACTAAGCGGAACCGAAAAAATTCCGGCTTGCGAATATTTTTACTATAAATAAAACAAAATACTGCGACTGGTACCTTCTCTACATTTCCGCTAACTATATACGTTTGTCTGCTAAATTGCGTAATTATTTCCTTCACTACTCGGTTGGAATTATATTAGAAAATTACTTAAACGCTAGACTATTGTCCGCAGTTATATGCAATATTTCGTCAACTAAGAAATCACTGATGACTGGCGTCCCTCCAAACGAATCTTTACACATTATTTTTATTTGAAAACTTCCTGACATTACCGTTGCACTTATTACGTAGGATGCAACATTATCCGTTCAAATATTTTTTTTTCTCCAAAAAATTATAGAAGTAGTTAAGGAAAAAATATAAAGTAATATCTTGTTTGTACGTATAATATGTGGGGGAAGATAGCTAAAAGTATTTCTCTTCCCAAACTAGGAAAGGATGCCCCGCATGCAATTAACATACGTTCTATTATTATTATTATTATTATTATTATACGGGCGCCAGCTGCACTAACGGGCCATATGCGCCCACAGGCTTACTGTGGTCCTAAATCTGATTTAAGAGGCTCAGTGAATCTAGGAACAGGAACACATTATGAATATGGTCAGTAGATTCAGATAAAAGTTGAGGTAAAGAAGGAGGAAGGCTGTGCTGGATTCTTAATGTTGTGAGAGCATGACAGGATGTTAGTATGTGGGGTATGAGCAGTTGAGACATTTGGCAAAAGGGACAGAGTGGCGGGTCTGTGCCATGAAGAAGATAGGAATGGGTAAGGTTTGAGTGGGATATACGGATACGTTCTATTAGTTTGTGGGAAATCTCAATAAATTATATTATCCCGTTTAAGTCTTCGCGCAGATAAATCATTCCTAACACATACAGCTTGGTTTTCTTCCGGGATATTCCACCACCCAACAACATCGGCATAGTTCTACTAGATGAAACGAAAGCTTTCGATACAACTTGGCATGTATTATTGACAAAATGATACAGTGTCAATTCCCTCGTTATGTAATTAATATTATTCATAGCTATTTAGCAAATAGATAATAAATAAACAAAAAGATTAAAAGTAAAATTTAAAAAATGCGTGACAACCGAAATATCTATTCTAACGGTAATGATGATAATCGTATGTCTTCGGATAGCTCAGATGTCCACATCCAGGTTTCGTAGCGATTTTGTTAATACTTGACGTGTTTTTGACATAATGCTACCGATGTGGCGCGAGCTGCACACAGCACAGATCGCCGACTGTTTCCGGTATTCTCTAGTCATTGTTTATATAAACAATGTTATCAAGCGCACGACGAGGACGTGATACGGGACGCATCCAGCAGCAAATAGATTATTTTACGTTACGATCAATGAGTCAAGGTCTACTGTGAAAACATGCTCAGCGGATGTTCCTCAAGGTAGTATTTTGGATATCTTTCTGTTTACTTTGTTCTTATCCGATTTCCCTAATCTGACTGATATTCAGATTGCTCTTTACGCGGACGACGCAGCTCTTCTCTGTATACTTCTTATATACCTAAAGCAATTACTGATAAGTTACAGACAGGAATAAATCGAATCGTGCCTTATTATAAGAAATGGCAAATTGATTTAAACCGCGATGATAAACCGGGGCTATATTTTTCACCCGCAAGCGAACCACATTTGAAATTTAAATTCCACCGTAGTAAGCTGGTCAAAACACGTTCGTTAACTCGGGTTAATCTTAGATAACGGACTAAATTTCAGCAAACAAATCGTTTTACCGTGAAAGCTAACAAAACCATATCTACCATATATCCACCAATTAACGGAAAATCATTTATTAATGTTAATAACACATTAATTCCGTATAAAACACTTATTCGTCTCGTAATGCCGTACCCAGCATGGAGTTTTCTTTCAAATATCAATTTTCACAAATTACAATTATTACAAAACCGGTGTCTGAAATGTGTACTAAATGTCGCTAGATACGGCAGAATCGTTGACACGCATACTACTTTAATCGTCTCTTATATTAAGGATCATTAAATTTAACGCCTAATTTCTGCAATGACTAGTCCACGGTAATCATTTAATTTCTACCATAGATATACTTTAATTTATGTATAGTACAAAAACATAAGAGGTTCAAAAATAACCTTTATATTTTACGATTTATTATTTCTTCTATATTTACTTACTGTCTAACGTGTGCCATTCTTTTGTTTTATTATTATTATTATAACTTTTTCTTTTTCGTTGTACAGTTTTTTATAATTTCTTTACCGTCATTACATTATAAGTATAAATGTTTCTTTTATATATTACGCGTCTTTATATGAATTCTGTTGTCATTTTGGGGCGTTACGTAATTATTAACATTTTTTGTTTTTATTATTTTCTCTGTAAATTATGTTGAAGTATATATATATATATATATTGTTGTTGTTGTCGCCATGTACGATACCTCGATATCCATCCGGATCATATGATTAATTTTTCTAATCTTTTTAAACCGCATTTAAGATCCCAATTTGCGGCTACGATTTCAGGTGGTTAAACATAGCAATACACCGAATATAGACGTAGAAAGCTAAAACATAATTTATTTCAATTTCCGGATAATATATTTAATTAATAATAAATCAAACAAAATATAACAACAATCGCTAAAAGTTTTTAATCGCGAAGCTTTTCGACAGTTACGTCATTTTCACGCATCAAAAAGTATTACATCTTTTCTTTATATATGAATTACCAGAAATGTTTATATAACGACAACTTAAAATTTGATATACATATTTCACTAGCCAGACGTAATTTCAATTTTAGATTTATTTACAATAAATTTTATTTATAAAACCGATTTTGAATAATTCTTTATCAAAATTGATAAATATCTCCAAGCCTGGTTCAGGTTCCATTAAATGTTGAATATATTGGAGAGTAGTGATTTTATTAATTAATAATAAACCAAAAAAAATATAACACAATATAAAAAAAGATATAAAAAAAGATGTAGTAATAATAAATTATTATTATTAACATTCATTAATAAAAAATCAATTGAAAATTAGTTAAATCACTAATATTTATTTTCTTAAAGAAAACACAAAGCTTTTCGGCATTTACGCCATTATCAAGTGAAACTTTTTAAAACGTCATAATTTTAAAAATATAAATTAAATATAAGTACTTAAAAATATGTGATGGTGATTGTGAAAATATGCTCCAAAAATGCCGTCTGCTTCTGTTCTGTCTATTTTTTGATCTGTTGAAATTTAATATCAATATATTTGTTTATTAATTTTGTTTTTTTATATTAATTTTTTCTTATTAATATAAAAAAACAAAATTAATAAACAAATATATTGATATTAAATTTCAACAAATCAAAAAATAGACAGAACAGAAGCAGACGGCATTTTTGGAGCATATTTTCACAATCACCATCACATATTTTTAAGTACTTATATTTAATTTATATTTTTAAAATTATGATGTTTTAAAAAGTTTCACTTGATAATGGCGTAAATGCCGAAAAGCTTTGTGTTTTCTTTAAGAAAATAAATATTAGTGATTTAACTAATTTTCAATTGATTTTTTATTAAAAAATCACTACATTCCACATTATATAAAAAATTAAAATTCATTAATAAACCAACACGACAGAAGGCAGAAATATATATATATTATAAAAGTCAGTTGTTTATAAATTAAATTATAAAAAGATTGTGGAAAAATATATCGTATGTAGCAGAAACAGGTAGATAGTTTAAACATAGATGAAAAGAGCATTTGAACTAGTATAAAAAAACAATGATAATAAATCACTGTACGATAAATGTTGTAATCAATTGAATCGTGAAATAAATACCTAATATTAACAAAACCCTATCATTTATATGTAAAAAAAAATATATTAAAAAAATATATATTAAAAAAAAATTTAAATTATAAAATTTAAGGAATAAAAATAATTTATTAAACGAGTTAATAACATTCGAGGATAAATTAGCTTCAATGATCACATTTCCTCTGTACTATTTAAAGCATTGTAATAGTAGGTGATATGCTATAAATCGGTTTGATATTAAGTATATTTTTATATGTAATTTTTGTTACTGTTATTATTAATAATTTCTTTGATTATCGTTAATTTATTTCTAATTTTAAAATGGAGCAATTGCCAAAAAGCTTTGTTATCCGTACACATAGCAACTAGCGATTTATTTATTTTTTTTTGTCGATACCACTCAAGGGCATAAGCGATCACAATTGCGAGATAATATTTACTTTTCTCTTGCATACTGCGTGAGCTTCTGGACGAAAGTGGCATTGGTCCAATCCTTTATATTGTTGATTCAGTTCGTTCGGCGACTTCCTGATCTTCTTCTACCCTCAACTTTCCCTTGAGTTATAAGTTGTAAGAGCATATCAAATAAAATGAATTATATTTGTAAAAATACCGAAATGAACTGCGAAGACAAAGTTATCGAGGATATTAGGAGAGGAAGTAGTAACTAATCAAGACGAAATATATCAAACCTGATATTTAATCGGTAAAATACGATGATATTGTCAATTAATGTTGAATATATTTTTTTTTTTTTTTTTTTTTTTTTTTAAATTATAGATAAAGATACAATCTTAACCTATCAGGTTAAATAAGCATCAATTTAAAGGAGTGTAGCCTGATCTAACATATGTTAATGTATTAATCAAGCCAATGGGTTTAAAGTCAATGGCCCAGTGGCCATGACTTTTGCCATTCTGTTATTGTATCTGTACTTTGTAATTATATAACTAGATCGATCGGGTGATGCCTCTTCAGCCGCCTGACGTCTAGTTCGGTATCGAGCAATTGACTGGCTTCCACGTTGACGTGTTGCTGTAACCGCTTCCTGTGGGCAGTTGCGTGTCTTCCAATTTCTTCGTTAACGAACGGAATTTGTAGATCTCGATGCACATCGTCATTTCTAGAATAACGATACGCGTCGACAATCGCTCTTAATATCACATTTTGTCTGGCCTGGATCTTCGCTCTGTTAGACCTACTGGCACAGCCCCATAATTGCAGGCCATAGGTCCATATTGGCTTTATAATCTGCCGGTACAGTAAGCATTTGTGTTCTACATCCAGCTGCGACTTCCGTCCGATAAGCCAATAGAGTTGTTGTGTTGTTTTCTTTATCTGCTTACTTTTCATTCGGACATGTACTTCCCAATCGGAGAGTAGTGATTTTATTAATTAATTAATAATAAACCGAACAAAATATAACACCAATAATCACCAAAAGTTTTTTAATCGCGATTTCGACAATTACGTCATCGCCGTCTTCTAACAATGTGTCCAAAATATTCTGTTTTCTTCTCTGTTATCCATTTTTTCAGCATTATCGTTGATTCTAAGACTTTCTGATTTGGTATTTTAGAAGGTCACGATGCAGAAAATTAAAATTATTCTAATGTTAAGCGAATTACAAACTTTGTTTACTTCGAATAAAGGTAAACTTATTTTATCTCTATACCTAGCTTTGAACTAATTTCTTTTTAGTCGATAATAATAATAATAATTTTGCAAAGCCTATCGTATAAATCTATATCGCTTGTTGTTTGCGTTGCGTTTACAATATTTATAGATTCTGCTATAATAAAAAGTATTTTAACTAAAAAAGTTAAATATATGTTTTGTTTTTTGTAAAAAATCTACATTCCAATTTCAAATACACTTCGATAATCTCCTCGGTTATTATGTACGTCTATCTTAAATACTATACACGTTTTGCGCAATCCCCGGTTTCGATAACAATCTGTTTTAAGACAATTTTCTAATGAGTTATAGAGATTTTTATTATTCGATAACCGTGCGTCTTCGCGAGTCTTCCAGTTTAGATAAATCCGATTAAAAACCAAGAAATGACAAGTTTTCATAGGATGTATACACAGCCCGCATTAATGTTCACCATCGCTAGAGAAGAAATGAGAGAATTGTGTAGACTAAAGAAGGTAAACAAGAACAGGTGTAGTAAAAAATTACAGAAAGCAACCAAGAACAAGTGTAGTATTAAAGAAGGCAACCTGGAACAAGTGTAGTACTAAAGAAGGCAACCTGGAACAAGCGTAGTAGAAGATTAAAGAAAGCAGCCAAGAACAAGTGTAGTATAAAACTACAGAAGGTAACCGAATAAATATAGTAGAATGAATGCGGATTAAAATGCCAACGAGAAAACGGTATAAAAATAGTTTTTCCCCTTCAAAATTACAACTCCAGCAATTGGACTGAAACGAGAAATAACTTGTTAGGGGTTAGCATCCAGCGATGGACCCCACCGAGATATTAGGCCGGATAAAACGATCGACTACGTTTTAATCTACGAAAATCTGGACTAGTGTCATCGCCGTTGCGTGTGTGTTTCCAAACGGCTTACATATTGCTTAACAGAAAGTTTTGATCTCGTCTTTCACGTATGGGATATTTAAGTCTCGATGTAACGGTGCGGTTCGATACGTACCAAGGTGGGGAGACGATGAGTCTTATGGGCTTGTTCTGAAACCGTTGTATCCTGTTTATGCGTGTAACTTTTGCACAACCCCGTGTCGACACAAGCTTTATAATTACTTTATAAACTAGAAGTTTGTTTTCTAGTGACAAACACCTGCCAAGAAGCCAATTTAATTTGTGTAATTTTATAACTGTTCTCTTTTTTAGCTAATATGCTTCTACCATGTCAATTTACGATCCAAGTGTACGACTAAGTATACATATTTTTCTTGGCTAATAGTCACCTCATTTATTTCTAATGGAACAACGTTAAACATGTTTGTAAGTAGTAGTATACTTTTTCTGGGTAGTTCCGGTAAACAGTTTATTGGTAATTAAATGAAATCCCGGGCTCTTTTTTTTTTTTTTGTTAAATTTATCGATTATATATTTGATTTCGATGGGAGACGTTGGCGCAATCGGGGAACTTAACTGCAAAGGCGCAATTAAAAATTCATGAATTTGCATCATTAGATTGTAAATTTGGTTTGAAGACACCGGAGAAATATTTGGAAAATATTCCCACTTTTTTTTTGCCAGTTCTAGCCCATGTATAATCGGATTTACGAATTGGTTCGGTTGTATAGATTTATTTCTGCTATTAACCGCTTTCCAGAGGTTGTAATTTGTGCCTCCGTGGGTGAAAGTTCCTATAGACAGCGTTGGAAGGAATTATTTTTCGACGTCGTTAAGTAAAATTTTTATTTCGATGTTTTATTTAACAATGTTTTCTAAAAGGGATTTCGAGGAGATTGCCATTTTCTACGGATAATTCTTTTTTCTTTCGCCAGATAGAGTACATGTCGCGGTATATTATTTATTTCTTTTATTTTATCAATGTTTGGAGTAGATTTCCATGCGATACTCTGAATAATTTTAGTAAAATACTAAACCGCTGCAAGATTTTAGTGATAAATTTATTTTTAATGTAGAGTTTATGGACGCTTGAAAATTTTCCCAATTTATATATTTAATATGTAGACAGGGAGAATTTTCTGAGTTTATTAAACCTGTACTCACGGTTAAAATTATATGATCAAATCATAAATCAAAATTGGAATCGATATTTATGTTCAACATTGAAATCCCGTTAGTTATGAAATCCAGAGCATCAGGACGTTTATTTAAGCCTGTAGGCAATATGTTGGTGCACCCGTTGCCACGCAACCGAAATTTTTATTTAACATTATCTTATTTAATAGTTTTCCTCTAGGATTAGAAAATCGTGAACCACATCTTATGTTTTTCGCGTTCCAGTCAGCGCTAGAGATGAACCTATGACTTAACGCTTTATTTTGTTTATTATTTCATTTTTTTTTTAACAGGAACATATAAAAAGAAATTGACTTTTGGAAAATATATAAAAATTCTAATTTTATCTTTTTCGTTTTTAATACCTCAGGTTAATCAAATTTAATCAAATTCGTAGAAAATACGATAAAAAATATTAAAATCAGACAATTTTTTTTATTTTAGATAAAATGAAATAGAAAAATGAAGCGAAATATTTTGATACGCATCTCAACGTATTGGTAATAAAAACCAAAAAAAAAAAAACAGTGGAAGTGTATCGAAACATTTACCGTGTAATTTAATTCGTAATTATTTATATTTAATTGATATATAATTTCGTCATTAATTATTTCACTGTTTCCGGCGAATTAAAATTTAAAGTCATGCATCAAAACTACCGCGCTCTCGTCGATTAATACTAATTAGTTAGGCCCGTGTACAGGGTCGCAATTTATAATTTTATAAAGCGTCCCCGACCTCTTTAAACAAAAAATATTAATGACGTTAATAGTGCACCAGTAATTATATTAAACCCCGGATTTCAGCAATAACTTAATTAAAGACAAGGTATAATCAGATTTAACGACCACTTTTTTTTTTCATTTTACGAAATGATAAAATACGCGATACGATGAAAATTTTTAAAATATATATGTAATAATAAAATTTGTTCGTAGGTCGTCGTAATTGGAAGACCGTGTCTCCGCAGGCATTATATACAATTATTGTTTACATTATATTCCCATGAAAATATAGACAAGGGACACAAAACAATCACTCGCAACAACGCTATATATATATATATATATATATATATATATATATATATATATATATATATATATAAATACGTGCGCACTTTCGCGTCAACATTTATTTCCGTACTCGAGCGTTCGACAAACTTTGGAATCAACGTCTAGTTACACATTTTTCTTCAGCCAATTATGTCCTAAGTGTCTCCTATACTATGATATTGCAATTCTTGCAATCATCAATCATAATCCGGTCGGGGCTTATTGAACCTGAGTCTCAGTTCCTCACTTTTCTTCAGAATATGATATTTCCCGTATAAGCATCGGTCTAACCACATTCCAAAGTACTTGGTTGGTGTCTCTATAAAGGTTGCCGAACAAAAGTGGCGATTTTGAAAGATGATATATTTCTAACACGATGTATCCATTCTATTGTGACGTGATTTGAGCGGAATCCAAACTGATAATCAGGTATTACGCTGGAGTTTTTCAATAGCAGGAGTCTCGACAGTACCAATTTTTTAAAGACTTTAGACAAAACAGACAACAGACTAGTAGGCCGGTATAACGATATTTCATCCAGTTTAGAGATTATTATTAACTGAGCCACCTTCCACTAGAAAAGTACTATCCTTGGAATACACTTAATCATTTTACCTGTGATCAAGTCACGGGCGCTTTGTGATCGTCCAACTTGATTATCAATGCTTTAACTTCCGACGGTTTAAACGGTTTTATTGGAGGAGACATGTGGTAAAGGCGTAGTTAATTCACGCTCTACTCCATAGAAGGTGTTTAATTGAGAATCCGGCTTGTGCGATTTAAATGTTTCCTCCAAGAAGTCGCCATTTTTCCCTATCACTATGAGCTCAACCACCATTCGAGTTTATGACAGGAGGAATTGTTACTTGAGGTCTTCTAAATCGTTTAGTTACCCTCCACCGTGAATAATCGCAGTTGATACTAGACAGGGTACAATAATGACCTAAATGTGTCATTTTTATGCTGTTTCAGAAAGCAATTTAATTATCTATTACGTCTGTTTAATTATGATTTGTGGACAGGTAGTCTAAAATTTTGTCAGTATTTACGTGCCTGCCTTTTACTTCTAATAGTATGTCGTATAGAGGAGGGGTAGTTTTTACAATTTAGGTATTCTATTGCCTCGTCGATGTTATCCCGATTCTGAAGAGAAATATCGAGTTTAAAATTATCATCGATCCATGAAGCATAAGGCAATCAGTTTTTTTTATTTATTATAAAATTATAGTTCTTTTCTTTTAATAATTAGTAATGGCCTAATTTCCGAAAACACTGCAGAGTAATCTGATGATGAGTCGAAAAAGTTCTACATTAATATGTAATGAGTTTTTGCAAATAAAAAAGTCGAGTATGTTCGGGATTTTGTGACGGGCGGTATGTTGGTTGGCCAGTGGAGTAAACAGAAAGATTATTTTTTATTACACGATCATATAACTGATAAGACGCGATCCAAATAAGTTATGTTTCGCATTGTAGTCCTAAGATAAATCCGTTGCCTAAGGTGTGAAAGAATTCTTTTAAATTACTCTGTAATATCTTTTGTATTTCCTTCCTAAAAATTGAGCGTTACTTGTGTATAAGAAGTTGTTGGTGTGATGTGCAGATTATCAGCAACATAAGCATGATCTGAGAAGATTTGCATCTACAGAGGGATGAGTACCTCGTAAAACCACTCCAAATGACCTATCTTGTTTTACTTGGTAAGCATGGTATTTTTTATTATTATACCTCTATAATTGTCGAGGTTATCTACTAGAATTTTGGTTGTAGTTTTAACGGAATTTTTTAATCTATACAAGAATTATAATAAAGATTTAAAATTCATTTCGATAAACAAAACACCAAGGGTGATCTCCTTCTGATATTTGTCAAAACTGCAATTTTTGGTTCTAACTCTGAAAGTTTATGAAATGAAATTCTGCACGATTAAAATAGTTATGTATGTAACTGTTTTGAATAGTGTATAATTCTTATCCAAAATATATTTTTGCAAAACTGAAATTTTTTGTTATAACTCCGAAAGCTTAAACGAAATTCTACACGATGTTATGTATGTAACGGTTTCGAATAGTATGTAATTCTTATCTAAATATATTTTCAGAAAAACACAATTTTGCGACTACTGAACCAAAGCTGGGTCGCGGTCGCCCAAGTACTATATATATATATATATATATATATATATATATAATATATGTATTTGTGTGTGTGAAATGGTTATTAAAAGAGCGTATGCCGCTGGCTATTGATAAAGAAAGATGTTATTAATAGAATTACCACTTAGTTCAACGCATTCATTTTCACCCGGAATAGAACATCACGACACAATTCTCAAGAGGACCAACAGAATACGAGATGATAACTGAACAAGAATTAATACTCTGTATTTTTAAATTATTACGCCCATAGGTAATTTTCAAAATCTATCAACTGGAAATAGTACAATAACGATATCGTGGTACATTTATGAAGAAGCCGTGGAATATTTCCCAGAAAGAAAATATGTTCGATTTGTGAAATTCGTTATAAACAAAAATAAGCCTAGTTTTCACGTCGATCGTCTGCGTAATGTGATAATTTTATTTAATTTTCGCTATAATTTTAATTTTGTTAACCAGTCTATGGCTACAGGTCTCTTAGACTGCTAATATACTCTAGCACAGTGACGGCTCGTGGTTAAAAAATCTAGCGGTCGCAATTACACCTCCACCCCTCTCTGGAACATAACACACAAAAATTTCTTTTTGTCTCACACAACATCGTAAAGTAACATTAATAATGTTAAAATCAACAAAGTGTAATACAAATACATTTAAAACCGTAATCAGAAAAATTAAAAATTATGAAGTTAAATTATCGATCCAAAGATAAAAAATTGTAATATTAAACGGAAATATATAAAAAAAATTATTCCCGCAAAGTAGAAAATTTATACAATTAGAAATGTATAAAAAAATTTAAAATACCAAAACGAAAATACTACGTATAATACTTAAGTATTCTTATTTTTTCACAATTTATACTAAACAATCCTTTAAAAATGAAATCTTCAATTGCCATATAAATAATAAAGCTTCTGTAAGGAAAAAATTCTAAGTATATTAACAGGGGTCAGTAATAATACGAACAACATAAGCTAGAAAGAGGCAATGAAACATAAATGTACACAAGTAAAAGAAAGAAACCGCGATAGAAATTCGAAGAAGAAAAAACTAATCTGGGAAAGAGATGAAATATAAGTCGTAGACTCATTAGTATGCGCACGCAACTGCACCCGCGTGTTATGAACAATCCAATGAGAAAAACCTATTCTACCGCATCAAGCGTGTATGTGTTACTTCAAGGACTCTCGATTGCAACTAGCAATCGTCTATTCAGTCCTATGTAAACTCTACACACATAGTAGCATTAGGTGCAAAATCTCCATATAACATTCTGACGCCTTCGTCAGCTTGCATCGTAACCATTGTAAGTAGGCATTTCAAAGCACTTTTTAAAAGATTTTTAACTTTTTTATAATATATTCTATGAAAAATATATAATTAAAATTTACTTATTTCGTTTAATCTCTATAATAAAATAATTAGTTCTTTTAACTACTTTATTACATCAGCTGTTCTGGATATAGTAGTCAGGCAACCGTGCAACCTTTATATACAAGCCGACACTGCTTTAATATTAAGTATAAAAGTGCAAATTCATAACAGTAGTCTGTTTTCTGCTTTTTCGCACTGACAAACAGTTGATTACGTCATGTCTCATTCCCGCATTAAATATCCGCCCGTGTCCGGTTTTAATTCTATCTAGGACATTCCATTCTTTCGTGGATAAATCCATTCTTGAAACTTGTTTCCCTCGGTCCACGACTGAATGAGAATTATTTGTACATTCTAAGTTCCCCTTCAATGTCGTTTTCCACTTATCGAAATCTTTGAAATTTACTTGATTCGGAAACGATGAAAAAAAATCCTTCACCTTACAAATATATAACACGACGGTGAGGAGGCTAATAACGAAGTTTTATCGACGACGCTTATAAATAGTTTCACGTAATAACGAAAACTCATTTCCAACAAAACTAAAGGATGTTTATTTATATATATATATATATATATATGGGTGTGTGTGTGTGAGGGGGTGAATGTATGTGTATGTATGTGTGTACGTATGACGTATTTAACTTTGATGAGATATCGTTAAGAAATGATTAAAAACACCTAATTTAAATGTCAAAAACTTTCGACAAGTTGGTGCCGTTGCCTCCTTGTTTGCAAACTGAAACGAGAGAAAAACTAATTAAAATAGAAAATGCGTTAATTAATAATTTTAAGAAAAGTTCAACACGCCAATAAGTAATATATAAATTTATGTACATATATATATATATATATATATATATATATATATATATATATATATATACACACACGTATATCGATAAAAATAGAAAATTTAAGTTTAAAACTTCGTGTATTCGAAGAGAAAATTCAGTTATGTTTAACTCGCCAATCCAGACAACTAATGTGGTACGGGATTTTCGATTTATTATGAAAATCAGGTCGAATCGTTATCGTTATACATTTCTAATATTACGTAACGTTATTAAGATTAAGTAGTAGTAATAAAACAGTAGTTGATAGTGTGAAATAATATTAATAATAATAATAATGATAGAATAGTAGTAGTAGTGGTATTAGTAATGGTAATAATAGCGGTAGTATAATAACAGTATACTAGACAGTCACAGTAGCATTGCACCTGTAGTAGTAACATCGTTTAACGGTTTAACGTTAATTAAACATCATAGTTTCCATAAGTTCGTTATCGATATAATGACCGCGGTGGTATGTTTAATTAAGAAACTTTCCCAATCAACGGTTTAAATTTATTTCATTTTCCCGCGAAAAATAAAAACGCTTCAACGTGAAAGTATTAAGAAAAAAATAAATAAAAAATATGAAGAAGAAGCACAAGTAAGCTCTAGCTCACTCTATAAATATTTAATCCTAAATTAAGGTTAATGTTCAAACGGTACATGACGCCATCGAGATGATAGTTAAATCGGTGCCTGACGGCATTCGTGACTTGTTTAAACGTGGAATATCGCTAAAATCGTTAAGGCATTTGAAAACATTTCAGTTTAGCATGTACTTTTATCGAAGTCGTAAATGATATAACAACGGTGGTGACCGATTGGAACTAGTTAATTACTTTCACGACAGTTCGGTGGTATTTATGTTAGCAACTTATTATATTCATACACGCGTGAACAACGTAAAAGCAGACGTTATATGTTCGTATTGATTTATAAATTTTATAGATCAAACGATTACAGAGCGGAGACTCCTAGTGAGGTTCTATTGGTGCTACGTGGGAAGACGATATACGTAAAATAGCTGACGTCAAGTGGTTGAACAAAATTACACGACCGGACTGCGTAGAGAAATTCAGAGAAAACCTACATTTTCAGCGGTGGATTAGACAATTACAAAGATCTTTCTCTGAACAACGGTACGCGCTGTTGGAATTCGCAATGAAACACTTTTCCTTAACGAGTACTCGATTGACTGTTCCATTATAATCTAGTCAAACACGTAATTGTTTTTTAAATACGCCAGAATCGATTTATAACCTCCATTTGATTCCACTTAAAAGTAATTATAAAATTACATATACATAACGAGATTTCCAAATTATGTTAAGAAATCTATGTATTAAGTAATTTTTATTAAGAATATAATAACATAAAGTTATGCGTGTACTAATAGACGTAAATTTCATTTTATCTGGCCATTGTCTGTTTAAAATTAATATAAAGTAATTTCATAAAAATGCTCAATTTACTTACATAACGGAAGATAAACATTAACGTCCCGATAGTATAGGTAAGTGTATAGTAAAAAATAATGTCATATCCGGGAATTAAGAATGAAAACAGTCAATTCCGATAATAGAAGCGTTAATGTACACAGAGCACCTCGGAAAATTGATAAAGAAGAAGAAGAAGAAGAAGCACTGTATTTCTTATTATTAAGTTACATGCACATAAGCATATTAAATTTTAAAAATGAACAATTTACCCGTACCGAAATATAAAACAAAAATTCTTCCCAGACAAACAAAAAATAGAAAAGCTTATATGATAGGCTTATAAATATCAAATGTATAAATTACAGGAAAAATTTGTATAAAAACCTGTTCCAATATATTAGAATAAAATTATAACTTACTCTATCACAATATAATATCTTAAAAATATCTTAGTCTATTTGCTGATACTAGAACTAGAATTTAATAGCCGGCTTACTATAAACAGATATGTTTTATACGTCTGTGCTTGTACCTCTTATATCTGTGTCGCAGAGACTGGTAGTCGTAATCTCCTATCGAATATATTACTACATTATCAGATGAGCTGCAGTTGGCGAAAAAATTTTTCGCTGTATTTTTAATCATTTCCTGTATGTAAGGAAACGTTAAAATATCATGCATAGATTTAATTTTAGTAAATCTTGGTTTATTCAAGATAATTCTTAAACAATGATTTTGTAGTCTTTGCATCTGATTTATACTGCTATTGCTAGCATAGCTCCAGACCGGACTCGCATACAATAATTTTGGTAGAATAACTTTTTTGTAAATGAGGAATTTGTTTTGCGCCGGTAGTGCAGACTTTTTGTTAAATATTGGAAATAGACAACCCAATTTGCGCATCGTTCTATTTACACAATCATTAATATGCCTCGTAAACGTAAGTCGTCTATCCATAGTTATGCCTAAATATCTTACATTTTCCTTCCAATCGAGGTAATTGTTTTTGACTCGAACGAAGTGATTAAGTAAAGGCCTACGTCTAGTAAAAATGATTGATTCAGTTTTTTCATCATTAATTTTAATTTTCCATTTGTAGAAAAATTTTGATATTTTATCAATTGCACTTGTTAGTCTGTTACTGATTGTGTCAAGGGTACCATTAAAGAAGTATCATCAGCATAAAGGTTTATGTCTACTCCCGGAATGGTTGGCAAGCTATTCAAATAGAGTGTAAAAAGGAAAGGACCTAGGATGCTCCCTTGAGGTACCCCAGCTTTAATAAATCTCATGTTAGATTTATGGTTTTTTATTTTCACGTAAAACTTCCTGTTCATTAAATAAGATTTAATAGTGAATACTAGATAAGGAGGAAATTCATATTTGATTAATTTATAGATAATTCCATCATGCCAGGTTGTGTCGAAACGCTTTTTCAATGTCCATCAAGACTACTCCTGTATGTTTATTCTGATTAAAATTATCGGTAATTTTATCGCAAATTTTAGCTAATTGAATTGTGGTACTGAGTTTTGGCCGAAACCCAAATTGTGAGTCAGATATGATAGATCGACTCACGCTGAAATCTCTTAATCTGACCAAGAGTACTTTCTCAAATATTTTACTTAAATTACTAAGTAAGCTCACTGGCCTTACATTTTGTACCAGAGAGGCATCCTTCCCCGGTTTTGGTATGGGTATCGTTACCAACAATCTCCGCGACAGAGGATAATAACACAGACGTAAACATGAGTTGAACATATTGACTAAGGCAACTATTGCTTTGAATGGTAGATTTTTAATCATTTTTATATTAATTTGGTCATGACCAACTGAGTTGTTTTGTCTAAGAGTAGAGATAATTTTTTCGATCTCTTTAGGTGTTGTAAAATTCCTAGGTAAAACTGTTGCAGAAGTATGAAGTGAATAATTGTTTATTGTCTGCTTAATTTTCCTTTCATGATATCTAGTTGACGTGTGATCATTTTGGCCATAAATAGTGCTAAAGTGTTCAACTAAGATTTCTACTTTATCTTCAATTGCGTACGCAACCTTGTCTGCACTGGTTGGGATTTTTATAGGGGGCAGTTCGGTTTGACTCTTGCAGAAGTATTTATTTACTCTCCATAGACTATTATCAGCTGGTGATAGGTTTTTGAGGAACTTATCATATTGTTGATTTCTTTCAATGATTAATCTTATTTGTACTGCCTTGTTTAATTTAGTGTACAATCTTTTATAATTAATAGTGTTTAAATTATGAGATCTTTTGATGACATTTACGAACGTAATTTTTAATTTTAATAAGCATTTTTGTGCTATTTGAAATCGAATTTGCTCGTGATTTTAATACAACCTGCGGGATAGCGTTATGTGCGGCTTTTGTTATGATAGAATTAAAGTAGGTAATATATTGATCTATAGATTTTGAATTAGGTAAGGTTTTTGGAATGATGATGTCTTTTTGTATGCATTGTTTGAATGTATTCCAGTTTTCTCTGTAGTAGTTGAAAGACTGAATCGGTTTTTTGTAATTTAATGACATGTTAAACATTATTGGGTTATGATCAGATGATAACTTGCTTACAGATATGTGAGTATTAAGTCCGTGATAGTTCTTTGCAATAACAATATCAATAATACTAGGTGAAGAATTTGTATTTCCGGGGAAATAGGTAGGCTCGGATGGTGTTTTAATTTGAAAGTTTAATCTGTTACGCGTGTTTAGTAAAATATTTCCTGCTCTGTTGGCATTGTGACAGTTCCAAAATCTGCTTTTCGCATTTACATCTCCAATTATTAAAACATGCGTTGATGTATTTAATAATGACTTTATGTCTGTCTCAAAAAAGGTAGGCTTAACTGGTGGTCTATAGGCAGCAAATATTAATACGGTCTTAGTCAGCACGAGATTACCGTTTGTTTCCTTTCTTTACTTTACTTCCAAGAAAAACTCGGAGAACAATCGACTTAAACAGGCTTTTAAAATATTAAGATCATAAGTGGGATTCGAACTCAATTCGTGCGTATAGAACGCAAATTATTTTGCTGTATATGTGATGGATGCTGACTACATATTTTGTCATCCAAAGTATCCAACTTTATTTCCGACCTTCTATATACATATTGCTTTTTTCTCTCTTACTATACATATCTTTTATATATATATATATATATATATATATATATATATATATATATATATATATAATAATTTTTATTACACTAAATACTTCTTATGATTTATTTTTCTCCCAGTTATATCTTCTTATTCTTTGAAAGATTCGATGCGTCCGTGTTCAGTTCGGTGTAATAAGTTTCCGCACTATATAAAAATATTGGAAATATTAATGATTTGACAGTGCAATTTTAATTTTTTTATTTTCTGCACGTGAGTTTTGTACGTCAACGTCATGCAGGGTGATAATTTCCTATTCGGCACACTTGGCGCTGATTAGGAAAGCTAAACCATAGCTCACAATTTGTCGCTGATAGAAAAACGGTAGAAGGTTTACTTGCGCAGGTGTTCCTTTCATTAGATACCGATAAGATTTTTACACCATTCAGCAAACTCGTTCGTGGCATATGTACTCCAGTCGGATTGGTGAATATCAATTTCGAGCGAGCAGACGAGTATCCGGCGCCCAAAAACCGGATCCTTTGGGCTAAAAGAGTAAACCCTAACAGAAAATCTTCCAGCAGGCAACGGTAAACTACTGGAGTATGTTTCTATGTTGACAATATATATATATATATATATATATATATATAAAAACAAAATCATACACACAGTTTAATCACTAAAAAAGTTTTTTATTGCAAACTTTTCGACAGTTACGTCATTATCAAGCATACACAATAAACGTTATGAAAAAATGTTAGTGGTTAAACTATGTTTTATCTACAATTCATAAAATCACTACTGTCCGATACATCAACATTTATATATATATATAATGAATTTTAGATAAAGATGTTTAATTTAAGATTGCGAGGTGCATATATCCGACGTTATGGACGCAAATTTTTATGATGTATTTAAATAATTAAAAGTTGAAAGCCGGCAATTTTATAATTAGTTTAATTTTATTTTTCAGTTTTGATTCCCTCTTATTCTATATTCAGGCTTTTTGAAATATGGATACTCTTTATTTGCAATTTTATTATTTAATTATGTTTATTATTATTATAATGTCTCTATTGGTTTTTAGATTTGTTTTATAATTCTTTTATATGAACCAAACTAGAGTTTTGAATATGTAAACGTTTTACGAAATATTCTCAAAATTTATTTTTACGACTAGAAAATTTAGGACATATTTTTTATTTTAAAAAATTTTAAACTTTTATTTTCATTCCAAACGTTACTGAATGGATCATACGACCAAAAAGGTGCAATCGAAAACGCGAGTTTTATGTATATACGGAATAGTTAACAAAATTTTTGACGATCGCGCTATGTTAACGTATAACAACGTGGCTTACTTGAAAGACAAACGAAATCGAAAAGGTTGACCGCTTGTAATATCTGTACCAAAATTCCCCACTAATATACTAACGATACAGCATACTTCTTTCCAAATGCCATTATATATTCTCGTGTTATTACAATTATTTATGTTCTATCGGGGGAACAAAATAAATGAATTATCGTTATTGTAACATTTGTCCCCCCCTATATATATTCTAATATGAATATTTCATTTCAAGTTTATTTTTTAATTATTATTTAACTTACGTGTATCTCCTTAATATCATCGTCATTATTGTCTTGTTTGTTGCCGAACACATACAAAATAGGCTATTGTTAAAGATATTATTATGAATTATATTAAATGCAAATGCTCTCAGGTATACGATGTTACACAGTACTATGTTCCCTGTTTTCGTCGTAATAATAAGAGTTATATAATGGCGAAAATTTTACGTCGTTACTTCATACTGGACCTCGACCATCCGATATATATGCATGTAACAGTATGCCACTGCAGCATACTATTACATACATATATATCACATTACGTTATCCTTTAAATTGTTAGGACAATTGGCCGTGTTGAATTAATTATGAGTAAAATAAATCAACCATAAAATAACGAAATAAAACGACAATCGGATTTTTCATTTTCTTTTTGGAAATTGAACGAATAGACGTTTGCAGGTGACATTTTTATATCGAAAAATTCCCTCCGGAAAATGAAATTCGATATTATTTTTGTTAATTTGACGGAGTCATTTCTACGCACGCGCACACCCACGCGTACAAACATACAAACACGCGTGAAGTGAAAACTGATTTGAATATTTCATGCGTTGGCTGCTGTACTAGGACGTTTCTAATAGAAGAAGACGAATGTATACATTCCATAAATCATTGAGAAGAAAATTCGATTCGAAGAAGTCAAGCCGACGGAATAAATTGATAAAAAGCCGTTTTTTATTGTTTCGCTTTTATTTTATTTTTTTCTCAAATCCCCATTTCATTTCGAAATTAATTTTTTACTCCGCTTTAAACAAAATTTATTTCGGAAGAAGCGATAAACAAATATCAGACGATCAGCAGTTCGATCAATTATTACGTCCCTTTAAAACTCTTATAATTGTCTAAATTTGTTCATAGTCTCCACACACACAATATATACACATAAACACACATGCATATATATATATATATATATATATATATATATATATATATATATATATATTCCTCAAGAGGCTTATATTTCGTCTAAATACAAGAAATAAATAAAACAATATTAAAATTCTCGTTTAAAGTATATTGACGTTTAAAAATATTCGAAATGAAAAAAAAAAATACGGAGTATTCTGAGGAAATTGTTGACCCGTAAAGCGAAACTGTTCAAAACCTGGACTTAAAGAGGAATGTAAAAAACATCAGATATGAAAATGATTGGATATAAAGATAAGTGAGGTATTAATATTAAAATAAAGGTGACACATTTGGATCGGGCTTAAGCAGAACTATGAAAAGCAATAGACTGATAAAAAAAAAAAAAAAAAGCAGAAATATCTGAGACAAATATAAGAAGATAAACGTGATAACGAAGAAATATATAGATCACGAAGAAAATACCTCTATCCGGAAACTTTAAAAATAATTATCTACCAATCTATTTTTTTATATATTGAGGAAGTAAGAATGAATTTTATATATATATATATATCAATCATCCGTTTCATCCCCACTGGGGATATCGTGACTATTATTTCCTATCTTTTGAAACACGAGTGTGCGCCATAGATGTCTGTTTTGCGCACAACGAAGGCATTGAAGGAAACTTTGATATCTTTGATTTTTGCTGATATTATTGAGACCCAGTTGTAAAGACATTTATTCAGCGGCGATGAATGATCAGATTTTATTTTTGATGCACGGTTTACTAGCATAAGTCTAAATCCGTTTAATTACCGCCTCGGCGGTATAAACTAGAGGAATACATAGTCTGAAGTTGATGGGACACCGACTCTTTTAAAAAGTGAATATTTAACACACCACCTGCTTGGAAAAGGATGGATTGATTAGAAAAAAAAAATATTTTTATGGAACTGAATAAAAAAATTATTTCTGAAAATATTGAAAAATATAAGTGCGCTCTTGCTGTCATTACTTGCTTAAAGCCTATCAATATAAATTCAAACATTACCCCTCCAAATCAATTGCCACCTTACTTCGAAAATTACAATAATAATTGTAAATAATGGTTCAACATTTTACATATAGCACAGTGAAACAGTACTAGATCGTGTATTTTAGTTACAGAATTATATGAAACAATACTAGTTCCAGTATTTTAGTTACAATACCGCGTGAAATAATAATACCAGAACTGGTATTTTAATTACAATATAATACAATATAATATTAGGTCTGGAATTTTGGTTACATAGCACAATAACCAGAGAGGATTTTTTAATTAATTACAACGCACAATAGTACAAAAACGAGAAAACTTAAAATAGTTCCGAGTAATAAGAACATAAAATAAGTAACTCTTTCAGTTGTAATGCCACATTTGCGAATTAAATGTGTTTGTATAGCAAAGAACGTCGATAATACTTGCCACAAGTTATGGTCACTATAGTCATGGACGTAAATATGATTAAAATTTCTCCGACAGATCGGACAAGACTGCTTTATTTCAGCCCATTTCAAAAGACAGTCGAGACAAAATAAGTGTTTGCACGCGTTCGAGCTGGCTGCTGGAGATTTAATCGAATCCAAACAAATCGAACAACAGTAACTAACTCGTCGTCTGTTATTCCACCATCGACTTTTATATTCATCATTCCGTTTATCCATACCGACGACTTTAATCTTTCTTCGTCGACTTACTACTAACATCGGCATAGGGAAAAACTAGGCGACGACGACTGATTACAAATTGAAGAACCGGAATCAAAAAGATACTTCAAAATTACATTACCATAGAAAAATAAAACAATTTTCATACAGAACCTAGCAATAAGATTAAGTATATAAAACACAGGATAAAAGAGCAGCTATATTGTAACAAAGGAGAAGCAACAAGAGAGCAGTAGCAAAAACTAAACACCAACATTATACTGAATATGATGAAAGGTTAAATCAAAAATTAAAATTACATAAAATAAATAAAATCATTAGTAAACTGCATTAATCACCAGATGATAAAATTTCAAGAAATATAATAAAATTTTTAAAAGAAAATTATGAATTTGAAATTAAATTTAGCATTAAATATAATATAGAATTAATAAATTTTTCGAAAGAAATAAAACTTAATAATAATTATACACTAATCTCATTACATGTAGTTATTACGCATAACAGCATTCCCACTGACAAAGTAGTATATTAATAATAATAATTAAAATATTCATATATATATAATAAAGATCATTACACAAAAAATATTAGAGTCAGTATTAAATCAAAATTATCTCGAGTTTCAAAATAAATATAAATATAAATAGTGGTTTAATTATGGGATCTCCATTATCACCAATTCTAGCTCATATTTACATGAACAAATTAGGGAATAATATTAAAAACAATGTTAAATGATTGAAAATATATGCTAATGATATCTCAATAATATAGAATAATAATGATGCTATTCGGTTAAATAAGTATAATAAAAACATTCAATTTACATTACGAATAGGACAAAATTAATCAGTTTTCTAAATTTAAAAATTAACGTTATTAACAAAAAAATAATTGGTACAGATATATAGAGAAAACCTACACAATCAGACATATTAATACATAAACATTCATTCCGCCTAGAAATGCAAAAATTAAACAGTTTAAGAAACCTTGTAGATAGAGCAAAGAAAATAAATCAAAAACATAAAACAAATAGCAATAAATAATAAATATGACCATAATATAATTGATAAAATATAGAAAAAATCTTATAACAATAAAAATATAGAAGATAAAAGAATTATTTAAGTTCGATAAATTATGTAAGAATCCACACGCATATAAATTAATAGTATATAACAAATATAGCATAGATTTTGCAATAAGAAATAATAATACATTATCGAATCCAATTCGTAACAAAATAGATGATAGAAATATGTATATTAAAAAAAATTCAGCAGTATATAAATGAAATTGTAAATCAATGTGAAAAAAGATACATGGATAAAACAGACAGATATTTCACAATAAGATTTATAGAACACTTAAATTCATATATTATTATTATTTGGAAAACTCTGCAAATAATTAAAACAATATAAATGAAATTGTAAATCAATGTGAAAAAAGATACATGGATAAAACAGACAGATATTTCACAATAAGATTTATAGAACACTTAAATTCATATATTATTATTATTTGGAAAACTCTGCAAATAATTAAAACACAAAATCAAAAATATTAACCAAAATTATAAAATTCCGCATACAGAGAAACATTATAAAAAAAGAAAACTAGCAGAAAGAATATAAATAATAAAAGAAAAAGATAAAAATAATTTATTAAATTCAATGATAAATTTCGATGAATTACTTCTAATATGGTAAATTTCACGATTTTTATATTGGACGATTCTTTCATTAATTATTTTTTATTTTACTGGTTATCTATCGTGTTAGTGTCAATGTATAAATTTTATTTTTATTATTATTATTATTACTTTTTTCTTTCGAATTCGTAAAATTTTTCTCCCTAATACTTTTACATCTTCTGCCGACGTCATTCTTTTCTTTCTTCCATGCATAAGTTTTTTTCTTCTGTTTATCTTTGAAACCTTCCAAATTTTCAATTTTCTTTCTAAATAGCTGTCTACTTTGGATTTCTTCTTCTTCTATCTTCATTCCGTCTAAGTATTTTTTATACAAACCAGCTTATTCTTGTATTTTGATTTTTATCAAAAAATTGAATATTTTTAGGATAATCTTCCAGAATGCAAGGATACATTTGGTTGTGTCATTTCTCCCAGATACTTAAATTTTACTGCTCTTCGAATTTTTCCGGTTTTCGTTCTTATATATTTCGGATCATCTCTGATATTAATTATATATTTTGTTTTTTCAAAATAAATTTGTAACTCTGCTTTCCCGCTGGTTCCTTTAAAGCATTTATGGTTTTTTATCGCTTCTTCCACGTTATCTGACAAAATCGCTAAATCGTCTGTAAATCGAGCACTACGTCCTCGCTTCTGCCGAATCTCATTCTTCGAAACCATTTCCTTGTCTGACTCCTATTCTTATTTGAAATTGATACTTCTCCTCTTTAGATCTTGTGTGTGTCAATATTTGTTTAATGATAGCAATAAGTTTACTATCTACACCTAATTCGTCTAATATGTTAAATAACGTTTCTCCGTCTATATAAGCTATCTTAAAGTCAACAAAAGTTACTATTATATTTTTGTATCTCAATCTCCCATATTTTAGTATTAATTTCAAGTTTAATATCTGTTCTGGACAAGATCTTCCTTTTCTAAAACCACCCTGATATTCTCCAAGCTGTTTGTCCACTTCATATTCCAATCTAGTTTGCAACGCTTTTGAAAGAATTTTGGTAGAAGCGATATTCTTCGGTAATTATTAATATCGGTTCTATTTACTTTTTTATGAGGGGTGAATTAATGTAATTTTCCCATCAACTGGTACGTTTTCTGATATCCGTATTTCTTGAAACATTTTTTTTTGTAATAATGTGATTGTATCGGAATCTGCATTTTTCCACATTTCTGCAATTATGACACCTTCCCCTGCTGTTTTATTATTTTTCAAATCGTTAATAATGTCTTTGATGTCACGTGCATCTGGCGCGACTGAGTTCGAAAATTTGTACTTCGCATTTCGTTTCGGAAATGTCTCCCTCGGTTGTTCGCAGTTTAGTAGTTTATATAAATATTTCGCTAACACTTTACAATTATCTCGCTTGTTTAAAGTAAGTTTTCCTTCTTTATTTCTGAAGCATAAACGGGACGGTAAAATTTGTTGACATTAATTTAAAGTTCACACCTTGACATACCTCTAACAACCTTTCACCATTTCCATTTGTCCTCCTATGTGCGGGATATTCGTCTACAGGTTTATGTATTTTCTTTCTTTACCGACTTGAGCATTAAAATCTCCTACTAATATTTTAATATTACTTATAGAAATTTTTGACATTTCATGCTCCAGAAGTTCCGCGAATTTTTCAACTTTTTCAGAATTTTTTCGGTTATCATTATTAATTGGAGCATGATGACAATTTATCAATATATGTTTTATTTGTACACCGTATAGCCATAATTGATAGACGTTCGCTCGAGGACTAGAAGTTTGTAAATGAGTTTAATATATTTTTGCTCACGATAAATCCTGTTCCAAAATATCGTATCTTTGTTCCAGGTACATGACCACGCTTGCCTTTAAAAATGCGATACCCTTCCGATTCCATTATACCTTCATGTGTGAATATCGTTTCTTGAAGTGCTATGAATTTTATTTATCTTTCCTTCTTATCCTTTACTAACTGTTTTAATTTACCAACTTTAAGTAATAAATTTATGTTTATAGATATTTTCGTTTTGATTTTAATTTTATTATAAATGATTCCGATTTTACTTTGCATGTTAGTCCAGACTCTCCAGAATATAATAGCCCGGTGACGCCGCTTTTTGGCGACGGAGGGTTCCCTTTTCAGCTTACCTCCTGGAATAGTTTTATGAATATATTTTTCCATCGTGTAAATTATTTGAAATTTGTATTGGAGAACTAGTATATAACCAGTTCATAATTTACACTGAGATTGTAAGTCCTAGCCATGATTGGACCCGCTCTTAACATGAAGAATAGACGCTGACCAGCTAGCCGCTCTACTGGAGACAGACGCTTCTGGATTTAAGTTATTATTATTATTACTATTATTTAAATTAATTTGCCATATACAGCAACTAATGACATATTTTATATTAGACAGTTGTTTTTATTTATTTTTTATTTTACTGGCTTTTATGTTATTATGTAAAATATTTTACATTGCTGATTGGTGCTCGTATTGTTTAACAAATTCACTATAAGATTATTTTATAAATACTGTTTTTCAGCTTTACTAATTTTTGAAATTGTACATTTAAGTATTTTTTACATTTTGCATTTTTTATAAATCGTATAAATTTTTATTTTTAATTTTCATGTTCACTTGATAATAGCTTAGGAGCCGAAAAACTTTGTAATTGTTCATTTTAAAAAGTTTATTGATTTTAACTCCTCTTTTCTCATTTGTTTGTTAAATGAAAAAGATCGGGATAAATGTGTATATATAAATATATAGATACATATACACATACTATATATGCTGACCAAGACATGTGCTTATAATACTCAAAATGCAGAAGATTATGTGTGCATAAAAGATGACAATGGAATATTCCTTCATAAAACAAAAATTACGCAGCGCCGTAAACGATATTTTCAGTACCAGGTTCATGGAAACAACAACCAGAAACCCCGAGGGGTGTGTTAACTATCGGTCCAGTCACTGGCATATCAAAGAAGGAAGTATCTTGAGCAATTAATAAAGTAAAGTGTACAGTGTGTGAATACGGTGACATTCCTATTGAAATGGAAATATATCAAGATTTTGCACTCTCGCCGCTTTTTGACTAGACCCAGGTTAAATAGAACCCTCTGTCCAAAAATCAGTAACTTAAATAACTGGGCTTGCCTTGTGTTTCTACTTGTAAGCAAAAAAATGATATATCAAATACAATTTTGTAATCAAACAGCAGCTATAAATCACAATTTCTTGACGGAAAAGCCAGAATAAGACCAAAATGAATATAATTTAATATAGTTCCAACATCACAACGACACTTTTATTGACCAGAACGTATCATTTATATCTACAATAAAAAATGTTTTGTTGAAAAAAATAAAATCAGATATCTTCAAGAGTAATGTTTGCACTTGCAGGTAATGTAGCTTGTAATTAATGAGATAATAACCTGCTCAACAATTTAGACTTTTGTTTTTTTTTTCGTAAATTATTATCTATCAGAAATGAGATGTTTTGTATTTCCAATTGAAATGCGATCTGATCATAAGCATTCAAACGCGTCTGTTAGTTGTGATTATTCTATTCTTCTACACACTTTCTGGTTTATCACGTTAGATCTTGTAGTTTTATTTTTGGTTTAGTAAGTCTATATTTGTCAACTATACGTTTCATACAAGTTACTAAATGATAAGAGTTATATATATATATATATATATATATGTGTGTGTGTACGTATCTGGTGTACTTGTGACAGCATTTGAAATGATAAATTATTGGTCAACGAAGATTTATAACCAAACATTAACTTTACACCAGTCATTAATTTGTTTAAAATTGAACCTTTATATATGTTTATGTATGCAAATTTATACATCCCCTTAAAATGTACAAAAAGAGGACAAGAAGAATAAGAGTCATCTATATGTATATGTGTGTGTATTTTATATATATATATATATATATATATATATATATATATATATATATATATATATATAATATGAGTAAAAAGCACGTACCATTAACGATGACGACACAGCAGGCATTAATGCAATAATTCGGTAAAAGGCTAAGAATAAACGTCATTTTCGGACACAACAAAATTTTATCCACCAAACCACTACCGATAATATTATAAGTTCTTAATCCTACCCTTTTAAACTATACATTTCACTCTCATAAAGACACATACGCATATATGTTTGCATGCGTAAGTATGATTGCCCACCTTCATTTGAATGCTTATATTATATATATATATATATATATATATATATATATATATATATATATATATATATATATATATATATATATATATATATATATATGATATACATATATATATGTTGACTATCGTTTAAGATTTTCTATAATAAAACACACGTACATACATACAAGCTCATATGTTCGAATGTGGCACATTAAGTTAATAGTTATGCATAAAGTATTTTCTTGTTGATGACAATAATAAACTTTGATACTCCCTTTTATCGATAATATGCTTACATTAAAATAAAAACCAATAACGTACAAAGGAACCCGCTTTTAATAGACTCTAAACGAGAACTACTTATTGAAAACAAAAAAACGTATACAATAAATAAGTGCTCCACGAACGGGGCTGTTAAAAGTTGAACCCGGTCTTATATAATGAGTAACAATTTAACTGAAACATTATTTATATATATATATAAATTATTTATGTAGTTGTTGGAATAAACTACAATAGGCGTATCGACTAATAAACGACTCTCCCCCGTAAAACAACAAATAACGATTATAAACATAAATTAATAAAAATTTAAAAAGCCAGGAAAAATCTTAAAAAAACAACTGCAATTTTTGAAAGCAAAATTATTGAAACGAAAGAGATATTAGTATTTCGTTGAATACGTTCCATTAAATTAGAAATGGTCAAATAATAAAGAGGAATACATAGTAGCCTTTAATCGGATTTTTCGGTGTACTATCGTGTATTCAGATTAAGTATTCCCTGTTTTATTTTTATACTTATTATTTTCGCCTGCTTCAAAATAATTACTAATACGCCAAAAACTGTTTGATTTGTTAACGTATAAAATATTGTAATTTTAATTACTTTTTCATTGAAATTCGATATCACTAAGTTTCACATCAATTCATGTTACTTCATATTTTTTTCACTTCTGATACATGGTCAAAGTATGATACATTTCTCTGTATACTATGATTTTTTTTAATATTCAGTTTGCACCAACGTTCTTTAAAACGTGTTTATTTGACATCTTGACGATCCAAGAGATTCCCAACATTTGTCTATAGCCTCATACCTATTTACTTATTTTTGGGTTAAAAGAAAGACTAAGTGACCGGTTACATAATAGATGATTTATGCTATTGAACACTGCTCGTGCATAACCACACCTTGCTTTAACTTCAGTATATAACCGAAATATTTTAACTCGTTGATCCCCTTACTTAATATTTTCATTGTTTGTAGTTACAAAGAGACTATGAACTTGTTTGCTAATTACTGTTATCAATCAAATTTTTGCAGCAATAATTGTCTGTTAATATAATTTGCCGTCCGCGTAATAAATAATAATGATGTTACTATTAATCTTTGTTCCGCACAGTTAGTCCATTATGGTTTGTTTAACGACTTGTTCGCCATAAATGTTAAACAATAGTGAGAACAACAGACAACATTGTTGTACGCCACGTCAAAATTTATCATTCGCTTATTTTTATATGATAATTTTCTGCTTTTTTATTCGAATATAAATTCTTTATTATATTCAAATCGTTATCAAATCTTGTGTTTTGTAGAATTTTTATCAACTTATCATGTCGAACATTGTCAAATGCAGTATCATAATCAATAAAGCATACGGAGACACCTGCCCATTTCATAGATTTCTGTACAATTACACATAGTGCTGTCAATATTTCTCTAGTCCCATGTTTAGCATGAAAATTAAACTGTGTTGTAGATAGATTTTCCTTTAGTAAATGATTCTCAAAAAAATCTTTAGCAGATGGCTTATATCATTGTATTGCTTTGAGTGTTGTTTCTTACAAAAATAACAAAAATATCCTTATTATTAAAATAAATTTTTAACGACAACACCAAGTTACATGTTTTCCAATAAAAATGTTAGGAGGAGGGGAGTAATTAATTACTGTATGCCACAATCTATTTCTGATGAGGATAGCTGCCCCAACATACCCATCATCTCTATCATCATGATACCACAAATATCTTGAAAATTGCAAGAACCCATATTTTAACCATGTTTCGGAGAATAATATAATGTCGACTCAATTCTGCTGGATGAAGCCCTCAAGAGATAGACCATGACTTGTGATACTATATGAGTTCCATTGCATACAAAGAATTTCTGGTCAATAGATAATGTAAGAACAAAAGGGAAGAATATATAGAGAGGGATGGTAGCTGATACAAGGTAACAGAAGAAATACACAGCATACAAAAAATTCCATAGCACCGGCAACCTAGCACACAATTTATGCTAGTGGACTTACTAAATAATACCATGTAAGTTCCCAGCTCAAACACATACATACGCATACACACACCCGTATATGGTTATATTTATACGGACAGATATAACACACATATACATGCCTTTATTTCATTAATGTTACGTATCATTCAATGGAATGCTAGAAGTATCATCAATAATAAATGTAATCCCGAAGGTTCTTATCGTTTAACAACATTGTCATAATTCTTCTCTCTGAAACTTGGCTTCGCCTTTCACAACAATTTAATATAAAAGGTTTTTGTTGCATCGAGATGATCGTGCAGATGGGTACGATGGATGTACCATTCTCATCAAAAATAATATTCCTCATCAGGCTACCAACATTTTTTCAATCTGTCCGTCTTCTGATCATCCGCTTAATGCAGTTTCCATTTAGATTAATCTAAATAATTCTCCATTATACCTCGCATCTATTTATTGTCCTCCAATGCATCGCCTGCTCTCTCAAGAATTTATTATTGTCATTACTCCTTTTAAGAATAATTTTATATTTGGCGGTGACTTTAATTGCCATCACTATCTTCTAGGTGATAACTATATCAACCGGTCAGGGAAGGAAGTCGAATATATACTTGAAAATACAAATCTTGTCTGTCTTAACAACGGTGCTTCCACTACAGTAGGTTCCCTAATGAGAAAAGCCAGCTCTGTTGACACCATTCTAACTTCTGCAAATCTTGCAGCTATCGTGAATTGGTCGGTCATTAAATCACCTCTTGGCAGTGATCACCTTCCGATTAGTATATATGCATCCACTGAACCTGATTTGACCCAAGAATATATTACATCTTATTGTTGGAATTATCAAAAAGCTGACTGGATAGCCTTTGCTAAAGAATTAGATTCTCAATTGAGTACACTACAAAATAATTTGGCTCCTATCAATTTATATGATCGCTACTTTAATCATCTTAACTCGGCCCTTAACACGTTCCGTGTAATCAAATTGGTGGTTTACCGCGAGACAAAATAAAACATTACAAGTTTCTTTGGTAGAATCCAGATGGTTCTGCGGCCTATAATTGTAGAAATAAGGCCTTCCAATGGTTTAGGCACTCTGAAACAACTGCTAACTACTTATGTTTTTAAAAAGTCAAGGCTGAAACTCGTTTCATCATCAAGTAACTAAAAAAACAGCCTAGCATCATTATTGTTCCTCATTCAATGGAAATAAGCCTTTAACGAAAGTATGAAAAATGGCTAAAAGTTTAATCTGCAATAAATTCCTAGATAAATTTTTCAATATGGATAATGAAGGAATGAACTCATTTATAGATAACATTGCTCTTTCGTATGTGCCCGATAAATCAGAAATTAAAATTAATACATCTATTGTAAGACATTTCCTTACTGAAGAATTTACTTTACATGAACTTAAGTTAGCTTTAAAGAATATAAAGAATCCACTTAGCCCGAATTTGACGAAGTTACTTACTCTGTTATCCAACATCTCTCAGATTTTACTTTGCAGACTTTATGCTCAATTTTTAATCGGCTTTTCTTAACCAACAGTATACCTCAATCCTGGTCAGAATTTGTAGTAATTCCGTTCAAAAATCAGCATCTGCTGGACCAGCAACTGAATCATATCGTCCTATATCTTTTGCATCAATTTTGATGAATTATTTTTCAAAATCTGTTTTGTAAATAAAATTTATTGCAAAAATAAATCTAAAAGTAAAATTACCTCTGGCTAGTGAAATATGTATATCAAATTATAAATTGTCGTTATATGAATATTTCAGATAATTTATATGTAATAATTATTGTGTATGCTTGATAATGACGTAACTGTCGAAAGCTTTGCAATAAATTTTTTTTATAATGATTAAACTGTGTTATAATTTTGTTTTGTTTATAATTCATAAAATCACTATTCTCCGATATATTCAACATTTATAATTCTTTCATAAATTAAAAAATAATTTCTGTAATATTCCAAATGATAACCGAGATATAAAATTTTCATTACATTTACTGACACATGCGGTAAAAAGCAAAATATTTATAACATCCAAACGATTTATACGATCGAGCTGAAATTTTCAACATGTATTTAAATAAGCATCGAGAAACAGACGACGAAAAATATCGAAATTTCAAAATTTTATGGGGCGTACTCGGGGGATTGGAAACAAAAATTTTAAAATTTATAATTTCCATACAAATCATTTTTAATTACCACGAGTATGTACATGTACAAAATTTTAAGAAAGGACAAGTTCCAAATTTCCACAAATATTTCGTTAATGCCGCATAACGGTAAAATAATGTCCCGAATTCTAAATAATCGATTAGCAGGATTCTCATGCAGGCAGATTCGAGATGTGCAAGCGAGATTTGTAAAAGGAAAAGGAACAAATTTTAAACATACGACTGTTGATTGAAAAAACCAGAGAACATAATATTCCGTTAGTGTTATGTTTTGTTGATTATTCCAAGGCCTTCGACGATGTTATTTGGGGAAAATTGTGGTCTGCGCTTATTGAATTGGGGATCAATACAAACACGGTGCCTATTGAAGGTCATATAGAATCAAAAGAATTTAAGACGAAAAAAGTTGTAAGCTAGGATGCGGATTATCTCCGTTACTTTTCAATCTATGGTCGTTGCAAATATTTAATGAACAAATGGAAACTGTCGGAAATAGAGAGATCCAAACGATGTCGCACTTTATCAATTCGTGTAAAGTAAATAGCTTTAATAAAGGACTGATTGGGCTACATTCACTAGAGGAAGGCGCAGAAGACTGGCTATCGAACGTAAATTTATAATGCAAGTTATCTCTAAAGTAAGCGCGTAATTGATACGATAATAACAATAATAATAAAGCGCCAAATATGGATTAAATATAAA
Organism: Coronaproctus castanopsis; assembly: GCA_032883995.1. Classification (NCBI taxonomy): domain Eukaryota; kingdom Metazoa; phylum Arthropoda; class Insecta; order Hemiptera; family Monophlebidae; genus Coronaproctus; species Coronaproctus castanopsis. Next base: position 104,139,022 of record CM065053.1, on the reverse strand, counting down.
TAAGGATAAAACAAAATTAATGGCGGTTGATCGAGGAAACTTAATACCGGAGGCTGAAAAACAAATCGACGGTTAACAGGTACACATATATTCCACCTGATGAAATAAAACGACGAATTCAGTTGGCTCCAAGTGCCATGAGTAAATTAAACAGAATATGACGCGACGAATTAATTACAAATGAGGTAAGTTAGTTCAGTGTTTGATGTTTTCTGTTATGCGGCGGAAAGATGGACGCTGAAAGCTAAAGATAGGCAATGTATCGATAATTTCGAAATGTGGGTTTGAAGGCGTATGTCACGGATACCCTGGACAGCGAAGCAAACAAATGTTTCCACATTACGCAAGCTCGAGATTGTCCAGCGATGTTCTATCTAGAATATTACGTTTTTTTCCGAAATATGCAAAGCGAGTACTCCATGCGATTATTAATCGAATCGATTGTAAACGGGAAGCTGCAAATCGGATATAATGGCGGAGAAAAATTGGAGAGGCTGTAGTATGAAAATGGTCACGACATATTTTAGGTGAATTACGACTGAAGATGATATCCATAGCTATTTACGGTCCTGAAACCTGGACATTAAATAAAGCGAATATGAATAAGTTACTCGCGTTAGAGATGCAGGCTTAGAGGAAAATGGAACGGATAATTATGGTAGAAAAATTAAAGAGAAAAATAATTAAACCGGATGAGAAAAACACGATTAACTTGGACGGCCATGTACTTCGGCATGGGGGATTACTTCGAAATATATTTGTAGGTGAAATCGGAGGAAATAGGCGTGTTTACAGATGCTGAATTAAAGAACTGCGTTGAATTTAAGAAGAGCTGTGTTGCGTCGGAAAATATGGAGCTTACTATCATAGCAATGGACCAGTCTTAGGATTATATTGACGATGATCCTAGAAATATCAGGGTTTCTGATTTTGTAAAATACGTCAATTCACAAGCAGATTAATAAACAGATGACGGTAACTTTTATCGAAATCGAAACTGAAATTTAAATATAAACAATAATAATAGCCAAATCATTACGTAACGAGCAGTCGACAATAAAAATAAAAATATATAAATTACCTTTCTACAAAACATATAAACTTTGCGAATAAATCGCATCCGCTATAAATAAATTATAATAATCGATTTTTGAAACTAATTATCGAATTGACCATATCGACGCGTAATCCTAGATAGTAATCGCAAAATTTACATCGCTTTAAAAATAATAATAATAATAATTTAATAATTGCCGCTTATCTCGTGGTAGCTCATGCAGAAGAAAAAAAAAGTATACACGTACAAAATTCACATTATCAGATACGAAGAATATATTTCAATAATTATACAATAATAATAATATTATTACTATTAAAATAAAAAATATGTAGAATTATTTTTTAATCGCTAAATTATTAAATTAAAAAATATATATATTAAATATAACGATGGTATAGAGATATGATTTTTACTTTGTATATAAACAAAAAAAGTTAAACTTTTTCGTAATTTCCTTTAGATTTATAAACATCACAAAATTATCGAAACTTACAATTTGAATAATAACTTTCGATGTATATTTTTCTGACTTAACGTTATTCAATTTTTAAACTAACAGTACATTTACAAAGAAAAAGTAAAACATTTAAAATTAATTTACAATATTTAAAAACAAACGCACAAAAAATATTGACTATATATATATATATATATATATATATATATATATATATATATATATATATATATATATATATATATATATATATATATAAAATCAAATAAATTGCTTAGAATAAAAAAAAATTGTTCATAATCACTTGTTAAAATTATATGCTTATAATTAAACCAGCGTAATGTAAAATGCGCTTAAAATCTACATAAATTAATAAAATGCTGCTTTAAATTTTGTTTACTTTTGGACGCTAATCATTCCTCACACGCGGTCAAGCTCGCATTTATTACGAGATACTATAAAAATAATAAGCGTTAAATAAAACTCACCCAGAAACATATAATTTAATAACGAAGCGCTAGAAAACATTAATTCTCGTAACATCGTTTAAATATTCAACATAAAACAATCCAAATATTTTATAATTACGTTAATCGATAGCTACTATTTTAGATTGTACCAATTCTACTATTACATTCGCCTATTGTAGAAAATTATCTTCAATTAACATCGACCACAAATTCACTTTTTTTGTCTTTTTTAGCAAGCACATCATGCGAAGATAACAATAACAATGTAACGTCATATATACGTATATCTATTTTAAAAAATTTCTGATCATTAACCATTCCATTTTTTTTTCGAGAATAATATTTTCGTCTTTAAAACCGGCATTTATATCGCGTAAAAGTTTTAATATTCGTCCCCCAGTTGTCATTGTAACTAAAAGATTTCATTTTAATCTTCAGACATGACTTCATTATTGTCATATATATATATATATATATATATATATATATATATATATATATATACATATATATATATATATGAGAGAAACAGGTAGACAATTTAAACTTAATTTAACGAATATAAAAATGATAATAAATCATAGCATAATATAGAATTTAAATATGAAATCAACAATATTAAATAGAAAGAAAAATTCGAAAAAAAAAATTATTCGAAAACTTGAAATAAAATTAAGAAATAAAAATAATTTATTAAACGCCTTAAAAACATTTGACGAATTAGTTTTAAAGACCTTATAAAAATATATGTAGTCCTTAGTAATTACTTTATTCAATTGTAGGTTACAACATACAGTACCTGTTGACGAGCATCTCAATTTTGAATCGGACGTGCTAGTTAAGTATTAGTAGTTTATTATTATTTGTCTTATTATTATTATTATTTATTATTTATCTATTATTTACATTGTTTTAACTTGAAAACGGCGTAATTTCCCGAGTTTTGCTTTTTTTTTATTACTAGTCTGATAACTGTATTGTTTCTCAATTTAAAAAATTACATTTCGCAAATTATAACTTTTTTATTTTAAAGTAGGCGAAAGTAGCGTATCGTGCTTATAAAATTTATTATTAACAAATTTTATAAATATAACGGATAAATTTTAAAAAATTTTTATTAAAGTATTTTTGATTCGACGGTATTCTGGTTGATGCATAGAATAGAAAAAAATGTATAATTCTAAGTTAGACACACTGTATTTTATATATGCGTACGTACATACATACATACACACACTCATATATATATATATATATATATATATAAAATTTTTGAACGCTCTTTAGTATGTAAACCATTAACATAAATGTAAACGTCTTCGTCGATTAAACAAATATTAGCGGCTTGTAAAATTAAAATAAAAGATTTTAAAGAAAAAATAGAATATTACTCGTTCTTTTAATATATCGTATGTGTGTAATGCTCTGTTGCAAGTATTACAAACATTTCAACGTTATAACGGGTCGTATTAAATATTTCCCAAAACTAAAAGACGATATCTCAATCTATTTCGTCATTTTTTGAACGCAGATTTAAAAAGGGTCGCGAATGATCGGAAATGATCTCGAAAAGGAACATCATCACGAAAGACCAGTCTTACGATTGAACAACAATACTAGAAACAAGAAAATATTTCGATCATTTTACATATTCGATTATAATTCACGGCTGCGACAACACAACGAAAAATAATGACCCTCGTCGCCTTATAGCAACTTCGCAAGGAGACAGCCTGGAAATAAGGCCAAAAAAAAATTGATAACATCGCGACAACTAAATGACGATATAAAATTTTATAAGAAATTCGCATAAAAAATTTATATACATGTATTTAAGTTATAAAGCACAGGAGTAGAGTTAATCATACGATCGTATTAACCGATACGTATCAAAGTTAATTAGCGACATTTCTCAAGATACGAAATAATTTTTGAAATCTCACGCTATCCCCATTAAGGTGCGTTTTGATCATTGTACGATTAAAGGTTGATAACCATTTTTCTAAGAACGTTATATAGTACCGTAGAACCTGTTGATATTTCACAATATTTTCATATATTTTTAAGCTTCCTTCGGTTCTCATGATCTGATTCAGGAAATAGAAGATAATGAACTACTTCGCTGCAATTGTACGACATGAAGAAGAATAAAATGCACGCCATGTTTGCAACGAAAAAAAAAGAAGGATAAAAATCTTCATGATAATGATCGAAAGTTCTCGGTGAATTATATTTAGTATTTTTGTTCGGTAGTTTGAAAAGTGTTGAAACTGATTAACAAGAATATCTACGAGAATAAAATGGCTATTTCGTTGCCGCGAGTAACTCTACCCATCATTATTTCAAACTTACATTTTAAATTTTCTACTAAGTATAAACCATCAATGTGTGTATACATCTGTTTGCATGTTCACTTTTTACACATTTGAAAATAGTTTTTATTTAGAAACATTAAATCGACGAAAAAAAAAAACAGTAAAAGGAGATGTACGAACAAAAAAAAATATATATATTTCAACATAAAATTCGTATGACGACAAATGAAAAAAAAAATAGGTTGTATGAAATTCAGTTATTGTAAAACTTGATTTCCAAGTTATATAAATATTGTGGAAAATTGCTGAGAATCGATAAGGTAAACTCTGATAAATGAGAGCTACAACGCGAAGAACCCGAGTCGGAGTAAATGGAATAGTAAAAAAATTGAGCAGAAACAATAGTAGCTAATGAAATATTTTGAAAATCTTGATGAACTTTGAAATTCGATGAGCGATTGGATACCACTTCTAAATTTATTACCACGTTTAATATTTCGGTTTTGGCTTGTTGCTGAATAAGAGCCTTAGTATGGCCACAACGAAATATGATTTGCCACTTGCGTCAAAACGTCGTCATCCGCGTTAGAAAACGAAGGAGCCATAGCGGAAAGAACGCAATAAATGTATATAGAATGACTAACGATTATATTTACCTATGTGTTGAACGACTATCTACGTCGTACGACAATCTTTTCGATCCAAGCGATGATCGTTCGAAATAAAAGAACTTCGTAAGAAATATATCGCGTCCCGAACAAAACGTACCTTAACGAAAGCATATATACGTCAATCGAATAAGATTATTCACTTTACGCGTGGAAACTAGGCTATAAAATATCAAAACACATATTTTTATCTATATACGTAATGTATGTTAGCTGAGACATCAGTTGTAATTTGCAAAGCCATGTGCTAATAAAATTACGCTTTTAAATAACGCGAATAATACGTTTTATTTACAATAAATACATGTAATAATTACAATAACGCATTACAGTAGTAATATACAAACAAGTATATATCGCCAAAATGTGTATATCTGCTTAAACATACTGAACTTACTAACGTCAACTAATATATTTTATATATATATATATATAATTGCCGAACCGCTAATAATACGATTAGTACGTTTAAACTGTGAGAACTATACAAAACCGCACTTATTATGTACAGACGAAGGAAGAATTATAAAATGTACAGTACAAAATGGATCAAAAAATACAGAAAAAAAAAATAAATAAAATTAAAAAAAAAAAACAAATGGGAGATACAGAGTCCGACGGATGAAAATGAAATTTTTCGCATTCGAACTGTTGACTTAAAACACACTTCCCCGACAAAGTTGTTTTCCTGTTTTTAATAATTGTTTTTGAACATTACGAAGAAATAATATTTAAAAAAACACACACAACCGTACATCGTGGTGAGTAAACATTAATTTTACAAAACGCGAAATACCGTAAAATTAATAACACAAATTTGGAACGCAATATTTTTTTAATATAATACATACATACGTATATGTATATACATTAATCAATATTTACATATACAAATAACAAATATGTATATTTTAGAAAAACTGAAGAAGAAAAATATGATGCCACGACTATGACTTTTAAGCAAATCGAGCACGTTTACTCGAAGAATCACCCACTGGGCCATTCGAATCTTCCGTCGTTTCTTCCTCTTCTTCTTCTTCTTCTTCGTCAGAATCTCCTTCGTAATCCACCAAAGCCTATCAAAACGCAATAATATATATATATATATATATATATATATATAAAACAACAGAAAAATAACTAAAATCATTAAATTTCTTTATCAAAAATCACAAAGTTTTTCCGCTGTTAAAGGAACTTTGGCGATTAAAAAAAAAACAACAAATGATAAGCGCATAGATTGCTTTGAGATAGGAATCCCGTGGAGTACCCATAGAACAAGCATTGGTTTTAGGTGAATTAAAAATAGAGACATCGCTGTTCAAATCAATAAAAATACAATAAGAGGGCAAAATACCTGGAAAGCGGCCTAGAAGAGACGTCCAACGCGATGGTCAGATCGAGTGGAAGCCCTAACAAAGGATGGAAAAGAATCATCAAAGTCATATGATATCATCACATCCATGCAAAGGATAAACATGTATTCACATATGATGAGAATCGAGCAATATATATTTTATATATATATATATATATAATTTACCAGAGTTGGATGTAAACTTTTTTCGTTCTCTAAATTTCTTCCGCCGTCTGCCAACTTGATTCAAAACAAGTAGGATCATAGTGAACAACCGATTTAAAAAAATGCGCAAATAGGTAACAATCAATTCGAAAGAAAATATAAACTGTACTTTCAAAAATAAAATAGAAATAAATTTATGTGTGTTTGTTAATTATTATTTGAAAACGTTTAGAAGTAATTCCCGTTGATAATTACATATAGCGCATTCGACGTAAATAATAAATAATACATTCTTTCTTTCATTATAATATTTGCATAATAATAATAATAATAATTATTACAATGGTAAAAGATACTAACTCTTTTCAGGTGTTCATTTGAAGACTGTTTATTATCTGTTTCAGATGGATCGTCCGTTGGGGAAGTAATATTATTTACAACCGGGCCAGGTTTCGGTGAACTGCCAACTTTATTTGGAACCACCGATTCAGTCTTCTTATCAATACTCTTTCCTTTTGGGTTATAAAGATATATATATATATATATATATATATATATATATATATATATATATATATATATATATATATACACACAAAACAATCTCTTATAGAAAATATAAAACATCAAATTTTCATTGTTGAATAATTTTCCATTTTGCGCTTCGAAATATTACGTATTTCCGAAAGTAGTTTAGAAATAAGCTTATAATCCCTAAACATCGGAATTGTATACTAAACGTCGGAATTAACTATATCGATTCGATTTGTACAAACAGCTTGGTATGTTGTAATTTATGTTGTAAACTTATGTACCTACAAAAATGCTCAAGTGAAATAAAAAAAAAAAAGTTTTCTATAATAATTGAAGAAAAATCGCTTAATAATCGCGTTAATGAAATACCTATAGCGTCTAATTCGTTGTTCAATTTTTTATTCATTAGACTGGCAGCAGAATTATGTGACGGTACTAGAGCACTTTCCATATCGTCGAAATCGTCATCTTCGTTAAACCAGATTTCTTCTTCTTCTTCCATTTGACGTTGATCTCTGCGAAACCGAGTTGGTCTCATCATCGACGGCACGCTGTAAAATAAATAATTATTTGAATAAACTACCGGACCCGAACATGTACTTATTTTGCAAATATCAGCCGTATACGAACATTAAAAAAGAAAGCGTTCAATTGTATCACTGTCAGAACTATTATACGAACAAGAGTCATATGGTTTTATGGCAAAACGCTTAAAATGCTCTCCGAAATTACCATGTGCAGAGAGCCCCTGACTGGAAAAGAAATGTCCATCAAAATAACCTTTAATGCTAAATCCATTTTCAATACCGTGAAAAACTTAAATACCGTGCAAACTATTAATTCATCTATTATTTCTAAAACTATTACATTAATTTTCTTAGTGAAGGAATTCTTACAATCAAATATATTATAATTTAACTCATAACTAAAATGAGAATAAAAATAATCTTTTACGTTAGTTTTAACCGTAATCAATTTATTAATAAACATATTGAACCTTGAGATCAAAGCTCGACTTGAAAATACTTAGGTCAGTAGGCAAGATCCTCGTAATAAGTCGTGCGGCCATTTTGAAACAGTTCTATATAAGAACCAACATTAAGCAGGAGCTTCCTTTGCGTAGCTAAAATTTTATTAAACATAATTGAATTTAATTTGTGAACATCAATACTTGAACAATAATTATTCAATTGTTGCTTTATAAACAATTACACGTACTTTATATTTAATTCCGTCGCGTTAGGTTGGATTATAAGGAGAATAAAAAATTTCTTATTAACTTTGTTCAGAAGTTAAGAAAACATCATAAAATATGCAACTAATAGTTATAATTAAATCGAAATTATAAAAACTGAAAAGTCGCATATTATCAACGGCGGAAAAGTACAGAAATGATTCGTGAAATATACACGAACTGAAAAATTTTATTAGCGATAGAAAATATAAAATAGAACAATGCAGATTTTACAACGTATTTAAAAATCAAAATTAAATTAATATAATAAACTACGGAGGGGGCACATGTAGGTGGTTTCACGTAGGATATGAATGTTTAACATATTCTACTTTCGCAATTGGAAATATTAGTAACAACAGTTATATAATTTTTTTTTTCAATCATTTCTGAATAATTCGGACATTTAGGGCTTCAGAATTTTTGCGAGGTATACGAAATTATGCACATGTAAACACAGAACGAAATTGTACACCAGGACGCATTTAACGCGTGCGAAATATCATCAAATTTTGAATAATCGTTCTCGAGATATAGTAATTTTAAAATACTTTTTTTATTTACACTGCGCTTCCAATATCAACAACCATATTCCTACTAAACAACATTAAATTATTCTAATTACTTTCTTAATCTAACAACCCAACCTAACTTAATCTCAACAAGCCATTCCTGTCATGTGAATTTTGAATAAAATTCCGCAAATTTTTTCGTTGAAAAAAGCTTTGTACAATTCGAAAGGTGCAAAAGTGTAGTTTATGTTTAAAATCAAGAAAATCATACCCTGCAAATTAAATAGCCGAAAAATTGGATCATATCAAAATTTTCAGTTTTTGGTCCGATTCATTTTACATTAGGAAAACACCAAATTTGCTTGTACACACACAGACACACACACACACATATATATATATATATATCATCATCATCTGGTGCAACAGTCCGTGGACTAGTTCGCCCCTATGCTTGTCTTTTTCCACTTGTATCGGTTATTGGCCACTCTTTTCATTTCCGAGTAACTGGAAAATCTGGAATCCCTCTTCAGATTGTCTATCCAGCTTAATCACGGTCTAGCTCTTATTCGTCTTCCTGGTATATATCCTTCAATTGTATCTCGCAGCAATCCTCAATGTCGTAACACATGCCCCATCCAACATAGTTTCCGTTTTTTAATCTGATTCAGTATTTGCCGCCTTTCATTGACCCGTTTTAAAACTTCTTGGTTTTTTTTTCTCCGTCCAGCTTATTTTCTCCATCCGCCTCCAGCACCACATTTTAAATGCATGCTTCTATCTTATCCTCTTCTCGTTTTATACACGTCCATGTTTCCAATCCATAAAATGCTACTGGCCACATGTATGTTTTTATAATGCGTTTTCGCAGCTCTATATTTATTTATATCATTTTGTTTCCATTACTCGCAATGTAAATTAAAACATATTTATTACCTGTCTAACTGAGAACTTCTTTCACGATATCGCTCTTGCATCTGATAATATCTTTGTTTCAACAAATTAAATGTTTGTACATATTGCACGGTTTCTAATACGTTTTCGAATGTACCTACTATGTACGTATATAAAGTTTTAATATCTTCCTGTAAATAATAAAATAAAGCATATTTATTCCACACTTATTTCTAATATTTATATATCACATTTCTTAAAGTATAATATTTAGCTTCAATAACATTAAATAAATTGAAAATCATAAATAACAGAACAAATAAACAATATAACAAAAAATAAATATAATCTTCATCCATGGAAACACGAAATAAAAAATATATAGTTACATCAAAAAGATTACACTTTTAATAAAAATTTAAATAACGCCTTCATCAATGGCAAAGGTCTACAAGAACTATTAACAGTAACCAAGTAGCCTACTACCGTAGTCGACGTCTCAATTTTAAGAATATTCGTATATCACATTAAAAATTATCTTGCAATTATCGAAAAAGCGGTATTGTACGCAAAACGATACTTTTTATTTCACCTTATTGATGTTAACACTACATTTCAAAAACGGAACTATTTATCAAATAAAGTTAACTGTATTTTACTTAGCAAGTATAGCTACTTTTATAATGAAAATCGACTTTTTTCTTAATGTACTAACACGAGTTGTCTACGAAAGACATTTGGAGCAGCTAATGTTACATATCCTATTGTTCTACCTTCTACTATATAGTAAGTCCTGTAGTTTCTGGAGTTTTAGTGTTCTTATATCATCGATAGTATCTAGTAATCCTCTAGCAAGAATATTTGGATAGGATATGGAAAATTTTAAAAATGCGTGATTGAAAAATGCCAATTATTGAACGTATCATTCTATCGCATCAGTAACGAATACATACGGATAGTCAATTTATCGTTACTTTTACAGCACTACATATGTATCGCGTGTCTAATGTTATTCATATGTATACATTTTTCAAAGCACATAATTTGCGAAATATAGAAAAGAATGATAAACTAACAGAAAACGTAATTTACCATTAGATTTATTCCGCGTGTACTAAATTATATTTAAACGTTCAAATATCGCAATAGAATCAATTTATCACAGTTAATACGTTTAATTTAATATTTTAACATTAGATTCTTGGTTTATTGAATCTAATTAATTACTAAACAGCAAATTTTTGGAATTCCGTAACTACACCACTGATTTATTTCACAAGCATTGTCAAAATTATCAACGTCTAAAATCGTCCGAACACAGATTAATATCATCGAAAAGTACACATAGTCTATTTAAAAATACATTCAATCGACACAACCGTACACAAGCGCGCAGATATTAATTTATCTTTTACTAACCACTCGGATAAATTCAAATAATTCCAAAATTGCGGAATCCAACAGATTATAACGTCCTTTATTCCCCAAAAGTATATCTACAACCGGTTTGAATAAATTATTTTTCACTATATAACGATAATAAAACTCATCTTTGACTGCGACAACTCTCCTTACAAATCTGAGAGATCCTGTAAATTATCAATTTAAAAAAACAAACCAATTAACACGCGTAGAATATTATATTAATAACTGTAACAAGACAATAATCATAAATAAAATGATTATTTAACTGATAACAACTTGTAGTAACGGATTAACGTATACCCACAGACACACACATACATATATATATATATATGTGTGTGTGTGTATGGAGTGAGAGAGAAATTATGTGATTTCGCCGTTACATATTATTCGGTGTGTATGTCAATTATTCTGTTCAACAAAGCTACAAGTACTATTCATTAATTATATTATGCAACTTTAGTTGTCAAGTGTATACGATCACATTATCTGTTGGAAGCATTTTGTCTTTGCGTACTTACATATGCACCTAATCATGTATATGTCCCCATACACAGGGTATCCCATTTAAAATGCAGGCGCTATAATGTAGGATGAGGCATTGTATCTTATTTAAAAAAAAAAAAAACTCGCTCTCTGTTTGAGTTAGGAAAACAATTCTGGTTGCATTAAAGGAAAAATCTAGTAATAAATCAAAACACAGTACAGCGTCTTTTCGAAATAATGATTCGTACATGGCAACAGATAACGACTTCCAAAAACGTTTTGTATTTCCACCCAAAACATCTACATTCACTAAAATATGTGTGCGTTAATAAGTAAAACACTTCACAGACTAACTCTGTGTGTAAAGAAAAAAATTACCGGATGTTTTTAAACTCGTTAGAATCTCGTCGAACATCAAAAGTTCAATCAACGACGAGTACTACTAAAAGATATTGGATGAGTACGTGCGGTTTGAACTTACGAGACGACGAAGTAAGTACTCTCAGACCTGATTTCGGCAAGACGGAGCCACGATTATTTTAGGAAAGATATTTAGGAACAGTTTATTTTCGAACAATGCCGAGATAGTGAGTTCGAGATGTGATTTTTTATGAGGTATATCAAATCGAAAGTATACAAAAAGAAAACTCGAAATCTGAAATTTACGCCTATCCGAGCAGGTAGGATCCACAATAAGTTTTTCATGTTGTATCGGTAGTGTATTCCTTATTAATTTAAGTTCAGACAGACTATTTTCGTATTTGGGCAGGACCAAACCTGATGTTCGATATTATCTTCAATATTACATACCTGACAAACTCCACTTCTGATGATCCCTAAATTCGCATGATAATAGTTATGATGACTTTCTTAATCTGACAAATACAGAAATAAAATCTTTATGAAGGCGATCGCTATGTTTAACCGGACCTTTTAGAATTGTCTTTTGATAGTAGAATATTTTTGACCTTTTAACAAGTTTTCGCGATCGAAATATGACTGAAAAGAACGATAAACAATTCGTTAAGCTTTGGTATTAACTGTCCTCATTGTAGTTTAGCATGTTTCTTAATGACCGGAGTTAGGTCCGATCGAGTAATCGCATCCGCTATCTCATTTCCACGGACGCCACAGCGAACAGGGGCCCACTTAAATTTCATACCTTAATTCCACGCTTGCGAAGTTGATAAACTCATTGTTGTATTGTGAGTTCTAATATACTCATTGTAAATTCCGGGAGTCTAGACAGTTATAAAAGAACATTCAGGGAGGTTGGTATTAGAATATTTTCCCCCTATATAAACTAATAAAAGAAACAGTCCCGTATATGGGATTCGTTTCAATAAAAAATGATGAGCTTGCATATGGTATGCGAAACAATTGTGGCAATAAAAGGCTGCTGTGTACCTCTTTTTGGAATGTTCAATAGAGCCATATAATTTCATAAGCGTTGTACTCATTTTCCAACACTGATTTAACTCCATTTGGGAAACTCTTGGACGTAGATATTAGATCTACCTCTAATCTAAACGCTAGTATTAAAAGGAAGCCTTATAAAAGGGTTCTAACATCATCTGACTAAATTTATGTCGTGTCGTTCGTTACGACAATGAAGGAGTGGAGGTAAACTTTTACAAATCCTAAAATATCACGTGGCTTATATATCGATACTGTTGTATTAAGAATGAAAATTATCAATTCTCCCCTGCGCCCTATTAAATGAGCCATATTTATATAAAACACGTATATACACGCACATGCATTACGGGATGATTATTATTCACTATTTTCACAAGGCTCCATCGTAACTTACAACTGTACCAAGACTATATGAAAATAACCGGAAAATTGAAATTTTTTAAGTTTTAAAATTATAACGGAATTAACACAAACGCCTGAAACGTATAAAAACCTAGATCGGGACAAAAACGTGTAAATCCTAAGTTGAATATTTTACTGATAATAATAGTAGATGACGATTAAAAAATTTGTTCGCTTGTGAAAAACAAACAGTTCTTATGAAACGTAAAATTCTACTTTAGTCGAAATCAGAATTATATGAAAACTCAGCAGTGATGGAAATGGGAAATATCATTCGTAGGATTTAGTCGAAAAAATAAAACAAAAAACTTCTAAACGAACAGAATAGTTTAGATGATGGTGATAATGTATGCGTATGTGTGTGCGATAGAAATTGTAATCCTAGGTAAAAAATATAATAACGTATACCTAAAACAAGAAACATATGTTGCGATCTCATTAAGACCAGGACATGTCTGACCAAATCCTTGTTTAACACGGCGTTCTTAATATGATACGTATGATGCTCCACGCAAAAAGTCAATAATTCCAAAATATTAGACAATAACTGTACAGTACGATAATCGTCTCGAGTAGGAACTTCGCCAGTGGTGTTATTTAATAGCGGTGCTAAAAGAAATAGTAACAAAAAAAAATGAAATAAATAAATAAACCGATTTGCATTAAATAATAAAATGTGCGAAGTATACTAATTAATATACAATTTATACGAATACGAATACATAAGCATACGTGTATACTGTGGACGTGGCTAAATAAATAAATATAGTCATATATACATATGTTAATACACGCATAAATTGTATAGACGGTAAAAGTTAATATAACTAAACCGTCAGGTAAATTATATAATTCCCTCATCCCTACATGTGTGAATGATTATAAAACGATGCGAATACACACACGTACGGATGTTTTAAGTTATCACTTACATAAAATACACGCTGCGTGCGATGGAGATATCGTTATCTAAAATTATGACGTAATCCGTTTAAGATCAGAGAGCCGTTAGGACATTTAACATACAGATCAATCGGACGATTTGTTTCACATATATGTATGATCACCGTCACGGGACCGATATAATGTCTAAATTCTAAACATAATCAATAATAGTTTCGCATTCAGTTTACCATTCGTAACCACCGCGTTTTCCCGGCAAACTAATGTATTTTTGTTTATTTTTATTTTTGTGTGCGTGTGTGTATGTTAATATTCCAATATAAGATGAAATAATGATCACATATATATTACAATCGCCATCAGAGAACCGAAATACTGACACTAAATTCTAAATATAATCGACAATATGTTCGCCCATCCATAACTACCGTACATTTATATTCCCATATACATTCTATATTATCGTATTTAAAAAACACGTTTATAGCGACTAGGAAAATATAAACTATTTTACAACGCCTCTAATTAATAAAGAGCTTAATAAATTTCTAAAATCTAAATTAAATGATACAAGTTCACGCTTCGCGACTGCACGATTAATTACATGGCGACATTCAAATCACGCGATACGACTCTGTTGAAGCGGTTACGAACATTTCAGTCGTTGGGACTTGGACAATCAACCGCAAAATATACAAAAAATAGAGGCCTTCGAAACTTGGTGCTGGCGTAGATTAAAAAAAATTAGTTAGACAGAAAAAGTGACAAACGAAAAAGTTTTTAAAAACATAAACGAATCGACTTAATTCAGAAGTTAAAAAGTAGAATTAAATGAATATAAGTCACTTATATCGACACAATACAGGTTTCGTATAATTGAAAGGAAAAATGAAAGGAAAACGAAACATAGGAAGGTCAAGGAGTAAATATATAGATCAAATAATAGAATACACGGCAACGACAAGTTATGCAAACCTTAAAAGAAGGCAGAAACAAAACAATTTTAGTTGAACTCACTAGGATCATGACTATCATGAGTGATAAATGTTATCCACTAATCTACGGATTGAGGAAAAGACGAATATTACTTATTAGATGACTAGATCATTTTTGTCATCGCATGCATTCGACTATACGATTTCGATCACATTTTTCTTCTCGTACAATCATCAGCTTGCATGTAGTGGATAATCTGCTCTAGCCTTCTTGGAATTTTGCTAATTATTCTATCTTATTGATTCCAGTCAATTTTTTTATGGCATCGAGTCACGATGTACACCTTACCGGGTTTCTTTTTCCTTCAATCATACACAATGCTATTGTTTGTAGTAGTTTGTACTTTTTACCTCTCATAAAATGTCCAAAAAAGCTTACCTTCCGTTTTTTCACTGTAATCATTAACATTTTGTCAGTTTTAGTTAATTTTAAAACTTTCTCATTTTTGATCTTCAGAGTCCAAGGTATTTTCCACATTCTTCGGTAACACCACAATTCGAATGATAGCCGATTGTTCATATTTTCCTTTATAGTCCGTATCTCGCTTCCATACAAGTGTACTGACCATACGTAACATTCCAATATCTTGTTTTTGATCTCTAAACTTAACTTCTTGTCGCAAAAGGGGTTTTTTTAATTTTATAAATATACTAGCTAATTCAATACGAGTTCGTATTTCCACATCAGCATCATTATTTCGTACCACCCAACAGCCCAAATATTTATATTTTTCCGCCTTTTCAATTTCTTCGCTATCTAAGGGTAATTTTCCGTTTAAGGTTTCCTCGAGATTATCGTGAATTTAGTTTTCTGGGTGTTTATATTTATCTTTCTAATATCTACAAGTTTTTGAACTTCGGTTATATTATCTACTGGAAATGCTGTATCGTAAGCAAAACGAACCACTGAAATTCATTCCGACGCCTATTTCACTACGTCCTTCTAAGGATTGGGCAAAAATTGACTCAGAATATAGATTTAATATATCGGCGATAATACGCATCCTTGTTCATTGGTATTTGTGCTGTTAATTTATCATCTATTAGTATCCTTGCATTGCTAATTATCATACAGAGTTTGTATTATCCTGACTGATTGATGCCTATATCTTTTAATGTTTTCATTAATTCTGCGTGCCGTATTTTATCAAACGCTATATTGTTCGATCGCATTGATCGGATCGAAACGTAGTGCGAATTTATACGTTTATTCGATTTTTTTTTTAAAGTTATATCACGAGTAATCGATGTCAACTTTAAACTTTCAAATAAAACCACACACGATGAATATATTTAAAATTCGCCGTTTTAAATATCGGGGCGAATTCATTGTAACACACTATATTAAAGTTATATAAATCTAGTAGGGAAAATATTCGAAACGGAGCTACAATATCGATATAATGGAAATTTATCGAAATAATCATTTAGAACTTCGAGCAGTCAAGTTTTTTTTTTCTGCGTTAGTTATATTATCGTAAGATTACAAAGTCTAGGCGTGTTTTACGTGTCGATAACGAACTTTGACATATTTTCCGCGTAGTACGTTAAAAATTATAAATGCTTATTGATCAATTTTAATAAGTTTAACATAAATAATAATAATAACGTCGAGAAGTTCAACGACATTAACTGTTTTTTTAAGTCAAACTAATTAAACATCGCGCACGTTCAAATAAAATCATATTTTCTATTTTCACGCGCGTTCGTGAAGATTTATTTTCTTTTCTTCGCTAACAAAATTGCAAATTCTTCTGAACCACCGCGACTTTTTAACTCGCAAAAAACGGCCGAATTAAACCACTACTAACAACAGTTCATCTCGTAAAATTGTTAATTATTTTTCAACGATTATTTACAGACGCGTAAATTTTGTTTCAATAATAATCGGCTAATTACGTATTTTAATTCCTTTAAAGTTATAATTATTTTGCAAAAGGAAGATATAATGCATTAACATACGCGAAATACATTTCTGAAATACTGATAATTTTATAAAATATTAAGTAAGTTACACAGTCGACAAAAAGTACTCTTTTAAGTGAAAATTCAAATTGCTATACTTTTGATTACGGCCAAATATTCGGAAATTTTATGAATTAATTTAAGCGTCTTTGAAAAGGACCGGTAAACTACACGTAAGTTTTTCTTTTTAAATAAAAAATATTATTATCTCTTCGAAAATGTTTAATTTAAAATCGCCACTTTTAAATATAAAACCATTCTAAAATTAAATTTACATACCTAAGAGCAAATTAATGCTGTGTTTGTAAAAATAGCTCAGAAATTCTGTCTTTTCCGCTTTATTAACAGTATTCACCATATTTTCCGGATCTATAAGTACTCTTAAATTTGTCATTAATTGTATAGCGCGGCATAAATCCGAATCGGTGTCGCAAATTATTTGTTCTATAATCGTATTCAACAGTAACAAGTCATTGTCGTCTGCTGTACTGATCTGATGCAATATATACTCCCGAACTTGAGATGGTGAATACTCGACGATGTAAGTTAAAATATCTATACCGGCACTTTTTGTTTCGATATCGTCCGCGGATAACGTAATTTCGAGAACCGATAAAACACCCATCGAGTTCAGAACCTACAAATTATTATTATTTGTATTAATAACATATCGAATCGTGTTTATTTTCATCGTTTCTTTTAAAATGTTTTAAAAATCAATAAAATATGACTACTTAGTAATTCAAAATGTATAAAATTTCATTAACTAATTTCTATTATTTATA
This sequence comes from Coronaproctus castanopsis, assembly GCA_032883995.1. Taxonomy (NCBI): domain Eukaryota; kingdom Metazoa; phylum Arthropoda; class Insecta; order Hemiptera; family Monophlebidae; genus Coronaproctus; species Coronaproctus castanopsis. The sequence goes on along the minus strand of CM065053.1, from coordinate 104,120,976 downwards.
TACATAAGTATGGTTTACATAACTAAATCGTCTGACGTTAATCGTTGAGGGCGTCCAACATCTGCTAATGTGTCAAGCAAATAGGTTGCCTCAACGATTCGCGAACTTTATATAAATATTTTTTTTTCTTTTATAGATACGACTGAATAAAAAGAACAAATTCTTATATATAATGAAGTAAATAAGTAAATAAAACATTTGTTTACGATGGTAGAATTGTGCGATGATAATCAGAGTTAGAACTATTCATAATATATTATCGTCCAACTTCAAAAAAAAAAAAAAAAAAAAAAACGGGAGAACTAATACAATACTCAACACCTTTGTAATAAATAACTGAATGATGAAAAAATGATATTATTACCAACTGTATATTATATACAAGGGTACTAAAAAAAAAACATTACCTTTCGTATATTAATTGAATTAATTTTAAAATAATAACCTCTAACTTTATGAACATTTATATTCAATAACATTAAACAAAGTGACACGCTAAATTTTCATAGAGAAAATTCTGTATACTATAAACACCTATATTCCTTAAAATTTTCTAAATATATTTTCAATTCCGACAGGATCGAGTTATAAAACTTTCTTCACGGACACAAAACCTGGATTCTTGTATGTGATTTATTAAAGTGCAAAATCTCAGCTAATTTTTCGGTCCTACTTCTTGTTATACCGTCGCAAACTTTAATTTTAAAAACGCAGATTAATTATTAAAAACGAATTCCAATATTTGTATATCGTATAGCTCACAAATGTTATGGGGGATGTTGATTTTTCAACTCTTGCTTATTACCAGTATTGCACTTAAACTTTGCAAGTTTTCTCAAATTAGATTTTTGTTGTTCCACCTCAATGCGCTACATCGTACGTTAATACAGGTTTAATATAAAGCAAAATAAATCCGTAATACATAAATGCTTTTGAGAAAAAAAATGTTTTAAATAATAAAAAAAATTTTTTTTTTAACTACCCAGCAATGTAATTAGTGTGCTTGTACGAAATTAATTTATGTCGAGCACGACGTCTAAATATTTAATTTGAGACGCTGTTTCAAGTGATACATTTTTAAAGGATATGTGAAGAAAATTGTCAGCGCATTGGGGCTGAAAGTTTTAAATTACATTTTTTTTTTATTTTTTACTATTTAAGATTAATTTATCGTTATTTAGCAAAACACACCAGAGCCTTGCACATACCATCTTGAATTAAGGATTGTAGAATAGAAAAAGTAGACGCATTTAATTAAATATCTTACTGTTTGATAACCGACAACTTGGATGCAGATATAGAAATAAAAACTAGATACATCAAAGCAACCTTCAAAAATATGAAAAACTTGCTGTATGCTGGAACTCTCAACTTGAGATTTCGACAGAAACTAGTGCAATGCCACATTTATCCAGTATTATTATACATGGTACAAAAGCGGCAGCGTTGAACAAGAAACAGTAAGACTAGAAACTGTTGAGATGTGAATACAAGGAAAGAATATAGCGAATAGACTGAAAAAATATCAAATACAAAAGTATTAAAAATGGTACTTCGAGGCGTAATATGGAAAAGAAATATTACGAAAAACATTAATGGTAACTCGATAGAAGAAAAACTGAGTGGAAGACAACGTAAAGTAGCGCGTCAGAGTCCACCTAGTACAATAGTTGTTCCACGTCGCTCAATAGAGTATAGCAATGTCTACGTCCAATAATGGATATGACACTCAAACGAAGAATACCAGGATAACAACAACAACAACAACGTATATTTCAACATACAGTGAGTATACACAAACCAAAAATTTTAAATAATAATTACGAAACGCCCAGGATGGCTTGTCGCACATCAGAAATAATACAAAGACCCGTAATAAATAAAAGAAGTAATTATACTTATACTTATAATGACAGAAAAAAATAATTGAAAAAAAAAACTACCGCAAAAAACAAAAAATTAAGATAGTAATAATAAAACAAAAGAAAAAACACGTTAGACATTAAATAAATAAATAAGGAATATTCTAAAATAGGCGCCGCGAAACGTTACAACAGGTTATGTTTGAGCCTCTTATGTTTATATTTAGTATACATAAATTGGAGTTGCCTGGAATCGTAATTACCAATGGTAGAAATTAAACTATTATCGTGGACTAAGCAGTCATCGCAGTATAAGGCATGTTTAAGGTAGCATGCATGTCAACGATTTTGTGGTATCTAGGGACATTTAGCACACATCTGAGACACCTATTTTGAAATACTTGTAACTTGTTAAAGTTTGTATTTAGCTGGACAACAGTACGTCATTATGGGACGTATAAGTGTTTTATACAGAATTAATTTATTATTTACATTAAGAAATGATTTTCTGGATTTTCTGTTGATTAATGGATATATGGCAGATATACTCCTGCTAGCTTTCAAGGTAGTATGACTGACATGTTCAGAAAAATTTAGTCTGTTATCCAAGACTACCCCGAGGTATCGAACATGTTTTGACCAACTCACAATGGTAGAGTTGACCTTAACTTCAGCAGGTAACGTGGGATGCCTGCGGATGAAAAATATAGCCTCCGTTTTATCACAATTAATATCAATTTGCCATTTTTTATAATAACGAAAGACACAATTTATTCCTGACTGTAATTTATTAGTAATTGCTTTAGGTATATAAGAAGTACAGAAAAGAGCTGCATCGTCTGCATAAAGAGCAGTCTGAATATCAGGTAGGTTTGGAAATCAGATAAAAACAAAGTAAACAGAAAAGGACCCAGAATACTACCTTGGGGGACCCCCGCTGAGCACGTTTTCATAGTAGACCTTGAATCATTGATGGTAACGTAAAATAGTCCGTTTGCTAAATAGGTGCTAATAACGTTGATTACATAACGAGGAAACTGATGTTTTATCATTTTGTAAATAATACCTTTATGCCAAGTAGTATCGAAAGCCTTCGCAACGTCCAGAACCATACCAGTATGTTTATTACGATTAAAATTATGCGTGATACATGATAGAACGAAATTATCAATGTAAAATAATAATAAACGTATAAATGCTAAATTTTTATACTCAGTGAAGTATATGTGTACATATAACTAATTGTATATGTATAATGTGCGTTACCTTGTGAAAATTTTCTTTTCCCTGAGGTTGTAAATTCTGCGCGTAATTACAAAATTCTCTCAAAAAAAGAATGAGATCTCTTCGTTTTTCTTTAGGTGTATTATCAGCTACAAGTTGAGACATTAGTTCTGGTAAAAATCGTTCATCTTCCTACATAACGTTAAGTTCGTCAAATTAATTAATATTTCAGTATTTGCCACAAATTTAACGAGGTAATGATGACGATGATAATAATAAACACGTGACTATTTATAATCAATATACGTATAATATCTAAATTCCTACGAGTCGGTAAATATTGCCAGCACGCGATTATATAATCGATTCGCTCGTGAAAATATCATGCGTATTAATATTGTAACCATCGCATTATTACTGAAATAGCATTTACTCTACTTGTTATTAATTAATTGGTTTAACATATTACCGTTTCCTAATGTCACTGCCAAAAGAAACAAAAGATATTGTGATCGAATCGATTTGTAGAAAATATATAGAAGTTAAGAAAATACACAACAGAGATAGTTGTAAAGCATAGAAGGAGAATAAAATGCAGATATCGAAACGAGTTGACATTTAATGACATTATTGAAACAAAAATACGGAAGTAATTTTATCACGCGTTTTTCCAAATCTACTATATTCAATAATTTGCTCGAGTGAAATACTGATGTGATAAACTCTTTCCTTAAATTTTTGAAACATTAGTAAAATTGTGAATTTTCAAGAAAATAAACTTACGAAAAAATTAAAACACAAAACGTACTAATTTTTATTGTAAATAAAAACAATTTTTTTATACAGCAGCATAATTTTGGTGATACTGTATAAAAAGTGTTTTAATTACCGAGGATGAGCTGTAGGTATAGTTTGTGATATAATTATTATTATGATAAATGACTAGGAAATCGTTAATAACATTTATTCAGCTTTCACGATTGTGTCTTATTTTACATCAGGGAAATTCTGTCCATCTGTATTACATTATAAACCCTAAACCTACGCTTAAACATATATCTTTTTCGATAATCAGCGTTATTGTTTCACGAACATTACTTGCGATCGTAATTTATTTATTAAACGAGAACATATATATATATATATATATATATATATATATATATATATATATATATATATATATATATATATATACTTGTATATCTATCTATTACGTATCATAATATGATACTTCTTGTGTCGTATGTTGTTGCATTCAATTTTATTTAAATTTATATAATTCATTGAACTTGCAGTCTTTATCTTATAAGCTTTATTCATATACTTTACTTATTCAATAATACACTAGTTTTTTTATTGTATTTATATATTCGTCGTATATATTCTGATATGTGTAATACGCGTTTACATTTGACAAACATAGGAAAATATTGAAAACTGGGTTTGCAAGTGAATATATATAACATATATGAATATGTATGCTGTTTGTGACTTGTATTTTATCATTCGTGTATCATAGGTGTTTTATTTTATGCATATAGATCTAAATTTTATTTATTTATTAAAAACATATAATGGAAAAGAAAAAAAAAATAAATTGAAAATGATTAAACGTTTAATGAAAATATAAATTTACCTGAATCAAGGTAACAATTTCCACTCGATTAAAAAAAAGAAAGCTAGTAAGAGCAGACAATACGTTATCTTCGTACAGGCAAGGAGCAGGAAAGACGACATCGAAAATATATTGTACACGATTAGTTTGATGAATCTTTGAAAGTAATTCTGGATTTGTAATAGGCATGGCTTCTCTGTATCTGTTAAATTAGGAATTCAAATTTAAATTATCGTTCGAAAACTTAAAAAAATAATATATACATATAACAAAAAAAAAAAAAAAAAAAACGAAGTATAATTAATTAAAGTTTAGATTGTGGAATGTAGTGATTTTTTATATTTGATTACAAAAAACAGTTAAAATTACTAAACTTTATTTATTAAGCAAAGCTTTTCGGCAATAAATAAACTACGCCATTATCAAGCTATATATAAATAAAATTATATATATATATATATATATATATATATATATATATATATATATAATATATATATATATATATATATATATATATATATATATATATATATATATATATATATATATATATATATATATATATATATATATATATATATATATATATATATATATATATATATATATATATATATATATATATATATATATATATATATATATATATATATATATATATATATATATATATATATATATATATATATATATATATATATATATATATATATATATATATATATATATATATATATATATATATATATATATATATATATATATATATATATATATATATATATAATATATATATATATATATATATATATATATATATATATATATATATATATATATATATATATATATATATATATATATATATATATATATATATATATATATATATATATATATATATATATATATATATATATATATATATATATATATATATATATATATATATATATATATATATATATATATATATATATATATATATATATATATATATATATATATATATATATATATATATATATATATATATATATATATATATATATATATATATATATATATATATATATATATATATATATATATATATATATATATATATATATATATATATATATATATATATATATATATATATATATATATATATATATATATATATATATATATATATATATATATATATATATATATATATATATATATATATATATATATATATATATATATATATATATATATATATATATATATATATATATATATATATATATATATATATATATATATATATATATATATATATATATATATATATAGCTTGATAATGGCGTAGTTTATTTATAATTCATTTATTGTGTAAAAACTTAGATTTAAATTATTTTATGTTTTTATATATTTAATTTTATTTATATATAGCTTGATAATGGCGTAGTTGTCGAAAAGCTTTGCTTAATAAATAAAGTTTAGTGATTTTAACTGTTTTTTGTAATCAAGTATAATTAATTAGTATAAAAAATTATGAAGAATTAGTATCACTTTTGTTCCGCTAAATAAATAAATAAAATTATTTCGATATTTTCGTATCAAAACTTTTCTCAGTTTTATTCGCATCTTTTAGACTAAAGCCTCACCATGCGTTATACTAGGTACAAACATCATAGAGTTAAGTATACTCATTTAATTCCGTGTCTCCAATTTTGTGTAGTTAACATGATATGTGTGCATGTGTGCGCATGTAATGTGTATATGTATATATCTCAACCACTTTTGTTTTTTAACCATATTTTATTTTGTTGTGTTTTTTGTTTATTTTTCCTGTAACCAAACATGTTTCATTAATTTTTTGGATTTTGTGCTATTTAAGTTTACTGTTAAGGTATAAGATACTTAGTTTTAAGAACCTTGCCATGCATGTCTCATTATGAAATAAAGCTTCTTTCTTCTTCTGGAATAACACAATATGATTAATGTGACCGTATTTACTTTTTTTCGGGTAATTATCTGGAGAATACCAGGTGGTCGACTTCATCCTTACTAAATCACCGCTTTTTCTTATATGATTTACAAAAACTATTGAAAATGAAAGAATAATACGTTTTGAACAATCGTCATCGTTTATCCTCAAACGCTCGGGAAAACTGACTGCAATCGCTTCGTTGTCACGACACATTGTAGCGCCACGTGTTTTTATAGTATATTATTACTAGCGCGCATATGGTGTTGTGCGTGGTGGTTTGCAATTGCCTTCCCGGCGGAAATATTATGATTATTTATATTTTTATTTTCTAATGATATTTTTACGTCGTCGATCGTATTCGAACCCGATACCATCCATATAGAAGTCCGCGCTCTTAACCACTCGACTATTCTGACGACGTTGTTGAACAATCGAAGATAAGAAAACAAAATGTTCCGAGTAAATTACAGCTTCGCCAGAAAATTTAATGAAGCCTCTAGTGCCTGATATTCGAAAATGGATCGGAATAAATTCTAAAGACGTAATTAGTTTACTCTACCAGAAATCAAAATATCTGAATATGAGAGATAATCGAGTAGACAGAAAACTAAACAATTTAATTATTTTAAATCTTAATCAATTACGCGATTAAAATTGACAGATAATGAAAACGAAACGTATAATAAAATTTCCTTTTCAATAGCAACTACGCGTGTTTACTTAACACGTAGATAATGCAATTTGTATACAAAATAATTATCTTACTAATGGAAAATAAGTTTACGATTATATAAAATTTCAATTTAATTTATTTGCATCTGAATTTATCAAAAACAAGAAAATAAGTTAAAAATAGAATCCGCAAATGTGCATTATTTGCGCGAGTAAACGAAAATAAATTCATACATAACTTGTCTGAAATTATTACATAGTCACGAAACAAAAATAAATTACAGGAAATAATTTATCGATATCTTTTACAAGCTATAAAATAAAAATAAAAACGAACGACTGTATGCAACAGGTAAATAATATATTTAAAAAAATAATAATAATATAATATTTCATTTTAATCATTTATCTCTGTATATAAATCTATTCCGTAGTACCTAGGCACATTTATTACACATATAAAACGCATATTTTATAATAATTGTAATTTGTTAAAATTAGTGTTTGAAACAAAACTCCAAGATGGACAATTGTACGTGATTACGGGAAGAATAAGTGTTTTGTATGGAATTAATTTATTATTAATAATAAGAAATGATTTTCTGTTAATTAGCGGATATATGACAGATACGCTTTTGTTAGCTTTCACGGTAGCATGATTAACCTGTTCGGAAAAATTCTGTTAACCAAGTTACCCCAGGTAACGAACACGTTTTGACCAACTCACTATGGTGGAATTAACCCTAATTTCAGAAGGTAGTGTGGGACGCCTACGGGTAAAAAATATAGCCTGTTTTATCGCAGTTTAACTCAATTTGAATTTATTCCATGTGCTTCACATAAATACGATATAAACAATATGCGTGTTCAGTTGTTGTGTCATTTTATTTCCATTATGCTGTATATTATACAAATCCATTATATTCTATGTACAGTTTTTACTAAATATTGTGATCTACCAGTTTGACTGGAAAGTTTGAAGGAGAAAGAGTCTTGTTATCAAATATCCCACCAATAATACCATCAGATATTACAATATCATGTAAGAGACTTCAATTCCTTATTCGTTTAGCATTTACAACGACCATTAACATGTCTCAAGTACTGACAATGTATTTATGTGGCTTGGACTTAGAAAATCCCTGTTTTTCTCGTGGTCAATTATATGTTGCGTGCTAATGTGTTCGTAATCCATCTAATCTGTATATATTAGCAAAAGACGGATTAACTAAAAACATTGTACACGGAATAGCGCAAAAATAAAAATTAAAATTGACCAACATTACAAAACGTAAATAAAAAAAAAGTTTCCGTTTGATACAATTGAACATATAAAATAATAATAAATTGTTTATTTTATTTATTGTACTCCATAAATAATTATTTTATTTCTATTTCTTTCAACCAAACTGGCGATTAATTCCAAAAGTCGATAATAACCGATATAACCGGACTTTTTAACGACTACGATTTCTAATGACGCACATATCCCCACGACATTGTCTATATTTTAGCAAAAAATGAACAATACTTGCAAACTATACATAATAAAAACTAAAAAGAAACACATATGCCGCTAAATTAAATATACAAATATTTAACACGTACATGACAAATTTTACTATGAAAAATATATTCTCCAATCATCGCGTGCGACAAAAAATAAACGAACTTTACTTCATACTGCTCCAAATTCAAACACACACAGACATAATCTTATCGTGTTAAACGAGCAATTCTTTTATATATATATATATATATATAATGTGTGTATGTAAATGTATATATCTATTCGGCTACGTCGAAAACGGCTCTATCGATTTGAATTAAATTTTTTTCACACATATGTAATTTATTAAGTAATTAAAAAAATTACATGTATGAAAATTGCAAATTTTAAAAATCTTGGTTTCAACCACGAGTACATGTCTACAACATTTTGACTTTTTTCGTTTTCTTCTCGGTGCTTAATTACGTTGAAAATTTTAATTCAATTTCATTAACCGTTCGTATGTTTTAAGGTTAGGAATTTAATTCTCTTACTGCATAAAAATTTTATATCTCGGATTCTGCTTCCATTTAAGGTATCAGATTTTCCTGGAATTATTCTTTAATCTACGAAAACATTATTTTAGGGCAATTCGATCGAAAAATTCTAAAATTCCTTTTCAGAAAAACATTAAAAGCTCAGCCACAGAGAATGCAATCAGAACGCGCTGTTGAACGCCGAGATAGGGGGTGCCACATTATTTTGTGTTTTGTTTATAGTACTAATTTGAACTCAAAAGTGCAATACGTATTAGTCGCTTTCATTTTTGTCGCGATCGCCCTGCACTACAACATCAATGTTGACCATCGCGATCTGGTTTACTTCGTCTATTCTGGTCGCGTTCCGTATAGCGAAGCTTTTAAGTGTGCTCCCTTTTTATATGTATCAAAACTTGACACAGAAATTTATGAAACGAAGTTCTATACGATTAAAATAGTTATCGTTATGTATGCAGCGGTTTTTAATAAGTAAAATTTACAAATACCGAGCAAAATTAGATCGGCCAAGACATAAATTCATCCAACATCGTTTAAATATCTAACAATATAAAACAGTGTCTAATAAATCATTATAATACTCGATTAATCGTAACGTAACTTTCGGGTTAAATATCGAAATAATCACCTGGACGATGTCTTTAGATGTTGCCTGTATCTTCTAGGTTCAGGATTAACCGGATCGTACTCCAAACATCCAATTACGTCCAAAATCAAATCATCTAAAACGATCGTTAATTTTGTTTTTAGTAAATCGTGCAACGTGCAAATTCCATTATTACATAAATTATTTCGAATTTCGTAAAATTAATATTATTATTACAATCGCTTCCGACGAATTATCATAACATCTGACGGATAAAAAAAAAACATTCGTTTGAAATATGAACAAATTTCAACGCGGAGAAAAATTACGAATCAAAAAACAAACACGTATGTCATTATTGTAAGTGATCGTATTGCTATCGACGTATACCGAAAATATTTCAGAATACAAACACGTTAAATAGACTATAGAAGAACCTCAAACTAATACAAATCATCAAAAAACGGAAGCTGCAATATTTCAGACATTTCAAACGTATCACGGGAGAATCGAAATATCTTTTTTTGTTCTCTCGTCCAAACCGATTCAAATCCATCTTTTATGGTTTGGATAATCTGTAGCAAATATATTTCGATCATTCCGACTAAATATAACGTTTATTAATTCCGGTACATTTTTTTCATATGATCTACCCGAGAGATTCTCTCTTCCCAAATTTATTTTTCCTTTCTATTATGCCCGTTGTTATCTTCTGAAACAACTTGTATTTTTTACCTGCTGTGAAAAGTCTAAAAAAGCCTAGCTTCTACTTTCCGCTTTCATCATTAATATTCGGTCAGTTCTCATTAGTTCTAACACTTTCTCCGGTTTTTTTTATGCTTCACATTTTTCGGTAGTACCACATTTCATCAGAAGGGTAATATACGATTCTGCACATTCTCGATTCCGTAGAGAAACACTGATCATACTTAATATTGTAGAATATTATTTTTGACCCTTAAGCTTAACTTTCTATCATTTTTTAAATTACACAAGCGCATTTCTAGCTAATTCTATACAAGTTCGTATCTCCATACATAAAAACCATTATTTTAATTTTTCAATCTTCTAATTTCTTTCCCATCCAAAAATAATGTTTCATTTAAATCAGATTTTCTTAACTATCTTTATATATAGGGTGACCCAGAGAAGACGAACGGTTTTGTTTTTTGAATAAATCAAAAACCACTCGACCAAAATTTTCGAAAGAAATTTTATTTAAAAATATAAAAACAAGAAATCAACTTACAATCAATGGAACGCAATATCGTTCAGATAACCGTCATTTGCAACAATACATTCATTCAGTCTTTTTACAAAAAAACAATAATCTCTCGTGTGTACACTAAACGTGGAGCACGCGGTTTGCGTTGTAGCAATGTTACCAACTGCGCTATTAAAAAAACCGTCCGTCTTCTCTGGTTCACCCCATATATATATATATATATATACACTAATTTCACACTAAAAATATTAGTGGAAAGTGCATATAGCTTCAAAGAAATCGCAAAAAAATGACATATGATTGGAAAATCTCGGCAAATAGTTCAACTGTACCTTAAAAGGACTTTTCCGGTCAGTTGCCGAAAGAAAATAATTCCAATTACTAACCTTGAAGACGGAGACGACGAATAACAATAACACGTACAATTTACAAAACAAACTGCGACTAAATAATAAAAAACAATTTGTAAAGTATATAAATCAATATCGCGCCATTTTAAAGTTTACAAATTTTCTTTCTCATCTGAAATAGGAAAGTTCAAGTATCATATAAAGTAACGCGGGACGTAATTTAAATTACTGAAACGAAGATGATTGATTAGAGAACACAATTATTTGTATGAAATTAAATAAATTACAGTGTAAATAAATAAGATACTCACCGGAAAACATTATTTCGAAAAGGTTGCTTTTATTTAATAAAAATATATTTCTCATTATATCGTAAAGACTATGCAAGGCGTCGATATTGTTTTGATCTTCGCAAATATTGAATAACTGAAGCAGTTTTGGAATATAATTTTCGCTTTCCATAGCGTCCGATAATTTATCCTTTCTTAAAGCCGACGCGAGACAAGAAGCAATTAGCTGCGAGAAATAGACACGATAACACGCGAATTAATTTAATCGGAATTTTCCGCTTTCGTAACAAATATTTATTTTTCTTAATGTGAAAAGTTATTACTAAAACATATTCGGTAAGTTAGTTGATTAACAAACTGAAAATTTAAAATATGCGCATAAAATTAATCAACATAATTTATTTGTTACTAGTATCGAGAGATAAAGAGTTTTGAAAGCGACTGAATAGCTTGTTATAGATTATATATTCGCCGGAAATGAACATGTAGTAAAATTCATACACGCCGCGAATAATGGTTCCACGTCCTAAATTCTGGAATACTATTAAAATGAAAAGTACATACAGAAATAGAACCATATATATATATATATATATGTGTGTGTGTGTGTGTGTGTGTGTGTGCGCGAATATGCAGGTTTTAAGTCAAAAATAAATATGAAACAGTGAGATGCTCATATGTGAAATCGTCAAAGAAGCGTAGTACAAAAAAACTTCTTTTTTATCATCTAAATATTCTAGTAGTTAAAAAAGCATACTTCTTTAATATCATCTAAATGTTCTACATCACAAACTGGTAATTCGACGGATGGTACAGTTTCAGTTATTTCTTCATATCTTTCATCTTCCGATTCTTCAATAATATCTTGCGTAACCTCCACTGATGGATCTTTTCCTTGAACCTTTAAGAAATGTATGAACTAACTTATTTATTATTTATTCATTACTTTTATTCTCTATAATATTACATCATTATGCAAATAATCGTATAAAATATGCTGCCAAAATATAAATTTTTATATTGTCACCTCTCAATAGTTTATAAAAAATGAAACAGAACAAAATAAAATAATTCTATCGGCAACTGTTTTAAATATATATATTTTACATACATACACACACATATATATATAGTGTGTGTGTCATGGTTAGACGACCATACAACGACAAAAAATGAATGATTGAAATCTAAAAAAAAAAAAAGTAAAAAAATAATAAAAGTTTACCTGACATATTCTTTCCCATATTTCATCACAGCCGGCTCTTTCTTGAAAACTTAAAGCCAAGTCGAAGTTGTCACCTTCAGACCACACAATTAACGTATCCTAATTAATATAAAAGAAAAAGACGTTGTTATAACTTATAAAATAATCGATAACTCTGATAACTTACACAAAATCAATTATAAATTTAAAATCATCATCGTACCCTTGTTAACCATACAGCCCAGCATGATAAAATCATTACATTAATATAATTAAACTAAATGTTACTAAACAAGGTACTTTCCCATTATAATCAGCAAAAATAAAGCAATTCATGCGCACCTAGCGACGAGCAGTCACATTAAAGTTTATGCACATCCAGCGATCGACAAAATATATATACTAGTTCAAAATGTAAATATATTGAAGAAATAATTTAAAAACAGTTAATAGGAAACAAATTGTAAATTATTCATGTTGATAAATGATATGATGAAAAAAGTTAATAGTAAACAAATTATAAATTATTTACATTGATAAATTATATTAGTTGTGTTTCTGGGAGGAATATATCGAAAAATATGTTCCTTCTGACTTGCAATTCTGTGAAGTACGAATTCAAATGTTGTCTTACAGCAACTTTTTGTCGTTTGCTTCGCCCTTTAGCGCTGCCTCGCATCTTTTCGACATTTTGTGTATGAACACAGGTCACGTCGTCGACAAAACTATATCGATGGTTCACATTAAAATAGCTTCTTCCAGTGATTGAATACAGTATGCTTTCCAAGAATCAAGACATATAATAGAATTCGGTTCAACATTATTCACGATCGATTGTATTAAAGTTTGAAAAGATCTGTTCGGTACTTTCTGTATAAAGCGTTCGTTAGTTCTTGGACATATCCCCCCAATAACCACTGTTGAAGAAATACGGCTATCGCTTTCTTTTGTAAATACGTTTTCGTCAACTTCAATAATCATATTTTCTCCACAAATTGTTTTTAGAGATCGCATCTCCAACGCTGTTACGCAAATTTCTCTCGTATAATTATTCCAATCCACAACTGTAGTTTTTACATACGTAATTTTTCTTCACAAACGGAAATACTTAATTCCTTGCTCCGACAATAAATAAATGTAATTATCGTAATGATCTTTTTACCTGTCCTTCAACTGAAATCGGCATGATGATAAGCAACACCTCCATTTGCATGTAGCTCCCTGGTCATACAATTTCGTGGTATGTCTGTTTGGTGGTAGTATTCAATACCGTTGTAAAAAAGAACACGCATATTCTTCAGTGATTGGGAAAGTTAACAAATTTATAGCACTCATCATTACAACACTGTTACAAAATTAAACTACACACACAAACTGAAGCAAGCAACATTATAAAAAATAAATAAAAATCTGGTGTCCTTTATTATGGAAATAAAACAAAAATTATTAATGTGATAATTTTCCGCCAGGTGCGCACGAATTATTTTATTTTTCAGGTAAATAATAGGAAAGTACACGAAACAATTTTCCATATTACCATTTAATATGTGTAAAATTTGCAAACATATTTACCAGCGTAATAGAATTTCTATTTGAATAATAAACCGACATTAATATATTGTCATGAAAAAGAAAACGAGCAATCGTATACATTCTTTCATCTTTTTTTTTTAAGTTTAATAAAAAATTTATAAACACCACTAATTGATAAATATATATCGCGCGAAATAATTTCTGGAATCCATGAGCGTAAATATTTCATTTCCAACAACTATTATTATTTCGTTTTTTAATTACAGAAAAAGTTCTAATGAACTAATCTCGCGCTAATGATTCGTAATTATTTTTGCAATTTGTGTGCCCAAGTGGTTCATTTTTTTTATCTTTTTTTTTTTTTGAAAAAAGAACGTTTATTATAATAAATATAGATCGAACAGGTTAAGATAAAAATTTCATGATACTGCCAACAACGAATAATCATAAATATTCATAAAGCTTATATACAAATAAAAATTATTAACAAAATTATGACGAAAATAATAGCGCAAAAAATTCACAAAAAACCTGCTAACGAACGTTTAAAGCCAATAAATAAAACTAAACTATTTTGGGAAATGAAAAATAAAAATGCCGAGAAGTATAAATTTACTCCCATTACGTATATGAGAGATTACGCGAGTTATTTAATTCTCTGTTTGTATTTTTTTCGTAATCATAAATAGATATAATGTTGAGAGCCAAACTAATCCCACATTTTCGAAAAGTATCAAAAAAAAATTTAGTTGTGCTAAGCACGACTATATGTTTAGTGTTAATTGTTCACGAATTATAATCAGAATAACTAAACGGTGTGACGAGAAAAGTTAAAATCATAACAAGCTATAAAAAAAGCTACCAAGATTATAAAAGTGTCTACAAAGAATTGAAAAATTTAAGTATCTTTGAGAAAGAATTCAAATGAAATTTACGAATAAGCATCCATCGTAGACAATCTAATAGATATTCAAAATGCGCAGTTTATACTCATTGTACGAGCGAAGAAAGATATACGGCGATCTCTAACAAAAATAAATTTATCGAGCCGTAAGAAAAATATGTACAAATGAAAGAAGACAAAAACATTCCGGAAGAATGAAAGAATATTAGGGCAATTAAGAAATAGGAGAAATATAAACTCAAATTACTTCCGTCGTCCATAAACACGCCTAAATTTGATAAAGAATAATTGAGCGACATCTGAATATTTTATACTTGTAATTTTATTTTCATCATCATTTGTTAAAATTTCTTTCAACGTTTACAAATAATAACAGCAATTAACGAAATTATCAACACCATTATACGTACTTGTTGTTTTTGATACGCAGTATCTGGTTGTATTTTCGATTCTAACAACAACGATCCTAGAAAAAAAAATATAACTCATTTAAAACCATTAAATTAGAAAAACAAAGTTCCCCTGTTTAAATTACTTCTGATAATTTATCTGGATGAGAAGAAGTAAAAAAACTTTATTCAAATAGTATGATACAATAATATATGTACAATAGATTCTTAACGTTAATTACCCAATACCGTAACAATTATCTTAAACTAATACTTTATTAAAGCTAATAATACTCGTGCATAAGGGCTGCAGGGCTGCAGCCCCACCTACAAAATTACCAGTATAATTTTTTTTCATATTCAAAAATCAATTAAAATTATCCAAAATTTTGAAATTTCGTTTAAAAAAGTAATTTTTTCTCTTTGGATGCTCATTCTAGAACGTTGGTGAGGGCTACGTATGCAGCTCTTGTTGGCACATTTAGGAAACATAAAAAGCGTAGTTCCGCGAGAAAACGATGTTAAAGGCGCATGCGCAGTGGTTTCTTTTTAACCGCGTTCGGGCTGCACAAAAACCAGCCCAATACAGCTCTCGTTCACGTGTTTAGAGAACATAAAGTGCGTGGAAACGGAACCGGACGATGGTAAAGGCGCATGCGCAATATTTCTTTTTTTGCCCGCGTTCGGGCTGCACGAGAACCAGCCCAGCCAGGTAGACTTGTATTTCAAGATTAATATTCCAACTGCAGAATGAAATGTTGACGCGCGCGTTCTTCTATTATTGTTACTCATTTACTTATGTTTTATTGATTGAATAAATATATTTATTTATAAGGATTTTATTACTTCGATTGTTTTGGTAGAAAGGCTAACTTTAATTATGGCTGGAAATAGCGATTTTCGTGAAAGTGAATTGAATTCGGTTTTGTGTTTGCTGAATAACAAATTTTCGCGGTTATCGTTTGCAGAAAAGTGTAACGTTAAGGCTCGTGGGATGCCGACTCCGCAATTGAATATTATACAAACGTCATCTAGCCGAAACAATACTTTTGAAAGAAAATTTAAAGCGGATATTTATTCAATATGTGACTGGCTTTGCGGTTGTGAAATTAAAAATGCTTTCTTTTGTTTTCCTTGTCTACTTTTTGGCGGTGAAATTTCTTGGACTCAAACTGGCGTGGTAGACTTGAAACATTTGAATGAAAAAATCAAGAAACACGAAAATTCAGCACAACATATAAAAAATTCGATAGATTTTAGTATGCTGGAAAAAATTAATATAGCGACACAGGTAAGCGAAGCGTATAAATTAAATATCAGAAAGTTCAATGAAAACGTCAAAAAGAATATGGATATTTTATCAAAATTCATCGACTGCCTGATATTTTGCGGTAAATTTGAACTTCCGCTACGAGGACATAATGAAAAAGCGGATTCCGATAATCCTGGTATTTTTCGAGGATTGTTAAATTTCGCAGGGATATTGGATGAAAATTTGAAAGTGCATTTTGAAAATTCTACAGTGTTTAAAGATAACTCAAAAACAATTCAAATTGAATTGTTGGATTGTATGTTAGACATTTGTCGAACTGAAATTTCTAATGAAATTGAACAAGCTCAATTTTTGGTTGTTATGTCCGATGATACGACTGATATCTCTGAGAAAACACAGGAGGTAATTGTTTTTCGTTACGAATTCAATGGAACCACATACGAAAGATTCTGGGGATTTTATAACCCTGAGTCACGAGATACAGAAGGATTATCGAAACAGATTTTGGAGCAGTTGAAAATTGTTTTAAAAGATAATACTGGGAAACTAATTGCTCAAACTTATGATGGCGCCGCAGTTATGAGCGGAGCGCGTGGAGGTGTTCAAAAAATAGTAAAAGAAACTTACACAAATGCCCATTTCATTCATTGCTATGCTCATCAATTAAATTTAGTAATGAGTAAATCAGTTTCAACTAATAGAGAAGTACGCATCTTTTTTAGTAGCTTGTCAGGAATTCCAGCATTTTTTTCGCGTTCTTTTCAGAGATTAGCTGAGCTTGAAAATTGTGTGTCAAGAAGAATTCCACGTGGTTCCGATACAAGATGGAATTTCAATTCAAGAGTCGTAAATACAGTTTTTGAAAACATTGAACAGCTGAAAACATATATATATATACATATATATATATATATATATATATATATATATATATATATATATATATATATATATATATATATAAACAATTCTTTAACTATCCCTGAACGTATTGGACGTATACTTCACCGTCAGTTCTGAAATTAATGCAACAAAAATGACATTTTGAAAATTAACATATTAACTTCCCTAAGTTATAAAACGCTTAATATCAACGAGACGGCAATTCTATGAAACTAAGTTTCCTTAAACTTGGGAATGAGGGAGGCATTCACACACACATACATGTATATATATATATATATATATATATATCTGATAATTCGTAATTTAATATATAATAAACAATTTTCTTCAATAATTCACGATTAGACGTCTAATAGTTTTATCTTGATAATTTCTTTATTTTTTCTAGCAATATTATGATTATTTTAAAACACTTAATATAACCGAAACAAATCGGAATGAATTTTCCCCATCTGAACTAAATTTCCCTTCGTGTCGTATCATTAACAATATTTTTTAAAATTTCTGTTCTAAATCTTCAACGCATTTAAAATTTGTTTTGATATGTTACTTTCAATTTATAGGATATATCGAATTTAGATCATTAAAATTCAGCCGGATTTTTATATTAATCTGTTACTCTCTTTCACGCTATCTCTCTCTTTATATTATTCAAAGTTGTAGCCAACCTTGGTTAACATAGATGGCAGTCAAAGAAGTATATATATATATATATATATATATATATATGTTTGTGTGTGTGTGTAATATTAGGGCATGGAGCCCTGCTATACGATGTAATTATCTCACCAATATATATGTACGGAGAAATATAATATCATATGTATTACAACTGAGGTTACGATATTTATCAATTAAATTGCCTACCATGTATATATAATATAAAAGTGATTAACATAACCAACTTATTTATGAATAAGAACTAATTCAGTTTTTCCCAAATAACCGAATAAATCAATCGTTTTCTGAAAATATTTTTAAAAAATTTGTTTATTAATTTAATCAATTCATTAGATATTCTTCCTTCTTTATGCTCAATGTTTACATATATTTATAAATCCTGTAAAGGTGTTATTTTATCCATACAAGTAAATTTAAAGTTTTACTAAGTTGTACATCATGTGCTAAGAAGTGTGTGATGTGGTTTAAAATAAACCGACTACTTTAAAAATCAGATTACGTAAATACGATTGAATTTAGTTGCATTTCGATTATCTGTTAATAGGTTCTGTTATTCGGTTATTTTACATTCGATTGGAATTAAGTAATCACATTTCGACTGAAATATTTTATTGGGTGCTTTTTTTTTACTGTGTTTATCAAAGTTTACTTCAGATTAAATATTAAAAGTAATACATATCGACATTAGTAAGTTTTGTTAGAACTGATTGAATAGTAGCCGAATGTAATACCGATATTAGTAGGGTTTGCTGGAACCCACTGAAAATTAGTCGTATTTTGAAAACGGGTGATTCTTAACTATATTGTTTATTCGAATAAATTATTGATTTTGTAAAACACCAATTACATATATTCATGTTCTATTCAAATATATTAAATTTATTAATGGGGTTCTAAAATTTGTATGATTACACGATTCATCACAAAATTTAAAAACAATTCCAGATTATCTTATATTAGTACATTTTATTAAGACCGTCTGAAAAGTCTGGATGTATATCAGTATTAACGTTTCACTAAAACTGAATGAAAATTAGTTGGATTTTGAATATGGTGACTCTTATGATATATTGTTACTAGAATAAATTATTAATTTTGTACAACACCGATTACATATACTCATGTTGTATTAAAATATATTCAATTTATTAATAAAGTTCTAAAATCTATATAATTAGGTGATTTACTTCACAAGGTTCACACAATTCTAAGTTATCTGTTAGTTATTCTTCGACTGAAATACATTTTTAACTTCATTTTAAAAACATTTATGTTATTTTATATGTATTATTCGTTACACAACTTATCATTTAGGGATATTTTTATTCACCGTACTTCCATTTTACTAATAAAAGATTAAAGTAACTCCGACTAAATAAAAAACCTAATAATTAGTTGTTATTTTTAAAAACGGCGTTACTAATTAGTCGGTTATGTGAAGTCATCACAAACACACACACACACATATATATATATATATATATATATATATATATATATATATATATATATATCTATATATATATATATATATATATATATATAGATAGATAGATAGATAGATAAATTTGAGCGCATGAAGCCTATCTCGCCAAATTCATTACCTATGGTATTTCTACTTCAATATTTTACATCGAAATCAGATACTAAAAAGCGATTTCCAAAAATGAAGTAATTTCCGATCCTTATTTTAAGTTTCCGTTCAAATAAGTTAGAATCATCGTGAATGTAATTAGGTAGTGGTGTCATGACCTAAATATATACGTTTATCGGTTCCACAACAGTCGAACCTGGTTCATTCACAGAAATTTAAAATATCTGTGATACTCCATTCAGTCAGGGATCACAAAATAATTACGACGATTATAACGGCACTTACATAAAACAATCAAAGAAAATATGGTACAAGGAATACTATTTCATTTTGGTTAGCGAAGGTGAAAATTAATACTCGCGGATCAAATTTATACTGATAAGCATTTTTGGGGCAAAAAAACAAGTAAACACGATACTAATATGTGAAAAATAAAAAATACAAAAAGTAAAAAAGACAATTACCATCAGATTCAGCTCGAACCAATAAAGACACCCCTTTTAAACGTTCAACATAACACGAGGAAACGTGCCCCGTTCCTTTATCATCCCACTGACGTTCTGCATTCAAAGCGTACAATTTCACACGCCTTCTCGTATCAGTCATGACAGTACCTAAAATAAAATAAATAAAACAGAATAGTTTTAATTAAAATCATATAAATAATAAAGGTCCGATAATCAAACTATTCCATATGTCTTAATACATATCAAAGTGAATAAATGAATATATACAATAGCTTTCTAATGATACGCTGATAAGAATTATATATTAATTTATTAATTATTCATATTTATTTAATTAATTTTGACGGACCAAGTATACATTAATTTTATGAAATAACGAAAGTTTTTGCGACTAATTGTTTAATCATATTTATATTTTCATTATACATCATGTTGTATTCGAAATCTGGGATTTAAATTTTTCAAATATTCACAAAATTTATAAGGTTAAAATCTAATTTTACTAAATTATTAAAAGATATTATACTAAGGTTTACTACAAATTTATATTTTTACATTTGTAATATATAAAACTTTTTACTACCTATATTTCATTCGAACAAAACTGTTTACATAAACTATACTTATATTTCAATAATTTTAATCGAGTAATTAAATATTTTTACATATGTACTGAAAGATACGTTAATGTAATTAGATGATCATTTAATATTTTTCGAATATATTTTTTTTATTTTAAATTCAAATAATGAAATTGTTACTTTATATAATATTACTCATTATTTCTTTTGTATGTAGATCATTTCATTAATTGGGTAATTAAATATTTTTATATATGTACTCATATAATCAGAGATGATCATGTAATATTTTTCGAATATATTTTTTTCTATTTCAAATTCAAGTAATGAAATTGTTATTTTATATAATATTGCTCATTATTTCTTTTGTATGAAGATTATTTGATCATATCACCAAAAGATTATATTCATGAAGTACAATATGCACACAAACGCATATTTCATACAAAATAATTATACCGTAATAAGTAACACTATTCGTAAATAGAATTTTTTTCGTAAATATAATATAATAAAAAATTCATATGGTTTAATTAGTAATATTTACTAAATTAAAGTAACAAGTCTTCAATTCAAACAAATGGCAGCAGTGATCATGCTTAAATCAGAATCTTACACTTACAATGTGTTTCACAAAACCGGCAATATTACTTATAAAAACTATATGTATTTACAATAATTACAAAAGTGAAAAGCGCATCAATCATCACAAACAAATTTATGAAAATATAAAAAAGTTTCCGTTTGGCTAAACTTAATCCTCACCATTCACGAAAAAATAAAACTTCTTATAATACAATTAAACAAATATATCCCGTACGATTTTTAGTGTTCGCAAAACCAAAGAAAACAAGAAACGATTGGAAAACTAATTAAAGCATGGGAAAATATAAATTACAATCGCGAATTAATTATAAAGTCAATGCGATTTGTAAGTAGTGGAAAAAATTAAAAACTGAAACGTCATGTAAATAATAAATTTAATTTAATACAACCATGATTATAGTTAATATATATAACAGTTGTCTAAAATCGTAATTTACTACCGCTAGAAGTTGATTATGCACACTACAACTGACAAAAAAAAAACTCGGATAATTTGGGAATATAATTTTTCACACAGCACTTGCACTGTTTATATCTAAAATTTTAGTATACATTAAAAATGCATCTAACACCTCTATGTTTAAACTAATTGCAGTCTATTAAAATTAGTATGCGAGTAAAGAAACTCTATGCAACAAAAAAGTTGTTTAAAATACATTATATCAGGTGATCAAACCATAAAATAAATTATACCCATTTTTAAATGAAGTAATGATTTCTTATTCACAAAGGCAACAGCAAAAAAGCTATGAACTATAAGTAAATTCATACAAACTGAAAGATCAAAAATAAGTCGCAGATTAACAATGCAAAGGTATCAATGAATACAAACCAAAGTTTAATGAACATGAACCTGAACCTGAAACCATCATGAAAATAACGTTGAAATGATAAGTTTTTGATCATGTCTCCCTAACATAAATTCACGAAACCATAATTATTTTTCTACATACACCTCAAACAAAAAACGTTGTGGAATAAACACCAAAAACATTACACTAAAAAAATTTTTGCCCTTTCCGAAAAAAATTCTTTCACATCAAAGAAAAAATTAAATTTAGATTAAGCTACTTTCATCAGCGTATTTCAATTTTTTAACATTTGTTTATTTCATACAATTTTTCATCTACTCGTTGTATAACATTTTTCCGACTTTCACCGTAGCTTTTATTAACATAATTAAACAATTTAATGTACTCTAAATGCATATTTCCAAAAAATTAAAATACACTATTTCTCTCTTAATTTTAACTATAATAGTAATTGTAAAAGAAATTTGTTAATAAGCGAGAACGGATTATAAATAATCATGTTAATTACAGTAATCATCAAATGTATAAATGTTGAAGAAAAATAATGTTTTCTGGTTTGTACTTAGCAAATAATTATCATTAACAAAGTACAGTATAAAATGTTCGAAGTTTGCTGCAGTCTGTCTTATTTTCCGTAACAGAAAATATTTATCATTAAAATGCATTTATATTATGAATATGCCAATCAAAAATATCAAATACACAAATAGCTTAGTTAACTTTCCTAATAAGTTTTATTTTAGTACATTTAACCATTTATCATTACGATCGTAATAAGAAATTCGTATCAATAAACCGATTACAGTAACCATTTATGTAACATATTACACACTATTAACAGACGCATTAAACTATATTACAATGTTGAATAATGCGTTCGTTAACACATTAATACATTATCAGTGAATAATTTAAACATGCAAATAAATTAAATTAATTTTCTAGTCATAATATACAAATATTACAACAAATTCAAAATAACTGTAATTCATTTTTTGTTTTTTTTTTTAGACGCATGTTAATGTGTCAGAAAATTTGTTGGTTCATTGCTAGAAAATTTTAAGTACAAAAGCTCTTTATGATGTAACAGTGTAAATTATTTTCAACATAAAAAATTCAATCAACCATGTCATTATTTATTAAATTTTGCATAATTATAAGTTAATAAACAAATATTTCGATAGTAATCATCACTGTTGCATGAAAAATGATAGAAACAGTTTTTTTTATTACACCTAATAAAAAAAAAGTGGAACAAATTTTAGAAAATTAAAGAAAAAATAACTATTTTAAAAACCAACAATACGACTCAAAATTAAAAAATTTAAAATATACACATGTATATAGTAAAAATTGTGGTTTAAATTTTAAAAAGTATGTTTTTAATGTACAGAATAGTTGCATATAAGTTTATAATATTAAAATTCAATATATTATTCCTTTTCATATTTAAAAACTTTATTAAAATTAAATACCTGAAACAAATTTCAAATTTAAATGTTATCAATTTATTATCACTAGTGTCAGAAATAATAAAGCAAGGTATAAAGTAATATCAGACCTTAAATACGAAGTTAAGACAAAATAATTTTTAATACTTACCTAAAATCTTTAAAAGCATTAACCTTGCCGTTAAAAACAACAAATTAGAATGTATAAATTATTTAATACAAGAAACAATTTTGATATGATCACTGTAACATTCTTCACAAGGAAGATACATTTTACTACATACACACTTCAAATACCTCCAAATTAGTGAATATTCATTTTTCAATAGCCATAAACATTTTTTAAATCAAATTTTTAAAATAAATTGATAAATATTTATAAACAAAACCGGATTTTTAAGGAACGCATGACACATAACCGAACAAAGGTTACATACATACACTGCACGCGCACAGTCCTGAATGAAGTTTTTGTATTCGGCCATGTTGAAAGCGCGCAGGATACCATGGCAAAAATTCATAAATTCGACTTTGTTAAAAAATATTATTTTAATAATTCAAAAATAACATCTCTAATTAAACACATGTAGTCAAAAATGTATTAAATTTTTCATGTTTCATAACATATTTAAAATTAGTCAAAAAGTTATTCTCATTCAATGCAAACTAATTTTAATATGTTTATACAATAATTACGGAGCCAAAACTCATATTTTTAAAATTTTTGAAACATAAATATAAATTAAAATTAATACCCTTGATTTCAAGATGTCTCTTAAGTCTTACATACTGTGTCTGTATATTGCAATAAATCGTTCAATGAATTCCAGTGAAAGAGAAAGAGACCTAGTCAATAGTAATCTCCATCTCCTTAGTAATTTTGTACATGTGTATAAACAGTGTTAAAAATAGGACATTTTTCATAAATAAACGTACAGATTTATTGCACATAAAATAAATATAAATACCCACAAATCTTAATAACTAAATAGTGATAACCCGGCATTGTTTACTTGTTTAGCTTAGTTAACTATATTTGCATTAAATACTGATAATGTAATGGAGGTGGAAAATTCAAGGTTTTAGCACTTACTCAAACTCAATTGAACTACGTTTTCAATTTGCATTGTCACCCTAGTTGAGTTCGATTCTGTGTTGTGTTGGTATTTTATGCCACTTTTTAAGTAGATGTTTTTATCATTGAGCACTTCGCTCACTCACCGAGTTTTTATGTAACAGTATTTAATTTTTTTTTTCGTTTCTTTCTAGTAACTCTCTTTTTTTTAGGTAAGTACCCATTTCTTCCAATTATATAGATTACTTTGATATTATCACTAAGGGTAACTACTTGTTTTACAATTTATTTATTTTCGTATTGTATTTTTTTGAGATTTTTCTAAATGGATCATAAGAATTATAATAAGCATCAAAGTGATTAGATAAAGAGATTTTCGAGAAGTGTGATATTGATTTGAATAGTGATGCACCAACTGAAGGACACGATACAGATTCAGAGCAATCTAGCGATGAATTTCTATTGTATACAAAAAAAAAAAAAACAATAACTTATCAGGGGAAAAATTTATGCAAATGGCTGGTTCACAACCCGCTAAATACAAGCCGCAAAACTATAAAACAGAATTTATTGATAAGGGCTCGTGGTCTATGTCATGACGCTAAGCTTACCAAAACCATTTTGTATTCATGGAAACTGTTTTTTTTTTCCGACAACATGATATTAAAGATTGTAAATTACACCAACCAGGAAATAGAGGACGTTAAATCACATTATACACGCGTTGATGATTATCGTCCTACGAACACTACTGAATTATTAGCTTTCATTGGTATACTGTATATCGCTGAAAGACCAACATTTAAACAGAATTATGGTCAAATGATTACACAGTGGCGAAAATATTTCTAGTGATCATGACAAAAACACGATTTCACGTATTGACCAGCCTGATAACGTAACAACGGTCACATTCGCAGACGACACCACAATATTAGCTGTCAATGCTGATCCCAGCGAGGCAAATGGTAAAATTCAACATTTAAATCTGATTAGAAAATGGACCTGGGACTGGAAGATAAAACTAAATCAAACTAAATCAGTCCATGTTCTTTATACATTAAGACATGTAGGCAGTAGATATCGAATATATCTTGATAATCAGCCTATTCCACGAGCTGATTCGCCAAAATATCTCGGAATGCATTTGGACGCCAGAATGTCATGGAAGGTACACGTAAAGATGAAAGTGTTTCAAATCAAACTCAGAGTACAAGATTTATACTGGCTCATCGGTAGGCGCTATGTATTGGATGTGAAATGCAAACTATTACTCTTAATCAGGTTATAAAGCCTATATGGATGCATGGGCTTTCATTGTGTTGATGCGCTGCCAAATCTAACAGGAATGGTAGAACATCAGTTTACGTGCAATTGTGGATGCCTACTGGTACTCGCGGAATGAAGACATACATCACGATTTACAAATGAAGTTTTTCGATGATGTTATACAAGGGTTTGCTGCAGCGCATGAAAACCGACTGTTTAAGCATGTAAATGCAGAAGCTCGTCAAGTTTTAGACATCAAGAACGATTTCAGACGACTTAAACGTCACCATTCAAGTGATCTTGTCTAGTAACAGCATTACTAATTTAGTAATTCAAGGTGTACCCCATACATGCTCTTTTTCTTATTTATTTTTTTATATTACTAACATATGTACTTATTTAATAGTAGTATTAAGATCGTACATAACAATATTTTATTTTAAAAAAATATATATATGTTGACCGAAGCAATTCTGTTTGATGTGAAAACAAAAACGGAAACGAAGAAACTGGATAATATAACAAATCTGTAAAATTTTTGACGAATTTTTCAATGCATGTCAAACACATTACAACGTTAACATGTATATGCCACTGTTGATGGAATGTTGCCTGCTTTACGAGGCAAATGAAACAAACCGAGCAAATATATCAAAATTTATGCATTGTGTGATGCAGTTATTATACTGCAAACCTTGAAATTTATCCTCGAAAACAGCTCTTTCCATGTAACAAATGATAATGTTGTAAAAAGACTTTGGAACTGGTAAAAATATGACCATTGACAACTATTTTATATATATTTTCTTAACAAATATTCTTGGTACGCTCAGAAAAATAAAATACCATCAGTTTATTGTAACAAAGGGTACTGTAAAACCGGTATTTAGTTCCATGTTTGCTTACGGAAATCTTCCAAATAAACGTGTATAATGTTCATATATACCAAAAGGAGAAAAAGAATGTTTTATTACTTTCCACCATACACAATGGTGATTACATCGACCAGAGGTTAGATTGACAACTATATAAAAGGTGGGAATCGATGTGGCAGACTGGTTATAATCCGAATATTCTGTATTCATTGACTGAATTAGAATTATCTATAGCAAAACCTGACATGAGTTACCGATCAAATAATCAGCGGAAACCAATCAGAAATACAGTTTGTCCTTCAACTGCTACATCATTCCACACACCAACAACATATACTTATCCGTAAAAAAGAACGAAACGTAACTTCTCCATCAAAATTGAACAGATTTACATAAAAGTGTTGTTCCTTTTGTAAGCGTGCGATATGCCAGGAATATTTTCTTTTTGCTTTCAAACAGTGTACAGAGGCATAACGGGAGAGCAATAAAAGAGAGGTAATCTCGAATTTTTATATAAACAATGCTCACTTTTATATATTACTTTGTTAGATTTTATTTTAGTATTATTGTTATTTTTAGCAATAATTCCTTTTAATAAGTTCTTATTTTTAAACTAAACGTATAGGTGTAGGTTAGATATACTCTTAATTTCAATAAATTATAAACTGAAAACGATCGATAAGTGTTAAGTAATAATAAATAAATTATAAAATCTAAAATGAAACTATTTTGATTCAATCTATTAAAGAACGAAATGCTCTTAACCGCGTGATTACTTTTTCAAATTTAACCGGGTGATACCAGATTAAGTAACTTGGAGATTTGGCATCTTAATAACGAAATGATTTTGTAATTAATTAAAAGCAATTGCATAAATAAAGGTATATCACTTATATGTAATGATTGGTTTCATCATAAACTGTTTAGCACACTTTTCCTTATATGTCACATTAAATCGTAAATAGCAGATAAAAGAGCGTGTTATTATAAAATAAACAATCGCATTAATTTGTATGTTTTACAAGTATAGGTTTAAACTTATGTTAAAAAGAACCTTTCATTAAATAATGTAAATAATGACAGAACCTAATAAAAGATAAAATTCGTGTTTCTTTAACATAGAAAATAAAATTAATCTATTACAAAATGCCAATTTAGTTTTATATTCGGATATACGAACACTAGAAAAGGATGATTGAACCATTCGTTTATAAACTACCCGGAGCCATCTATCTCGTTGACAAATTCATTATAACCAAAAACCTAGATTTTGATAACGTGTAAGTTAATGACCTTTAACTTAGGGAAATGCAAATAAAATATTTAAAATTAAAATCAATAGTTTAAAAATGTGTAGATGAAAAATAAATGAACCTAAATCGAGCACAAATATTTCGCTTTGAAACAGAGTATTATTAACAAGTTGATTTAACTATTTTTTTTCTTTTTTATATAACCAATAAAAGATTTTTTTGTGGAATCATTAATATTATTCACTTTTGACATTTTGTGCTAATGTGCGTCAAAATATTTTTTTGCAATTAAAAAGGCCATCATATCTACCTAAATGACAATTATAATCGCGTTAATGATAAAAATATTATATTAATATATTGCGCATAAATTTAAAAAGCTTTCATTTGTCGCAAATAAGCCGTTTTCTTTTATATTCTTGTTAGATGTATATAATATATACATTATTGAATCAAAAATCCAGACATTGCTAAAAATAAAATATTTCATATCATTGTAAGCGTAAGAATATTATACAATTATTAGATCGAAAATCTAAAGAGTATTTGTGTAAAATGATAAAATATAATTAACGTATTATTTAAAAATAATTATATTGTCGCTATAGTAGACGATAATGAAATTTCCAAGTACATGAAATTAAATTATAATCTAACGCACGCAAACGTATGTGTGCGTGAATTGATAATTAATGAAATATCATACAAATTAAACTTCCTATGTAATACTAACAGCACAAGGGACCCTGAATACGAAATAAAAACGAGAATTGAATATGCAAGAAACGGGTTTCTGAACATGAAAGGTATATTTGTGAACAAAACGATGAAATGGGACACCAGATGGAGGTTTGTGAAATGTTACATATGAGCCATACTACTATATGGAATGGAAGCCTGGATGATCAAAAAATCAATGCTAAATAGATTAAGATCATTTTAGATGTGGCTATACCGTCGGATGGTTAAGATTCCATGGACGGATAAAGTATAAAACGACTAAATAAACGATTAGAGTTAGAAAGAACTATTAAGAAAAGAAAAATAGCTTACTTCGGGCACATCTTGAGGAACAACAGATATGAAATGTTACAATTGATAATTGAATTAAACATCACTGGAAAACAAGAAAAAGGAAGGAGAAGAAAAACATAGAATGGACAGGACTTAATACAGAAACCTTATTGCGGAAGTTAGCCAACAGATTGGAAGCCAGAGAGATAATCGCCAACATCCATTGAGGATACGGCACCAGAAGAAGATCATATGATCGAATTATCGAACATAAAAAACATACGCAGTGTGGTGGTGTCAATGTAACGAAGATATCGTGTATGAAATGTTGCAAGACTTAATTTCAATGAAATAATTATAATTCGTTTCTAATTCAAATCGTACATCGTGATATAAAGTAAATTAAAAAAAT
The DNA here is from genome assembly GCA_032883995.1 of Coronaproctus castanopsis. NCBI lineage: Eukaryota > Metazoa > Arthropoda > Insecta > Hemiptera > Monophlebidae > Coronaproctus > Coronaproctus castanopsis. The sequence goes on along the minus strand of CM065053.1, from coordinate 104,090,835 downwards.
TCTTTAAAAAAAAAATAATAATAAATGAATACTAAAATCTACATGTTTACACGTTAATATACACCTACTGCATCTTTTAAGCTAAAAATAAATAAATAAAACTATTTCCGTTTAATGATTAATCAATTTATCAAAATGAACAGATACATGAACTGTAAGCCGTTGCTGACACAGTCATCGTTAATTTCGGGAACAAATAGTAGATAAATTTTTATTATATTTTTAGTTATGTATCGCATCGCAATCCGCATTTAATACGTTATAATCGTAAATTAAGCCGCTCTATAAAAGCAATAAGATACCTTATACACATCATTGAAATACTTTAAATTTGTAGGTAGCCACGAGTCAGTAGTTTGTGAAATAAAGAATCTATTTAAATTAAATCGCAGCGACAAGGTTCCAACGTTTAAGCACGAAAAATATTTACGAGCACTAATTCTTCCGATCAAGCTCAGTCTATGAATCACCAATTTCCTTGTAGGAGATGATGCACGACCAAAAAAAAAAGAACAAAACACAGCATTACAGTAATACCAAAGTTAGCTATTTAAGAAAGTATTTGGATAGAATCAATATCAAAGATAATAATCGATTGTAAATCTGAAATCGATTTTATTACTTGCAAAATTCATTGGAACTACTCGAGGATGATAATATTAATGTCATTATTAAATAATGAAATCAAAAACAAAAACTAATCGTTCAAGTGTAATTCATATAAATAATTTGCTTATTATAAAATGATTTCATATCATTACAGAATATTTATATTATAGAACCAGTTTATACATTAACTAATCCTCAGTTTTATCGACGTTTTTCAGAAGTTCTTCTTTAATTTGGGAAACTATATTCGGCTGACAAAATGAATCTATAATATTTTCCAATATTTTCAGATCGTGCGAATTCTTCAGCACTTCACAAACTGTTTCCTCGCCGTTGCAACGACACGAAATTAAATCTTCTACATCACCTGGAAAACGTTGAGGACTTTTAAATAAATCGAACTGGTCATTCGATTTACACGTATCTTCGATAACCGGTTGTTTTTTAGCGGTATCTGATTGATTTCGATATGTCTTCGTTTTAGAAACGCAATATTTAATAATCGACGTATAATCGTCTTCGAATACCTGGAAATAACAAAATGTTTTCCTACTCTGTTACTGACATCGCGATACAAGATACAAGAATTAAATGTACGCTAATGTAAGAAAACAAACTAATATATATATATATATATATGAAATGTATATATACATATGACACTATACAATAATTGAAGAATGAGTCAATATTTTGCTATACAACTAATGTTTCACGTTCACTTCTTTTTTTCATCCATATTTTACCGACTTTCTTTTGTTTTTTTTTTATAAATATTTGTCTAAATTTATTTTTCTCCTATCTTCATTTTGTTTAAGAACCTATTCGCATATTTCAACTTTTATAAAAGTCAAATATCTTTTCAATCAGTTTTTCCGAATGCACTGTTTTAAGATGGTTACAAAATTTGAATCTTAGGTATCGTGACTACTAAATTTTAGATTTTTTTTCATTCTCCTATTCCATAACACTATTTAATGTGTTCATTGCGAGATATTCTGATGCATTAAGACAGATTCTAGTATAGTACTTTTGCATTCCTAAATACCAATTTTTCGTTGTATATATTTTTGAATAACTAAAATGCTATTTACGTTTTTTAAATGATAGTTTTTTTGATCTCGAATTTTGTTCTTATATATTTCACAAACTCTATCTTAGCTATATATTTTGTTTTAATTTGTAGTCCCGCCTTTTCTCCTTTATTTTGGAAAAAACCTAATTATTTTATTACATCTTTCACATGAACATCGCTAAATCATCTGCAAAACCTAGAAAGTAAATTTTTATGTTGTGTTCCTTCTCGAGCTAAAATAACTTCTTTCATTATTTTACTTCCCCATTCACTGATTACCTTTCCTTGTCCTGTTCTTATTTTGAAAAGTGTTTATACTGTAAATACTTACGTCCTTTACACGCGAAGAAATTGGGTAACATCATGTAACATTAACATAAAAATGCATCAACTACTTTTCAACATTCTGCCTTTCTTATATCCGCTATTAGTGAGAGTTAAATTGTTTTATTCTACTCGCCACTATAAAGAATAACTTAGTTTCTGTGGCATTGCATACAGAACAGTATTTACAAATGAATTTGTTTTTCTCGAATGTTTTTAAAAAATTTTTTTGACTACCCTACTGTTAATTCTCGTTTAAGATCAGACTTGCTATCCTAAGCGTTCTCTTATAAATCCGCATTCTAAACTCATAAATTCTTACATTCAAGTTGTTTTTGTGTACTTGTATCGAAATTACGAATTCAAAATTATATATTTAATTGGAAATTTTTTCCGATATGTGACATTATTTCAGTTTACGATATATTTTTTAAAAATAAATACATGAGAAAACTGATAAATCCATAATACTATCATTTTGATCAATCATAAACGAGTGTAAATTAAAATGTTTATTTTATTCTTATTTTCTTAATATAAATTTACAACATACCTGATTAGGATTAATTAATTTATTTTTTTGCTCAACTGGTAATAATTGGGTTACTGAATATATGTAACTACTAACTAACGCTTCTTCCAATCTAGATTCGTCATCTGCATCCTAAAACAATCAATTTTTAACCTTTACAAGTAGACACAATACTGACTTTAAAAAATAATATAGATAGATCCATATACATAATCATTTTGATGGCCTTAATACGTATTATAAAACTTCAATATTTGTCAATAGTTTGTTTTTCTTTAACCGGCCGTATTAAAAACAAATAAATTAAGCATCGCAAAATGAAACTACCTTTAAAAATGCAAAAATCTAGTCTCGATGAATCTATAAAACACAATATTATTACAAATTAAATAATTATAAATTAATCTTACACAGATAGTAAATCGTATAATTTCGGGAAATTTTTCTAAAATAAATAAAATCAAAATACTATAATCATTTATATTTATCAACGCAGTCGACTAGTTTCGATAGCTGCAGCATCATCAGAGTTAAATTACACCATAAAAATTACAAGTAAACCTTTGGTAAATAAAATAACCGAAATTTGTTGTTAATCACTTAGTAGGATTAAAAAGACTTCGTTTATTTCTAGAAATTCGAAGGAATAAATGATCTGATTGTTAATGAAGACATGCAAGATTTCAAAATAAAAATGTTCATTGTGTATGGTCAAAAATTTTTTTTGTTATATTCTTTAAATCTAACATAAATGTCCCTTGTAGTTGTTCATTCGTATACAATCTTTACAAATAAGAGTATATATTATATATAATGTTGGAATAGTTTATTTTGTTTTCGTTTATTATTTTTATTATCGTGTGTATGAGTTATAAAGTTTTATATTGTGCTTTGTTAAATAGATATACACATCCGTCATGAGATTAAATTTTAAATAATAAATATATTAATGATTAAAAACAACGCTGTTTTAATCATAATAAAACAACATGATAGCAGAGGTCCGTGATTAACAGTTTACGGTTATCGTTGCGTAATTTTGTTTTCCTTTTTCGTCTATCGTTGATTTGCGTTTAATTTACATTTTAGAACACGGGTCTAAAGTAAAAGTGTTGAACACGGATCAGCAGTTAATAATAATTCCGAAATTTTTGAAAAACTAAACGATGGTTAAAAACCTCAGAAGAAAAAACGGAACAAGTCAGAAACGTCATAATTTCCACCGTAGGTGATGAATTATTACAAATCATCGCAAATTGTACCACAGCAAGTGAAATGTGGAAAAAGTTACACTCACTAGCTATCAATGAGTATTTAGGCCCAGCATCAAATCTGGTTATTTTTGATATCCTACATATTACATTCGCATAAAAACGATTAGTCACAAAAAAATATTTATCTGGCGCTGGATAGTTTAAAAAAAAATGAATTTTTGGAACCGTGTTTCGGAATTGACTAAATCAAGAAGATCGAAACAAATTACTCGTTATTTCAGTGATATTCAATTTAAAATGATTAAATATATTTATTAAAAGCACTGCACATAATTAAAGTACGAAAATGTTATTTAAAAATAAATTATACTTCTTTCAAAGTTTAATGTTTAAAATAATCTAACGATAATGCTAGTATTGTACGATTGATATCAAATGTTACCGATTGGAACGCTCCAGTATCGATGATAAATATTTTTTTAAAATTAATTGCAAACAAATTTTATAATGAATTAGATTGAAAATTATTATAATTAATTACAAATATTATAAAATAATTTTTAGGTTAGGTTAGGTATATCAGATATAAGGCTAATAAGAACATATACCTCACTTTGATCGTGTCCAACAGGCTGAGAAGCGATATTAAGTTATTCATTTTAAAATTATTGTAAAAAAATTGTATTCAAAATCATTACAATTAGTTACAAAAAAAAATTAAATTATTTAAACAATTTTTTTGAAAAAAAATCATATTCGTGATAATAAAATTTAAATTTACTAATTTTTTTTTAATTATTTAGTTAATGGGATGCAAAATGACGGTTAACGTTTTCTTTTTCTTTTGGTTATGTTATCATAGTGTTGGTTTGTTCAGCTGTTCTGGGCACGTTTTATTTGAATTATTTCTATTCGTTCGGGGTTTTTAAATTAATTTTACATTATATTTTTATTATTTCATATTATTTTTAACATTTTAATAACATGGAAAACAATATAGATTTTGTAACTTTGTGTAGGGATAAACATCGTTTATTAAACTGACTCAGGGATTGAGAGTTTAATCCAAGGGATGGTGAATACAAATGTACTAAGTGTTCCCAATCCCTTAAATTATATAACGACGTTAGGTATAGTAAGCATTTTGCTTTTCAACTTTTCGGATTTTGGTATTCACTTTGGTTTTTGCTCTAAAACGCTGTATGATAAAGGTGGTTCGAATGAATGATAAGGATTTTATTCTTACAAATATGTTATTTTATATTTTATTATCTTGTTTTTTATTATTTAGTTGTCTGTTTTCTTTTAGTTACAGTAAAATGTATTTTATCGTCAAAAATAAAAATCACATTTGTGCATAGTTGCAATTAGTGATGAAACATTGAAATTTGTTTTGTTAGCTTTAGCCCATTGCTGTATTTACTCATTAATTTCTTTTAAAAAAAAATCAGTTCCGGATAAAATTTTTTTGTCACTAGTCGTTTTTATGCAAATGTGATTTGTGTTCCAAAAATTACCAATTTTGAAGGTGGGCATATATACTCAATGTTTCCCACAATCACTTCACAGATAATTTCGAAAATAAAAAGTATTTTATCTATAAAAAGTTCAGATATATAAAAATAGAAAAAATGAAATTGTTGAACAACTTATCAAACGGTATGACGAAATTATAAAAGTGGCGTTAAAGCTCGATCAAGAATTTATTTTTACACAGAGACAGTCTTTTACTAACATTTTTGGTCCGTTTACAATCGATTCCAGACTTACCTAGAAAATTAACAGCATCTGCATCATATAATCAGCCTCATGCTAAAGATATTATCCATTACAAAATCCAATCAATTTTACTTAATTTCACTTTACTTCCAGCAATTTACAAATCTGTACCATCAAAAATACCACCGTGGTGTTCCAATATCCAGACAGACACGTCGCTTACAGAAACAAATACCACCACATCTAACTCCAATCTATCGTCGAACTTCAACCAACTACTGGCTAAATATAATGAGTTTACAGTTTACTACTCAGATGGAGCTAAAAAAGGCGATAATTGTGGATGCGCTTTAGTACACGAAAATTTTACCATCCATGTTCCCCTTCCGTCAACATTCAGTGTGCTTTCGTGTGAGTTATACAGTATATTTTTAACACGAACTGTACCAGATACCAGACACTCAAACTTACTAATCTGCACAGACCGTATACAGCGCCACTCAGAAAAACAACATGAATTCATACAATTGATCATGGAAAATGTCATGGTTGGAAAACCCAGATCTGCATAGCATGGATACCAGGCCATGCGAATCTAGGCATCAGCGCGCGAGCCGACAAAGCGGAAAAATTATCGTGCTTCATGGGACCAGGCCCAAAAATTCCAGCATCTGCCAGTGATGTTAAAACATTCCTCATATCCGGTATTCAACAGCAGTGGATCCAGAGATGGACCGACATACCAATGGAATCAAATTCGCTTCGTCTTCTGAAAACAGTTCCAAAACCATCTGTGACCACTATACCTGGAAGAAGAAATGAAGTGGTTTTGTCTCGCCTACGTATGGCTCGCACCATATTAACACACGCTTATTTGCTGCAACAAGTGAGCCCTCCTCTCTGTCACTTTTGTAACACTCAATTAACTATCCTACATATATTAATCATCTGTCCTTTATATGCAAATATTCGTTCCTCCCTAAACATGCCTAGATCTCTTCCACTAATCCTTCAAAACGTACCTTATTCTGAAAAAAGACTTCGGTCTTTCCTTAAATCATGCAATCTATATAATCTAATCTAAAGTCTCCTTTCTCCGTGCGTCTGGCCCTTGTTGCAGTACATAGCACGGTTAAAATAAATTAAAAAAAAAAAGAATTTATTTGCGACATTGAAGCGAAGGAAGAATTTAAAACGACAATTACAGTACTTGAAAACGAGGCTGATATGAATTACGAGCAGGTAAAAACTCCACCAATTATCGAAAGTACCACAGGTAAGTCAACAAATTTACCTAATTTTGTATGGCTATATGCAACATAAAATGTCATGGTTGTGGAAAAATTGGACCACAAAGTTGCAAATTGTTACTTTTAAGCTTTGTAAAACATTTTTCGAAACAAGATACATGATCTATAATGTCAGTAAATACATTACGATTAGATCAAAAAAGAAAATGTTAACAATCTAAAATTTATAATAAAAGTTGGTGCTATTCATCGTTGTGTTAATGATAAAAAATTACTGAAAGAGTATAAAGCATTTCAAAATGGTACAGGTTATATTGATAAAAAATCAGTTGAAAATTAGTTAAATCACTAATATTTATTTTCTTAAAGAAAACACAAATTTTTTATAAAAAAATCACTACATTCCACATTATAAAAAATTAAAAAAAAAAAAAAGGTTATATTGATGTTGGCAATATATTGCGTTTTACAAATGTTTGCTGTGTTCCAAATTTACAACAAAATGTAATTTCGGTAATACAAATAAATAAGGATGACTATAACGTACTTTTTATAAATAATAAAAAATGTGTAATTTATGGAAACAAATTTTATAAAAGTTTCACTTTAGACTGCGAAATGTATTTCCTAAAAAATTTAATAAATTCGCTCATATGGCACAATAGATTAAACCATGTTGGAAATCATGTTTTGAGAAACCTCAAAGACAAAAAGTTAATGAAAGATACATCTAGTAAAATAGAGAATTGTGAAGTATCCATAAAAGCAAAATTTTCGAAACCTTGCTTTACAAGTAAAAAAGAAAAGTATACAAAATAACCTTTAGACAATATCCATTTGGATTTTTGTGAATTCAAAAAAGATGGACAAATATTTTGTAACATTCGCTGACGAACTCACTCACTATGTAAAAGTTTATCCACTTAAAGGTAAATATGGTGTTCATGTACTAGTTGAATCTGAAACAAACACTATATTCAGTCGAAAAATTAAAAAGACGAGGAGAGAGGTTATGCAAATCAAATCAAAATATATTAAACTTTATGGCAAACAATGACACTGTTTTAAAACCATCGACGCCTTATACCTCTCAACAAAACGGCTCAGCCGAAGGAATTAATCAAACGATCTTCAAATTCTGCATGAATAATGGTATTAAAAAACTGTTAAATATAAATATTTAAAAATTTTTGGCTGCCTAACTTATGCCATAAATAAACTGCTTAGAAAAGAAAAATTGTTGGAAGTGAACAGAAAATGTGTCTTCCTGAATTATACACAAAAAATTTATTAAAAATATGTTTCCATATTTGGGCTCAATACAAAAGGAGTCTTCAGAAGCAGATGAGAAGCCAGATACCCCCTTAGAAATTGACAACAGCGATGATGATAATAATGAGGAGGAACACTCGGTTATAGGACACAGTGAAAGATCAAAGAGAACGAATATGCTTCCTACACACTTTAAAAATTACATAATGTCTCTGAAATTAGTTAATGACAATTTAAAAGCTGAGTGGATAACAGCTATGAAAAAGGAAATAGCAAATATGTATAAATATATAAAATTTTATCATGTGCACCCGTGATAAGTGTTAAATAACTCTTTTTACGTGAAAAATAGAAACGATATTTTTATATGAATGTTATACGTCAATGTTTAGAAACTTAATGTACGACAATCTATTAGTAATGAATTTCAAATAATTTCTCAGAAAAACTAATTTCCAATATCTCGGTACTAAACTTGATAAACTCATATCCAATAAACTTAAATTAATCAAAATATATAACATGTGTCTACTTTTAGGTTTACAGAACTCTAATACAACTAAATCTGTAGACTACGTACAAGAAAATACAAATATATTCACACCGGTGCTAGGATAACTCTCAATAAAACTATGTATAATATTAACAAATAAGAGTACAAAAATTCTTATTTAGACATTTTCACGACCAATTATATTAATTAAAATCAACTTAAAATAACAATTTATAATAATTATTTCTACGCATCCTATCGTGAATATTTGTCTTAATGTACTACTATTGATATATATGTGCGTGTATTGTTGCGTTTTTACGTCACCCATTTATAAACATAACCGTGAATTATTTGTATTTCAAGGGTATCCACGTGATAACAATAACCAAATATTTCTCGATTGCAGAAAATTTAAATCAGCGGTACTGTTAAAATGCACTCAATAATAAAATAATAAATAAACAAGTGATACTAACAGTTGGAATCCAAACGTTTACACTAATGGCCGTAGTCAGGTTGGTAACGAAATGCCACCATTTTGAAGGTATATATAAAATATCTCCCGGGTCCAAATCAACGACGAAACAATTACATAACTGTTTTCCTTTTAAAAATAATAATTACAATAATAATCATTAGTCGACTATAAACACACACAGATCAACAATTTATTTTTTCTTTTATAATTATAAAAAAATTTTCATATATATTTACAATGCTAACTTCTCACGCCACGTTTACAGGTAAAGTTCAGTTTACTGCCGACTGTTGACTCCTCAAATGGTACGCGCGTCGGGCATAAAGTCTTCGTTTCCGTTGGTGGGAAAAGAAGCCACCTTTTTCTAAAATTTTGAAAAAATAGTTTCTAAATAACCAATTAAATCCGACATAGATTAATTTATTTTTAAAATGCTATAATTTAGAAAGCAAATATATCTACAAAATTGATGGCATTCTTTCATTTTGCATAAGTGAGGTGTACTGGTAGGCAGACATTTATTGTCACAGAACCACCAAAGCTTCTACTATACAAAACAAAGTTGTTCATTTTAAAATATCAACTGAAATAGTATGGATTTTTTTCTGACGTAAGAGGCTTATTATTCATTACTCAAGTTACAAAATGAACTTGTGATATTTCAACATTTTTTTTTGTTGATCACCTTTAATTGGTAACCGAGACAGACTATCATCAATTATATTCTGCTTTGATGTTATGCACCTAATTTCATAATTATATCCAGCAAGAATAACTGCGTACCGTTGCAATCTATTTGTTACAATAGCTGAAAGTTTCTTTTTATTCCCAAATATAAATGTCAAAAGTCTATGATCTGTTTCTAACATAAAATGAACACCATATAAATATTTGTGAATTTTTTGTAAAAAAAAAAATATGGCTAATGCTTCCAGTCTCAGTGTAAATGAATTTCTATTCCATCAATTTAATCCATTATTACTCCACCTATTCCAACTGGACTTGCTCGGATATTTATTGTTAAAATATACTAAAAATTGTTATTCTTTTAATATTTGTTTTACTTTAATCCATGCCTGTTGATACTCTTTACTCTATTTAAAATCATTTCTCTCTTTAATAAATAATTTGTATAAGGGTTTAATAATGTTGATGCATCTGGGATAAATTTCATCACATAAATAATAAGACTAAGAAACATCTACACTTCTTTTACATTATTAGGTGTTTTACTTTCAACTATTACTTTAATTTTCTCTGGATCAGAAGATATTCATTTTGATTCGAAATGTATCCCAAAAATGAAACTTTAAACTGGCATTTATTACAATTTACAGTTAATCTACATCCTTTTAAACGGTTTAAAACTATGTAATTTTTGTAAATATTCATTTTTAAATTTTCCCGCTTATTAGAATTAAATAACAAACATTTTATATATCTAAAAATATTTGTTCAAATTCACATTGAAAAATACCCGCACAGATGCTATACCATAAAAAAGTCTATTTGGTTTAAACAATCCTTTATGAGTATTTAACAGTTAAATATTTTCGACATTTTTCGTCAACAATTAATTGTTAATATGCATGATATAAATCGATTTTAGAATATTTACCTCCTGTGATTCTAGTAATTAATTCTTCAATATTCGGCAACGGATATCTATCATACCATCGTATGCTTTTTAATAATTATTTGGTTTATTTAAAACTAAGTCTTTAAAATGTGTATTGTACGTTTTTTCATTTGTAGCTGAAATTGCAGCATCATTATCTATTTCCATTTTAAAATTGATTCCATTTATTTAAACATTTAAAAACATAGGTTTTGTTACATTATTATTGTCTTGATCTACTTTAAAAAGTCTATTTAAAAACATATCTTCATTGTTTTCAATTATATTAGCACTATTTTTGTTTGTGTTACGCAATTTTTTTCATATTTATACGATTTATTTTGACCACTGTTTTTCGTATACCTTTCGTTTTTACCAGCATTGTCTTGTTTATGAATATTTTTAAAACAAACTTTTTTAAAATGACCTTTACGATTACAAATGCGACAATAATATTCTTTGTATCTACAATCTTTAAATACATGATTAGTATAACCACAACTGCACTTTGTACTTATTTCATTTCTTGAGTTTGTAACCGGTTTACCTCGAATGTAATTTACTTTCTGATAATTTATTTTCTTATCCACTTCCAAACTTATTCTTGTTCTTTCCCATGTACTTATAATTTCCAACGTTCGCTTATAACCCAATTCTACTTTTTAAAATAGCTTATTTTTTAATGCTTCGTCTCGAATTTTATGAACAATTTAGCCCCGTAATGCTTCTCCTTACATCTGTTTAAAATCACACGTTTAACTTATATCTTTTTAAATTCTACCATAAAGTCTGCAAGTTTTATTTTCCAATTGTATACGGGAATGAAATTTACTACGTTCAGCTGTTATCGTTGGTTGAGGCTTAAGATGATTTTTGATTTTATTCATAAGATTTTCCAAATCAATTTCTTGAGTTTTTTTTTTTGGTATCACCATTGCTCTAACAACCGTATACATTTTGTACCAATCAATGTTAGAAATACGGGTTTTTTATTTGTTTCTGTGATATTATTTACCTGGAAATGCATTTCAAAAATTTCAATCCATACTTCAAAATCATCTTTTTCCGGATTAAAGGTTACCAATATTTCCTCTTGAAAAATGCAAATCTTCCATATTTGCCATGTTAATTTGTTTTATTTTGTATTACCTATTTTTATAATTTGCACATTAATGTTCGAAAATTCATCATCCTCGTCGCCACTTATGTCCCTAGGAAAACCACTAACATGATCCAAAAACCATTTATTAATATATTTTTTTAAATATAAAAATACAATCTGTACAGCGTTTAACATTTACAGTGCTGCCAAATACACCACATACATCACATATGACATATTCTTATTACAGTGCTTTATATAATTTGTTTTGCACTACTCTAATAAAATCCGAACTAATTTAAAATAAAAAAATAAAAAAGGATAATATGAAAATTAAACCTTACATAAATATAAAATAATAACATTGGAAACTACTTTATTTGTAGAAAATAGTCTTACAGCTTAAAAGGAGAAATTGCATAAAATTCACAAGCCAAATTTTATATTAAAAATGTAATTATAGTAACATACCTCCCATACAACTGAGCTACTATATTGAAACCATAAGTGTCGTAATGACATAGTGTATGTGCACCAATACTACCAACCCAAATATAGGAATCTCTAGCATTCTTCTCAGGAAATCCAACATCTCTCCAACTGAAATTCTGTGCTGGAAATTATGTCATACATTTGGCCTTCAACAGTTTAGTTATAAAATTCTATGTCATTAAATAATGAACTTGTATTTATAAACTACATGTGTATGTACAAGAAATGGTTTTATATAAATACACACACATATATATATATATATATATATATATATATATATATATATATAATGTATATCTATTATACGTATATGCGTGTAAATAGGATATATTTTCCTGAATTTAGTCATTAAAATAAATAACCCAGCAATAAACGTTTAAATTGAAGGTACTAAATTTAAAAATCATTCATAATTGTATTATAAACGACAGTATGTTAAATAATATACATGAAATATACCTTAAAAATTAAATATTTTGGATAAAATATCAAAATAAATTTCTAAGATGTGGATTATTAATCAAAAATTTGAGCAATATGTATATAAAATTATTTTTAAAAATTACACGAAAAACAAATTTATTTTCAGTTTCTTGTTACATCCTACACGTTGTATTAATAAAAATCGATACTCGTGTAATATACATGCAGCTACATAATGAATATAAAATATAAAAACTCGATATGAATAAACGAAAATCAAGTATTAAACATCGATAAAACAATTAGGTTTAAATGTCGAAGCATCCTGATAAAATTTAACTCATTCAAAATATGCAATATTTACACACAATGTGTATTATTTAATATAATATACATATAAACATTTAATTACAAATATTATCTCTTACAGAGAAAAAATCAAAACATAATTTTAATAATAATCACGTATTTCATACAACTTAGCTTTATATTATGAACTTTATAAACGTTCTTACTTCTTTATATATCACAAATATTTGAAAAATATTAAAATATTTTCTATATTTTATTCTACAAGAAAATTTTATTACACAAATGTACTTATAATACAATATACGATAACAATTATAGAATTTAATATCTAAATACCGAAAATATGTTTGAATTGATCGTATTCGCTCAAAGTTTTATAATCATAGTAGTACCATTTACGAGACATTATTTCGGGATTTTCAGCATTACGGAAAAATTCTTCCATGCTCATAAACAATATATCACATTCTGTTTCATGAATAGGCACCTAAAAATAGAAACTTTATTTAGTCATCAAACGAAATTATTTGAAATATTAATGAACTTTTCAGTGAATCGCCTACGATTATTAAAAGTAAAATTTTACAATTTAACATAAATTATAAACAGAATACATTATCACGTACATATGATTACCATTATATATAGAATATATAACATACACATTACATAAATGAATTACATAGATAATTTTGTTACATTTAAATAAGAAAGTTATTGTTACAGAGGAAAAAAATATTAGGTATATTATATTAATTAAAACCTCAGAACATTTATTCAAAGCTGAACGGAACGGGTACGTCTCTTCTGGAAAAGCGGACGCCCATTTTTCTTGATTCCAATTTATTTGTTCCCAATGATTTATTAATCCCCTCGAAATCAAGGGAGAATTCGAACGTATTAATAAATTTCTACAGTCAGCCATACCTCAGCACTAACTAAAACCGCCGCATATCACAATGACATTAACTAGCTTAATACTTAATCAACAAAATCTCTAACAAAATTTCTTAATATCAAAAACATCACAGTTAAATGATAAATCTGGAGCGCTGTTTGCTCTGTTCCTATTCCTACTAAAAATAATGATGGGAAATTAGGAAGATTTTTGTTTATTACTACAGTAAAAATTAAATATAGATTATAGATATAAATATTTTTGATCCATGTACAGGGTAGACAATGCATACGCACATAATTATATATATTATATACATTACTTTACATCATTTAGTAGATATAGTGTGTATGTATTAAGCCTAGTAAAAAATGTGGGTTTATTTGAAGCAGTAATGTTAATAAATGTAAAATATAGAATATTTATAAAATTTTCATTTGATAAATTTATACAATTACATTGACAGATAAACAAAGTATTTATATTTGTATTTTATAATATATAGAACATAAATCAGAATGTAAAAAAAATCTGTTTTAAAAATTTATAAACGACAATCAAATGTATCAGCAGTTTAATTACTAAAGTAATAATACATGAATAAAGTAATATGCATTTTTATTAATTCCTTTGTACTTCCGTTTCATTATTAATTGTCAAATTTACAGCATAATCTTTTAATTCAACTATTAAACTTGAATATATAAAATTACTATTTTGAGTTTCTTTCGTCCATGTATACCAATATTTTAGATTTATATTGAGACATATGTTGTAGAAAAACGGCGTTTAAGAAGAATTTGGTAAAATGATGGGCCCCCAATAAATAAAAATGCTCTAAATAAAATAACCAAAATATTAAAGAAATCATTCTCAGACACCAAAAATGAAGTTTTCCATGAATATATAACAAATCTTACTTCAACAGCAGGTACAGTTTACTCCTTATGGAAGGTCATCAAAAATATAATAATTAATCACATATCTCAGTGTCCACCAATTAAAATAGAAAATCATCAATGAGCAAAAACAGATTAAAAAAATCTAAAGCATTTGCAAAATACCTCTGCAAAATTTTTCATCGTGATAATAATAATACATTAACCCTTGAAGAAGAAAATATCCACAATTAATTGGAAGCACCATTCCAGATATGTCCACCTACCAAGCCCATATCACTGACAGAAGTAAATTAATGTATAAGAAAACAGCTTTATTAAAAAAAAAAAAACCCGTTATGATTTAATTACTCCACCAATACTTAGAAATTTGACGAAAAAAGCTATAATCTTCTTAACATATATTTTCAACGTGGTCCCCCATACTGGTTACTATCATATACAATGGAAATTTTCTTCCATAGTTATGTTACCAAAACCAAGGAAACCTCAAGAATTAATTACATCATACAGACCCATCAGCCTATTACCGACTATATCAAAGTTGTTTTAAAGTTAATTATAAGAAGATTAAACACAATCCCGCAAAAACATAGTACATGATTGGTAATTTGGCTTCAGAAATGGACATCGTGCAGAACAGCAAATACATCGCATAGTCGATGTTATTAACAGTAGTTTCGAAAGTAAAAAATTTTATCCTACACTGTTTCTCGATATAGAGAAAGCATTTGACAAAGTATGACACAAAGGTTTATCGTACAAACTAAAATTCAACTACTGCATCAATTATTTTCAAGTTAATATAAATGGTGCTGTTCGCAAATATACGCCATCGGTACAACGCATATGTATCCGGTACTATAAAATATTAAACATTATGAATTAACAAAATATTAAACCATTTACAAGCAACCAGTATTGTCATTAACCCAAGACCGAACAGCAATATTATTGTACCGCCGTGTACTGTTCACGGAAACATAATATGAAAAAAAATAATTCTTAAACTTTTTCAAAACTTTAGATAATCGATACGAAGGCGGTCGAATTGAGGAGAAAACTGAGAAAAAAGTTGCAAAAATCTCGGAATTCATTTCATAAGACTCTATTAAATCAGCAGACTAAGGTTGTAAAATATTTATTAGTCAATCACATCTCACTTATTACTATCAGCTCTAGCAGTCTCTCCCCAAAACTCCCGTGGTTCTATTTCTTTAGTCGTAAGGGAATTGTACTCGTCAGTAGATTGCGAATTGGACATCATTTGTTGCCTGACCGTCTTTTCCGTATGCAGTTTAGAGAAAATCCCTTCGAATAGGCAGTCTGCAATCACGATCATGTTTTTTTTTGAATGCTCTGCTGTGGCGCCGTTGAGTTTGGAGCTTTACTTTATCTTGCTACGCAGTATTACAACACCGTATAATGTATCGTCCCTTCTCCATCTCTAGAGAAGTCAGTATCCTTGATTAAGATGTAGATAGTCCCTCGCAGTACCACGTTGGGTAAGCTGTAAAGACACCCCCGTTATAAAAAAAAATATTTAAAAAATAAATTTTTTAAAGAAAAACTCAAATCTGTCACCATTGCCGCAGTGTGATTATTCGCTATGGAAGGCAACAAGGACCTTCGCAAGGCCTATACCAGCAATTCACCCGATCAGGAAAGCAGCCCGAAAACGGGCTTAAACTGATTAGGAAAAAGAGTAAGTTTTTGGAAAACATAGAAATGTAACACCAAAATCAGGATCCTATTTTTAAGAGGTGTGTAAAAGGTTACAACCTGCATCTCCCGGCGAATTGAATCCAAATAAATCACCGGGTTATGATTTAATCACAGGGAAGATTTTAAAAGAACTCGCGACAAGAAGTCTTGTGTTAGTTACTAACATATATTTTTAACGCGATATTTCCCATTGTAGTTAAAACTGTCACAAATTGTTGTTATTCAAAAATCTCAAAAGACCCTAACGGAACCTTCATCATATCGCCCTATTTCGTAACTTCCTGTACTTTCAAAACTTTATGCAAAACTCTTCCTGAAACGAATCATGCTAATCGTCACTTCGAAACAGCTGATACCTAACAATTTGGGTTTAGAGTAAAGCGTGACACGACTGAGCAAGTGCGTGTGATAAATATTATTGAGGCATTATTTGAAAAGAAAAAGTACTGCGACGCGGTATTTTTGGACATAAGCCAACGTTATGGCTTGTTACGGAAAATCAAACGATACTTTCCTTACGAATTATTTTAAAAAATACGATCACACCGCGAAAGATATTCTTAAATCAAGTATGGAGATGATATATCGAGCATTTATCCAATAAATGCAGACATACACCAGAGTAGTATCCTGGGACCACTACTGTACATCATCTATACAGCTATTCCTACATCATCTAACGTAGAAGTAGCAGCCTTCGCTAATGACACAGTAATTTTACGTACAGATGTGTCCTATAAATGCTCGTAATAACCTACAGCAAGCGATCAATGAAATTTCATCATGATTTAATGCCTGGAGAATTAAGACTAATGAATCTAAAACCACACGCGTAATTTTCACAAACAGAAGAGACGAACTGTCACAAGATATAACATTAAATGGCATACCAATACCAAAAAAAAAAAAACGGAAGCAAAATACCTTGGAATTCTTGGAATGTACCTTGATCAGCATTCAACGTGGAAAAAACATAATAATCAAGAAGACGGAAATAAACGTAAAATTAGCAAAAATGAATTATCTACTTAATAGAAAATTTGTGCCATACATAAATAACAAGTTGATCATTTGCAAGCAGCCAATCTGGCGTTACAGATGTCTATTATGAGGCTGTGCAAAAGTCGAATATTGATATAATACAGCGGATTAAAAATAAAATTTTACTAATGATTGTTAAAGTACCGTGGTATATCACAAACGTGACGCTACACGATGAGTTTTGATATAAAATTCATTCAATCAGTAATATCAGACGACGCTTAAACTTATTCCCGAACTTTAAAACACCCGAATAACAGCGCCATTGAGTTACTAGATAATTCTCTAGAAGTTCGACGGCTTAAACGGGATAAGATATTGAACATAGCATTCTTATAACTGTAGTGGACAAATACATCAAGTTATCGTGTTAATCGCATAATGACAAAACATATTGAATAGCCATAAGCTAGGTACATTAAACCTTAACTTATGTAAAAAAAAAAAAATGAAATCAAGGAATAATTATTTTGCGATATAAAAAAAGATTAACAAATCAACTGAATTATTTTCAGATCCTCACACCATAACAAAATATACCAAAATTACATCAATAATCCGTAACAAAATAACGTAAATATTAACTATTTTTATATGAACGAACATATAAGCTAAGAATATCTCTAATCAACGCAAATGAATAGTGGAACTGGTTAATAACTGATGACAATTAGCGTACTTAGTTACTAAACTGTTAATGTTATCTTTGAAGCCGTATAATTGTAATTTTTGTGAAATTGAATATAAGGTACACAAGTGTGATTTCATAAATTTGCTTTTCACTAAAATTTCGACAGTTTGTAAATATTATGTACGCTTATGTATTAGTACATTTGCCAAATTTCCCGTATTTTTTACTGAACTAAAAATTTTATACTTCGAAAACCAAAACGCTTTACTATTTAGATTGAATTGTGACATGTAAAATTTCTTCGAAATACATTTAAAATAATGATCGCTTAAAAGGTATATATTCAAGTTAATATTTTCCTTAAGATAGTTGCACAATGATAATGTAATTTAACAATGAACACCCAGATAGAGTAATTATTGACGATATAAATAAATTATACAAGTAATTTTTAATTTCTTGTGATATGAAATTAAATATTTTGTTTTATGATTTTATCTCCATAATTTTTTTTTTTTTTTTTTTTTTTTATGGGGATGCCTTTACAGCTTACCCAACGTGGAGCCGTAATAATCACTAACTCATATTCTTATGAACTCGGACAACTTCTCGAGAAAAGTCGCTATGTCCGGGAATAAATCTAGATTCTCAACATGCAGAAGGGACATTACATTATAAGGAGGACCATCACGAGATGCGTAAAGTAATTTGAGATACAGTTCAGAAAGATGTTTTCGAATATTTGTTTCAAGGGTATCGGGCCAATCATCCATCACATGTTCAATTTATAAACGTCGTGACTTATTTTACATAGTTGATTTCTTCGTCTCAAACCCCGTATTTCTTTCCCGGACTAACAAGTCACATGAACTATAACTATTTTCCTAAATCATGAAAATATTCTTGAATTGTACTGAAGACTATCCAGATCTTCATTCGTCTGGTGACGTCATTTCTAGTACCCTTTGCGATGACCTAGTTATCAACCGCACAGTGGAATTGAGAATATTGTTTTAACAGAAATCGCAGTTTTTCATTTTTTTTTTAGATTCATTCGTGACAGTTTTACCTTTCCTGTAAATCCTTTTATTTTTTCTTCCGAACTATCTATTACAAAATTGAACATTTATTTTTTTTTTTTAGTTCAATACCAACTATTCCACTTATCTTTTCAACTATCTACAGTAATTTCGCTATTTCAACTTCTGTATTATGTAATAACAAATTTTGTACTCGCCAATTGATATTCCATAATTCCATAGAATTATCTATTTACGTGATTGCGTGGAAACGATGAAATAATACCCCTTATTTTTGAAATTTCCCAACGTTTCATTTCCAATTCATATATATGCTTCTTCGTCGCTGTTGATTTATATTGAACTTGATATCTTCTTTCATTTATCTGAATAAATTATAACTTCAAAATTTGTGAAAAAGTATTTTTTTTAACAGTATTCGACATTTTAGGATAAATTTTATGCAAAACTATGGTTAGGTAAGTATTGTACAACGGTTAAAATTAAAGTGTTACCTGTAAACTTTAATTATTGTTTAATTTAGTAATAACGGCAGGCAGTCATTTAATTACATGTTAATACCAGGGCTTCATAAATATATAAGCATAGATTACTGTTTACTATATATATACTTTTTCTCTTTGGTTGATAGAGAACTTTTATAAATAATTAGAATGATAACATCTACAACAATTTTTTATTTAATATCTTTTCTTTTAATTATTTTTACTGATACTAAATAAAAAACAAAATAATTTCATAAATATAAAGAATTACCAAGACAGTCTAATTTACTTGATTTTATACATTATTGTACGATAAAGAACATAATTTAAATAAGATTTTTATATAAAATAATAATAACCGTAAATTTAATTTAAAAAAAAAAACAAAAACGATTTATATAATAAAATAACACCGCTTTTAATTTAACCGTTTATTTATGAATTCTACACAGAACTTATAAAACTATGATTAACATGGCTTACACATAATAGTACAAGAATTACGAAGAATCCAATTTAAGAAGCAATTAAAGCCTTAATATATATTATCCTTATTAATAAAATAATATTTTTAAGTCACTAATTTTAATCAAATAAATTTGTTTGTATATTATCAAGTAAATTACAGTACGTAATATAAAAATTTGAACCTGCAGAGGAACGTTATTCGAAATATTTATTTAATGAAACTTATTTGAAATTATTACGTTAATTCTTGTTGCTTAAAACGAATACACAAACATCTAAAATAACGCCCAAATTTTATTATGTTGAAAAAATTTAAAAATTGGTGTATTTTTCAAGTTTTAGGAAAGTTGAAAAATATAACTAAATTTATTTTACTCATTCGAATAACAATTAAGTTACGATTTTAAATTATAACATAATTAAACACTAATTTTAGTCAAGCATACGTCGAAAGAAAATTTAAGTTACGTTTATGACAAATTCCGGGTGATAGTTCCGAAAAAGAATGTAAGAATAATGTGTCAAAATTACTGAACAAAAAGATCATTCGTTAAACTGTAGCCTTCTCCTTCTTAACCGTAAATCGACAAAAATAAATAATTCTTGAAATTTAAGCAAAATATAGTTCTATTAGTTTTACAAATAAGGTAATAATTACTATCGATTTATGGGAATTTATTAAAATTAGTATAATTAAAAACTAACATCATAATTACAAGATTATGTACATATTATATAATAAAGTAACGTAATCCATCTCATATTTTAATTAAATAAAGAGGAAACTGAAAAAAATTGTCGGAATTAAAATGAAAAATTTTTAAGACACTTTAAAATGTAAAAACTATGAAAAAATCAAACATTACAATTTATAAAGAAACAACTTGAGTTTTAATTAAATTAATGGCTAAAATCATGAAGTTCATTTGCTTGCCTAAATATAACATTCAAAATATAAAAGAGCTGTGTGTATAATCTCGTAAAATTCAAGATCAAACATTAAATCTCACGCTATCACAACGGGTTATATGAACTGTCCGATATCATTATTCCCAGACAATGAAAATATCAAAAGATGACACTGAAGCGAGTTCAAAAGACAGTTGACATCTGTATAATAAGAAGATAGTTCTAGAAAACAAATTAATGACAATTTATTGTTACACATAAGCGCAGCACATAACACAAATCACGATATAGACTATTACAGAAAATATATGATTCAAAATCAATTTTCAAAACGAAGGGCATCAGACATAAACTCGTTGTTACAATTTACAGTAACAAATAAATAAAATATAAATAATGGCGTGCTTTGTTTTCCAAAAACTTTCCGAATCAGTTTGAGCCCATGTTCGTTCTGCTTTTCTGATCGAGTGAATTGCTGTTTTAAGTATCAAAACGATATGAATGAAAATGTTTTCTTTTTCAAAATTTGTATTTGTGAACAATGTTTTATAATTATTTTTTACTAATGAATTATAATGTATTATCAAACTAAAAAAAAAAACAAAAAAAAAAACTAGTAACCTTATCACAACTAGTTTATATGCTTCACGTATTTTTATCAATACTTACACGTATCAAATATTTTGTAACAAAGTTTTTATTTATTATACTTAATTTTTATTTTATATTACGTAATAATGCTATGACATTCTTTCAATTGGACTTTGGTTATTCATTAAATATTGTATGCTTATTTCGTTGTACAATTCAGAATTCAGTGACACGGCATATCCCCACGCATAGTTGTGAATTTTATCATAAATTTCATATTTATCGTAATTGCGACGGCTAAATTATTTTTATAATCTCGACTACGTCCTATTTAGTTTTACATTTCGTGTTATTGCTGTTTTCTACATTTAATTGTCAACGAGGGTGTGTTTTTTTTTGTAATTTAAGTAGAAAAAGTTGTCGCATATAATATGTAGAATTTGTAATTCGCAATTATTATTTTACGAAAAAATTAAAATAAATAAGTTGAAATTAGTATTAATTTAACTTCTTAATACTAAGACGTACAAACATAAATTTAATCGCTAAATTATTAGATTAGCGTATATAATTGGGAACACTACTTACCTTA
This sequence comes from Coronaproctus castanopsis, assembly GCA_032883995.1. Lineage (NCBI taxonomy): Eukaryota > Metazoa > Arthropoda > Insecta > Hemiptera > Monophlebidae > Coronaproctus > Coronaproctus castanopsis. Next base: position 104,068,637 of record CM065053.1, on the reverse strand, counting down.
TCGATCAGTCAATCCGTTAATCAAGATGAAAATTAACGAAAAAGCTATGCCGCTAGTACATAAACTATAATAATTATGTTACTATTAAAACTTATGCAGCACTAAACAAGTGCAATGTTAACGAAATTTACATATTACTTATTACTAATTCTTAATAATTTAATATAAATATAAATAAAAATACAATATAGTACATTACGCATATTGTAGAGAGCTAAAATAACGCTGCAGTCCATGGCGTGAATAACGAATTGCTAACAGCTACCCTAGCAAAAATGCAACAATATACTGACGGACAGGCACATAATAAAGCAAAAACTAAAATAATTACTCTAATATTTAATAAAAGGAATATGTTTCAAGAAATAAACTTTTTAAAATTCGATCTATTTCACACCACAAAATATAGCACTCATTCAGGTGGCAAATCAGTGTCCTCAACAAATCCTTCATCCTCCGATCCTCCAATATTCCGTGTAATTTCCGCCGACGGATCTACTCTTTGTACCTGTTACAAATATATAAACATGTTAGCAGCATCATTTAAAAGACTATGTTTCTATTTATTTAAGAATCAACATTGATATCGATATTACGTAGATACATGAATCATAGATCACGTAAATAAAAATCGAAAATCGTTTTTTTTTTTTTTAAACCTTATCACACGAATAAATGCTGAAATACATAATGATCAAAGTAACTTTACGATTAAATAAATAAAATACAACTTTACACGACATATTAAGTTCCATATTTCTTCAAAATCATTTTTATCTCGGAAACTTAAAGCCATATCGAAGTGATAACCTCGTGTAGACCATACAATAACCACCTCCTAGAAACAAGTATATAATGAGAAACAAATATTCTGAACAATTATGATCGATAGCAATAGTATTACTTCATTTTCTTTTGAATCGAAGTATAAATACATAAATTGATATGCGTTATTAGCATGATACAACGAATCTACGATCGTTAATTTATCTCGATGATATTTTCGGTAATTAATTTTTTCAAATACGAAAAAAAGTTAAACGTTGAAATTTAAATGGATTTCAAGTCAATATTGTAAACAAAATAAATCCAAATAAAACATCGACATTGCAAGAAAATTGTATGTAAATCTTTTTTAAAGCACATACGGAGCAGTTATATACAACCTTACTTCAAAAATGTAAATTACAAATTATAACGAAATATAAACATCGATATACAAACATTTTGTCTTTGAAAGCAAGTACTTGGATCTACTTTCATCTTCAATAACCAAGATCCTAAAAAAGAAACAGTAAAAGAACTTCGTTATAATATAACCTAAGAAATAAATTTTTCTCATTCGAAGTAAGTCCTTATATCGATATTTACTTCACAACTAACTGGGTCATGTGTTCGTTACTAGATTTAGATTATACGAAATGCTCCCGATTCAAAACTTTCGATACATTTCAAATTAATTCGTATTGTTACTAACCTATATGTAGCGATGATGAAAAATATCAGTTTTAGCTAATTTCAGTTAGTTCGTTTATTTTACTCTCCGCATACATACGAGGTAATTGACGTGAATTCTGTTTCAAACAAAAAATAGTAAAAATTAAATTAAATTAAAAAAATAAAAATACACTTACCATCATGTTCATTTCGAACCAAGAGCATTATGCTTTGTAAACGTTGAGAATAACACGAACTAATGTATCCTGTTCCTCTATCGTCCCACTGACGTTGTGCATTCAAACTGAATAGTTTTACATGACCACAGACACAGACATCAGTCATAATAAAATCTAGAATAAAATCAAAAATCAAAATAAAATTTTAATTAAAAATTGTTACGAGATAATTTATGGGAAAACAAATATAACAAAAATAATGGTTATTTAAGCTTTTGACAATTCAAACAAACATGATTATATATATATATATATATATATATATATATATATATATATATGTAAATATGAAAGCCGAGGACTCCTAAACAGACGTACATCTTACTATATCCAATCAAAATAAGAAGTAATAAAAATGATACAAAATAAACAGTATATACATATTATTAGAATTAATTAATTGCTTTAAACAATTTATTCATTGTTTTATCATTAATATCTGTAAAACAATAAGAACTACATTGTACATCACACTTTTTAATCAACCAACTTACAATCTAGAATTTATACATGCAACGATAAAAGTTATACCTCAACCATTAACAAATTAACGTGTTATATTACTATAAACAAAATTTAATAATATTTAAACAATTTCAACGCAAAAAACATTTACTGGGCTTCGCGCTTAACTACATCTAAAGGACGATCTTGCTATTTGTGACGTCATATCTGGAGGCCAACCCATATACTGGCCAACAGACGATAAAATACCGGATTTACTTGACATATTTATAACAAAAGGCATCACTTAATAATGATCAATCATCTCTGTCTTCAGATCACTCAGTTGTTCTATTATCTATTAATGCACACCTTTGACCTAAGGAAAGTAAATCAGTGCTATGTAATAAATACACCAATTGGAATATATTTAGAAATCTGCTGTAAGATTCCACAAATGTTTCAATCCCACTAAAAACAGGAACAAACATAGATGATGTTAACTTATTCACAAACCAGATAGTAAGTGTAGCTTGTAAGAGTTCACCATGGTTGAAGCACATATCTCCAGAATATCCATTTTTTCCTAACTCTGTGCGTAAAGAGATAGTAATTAAAAGACAGTTGAGGAGACGTTGGATTCAAACAAGATATCCCGTTGATAAAGCAGCTTTGAACAGACAGACCAAAAGGCTTCAGTCGCTGCTACAAAATTATAAGAACGAATCTTTCAAGGAATATATTACTAATTTATTCATAACGAAGAATAATAACCATTGTGGAGAGCAATAAAACATGGGAAAAAACCGATATGTAGGATTGAACCGATGAAAACAGATGGGACTTGGACTGCGGATGATGTTGAGAAAGCACAACTGCTCGCTTCACACCTATCAGAAATTTTTAAACCCCATAATGTAAAATCGCCTGTTGAAAACGTTGCGGAACAAGATCTTAATAAATGTCTAAACTATCAAATAAACAAAATTAAGCTCACGTCGCTTGGTGAAGTATATGCGATAATAAAAAACTTGAATGTCAGGAAATCACCAGGTTATGATCTAATAACTGGGCGAATTCTGAAAGAACTACCGAGGAAATCACTGGCATTGTTAACCTACATTTATAACGCTATGTTACGCCTACAGTATGTACCCATATTATGGAAATTCGCAAAACTTAATAATGGTGCTAAAACCAGGTAAACATCCTCAAAATGTCTCTTCCTATCGTCCAATATCACTCCTCTAGATCCTGGCCAAGGTGTTTGAAAAGCTTCTAAAAAATAGAATCCAAAAATTCATTGGTGAGAAGCAACTTATCCCAGATCATCAATTTGGCTTAAGAACTAGACATTCAACAGTACAGAAAGTACATAGTTTAGTCAATAAATTTGAAGAAACATTTGAAAAGAAAAGAGTCACTTCTGCTGTCTTCCTCGATGTACAGTAGGCTTTTGACAAAGAATCTGGCACCCGGGAGTATTGTACAAGTGTAACAAGATACTACCAAGTCAGTACTACAATATTATTAAATGTTACTTAGAAGATAGATACTTCCGAGTCGTGGTTAATGGAAATGAATCATCCATCTACAAAATTGAAGCGGGTGTCCCTCAGTGGAGTGTACTTAGTCCTTTTCTATACCTGCTGTTTACGTATGATATGCCACAAACTGAAGATACATTATTAGCAACTTTTACTGATGATATGGCGCTCATGCAACAGATAACAGTCAAGAAAAAACAACAAAAAGTCTACAAACTGCGCTGAATAAAATTACCGAATGGTCGCATAACTGGAAAATAGTTATAAACGAAAACAAAAATAACATCATTTTTACAAAATGAAAAATAATGCGTCATAATTATCACTTATCTGCAAATGGCAAACGAGTACAACAAGACAAAGCCATCAGATATCTTGGAGTACACTTAGATGAAACTCTTACATGGCTTAATGAAAATAGTGAAGCTAAACCATAAATCAAGACTCATTGGTTGCTCGGATCACACTCGCAACTAAAAGTTGCTAACAAAATATTACTTTATAAAATGGCGTTAAAGCCAATATGGATGTACGCAGCTGAACTTTGGGAATGTGCGTTCAAAAGTAATGTGAATAAGATTCAGCGCTTCCAGAATAACCATGGTATATATCTAACCAGACACTACATAAGGATCTCAGAATCAAATATGTGACTGAAGAAATACAACAATCAGTCAGGAAACATATGTCGAGACTAGAAGTACATGGCAATTCCCTCGCAGCGAAATTACTGGAACAATCAATAAGCTCGAGGAGATTAAAACGAAAAAAATGACTGATTCGATGGTGAGCGTGTCCGAAATTTCATGACAATACGTAAGTCAAAAAAATCTAGTGGATGGCCTCATTGGTCAGTTCTGGATGAGAAGAAATTATAAAAAAAAATAATAATTTCCCAAACACATATTAATCCTAAACGGGACGTTATTATAAGTATACTCTTGAACAATAGGGCGGTTCAAAATAGTATGTTAATATAAATTTACTTTAGTTGCAAAAGTTAAATCAATTTATTTGAAATTATTCAACAATTACAAATTCATCATTTCGAATACGTGTCTAGTTTTTGTGCGTAGTAGTAGTAAAAAAAGTAATTCAAGCAGTAAAAGATAATTTAAAATTAAATTTATCCAATAATTAAATTCAGTTATTTGTAAATAGGAACAACTACTTAAATTACACAATAATCATGCACCCATGATACAGCAATGAAAATAATATACATCATGCAGCACTGAGCACAGTACCTTACACCTAAATCTTCTCACACTCATTCAGATACGCAGTGATAAACCTTTTGTATTTCTGGAAGCGAAATTGTTTTGAATACTAAGTCTTAATGTCCATAATAATCGGGTAGAAGTCAGTTATTATAAAACTTTAAAAAAATCGCATAACTTTCAATTGCTGACTATCTAATATAATGATTTCCACATCATTTTATATGAAATCCGAGTGTTCGATAAGTGGTTAGATTAGTTTAAACGAAATAATTCGAAACGCCAATCCGTAAACAATCGGTAAATTATTTATGCCGCTATCTCGGTTATCGCTAAGCAACCGTAAACCAGTCATACATACGCAGTCAATGCCACGTTGTTGCTGCTGCTGCTGCTGCAGACAACATACAGTCAACATCACTATATACTTCCCAATCAGGTGATAAAATTCTATGTATAAACGATATTACTAACCATAATAATACTACATAAAAATTGTGACAATGTAACGTTATACAACCGTCACAATAATAAACCACTAATATCACGGGTGATGACAGGCTCGCATGAAACGAAATCTGTTTACACAAATATTCTATCACCTATCACAACGGAGGATAATTACCCACTACAAGAAACAATGCAAACTGAAATCGAGAAAAGATCACAGCTGGCAAGTGGTCAAATATAACAGAAAAAGACAGAGAGAATATGTTAGAAGCATCTCATCTGAACAACTTGAAAAAAAGATATCCAGGCGTAATAATAACAGATATGCTTGCTTGGAAACTTATGACAATAGCATGAAGGAACATGCAGATCTCAAGAAAGAACTAAAACCACCTGCCATAATGGTCTACAGGGTTGTAGATTATGGTAAAATGATGAAAGATATCACAAGCGTTATTCCAACAAATGATATACATTGTAGATCGCTAACTGATAACCGAATAAAAGTCAAATCAAATGACATTGAAAGTTACCGTACCCTAATCAAATATTTAAGACACGAAGGAATAGAGCACTACATATACCAGATTAAATCTGAGAGAAGCTTTCGCGTGGTAATTCGACATTTACACTACTCTGTGGATGCAAACCTTATTAAAGCTACCCTTGAAGAACAGGGGCATAAAGTTAGGCACGTGACTAATATCAAACATAGGGTAAGCAAACGACCTTACCATTATTTTTTGTAGATCTGGAGCCCCAGGAAAATAATCCCGATATATATAACATTCAAACGTTACTTCATATGAAAGTGAAAATAGAATCTCCACTTAAAAAGAATGCCATTTCGCAGTGTTTTCGCTGTCAAAGATACGGTCACACATAAACTTATTGTAACAGGCTTTTTGCACGTGTGAATGCCGTAAAAATCATCCATCAACATGTTGCGATAAAAACCAAAATGAATCACCAAAATGTGTCAACTGCGATGGAGACCAACCATCAAGTTATAAAGGATGTGCTGTCTATAAAAAACTTCAAGATATCAGAAATAAACAGCAATACACAACGAAAAATACAAACAATTTAAACCAACACATACAATGTAGTCACTTGCCTTCCTTGGTTAACCAAGAGCAGATAATAATGAATCAGACTGACAGTTCTGAATCAATACATCGCTTGACCTATGCACAAACGTTAAGCAAGCGGAATAAATGAGAAATAAGTAGAGGTGCTGAAATCAGTGACAATAGAAATACCAATGATATCTCAACAGTTTTGCATTCCTTCTTAACTGAAATAAAAACGCTATTTCGCGACATGATGCAACAGCAAAGTCAAATGATCAACAATGTTATACAGACAATTAAAACTGCGTTGTTGAATAAAAAATGAAGAATCTCAAAATAGTTACCTGGAACGAAAATGGCGTTCTAACTCATACCGACGAAATACAAATGTACATTATGCAAAACAACATTGATGTGCTTTTATTATCTGAAACGCACTTAACGAATACAAGACACGCCACCTTCACTGCATATAAATCATACTACAGAAGAGTGCACGGTGGTGACTGGTATTTTAATAAAAAATAATATAAAACACTATATACTAGAAAAATACGAATTCCGCCATTTGCAAGCAACAAGCATAGTAATCAAAGAACAGTCAGGCAAAAAGTTTACTACCTCAGCTGTATATTACCTACCAAAACATAATATTAAGAAAAAACACTTCATTGATTTTTACATTAGGCAGTAGGTTTATAGTCGGCGACGATTTTAACGGGACAAATATTCATTTTGGATCAAGACTCACTGTTCCTAGGGGAAAGCAACTGAAAATGACAGTTGATGAAATAGACAGCAATGTTCATTCATCCGGAAAACATTTGCCAACTGAATTTATTAGAAATCTTTGTTGTAAAGGGTTTTGCACACATTTTCCTGAACGTGAGAAACGATGATGGATTAGCATCGGATCATTCTGCAATAATGCTTAATATTAGTGAGTATATAATAACTAAAACCTGCAAACCTAAACTGCACAATAAACGTACTAATTGGGAAGAATTTAGGGAACGAATGGAAAATACGGTTAACTTAAAAATGCCACTAAAAACGAAAAAACACATAGAATATGCACTTGAATATTTCATTCAAATCACACAACAGTCAGCGTGGGCTGCTGCACAAAAAATTAATGTATCCGCACCTATTATCTATTACTCCGAAGAAATTATAAGCGAAGTTACACTGAAACGGAAACTGAGGAATCAGTGACAGATGCATAGAAATCCGATAATTAAGATGGCACTGAATAAACAGACTAAGCTTGTAAAGCGCTTATTAGTAGACTTAAAAAACAAATCATTTAGAGAAAAGTTGTTAAACTTGTCTCCATTAGCGGAACGTGATTATTCCCTATGGAAGGCGACTAGAAATCTACAAAGACCTAAGTAAATTAATCTTCCAATAAAAAAGCGAGATGGAAGTTGGGCTCGAACTGATTTGGAGAAAGCAGAGGCATTTGTAAAATACTACGCTGATACATTTCAGTCATGCCCTGAAAACTCTTTTACTTTTTCAGAAATACGATATTATGATGTGTCTAAACCCATTAAACTTACTTCCCCTGGCAAAATTAAAAATATAATAAAAATGATGAATCCGACAAAAGCACCAGGATACGACCTGATTACAGCAAAAATTTTAAAAGAATTACCAAGGAAAGGTTTAATACTTTTAACGTATATCTTCAATGCAATGTTGAGATTAACATATTTCCTAGTTCAATTAAAATTTTCACAAATCATCGTAATTAAAAAGCCGCAAAAACTCGCAACAGAAACAAGCTCGTATCGCCCCATTTCATTACTGCCGGTGCTGTCTAAATTGCACGAAAAACTACTCCTGAAAAGAATACTACCAATTGTCCAAAACAAGTAACTAAAACCTGACCATCAATTTCGTTTCAGTGAAAAACATAGTACAATAGAGCAGGTCAATCGAATAGTTAATGTGATTGAAAAATTCATTGAAGAAAAAAAAGTTTGTGAGGCGGTTTTCTTAGACGTAGGTCAAGCATTTGACAAAGTTTGGCATAAAGGTCTATTTGTTACTTTCCACTTTAAATGACTCGGATATTGCAGTCATACCTAGATGAAAGGTACTTCTGTGTCAAATATGGAGAAGATGCATCACAGATTTATCCGGTAAAAGCAGGTGTACCCAAGGGTAGTGTACTGGGGCCGTTGCTCTATCTAGTTTATACGGCATATTCCTATTCCGACAAACATCGAAATAGCAACCTTCGCTGATGAAACAGCAATTCTCTGTTCAGATGTATCTGCCGTAGAGGCACGTAAAAATCTGCAAGAAGCAGTAACCAAAATCGAAACATAGTTTAAAACGTGGAAAATAAAGATTAATGAAGATAAATCAGCTAGAGTAATATTTACTAACAGAAGAAATCTGCCAACTAGACAGATAATGATGAATGGTGTTACAATCCCACAAAAGGAGGAAGTAAAATATCTTGGTTTAAATTTAGACAAGCACCTAACATGGAGAAAACATATAATAAGACAGCATAATGAACTAAACATTAAACGGAAATAAATGTTTTGGCTACTAGGCAGACGATCGGAACAAACTGTTTTTGTATAACCAAGTTTTGAAACCAGTTTAGCGATACGGCTGTCAATTATTGGGTTGTGCTAAGAAAACTAGAGAATTCAAAACAAAATCCTTCGGACTATTGTCGACGCTCTGTGGTATATAACAAATCTTACACTATACTACGATCTTAAAGTGAAAACTGTAAATGAAGAAATTTGCTAAAAAATACGTTGCCCAGTTAGAGAACCACCCTAATCATATGGCGATCTCCTTACTAGACAATTCACTCGTTATCCGCAGACTCAACAGAACGAAGCTACTGGATTTAATATGAACACTATTAATATGTAAAATTATACTTAAGCACCCATCACTGGATGGGATGCTTTTCATGTCACATTATGCATAAATAATCATAAAATTTACTAAATAGCATTAGCTAGGTGTAAATTTACAATTTAATAAATAAATTTAAAAAAAAAAAAAACATTTTATGTACCACGGCTAACCACGTTGATACGTTTTTCCGATGAATTCCTCACAAATATGGTTTTCTCTTCTTTAAGAAAACAAAATTCAGAACAACTTAAAGTTTATTGGGAGATATGCACATATTTCTTTCCTGGAACTCACACTTAATTTTAGACTCCATATGAATTGCTAAAAGTAAGTTTTGGGAGGATATGTTGAATTTGTGTAATTTGAATGGTATAATTAATTTTAATGTTACTAATTTTTCCTCAAACCCGTTCCTTAATGTATATACGTATAACAAAAAATATATCGTGATAAAAATTTATCTTCTAATATGAAACCGATATCCACATCATCGGTATTGTTCGTTGTCGGACGTCGTGACTAGCCGCTGTACGTTTATTTTTACGTACAAAATGAGCTGGGATCACTAATATAAGCTCTAGTTGAATAAATTTTGTATATAATTATTTCCCATAGGAAATGCCTTAAATTTATTTATAACTTTGAAGTATTATTCTTACATCTAATTCGAACATACACATTTACGTGAAACTTACTTATAAAGCCACTATCACAACATGCCATAAATTTTGTAAACTTTTGTTTCATATTGCACATATTTTAATAAGGCATTTTACTAAAGAAAGACAAAACGTGAATATGAAGAATAGTATAAATTAAAATATATAATACGCTTGTTAAAATGCTAATGCACCGGGCATGTAAATTAATAACGATAGGTAAACATTTTATATATACTGATATCAATTTTAGGCTGTCGTTTGACTACATATTTTTTCACATACAAATTACCTTTTCATGATATATTTTAATTAAAACATTGGGTTATTTTTATAATCATTCTATGACACAATTACATTATTTCATTAGAAATCCTAAATATCAACAACCTGATTGAAAGCACTGAATCAAAAATATATTTTTTTTAAATAAGAAACAAACACAAAAAGTTCTTACCTTTTCGTTAAAAACAATTTACAACGAATAAAACAATTTTAATATGATTATTGAACTATGCACACCTAAAACTGTGTCCAATCAAATAAATTTAGAATTTTTAAAAACACAAAAAGTATGCTACACAGCTACACACAATACACATCATACACTCAGCACGCAAGCGCAACTACGGGTACGCACCCTGAAACATCAGCATTAACCAGTAACCACCCAACCCAACTCAATATGAAAATACTAATCCAATTCAAGTTCTAAACATTCTCTGTTCAGCTATTTTGAACTTCATGGAACATTATAAAAATTTTACAAACACATCTATATCATAAAAATAAAATTTATAAATTAAAAATTATACAGTACTAATTAAATACATGTGAATATTAATAACACACATATGAAACTATTTTTTTTTTTAAATATCCTGTTAATAAAATATAAATTCCAAGGGGCAGGGACTAAAGAATTTTGTCTACTAACTAGGTAAACCGTTGTGGATTTTATTCTGACTTTCCTCTTTATTTAATACATTTTTCGGTTTATAATTTATACGAATAATTTAATGTTTTTACTTATAAGTATGTGTTAGGAATTTTCTATTTTTCTAATTGCTTTATTACCTAAAACTATGAATTTGTAGAATTATCTATATACATATATATATTCACGATTATTTTTTCGGTCTAAACAATCCAAATTTTTTTATTACCTAATATTTCAAACTTCTTCTTCTACTAGTGGCATCTCCTTGACAGTAGATAGCCTACATCATGATTTAGTATTTTCGATTTCTAGCGTCCTTTATTATGTCGACTACTTTTTTATGATCTCCGAAACCGGCGCTTTTCTGATCGTTTTTTTCCTCTTTGCGCTTTTCCTTCGATCTTACCCTGTAGAGCCAGCAGAAAGATTTCCCTGATCTTATGCGACAAATATTTCCGTTTCCTAGCAAGGATGTCCTGAACTATTATTGGTGTTTTGAGGCCACATTTTTCCAATCCATATTTATTTGTTCTTTTTTCTGTCCATGCTATGCGCCCGATCCTTCTCAGGATTCGCATTTCGAAGGCTTCTAGCCGTTTTAAATTTTCTGTGCTCACTGTCCATGTTTCACAGGCATATTTTAATATAGACATGACATAGCACTGAACCAGCCGAAGTTTTTAATTTAATATTTAATTTTCTATCCTTAAATATGTATGCGAGATTTTCAAACGCTTATTTCTATTGTATCTCTTCCATCATTAGATATTAACGTTTCTAGATAACGAAATCGATCCACGTTTCCTACAACGTTGTCGCCAATTTTCAAGACTGCAGTTTTATTACTCGATCTCGCGAACTTCGTCATTTTAGTTTTGTCAACGTTTATAGCTATATCCCATTTTTTACCTGATTTATTTAGTTTATTTTTGCTTCATAGATACTGCTAGCAGGACTTTATCGTCGGTGTAACTGATGCAATTGATTATTTTGCCGTTTGTTTTAAACCGTAGGTGATCTATATTAGCGTTCTTCATTATTTCTTCTGCGTATATATTAAACAGTTTAGGTGATAAAGGACAGCCTTGTCGAATACCCTTTACACCGTTTTGTGGAATATTTGCCGTCTATTTTTATATTTGCAGTTTGTTCCAAATATAATGTATTCAGTAGTCGTAAATCTCTATTGTCTATACCATATTTTTCGAGTGTTTGGAATAGTTTCTCATGACTAACTTTGTTGAACGCCTTCTCGTAATCGAAGCAGGCTATCACATCTTTTGTAACGTTTAGAGCTCTTTGAATGATTATGTTGAAAAGTGCTATGGCATCTCTTGTGCCCCTTTTGCTTATGAATCCAAACTGAGTTTTGCTCAGTTGTGTGGTCTTTTCTCTATTCTCTTGTTTATTATGGAAATAAATAACTTAAGAGCGTGACTCATCAAGGCAATGGTGCGATGTTCTTCACACGTTCTGGATGTAGCTTTCTTCGGAATAGGTATGAAATTTAATGTGGTGAATTCTTTTGGCAGCGTACCTGACTACCTGTATTGTATATTTGATTAAATAAGTTTAGTAATTTCTTTTTGTACTGTATTAGTAAACATTTAATTAATTCGCAAGGCACTAGATCCTCTCCTGCTGCTTAGTTGGTCTTTGCATTGCCAATAGCATGTTCCAATTCCAACGTTTGTATGTGGAGACCTTTTTCTTCAATTTGTAAATTTATGTCTCTTGATCTATTTACATCCTCATATAGGTGTTCGATGTATTCACCTCATTTATCTTCAGTTTCTTTAGCGTTTCCGCAGAAGATGCCATACTTATTTTTGATCATATGAATGCTTCGGGTGTTTCTCCTTCCTTGTTTCATAATATTTTTTATTTCTGTATGCACCATTAGTTTTAATTTTCAAAAAAAGCGTAATTGTATAAATATACTTACATATTCACAACCGCTCCCAGTTGGAAAATGAAAGCTGTAATTATTTTCGAAACGTTAGGTAATAAAAAAATTGGCATGGTTTACATAAAAAAAATCGTGAATATATGGATATCTACCATGAAAGTTTATTATGCAGTTTTTTTCAAGAGGACTTGATTGGCAACACCATAATCGCAAATTCAAAATATTCAATTTACGGAATATTTTTTATCTAATTATATTCGTTTCATTTTGTTTCAAATAAAATAGATATATCTATAAAAATTCAAAAAATTCAATATTTTGAAATTGCTTTAAGCGTTACAAAGAACTCGTGCCAATTAAATTATGATTTTAACTTTTTCATTCACTATATAAAATATACACCTGAGAACTAATATTTCCCAATTTTAAACGTTATTTTTCCATATTGAACAGTTTTTGTCGAGCCACTGTATTTTCTAGATATCAACTATCTGTTACATTTAACAATCTTATCCATTGTTTACGCTTAATTTTTTCCGAGATGACAGTGACTTCGATGATATTGTCTGGAATTACTTATCCTAACAATTTCAATCTTTTACTGAACTGAATGTTTACTTCCTGTTGGATTTAACGATTTTTCCATGCATACTATCATCTCCACCGCGTGCATCGCTTTTACCAAAAGGTACCATTGGCAATACCACCTTATTATTATTTTTTTTTGTCACACAAATTGAGTTTAGGTTATAAAGCCATTACTACTCATTGTATATACAAATTAAAATAAACTAAACGCTAACGCTAACAGATGAGTTATAAAATAGAGAGGTAATAATTAACTAAACTAAGACATGTAGGGATAATACGCTATAGATGGATGTGAAAATTACAAAATAATATTAGATTTATATATATATAAGAGGTCAGTGCTATTGACACAGGATTATTTAAGCATAGAAGGTATGCAATAGAGTACGGAGGGAAGATACCTAACTGTAGTAATGTCTTGATTAAGGTTTCTCCTATATAGACCGCATGAAAAAATGATATGATTAATGTCTGCTGTCTAACCACAGTCCAACGGGGACTGGCAAGTACTGGAACTAACCAGCCCTATTCGGTGGAGATGGCTGGGCAGCAGATTATGTCCTGACCTAATACGAATTGAAATAGAGAAAAATTTACAGATCGGTATTGAATGTGGAGGCTTAATTAAAAAGAAGAGAGATTTTGGGTAAACTTGTTTGAATTTGTTTATAGAAATTGTTACGAGTAGCACAGAACATCTCCAGCGATGAAACAAATCCGCCTTTGCAGACGCAGCTAAACATGTGGAGGGAATCGCAGGGATCAGTAGGCCTCTGGAGGCCCCATTTTGGCTGCCTGATCACAAATTTAATTATCTTTGATCCCGATGTGAACTGGGATCCATGTAAATTTCACATGGACATTCTTTTGTTGTAGATACATTATATTTTCTATTATTGCCAGAATAACTTTATTAGTTTTGAATGTACGATTGGGATTTCGGATGACATTCAGCACACTTAAGGAATCAGATAGAATAAGTACATTTGCACGCGTAGTATTAACTCGCGTAAATTGAAAAGCTTTAAGAATTGCATATCCTTCTATTATAAACACAGTGAAGAAACTCGGTAAACGATATGAATAGAATGCCGCGCCTGTAAAGGGTAAGGCATTGCTCTTAGACCCATCTGTATAAATTAACAAATACCACCTTATCAAATATAATTAACTATTTTTTCTTCTAGATATTCGTTTAAATTACACATTTTTTCCCTCGTTTTATTCTTTTGCACAATAATGTTAAATTCAATTTGAAATTAGCATGATTTCATACTATATATATATATGTTCTCCGAGGTATATAAAATTATCTTCTATATTTGGTAAGAATGTCAACTATGACGTTATCATTTCAATTTGCTCTATTACCGTAACTGAGCAATTTTTATTTAATTTATCGCCAACCTTTTCGCTAAAATTTTCTCTACTGCCCGGTCCATCATTTCTCGTATTGATGCGGTGCCAGCGATTCTTTTAATTCTGTCTATATATCTTGTTTGTGGCCTCCCTCTTTTCCGAAGACCTTCTACCATACCCGCCATAATCATTTTTTCCAATCCATCTTGTCGTATGATATGTCCTGCGTATGTTGTTATCCGTCTCTGCACCACGGTTTATAATCTCTGATCAACATTAATTTCTTGAAGTATTGACAAGTTAGTTTTTTTCGCAGTACATGATATCCTTAGCATTCGCCTCCAGCAGTGCATTTCAACCCATTAATGCGTTGTGTATCGCTCTTTTTCATTGTCCAGCATTCTGATGCATATAGAAATACGGAGAACACCAGCGAGTTCATGATTGTACGCATTGGTCTCATGGTTCTTCCATATTTTCGTTAATTGTAATAACGACATTTTTTCTATCTTTGTTCTCCATTTAATTTCCTTTGATCTTCCGTCCTTTGTGACCAACGTTCCTAAGTATACAAATCTATCAACCACTTGTAAGCCGTCTATACTTTGTGGACTCTTGACTGTTGCTATCTATAATCATTATCTCGTTCTTCTTTCTATTTATGTATAATCCACGTTCTTTACTTATGTCTTCCAATTTTCATTATTATAGTGTCGACCGCGTATCGCAGGTTATTGATTATTTTCCCCGCAATTTTTACACCATTCATGTAGTACACTTATTATCCACTCGCTATAAATATTGAACAATATCGGGCTTGATATGCAGCCCTGTCGTACACCTTTTGCTGCTTTGAATTCATCCGACAGTTTGTCACCTACTTTGACTCTACCTTTTCTAGATGTACATAACGATTTAATAAAATTACATTACGCGGGACACCGAGGTCGTTTAAATATTTGCCATAGGTGTTCCCATTGGATGTGGTCGAATGCTTTACTATTATGCTGTAACATTGAATTCTCTACATTTTTCGATTGTTTGTTTTAAGAACTAAAGATAAATAATAAATATTATGTGAGAAGTCATGTATTGCAATTATACTTAAACTATGATATATAAAATTAACTTAAACACCGACAAAGATGAGTCGTTTAAATTACACACGAATGCTTCAAGAGATATAGATTTTTCGATATGATCTGCAGTAATTTCAAGTAAATATATATTTTTTTAGCTTTAAATACCTTCGAATAACATTACTATTTGTATCAACTTGGAACATGTTAAATTTCTTCAAAACGCATATAAAGAAAATAACGGTCGCTAAAAAAGGTTAGCCGTCCTACGACTGTTAAGAAATACCGAGTGTTCCGTATTAAACGTCTGCACTGCTATCTTGTACTTGAACGATAGTTTTCAGATATTGATACTATATGAAGGATGGTCTTTAAACTTATTCATACCATATTTATTCACAGGGATTGTTATATGAATTTGAGAACAGCAAATCAAAAACAATGAAATCGATACCTCATCGTACTCAAAAAATCTAGACAGAACGAAGCATGAATCATGGACAGTAACATTAATAAACTCTCATAAACGAGTAGAACATTTCGTTATAAATCGTCATTTTTGGACAGCTTTTTTATTACTATTTTTTTTTTTTTTTTTAAATATAGTACATTTGTTAACTTTTCAATGGCTGAACATACATTAAAAATCTCAGTTCATGATAAACAGACCACAACTATTTCGTGTCCGTAGTGAAGGCAAGAAAATAAATCAACTCTATTTAAAGTCTACAATTTTATACAATGGAATTAATGGTATATAAATGTTTTTTATACAAATAAAGATTACATAACTAAATGATCTACGACGGAAAGGCAGTGAAAAATTCAAATGGCGAACACTCACTTTAGGTTATATACGTATATAAATATCCACATCGAAAAATTGTTCTTATAGTTAAGTAAATAATGATGTTGAATAATATTGCGTGCAACATAAGTAGGATTTCAGTTTCAATAGATTTAAAATAATAACAAACAATATATAATAAATTACACATCTGATAGAATAATGATTGTATCAAATTATACATGCGCATATATATATATTACCGAGCTTAATAATTTTGGATGAGATCTTAAGAGAACTCTTAAATAACAATCTTTATTGTTATTATATATATATACACACACACATATATATATATACACATATATGTATATATATATATATACACACGGGTGTCCAAAATAAAATCTGATATTCGTTTCGTCCATTTCTGTTTTTTAATTATATAGTAATTTTTCCTTTCACTTTGACCGCTTTATTTCGGATTATACCTTTTTTCCTGTTTGACGTCTAAACACAATAAAAAAAAAATTAATAAATTATTAAAAAAAAAGAAAATTTATTCGTTCGGGATCACTAAGATTACAT
Source organism: Coronaproctus castanopsis (assembly GCA_032883995.1). NCBI lineage: Eukaryota > Metazoa > Arthropoda > Insecta > Hemiptera > Monophlebidae > Coronaproctus > Coronaproctus castanopsis. The sequence goes on along the minus strand of CM065053.1, from coordinate 104,051,423 downwards.
AATGCAAAATGTTAAATTGTTCATGTTAAAATTTAAACATTTAGGTTTAGAATTTTCAGGCGAATTAATTAGGTTTAAATTATATAACTACCAAAAATATAATGGAAAGTGTGATTTATTTTTAATCAGAAATGTTTTCTGGGCTAATTGTGCGCAGAAACTAGGATGATTCAGAGAAGACGGACTGTTTTGTTTTTTGAATAACTCAAAAACTACTCGATCAAAATTTTTGAATGAAATTTTATTTGAAAATACGAAAACAAGAGATTAGCTTACAATCATGTATGGAACACAATATCGTTTAGATGACCGCCATTTGCAAGAATGCTCTTTTTAAAAAAATTTCGAACACTTTTTCGAGCATAGGTCACTGAATTTTTAAATTTCTCCAGAAATCCGAGTTTTCATGTCTTCCACATCTCATGGACGTGTGTCGTAAACGCGGCTCTTAAGGTATTCACCACATAAAATTCTGGAGCGTTTAAATCTGGCGAGTGCGGCTGCCAAGCGGAATCCATGCGACGTGACAATGTGCGGTTACTAAACGCTTCTTTCAATACAGCGAGCATTTCTGCCAAACAGCGACACGTCGCACTATCTTGTTGAAACCATGTACGGCCCAGATGATGATGACGACGAAATGAGGGAAGTAAAAACGAGTTACCATGTCGATATAGCGCATTCCGTTGGCAGCACCAGTGAAAAAATAAGGCCCCATTATTCCCACTTCGCCCATCCAATCTAGTCGGTTACTCGCTCACCGTGTGACGACTTCTGTTCGATTGGATTCAGATTAAGCGGCAGTTCTGTTTGTTTACGAATCCAGATAGCTGAAAATGAGCTTCATCGCTCATCAAAAGGTTGTTTAAATCGATATCTTCGTCTTTGATTTTTGCAACATTTTTTCAGTAAAAAGTTTTCGTTGTGCATGGTCGATACTTTTTAATTCGTAAGTTATTACCAGTTTATAAGGATGCAATTTCAAGTCTTCCAGCGATTCCCTCGACAGATTAAAGAAGCAGCATGATAACGAGCAGCTCATCCGGGACTCTGAATGATCGCTGCCGGAACTTAATTGATGCTTGTGTGGGGTACGAACCGTTTTTTTTGTTCAGGACGTTTTTTATCAGTTGCAGAAGCTGTTCCTAGAAAGTTTTCAACCCATCTTTACAACGCGTAACTTTAAATTCTTTTCGAAACTCTCTTTGCACTGTCGTGATCGATTCACGCCGAAAATAACGTTCCACGCAAAACGCGCGCTTCTACTCGTTATATAATGTCATGATAACTAAAAAAACGAATCTCTGGTATGTACACTAAACGTAGAGCACACGGTTTGCGTTTTAGCAGTGTTACCAACTGCGTCATTCAAAAACTATTCTTCTCTGGGTCACTCTATGAATTTTGGCAGACTATATAACACCATTTTCCAAATAAACGAATAAACCAGTAAACAAATAAATTTTGGCATGTTCGAACCATCACAAGTATTACTTATTTAAATATTTCTAATTCATAGATAACGTCATCACTCGCGAGACGTCAAATTATGGCGTCAGAAGTAAGAAAATCATAAACATCGTAAAAATATTTAACAAATTATAATTTTCAAAAACTGTGCGTTATTAAAAATGATGTGGGTACCACAAGGTTCTGTACTTGGCCCCATATTATGAAACATTGCTGCAGCATATATTCATGCGAAAATTCAAAAATATAATAATAATGTTTATATGGTAAGTTATGCCGATGATTTTATACTTATGTTCCCATTTAAGAACAAACATGTAATAAAGAAAGCAAACGGTACAGTGATAGAATTTAATAGAGTAATAAATAAATTAGGCTTACAATTATCAAAGGAAGAATGTATTACAATGATGATCAATACCAAACAAATACTACAAAAATCAATAATTTGAAAAATTAAAATTGGAAATGAAAAATTGAATATAACTGATAAATACCTTGGATTAATAATTGAAAATAAACTAAAATTTAAACAACATTAAATATTTAAATGAAAAATCATTAAAAATATATGCTAATATATGTGGCCTAGGTTCAAAATTATGGGGAATAGGCAGTAATCAAAAAATAATACTGTATATAGCTACAGTTCAAAATATGTATTTGTATGCTTCTGGGATATATGGTAATTATATAAGCAAAACTGCATATAAAAATATAATATCACATCAGAGAAAAATGTTACTTAATATCTTTGCTGGATAAAGAACAACATCAAATAACGCATTACAGGTTATAACGAAAATAATACCAATCGATTTAATGATAGAAGAAAAAATGCAGTTGTTAAATAAAAAAATACAGGAAGGTTATGTTATCATCAATTGGAAAGAGAATGAAGAAAGTTGGAAAGTTGTAAAAAAACCTTTAGATTGGAAATATGCAAGGAGTGGTAGGACAGATGGGACAACGCAGAAAATGGAAGATATACTTACAAAATAATACCTAATATAAATCAATATAATAAAAACAAGAAAACATATTTAAACTACTTTATAACACAAGCATTAACTCAACATGGGGATTGCAATTATTATCTAAAAAAATATCAGAAGTGGATACATGTGATGAATGTAAAGTAGTGGAAAATATGGAACATATATTGCGCCACTGCCAAAAATATAATAAAAGAATTACCAACAAAATGGATATTAATAAATGAGAAGATTTTGTTCAACTTAATTTAACTGCAAAAGGTGATGGATTATGAAAGTATTTGGGTTTCTGGATTGTTATAATGATATTTATGTAATTATAGATAATTGTCGGTATTATGTTATTTCGTTTTAAATATTTCACACGTTATTATAATTAAGTATCAGAAAATTATTGTTTATATATATAGGTATGTATATACGTGAATATATTTATCTTTATTCTATTTTTATATTTATATTCGTTAGGGTGTACAATGATGATTAAAAATGAACATTAAACGTACCACATCGAAAAAAATATATATAATTCATTTCTACGTTACTATGAAATAATAAAAATACATAAAAATAACATAGATAACAAGTACAATATAAATAATATCTTGTAATATTATTGGTTTTCCTCGGAATTTCAGCTTATTTTGAAGCATTCTATAATAAATGTTACTATTTTCATATCTGTTGTTTTACTACACTTGCAATTTTGAATAATGGTACGCTGCGAATTCTATTAAACGTTTTAAGTTCTTAAATACAATAAAATAAAAAAAATTGAACTCATAATCTGATATGTATTTTTTTTTTTTAAAGAAACTAATAAAAAGAGAGAAAGGAAAATAATGATTTATTCGATGTATTAACATGTACATTTTAAAAACTAAGCTACACATTAAAAATAATACTGATTAGATTTACATGGCTTGCTTACTTTTTTTGACAGAAAAGAACTAGAAATGCCAATTTTCCTTTCTCGAACATGAACTCGTGGTCTATTAAATTCATCAGGCTTTTTCACTCTAAAAAAACACAATGCACAAACATATTAGAGTGTATAAACTACCATATATTCATTTAGATAATTTTTGAGCTACGAAAATCAATCGGAATATTGACTGACTGCACGAGTATGTAACGCAATGTTCTTATCGTGTTCACTAAATCTGCAATTAAACTGCTTAAGAGATTAGGTTGTATATATCTTCAAGTTTTAGTCATCCAGAGTAAACAGGATAATGTTCCATAATATTTGGTCCTTTACATGAGCATGTTGTTGATCCATTTCTGCATAATATACGCACATTTACCTTCGTCCCTAAATTGATTGAGAATCCGACATGGTTCCCGAGGTAGTTCCATTTTTGTCATCTTCTGGATGGTATTCTTCATTAAGTACGCGTTTTTGATATTATTGTTATTTTATTTCCAAGTATTATGCCACTTATTAGTCGAAATAATAGGTTTCACTAGTAAATGAGGAGCTAAACCGCATCTACTAGGAACATAGGACTTGTCTCTTTGTTACACGCTAGAAGAGTATATGCATGTTTGACTTCGAGCTGTTTCGTACACGCGAAAAAAGTTAACATTGCTTTAAATGAGGCATACAGAACAGTAACTGGCTGGTTAAGATCAAAGTCCCTATCCAAATTTTACGAATTTGCTGGCATAGCACAACCAGAAATTAAAACAGACGTGAGAGCGAAGAAGGAAATATGGACGACAATTCATGATGAGCGCCACCCATTACACTGTTATATAGGAATAGCCAGAAGCCGATTTAAATCTGGACGCAGCTTCCCTAGAAAAGTAGAGGAAATAAATAATCTGAACCACGTAGAAAGACACCAAATATGGAAAGTTGACAACGCTAGACAGCAGATGAATTATTCATCCTGAAGAACACTAAATCGAAACACAATCTATTTAAATGGGGTTTGGCAGAAAGTGATCGGAAAGGCAAAATAGGAATCATTTATTCAATTGCAAATGAATTGGAGCCTTTGATCCATCAAGACTTTACAATGATTTCGGAGAATTAATAGTTTACTGAACAATAAGCGCAATAAAAAAAAAAAAAAAAAAAAAAAACATAGGTCTTACTTGGGTTGGGTAAGTTTCAAGTCTATGATGATTATCGTAACTATGATGGCGCATTTACAACTTAGTTTGTAATAGGTAACTGTATATTTCAATGTTTCTTATCTATGATGAACGCTGTTTCTCGACGCGTAACACAATAAATGAACGCGAGAAAAAAATACATTAAAATTCGTGCAACATATATTGTAATCTTCACTAATGAATTATATTTTTAGTACTAAATTATATTTTTAGTACTAAATTATTTTTTAAGTAAGTTGCATGATTTTTAAACACTTTTTTAAATAACTGTTCGTTTACAGAAGTACCCATTTAAAAAGCGAAATAGTATACTTTGCACGAAAGATATTAGTTTCGTTAATCATAGTAATTATTCGGAGTTATTATAGTTTAGTAATTGAAGCCAAAATAATGTTGTTGTTTTTTTACATGGCTCATCTAATTTCATTCGTCAGCAACGGAGGTCCTTTCTCAATTACTTTAACTTGCGTTTCTGTTACGTTACTTTGTTTATGTTCCTTTCATAAGTTTTTACAATATTCTTCCCCATTTAGATGTTATATCTCTCCAGTGCGTTAATAGTTTCCTTTTTCGTTTCTTATTATCACATAGTATTAGGTGAAATGTCTTGTTATTCGTTTTATCTTCCGAAACATGGGTTATTGTTCTTGTGCTCTTCGACCTCGCGCATGTTGTTTATAAAATTAGTTTCGTTAACTCTGCACATTTGTTGAATATACTCGTCTGCGTCACATTATTCCCAAAATCTTCTTAATCTTAATTCCTTTACTTTAATTTATTATCTTCCATGTTTGTCACCGATCCGCGCTTTCTTCCTATGGTAAGGTGTTCTGAATCCGTATATTGCCTGTTCTAAAGCATCCTTTATAGTTTCCAATATGGTATTTGCAAAAAAATTATATCACGTAAATTCACAGAGTACAAATTATAAAATGTACGAATAACAAAATATCATCTCCAAATATTACGATTGGAACTTACATATTCATAATTTTTATTTAGTAATGTAATAAGTCATTATTTTTTACATATAAAACACATAAATATCTAAGTGACTGCTTATGATGTATTTTTATTAGATTAATCATAAAATTAGGCTTTCTCGTAAATCATTAATCTAATCTGAATACTTCTTAGAATATGTAACTAGAATTCAATCCAGATCAATTCACGTTATAATTTTATGTACCAAGCAAATTTTCGAGTAGTATATGGAAAATATAAAGAATGATTAAATGTACAGTAAACATCATCCCAGAACTGATTAAAGCTGATGTAACTAAAAATTAAAATCGTGTTTTAAAAATAATTTAAACACACTCTATCAAATTAAATAAGAAGCTTATGTTATAAAATTATGAACAGGCTATTAAATATTCAGTTTGTTCCATGGGTAAATCACCGCGGAAGTCCAATAAAAGTTATATATATAAAAAATATTCAATAAATAAAACGGAGTGTAACTGTAATAAATGTGTCAGTTTTGCAAATTAATTACATTAAATTTTCTAACTTTACCTGTAAATTCTCACTAGCCAATGTTCAGTAGTGTAAGCTTCTTCTAAATAAGTTAATTTAAAATTTTTATTTCCAATTTCGACTCCACGTGTTCTGTCAAATCCAAATGGGCTTTTATAATCGAACTAAAACATATTATTCGAAGGTTACATTAGTAAATATAAATGAATTATATACATATATACGTGGAAAGCACCGGGAGATCGAAAGAGATTCCAGTTTGACTATATACTTATTAAGGAAAGATTTAGAAACCAAGTGAAATTATGTAAAACAGCACCAGGAGCAGATATTAATAGCGATCATAATTTGGTAATAATGAGGAGTTTACTGAAATTCAGAAAAACTGAAAGAAATGAGAAAAATACACGATACGATATAGAACTATTACGTAATCAAGAATACAAGGAAGAAGTAGCGCGCAGTATAGAAGATCAATTAAACGAAAATACCAGCCAGATCGGTATTGATGAAAAATGGGAAGACTTGAAATCTGCAATCACCAAAGTAACAGAAATCACACTAAAAAAGGAGAATCGAATCAGAAAAAAATGGATAACCGATAAAGTAGTGAAACTAATAGAAGAAAGGAGAAGATACAAAAATTCGGAAACTAAAGACGGCATACAAAAATATAAAAAACTTCGAAATATGGTGAACAAAGAGGCAAAGAAAGCAAAAGAGAAGTGGATTGAAGAGCGCTATTCATATGTAAACGATCATTTGAATAGAGGAAACACTACAACAGCCTATCAAGAAATCAGAAAGCATTTCTGTTATGGAGCACAAAAAAGTAATACAATAGGAGACAAGTGTGGGGAAAAATTAATCGAGACTAAAGAAGTAGCAGATAGACGGAAGGAATACATAGAAGAACTATATGCTGATAAGGAACTAGATGAAAACACTATAGAAGAGAATGATCTGGTTGAAAAAGACAACATGGGACCAGATATTATGGAATGGGAATTTGAGAGGGAAGTTAAAGAATTAAAAACAAATAAAGCTCCGGGAAATGATAAAATTAGTGGAGATATAATAAAGTTATTAGGTAAAAATGCGACTAACATACTATTCCTTATAATAAAGAAATGGTCGGCTGCCCAAGGATTTTGAAAAAAGCTTAATCGTAACTATACCAAAGAAACAGGGAACTACCAGTTGCAGTGAACATCGAACACTGAGTCTATTATCACACGCCTCGAAAATATTAACCAAAATTATATGTAGAAGAATATCAGATAAAATAGAATCAGAACTAAAAGAAACACAATTCGGATTTCGGAAAGAAATAGAATGTAAGGAAGCCATATTATTATTATGCCTAAAGATGATAATTGAAAAAAGAATGGAAATAAATAAACCAACGTACGTTGCATTCGTAGATCTGGAAAAGGCTTTCGATAATGTAAACTGGGAAAAAATGTTCGATATACTAAAAAGGATAGGAGTTGACTACAGAGACAGACGAGTAATCTACAATTTGTACAAAAATCAAACTGCGATTATAAAAACGAACAATATACAAACCGATAAGGAAAGGTGTACGTCAAGGATGCAACCTGTCACCGTATCTGTTTAACTCATACATGGAACACGCTATTAAAGAATTACATAACATGGATTGTAAAGTAATTAAGATAAATGGAAAAGAAATAAATATAAGATATGCTGCCGACATTGCCATAGTAGCAGAAAGTGAAAAAGGACTAATATATATTTTAAATGTAGTAGATAACCTTCTGAACAAGTATAACATGAAGATTAACAAAAAGAAAACAAAAATCATGGTGTGCTACAAGATAAAAATTAACGCAGCAATTACCATTAAATCAGAAAAAATTGATCACACGGAAAGTTTCATGTATTTAGGTAGCAGAATTCAATGGAACGGAAAATGGTCAACAGAGGTGAGGTGTCGAATAGCACAAGCAAAAGCAGCATTTAACAAGAAAACTAGATTCAGTAGTAACAAAAAATTACGTAAAAACATTTGTGTTGTCGGTCTGTCTCTACGGTGCTGAAGCTTGGACATTGCGGAAAGTAGACATCGCAAAGCTGGATGCTTTTGAAACCTGGTGTTGGCGAAGAGTGCTTAAAATAAAGTGGACGGATAAGATTACAAATGAAAAAGTTTATAACCGGATTAAGGAAGAAAAACATATGAAAACTATCTCTCAACGAAGAAATATATGGATTGGACATGTGTTACGGCATAATGTGTTACTGACAGAATTAATAGAAGGGAAATTGGACGGAAAACGTACAAGAAGAAGCCGGGAAGAAGATTCATGGAACAAGTTATAGAGGAAATGGGAACAAAGAAATATCAAGAATTAAATCAACTAAGCAGAAGAAGAGAGGAATGGAAGAAAAAATGCGGATTTAATTTGATTGGCTCCATTAATCAACCAATCAATAGATTGAAAAAAAACGTATTAAAAAATGTACGCCGATATTCACGCTTTAAGCAATACATTTAAAGTTTAATATCGTTAAAATAAAATTCGTAGATATAATTTTCTTATAAATGTTTCAAAATATTTTCTAGTAGTAGTTAACTTAATGTTATAAATAATATTGTATCTAGTAAAATAATTTAGCATAAAATATGAAGTGTTCTTCTTCTTCATGTCCGGAAAATTTAATATTAATTGTTGCTCTACTTCGTTCCATAAAAAAGTCAAAATCAATCAAATCGTTTGTTATTTTTTTAAGAAGAAATTTATATATTTCTAAAATAATTAGCACAACTTTTTATGATTGATGTGCAGACCTACTAAATACAACAAATGTCACGGATATAATACCTTTACGATGTATTTTGATTTCCTAAACTTCATGTTATAACTACTAGATTAATTACCTTTAGCTCGCCAAATCTATAATAACTTAGTTTGTACATTAAGCAATTCAACAATGTTGGAGATCCTTCATCATCGACGCGAAATTCTCCTCTTTCTGTAAAATAATCGACTTCCTAAAAAAATCAATAATAAAAGCATTTAAAAATATCTGTAATGTCGCCCAGCATTCATCAATAATGATTAACAAACGAAATTAAGAATAATTTACATTTACTACTGATATTTTCCGTAATGTTTATATAATTTGTAGAAAGTTCTTCATAATTGTTCACATCCATCGTTTAGCTCTAATCGAACCGTAACACAGGTTACGCTAGTTTAAATAAAAAACATAATAATAGTAATTACCATACACTAAAAAATAGAGCTAAACGATGGATATGAATAATTATTAAGAACTTTACAGAGAATATATAATATGGAGCAAAAACTAAGCATTTCATTTATGCGGATGATCTTGCCATTGCTACTTAATCAGAGAAATTTGAAGAAATAGAAATATATTAACTGAAATTCTTGAAAAACTGAATAAATACTATGTTCAAAATGCTTTATTTCCTAATATGGCTAAGACAAAAGTATGTACTTTTCATTTGAAAAACAGCGAATCTAAAAGAAAATTAAATGTGGTGTGGAAAGGAATAGTCCTCGAATGTCAAGAAAATCGCGTATACTTGGCAGTCACATTGGATAGAAGCTAGTACATTGTGAAAATGTTAAAAGGAAAGTAAATACAAGAAACGGAATTATCAGAAAATTAATTGGAACATCACGGGGAGCAAAACCAGAAGTAGCTCGAACATTAGCAATGGAATTATGCATTTCGATAGCGGAATATGCTTGCCCTGTATAGGCATATTCAACACATGCAATGTGGCTATTAACGATACAGTGCATTTAGTTACTGGTTGTCTTAGATCTACAAGAGTTGACAACTTATATCTTCTAAGTAGAATAGCGCTACCTGATATGATAAGGAAAGTAGCAAACAAATGGCGCGTTTAAAGTCAAGAAGTAGCTTGTTTAAGGTCACAAAAGAAATACCGAAAGACATATCGATAGAAAGCGAACGTGTTATCAGATGGAGAAAGGTTATTCAAACACAAGAAATCCCGGCACCAGGCTTCGATCAAGAATGGGTAAAATGGAGGACATTAAACAGAATACGAGCTGGATGTGCTCGAACAATAGAGAATATGTCGAAGTGGTCATTGACAGAGAATCCATGCTGTGTTGCGGAGAGATTCAGTCAATGGACCACTTATTGGAATGTAGACTCGCCAGACTTTGGTAAAATATGACAAATTTTATGAACGTGGATCAGCGTGCTCTACAGCTAGCAGAATTTTGGGTCGAGAAAATATAATAGTGAAATGGCCTGGACACGACACAAACGAACTACTTGTCATAAACAATTTTAAAGATTATTTTGTATTAGACACCAATATATAATGTGTTATTTTCATGATATCGTGTTGTGTCATATATATATATATATACTGTTTCTGGATGAATTCCAAGCCTCTTTCTCTCTCTCTCTCTCTCTCTCTCTATATATATATATATATATATATATATATATATATATATATATATATCAACCCACTGCTGGGTGTAGGCATGTCCCAGACGTTTTCAAACAGATCAAATTGATCCCTGCATGCATGTTAACACCGGTAAGACACATTTGGTATAAAATTTGCACTTCTAACTGTTCGGTATATCTTTGTTCCGGAACATGTTGGATAATTTCACAAATGCAGCCCATGTAAGAGATATTCTCCTTCGTATCTCTTTCTGCATATTTTCTCCTCTGCCTGTAGTTATTTCCTGTCCTAAATAAATATACCAATGTACCTGTTCGATGTGCTCCCCATTTATCTTTTCGGACATACCATCCGTGTTATTAGTAATAACCTTTGTTTTCTGTTTATTTATTCTTAATACAATTTTTCTAGACTCAGTTTGAAGTTAGTTCAACATAAATTCTAATTCTACTCGATTCCTGCTTATTATAACGATGCCATCTGCAAATCGTAGATGATAAAGTTTTTCGCCGTTTATTGTTGTGCCTTTTGAAGCCCAGTTTAATTTTCTGAATACACCTTCTAAGGCTGCAATAAATAATTTTGGTGAGATAGTATCACCTTGTTGCACACCTCTTTTTATAGGTATTTCCGCAGTTCTATTCCATAGCTTGACTTTCATTTATTGTACAGTGTTCTGGTAATGTTCACATACCGTTCTTCACCTCCGCAGTTACATATTGACTCTAACACAGCACATATTTCAATCGAGTCAAATGCCTTTTCATAGTCTAAAAAACGCCAGGTGCGCTGCCATTTTTTAGTGATTTGAAAGCATACTCGATTTCTTGGTTTAATACTTCTGGAAGAGCATCTTTATCATTGTTGTTATAATTGCTGTTATTTTGCTTAAGGTCATTGCTATTATATATGTCTTTCAACTTCTTTAGTTATGTCGTTTTTGTTCGTTATTATTTCTCCTGCGAGTTTTCAATTTTTGTTAATATTTTTATACCATTCGTCAAAGCTTTTTTAAACACTCTCGGAACTTTGTTTCTTTCAATTGTTGTTTTTATTACATTAATATTAAATTTTCGAATGTCATTCCGTATTTCTTTTCTTATCAGTTTATTTAACTAGACCCATTCGATTAAATTTTTATCCTTCGATGGTTTCAAATCATGTCGCCGTTGGAGTAAAGTTTTAGTATTATCGCTTATTTTCTTCGATATGATTTTATTATTTGGGGATATTTTTCCCACGCATTCTCGCACCGTCCTGCTAATATGAGTAGCTGCTTCTATAACTGTATTATAGCTTAGATGCTTTAATTCTTTCCCTAATTCCATCTGGTATTACAATTTATTTTGTAAAAGTTTTTCGGGATTAATCCTTATTCCCTTTAAGCATTTTCGACTTTTTTCTTAAATTCTAAATTGATTGTTAGTTTAGCTCTTAATAGCCTATGATCACTGCCTTTCTGAACTATGTTTATTATAGACACGTCATGAATTATGTGTGAATTATTAGAAATTATGAAGTCAATCTCATGTTTATATTTGAAGTCCGGACTTCTCCAAGTCCACTTCTGCTTCACATTCTTTTTAAAAAACCTATTCATTGCATATAACTTATTATTTGCTAGGAAATTAACCAGCAATTTTTCTCGTTCGTTTCTGGTACCGAAGCCATGCTCTCCAAGCGCGATTTCACGTTCATCCTGCCAGGAGCCCACCTTCGCATTAAAGTCTCCAATAATCATGTTTAGCAGACAGCAGTCTTTGTCAAGGGATTCCTGTATCTGTTGCTAGAATTCATCTACTAGTTCGTCTGAGTATGCTTCCGTTGGTGCATAAATTTGGATGTTTTTAAGGGTTTTATTTGGTGTTAGCTGCACCAGTATATGTGCTACCCTATCCGATATGCCGGCGTACTTAATTACCTTATCACCCAATTTTCTATTGATTAAGAAGCCTACACCGTTTATGTATTTTGAATCATGTCCCTTGTAATAAAGTATTCGTTGAGATCTTAATTGTATGGTGTTTTCGCCAGTTCTTCTTACTTCACTGAGTCTAACTATGTCCCAGTTGATATTACTTAGTTCTTATTCAAGTTCTAACAGCTTATCTTCAGCTGCTAATGTTCTAACATTATATGTACTTATATACAACAGATTCGTCCTGGTTTTGTCCCTTGTTGTTACACAAGAGGTTACGTTATATTCGGGTGATTGTTGTCTAAGTCAGTGGTTGCCTCCTTGATTTATATTTAATCTAAGCGATAAGGAGGCATTTGTCAAATCTGGTTGCCCATTCTGGCCTTGGCTGCTATGGCCTTTCTTTCTTACAGTCATGTCTGGGAATGAGTAGCCTAATCTCCTGTGCTGGTAAGGCAAATTGGAGGATGCATTTTATCCCTACTGCCAGGTTAAGCATTATGTAACTTTATGCATTAACTGTTATCAATGCTATTGTAATTATTATGGTTAATTGTTTGATTTTATTGGTTTATTTAACACCTTTAAAATTATTTCGTTTTAGTTTGTATAGTATAAGTAGAATTATTGCGAGGGCAGAAGTTGTAAGGCTGTGTTATTCTGCCCCCCGAGATTTTCTGCCAGGATTTACTCCCTTAGTCTTTGGATAAAAATCCTACCCACAAGAGCGCGATTGTTTTCTGTCAGGGTTGTCTCCCTTAGACTTTAGATAAATATCGAAACCGCAATGCAGCTGGCTATTACTGAAGAGGTAATGATCTAATGTTGTTACGGCGACCTATATATATATATATATATATATATATATATATATATATATATATATATATATATATATATATATATATACAGAGAGAGTACTCAACGAAATTTATCATTATATAAAATTGTACTTTTTTTAACCTTGATGTCCTTTGGGTGCTCGCCTTCTGCAATGCGCACCATCCACAAGAATTTATTTAAGTCGTCTCCAGAATAACCGATAACTCCGCCGAAAATTACCAATACGTAATCAACATCTAACATAGTCATTATTTTGTAAGCGTCATTCTCATTCGACGCCATCGCTTTTCCCACCTTGAAATAAAAATTACAGTAACCATCATAATCATTATTATCCGTTTGAATTAATAAAATTAAGTAATGACGATGATTAAAATAATTAATTTCGACGATATTTTAACACAATTAAATTCTTACATAATTTTTATAATTACTTGTAAGTTAAATTTCATCTTACCAATGCTATATGGCTATTATTCCACGTGTTATTATCGACTAACGTAGTTCTATTAGCCATTCCGGCAATTTGGTAACCGTAATCCCACCAACTCATTACTCTAGCATCCGGATCTGTGTTTTGAGATAACCAGAAGTACGCTTCGCGGAAATCGTCTAAAATCTGTCTAGAACTAAATAATTTGTGAAATGATTTTTAATAATTCACACTCTTTATCTACAAGATAATTAATCTTTATATAGTCTAGACACTGTAAAAAACCGCCCAAATTTTATGTTAGAAATATGAATAAAAATTAAATATTCTTTAGCGTGAGCACTATTTTGTTATTCTTATTATCACTATAACCCTACTGAGGGTTTTATTATTCGTATATTTTTATTTTAGAAAGATATAAATTCAGTTTTTTAGTTATATACTAACCTACTCAATTGTTTGTAGTTAATAGTAGATATATTGGAATTGTTGAAGTTCATTTTGACGTCGCTGAATATTTTTCGACTATCGATATAAGTGTCACTCCGGACATGTAATATCGAAAGTTTATGAAAAATGAAATTAGCGAACTGAAGTTTTATGTGTACGAACGTGCATTTCAGAAAAGTATTCGCGATGTAGATTTCATAGACAAACACGAGCTAGCTAATGATCTTGAAACTAGACCTACCTAAATGATTTTTCAATCATAATCTTACATTTTAAATCACAAATGCCTCAATTATCAACGTAATAAAACTCTATCCGATCTAGTTTCATCCATTTTTGTTTCCGGTCGTTGTACAAAACTATTACCGAGTTCGTCAGCTAATTTGTCGCCTCCTGACTTCCGATATCATTGATAGATATTTTCACAGTGTTTATTTCATCCATGGACGTACGTGTTACAAAATCCCCTTGGGATATGTTTCTTTGTGGCTGCCCGTAGTTTTTCAACGTTGGTGACATCCACAGTTTTGGAGTAGCTTGTCCAATTGGCTTTTGTAAAATTCCAGCGAGGTAATTGAATGGAATTCACCGATGGTAATCTGAAACCAATTTCCATTATCGCGAGGCTGGGTTGATTTTTTCGAAATATTCCGTATAAACGTTTTCTCGTTTTTATCTGCTGTGATAAAGCACAAGTCGGGGTTGGCGTCACGTTTCCATCTAGGTGAGCGGAAAGAGAAGAAGTCTTGCTGTTTAACATGATGGATTAGACGCAAATTATGCACTTCCATCTATTTGACTAATCTTAAACCGGATTCTTTCTTCTGCGTATATCCCTACATAGTATGTTGACTAATAAAATCTTCTGTTATTATTGCTTGTTTATCTGTAATTTCTATAATTTGCTGCGGCCATTTGACACCTGGAGGCTTGTAGGCGTTGATTATTGGGACGTTTGAAACTTTAACTTCCGCCACGAAGATTCCGTATTCGTTTGTTACTCTGATGAAACTCCACTCCAATACATTCTTGATGTAGGTGACTATTCCGTACTGTCGGTCGAATACTACAGCTGCTATTGTAAAGTATTGTATTGTATCTACCTTTGCCCGCTGCTAACCACCGGACATGTCCGTTTCTTGCATTAGTATTACGTTGCCGCTTTCCTCCCGTGATATTCTGATTCTGCATTAATGCTGCTTGTAAAAAACTAATTAGATCACCGTAACTCACGTGTTCAAATTAAAGCCGATATATACTCTGTTAAAACTATCCTCGAAGGTGTACCCCAGGTGTTTTTATTTATTTTATATATTGACATTCCTACATATCTAAGTGTGAATACAATACTCTATGCTGATGATATCGCTTTGTACATGCCATCTTATAGAATCAATCCCATAGAAAATCGAGTTCAAAAGGCTTTCACAAAAGTTAACAATTTTCTAGACAAATGGAAACGTACTGTGAATACTTCTAAATCTGAAGCTTAAAGCTAGTGGGAAAAAATATTTTCCCTATTTATCGTATTTAATAAAAAAAAAATCTAAACTAAGCATAAATAATAAACTAATCTTATATAATCGTTTATTCGCCCATTATTTATATATGTATGTGTCCAGTTTAGAATTAATATATCTAAAGCTCCATACAAAAAACTTCAAATAGTCCAAAATAACTGTTCCCGAATTCTATTAAACGTACCTAGATATACCAACGTTCAAAAAATGCAACAAATATTACATTTATCCTGTATACAAGATATTACACTAATATTACTGCGGATGCAACAGTAATACACTTATCATAGTAAACTATAACTATAAATCACTATCATTAAATATATAAAAAATATAAAAACATAGAAGACTGAAGCATAATCTACTTTATTAAGGTATTTACTATACTTTATATTAAATTCGTTAGAGATTTTCTCGTTAATATATGGTATCTACAATTTTATTTGTAACAATTTACTTTACTACTTATTTATACGCACCTATGCGTGTATGTATAAGCTTATCTATATACAACGGATTGTATGTCTTTGTTAGTAGGTTTTGAGTTACTTTTTGCTGTAATTTAATGTACATTAATTAATTCTGAACTTTTGCCTTTTGTTAATAATCTTATTATATATAGTTCTGGTATGAAGGGTAGAAGTACTCGGTAGAAATGCAAAATCTTCATTTATGTATAACATGGGTAAAGTAAAGTGTGTTATCAGATAAAAACCGCGTAACATCGTTAACACCTTTTTGTGCCTGTAACTCATTCACAATACAGCGGTTCTTCGTCCGTATCCACTTGTATTTGATACACTACTATTATGCCTTCAAGTTTCTTGAAGTGCACTATGATTAATGGGCACGCGCAACCTACTACTGTAAGAGCAATGTATATGTATGCGTGTGTGTATATGTATAAAACGACGATAACAACAGCCGTCATTATATATATATATATATATATATATATATATATATATATATATATATATATATATATATATATATATATGTATATATACTCTTTTCAATTACATCCTAGTCGCGTATAAACATATTGCGCTATGAATTTAACTCTTTATAACACTGTATTATAACTACAATCAATTGCGCCAAAGAATTCTGAGAATTAGCGCTTGTTTACAGTATTAATACAATATATAGCAATAATCGATTTTATTTTTTCTTTATGTGGCGAAAATATAATTATATTTACTGCGAAAAGTTCAAATTATATATACTGTAGAAAAGGAACGGTAAGATTGGTTGGTTTTGAAGAATGTGTAACACGCGCACACCTATATACAGATATAACGCAAATGTTAAATGCGCTATAGCCAGCGATTTAATCCTATATGTCAATATAAGAACAACTCTGCTTTTTGACAGTAGGACACGGTTGAGTTATTTCATTGCATTAACACACTAAACTGCGTTGCGTTACTGCTTTAACCCAGCTATTTTTACAGTGTTACCCGTCTCTAATGTATATTTATTTAATTATTTGATTTATGTTTTTTATTTTTAGTTCATATTAAAATGGATATATTTTTCAGATAATAAAATCGCGAAACCTAATTACGAAAGATCGAGAAAGGCGGACAATAATTATAAGTATAAATATAAATTATCAAAACTTACCCGTCGTTGTTTACAGTCGAAAGTACAATACTTGGACTAGAATACGCGTTACTCGTTACCCAGGTACAATGAACAGCAAACAACATCAAAAGTAACAATGTCAATAATATTATTAACGTACGTATATTTTGTTCCTGCAAATCTGGATTTGGAGTGATAGTTCGAACAGTTTTTGATTTATTCGGCGATCTTAGCTGCAAACGAATAAAACACAAACGTACACTATACGACAATTTAAATAGATTCTCATTAATAACAACTTAAAACAGTTAAATTAAAAGCTGGCCCTGCTACAGGCAGTCCTGTTGATGTTGCTTATAGACAATTAGTCGGTGTTTATAAACATATTTATTTTTGTTTGCAACACGTATCATCAAGAAAGCACTACAGATAAAGCTTTCAAATTTAAAATAAATTATTTTCATCTGGAAAATTAACACCGTAATAGTCGCATACATGAATGTTTATTATTATTATTATTATTTTTAAATTGACCAAAATTTATAAATGCAAAGAAAATAAACAAAAACCTGTAACTTAAGCTTACTAACGACTAAATTGATCGGATTAATTATCGTCTAATAAATTAACTCTATATTAATAGCGCGTATGTTTACTTGTGTAACCGTTTACAATTTATTATTTATTTATTTCTGTCGATAACAAAAGAGCACTGAATAACATATCCACAGATGACATGAAGGATGTTCTCCAGGACAATGTATATACAACACGTAAACTGTACGAGTATCTTATTTGTACGAATTAATGCCTTACATTTAATTAATTTAAATTAAGATGCATAATCTTATTTGTACGAATTTAATGTTTTATATATAATTAATGTAAATTAAGTGGTCATAGCCGAAAGGCAATAAGTACTGCTATTAAACAAATAAATAAAAAAAAAAAAATAACTATAATTTTTTTTAACATAGAATCGTTATAATTGTATACAAAAATATCGAAACGGGAGACACAACCATAATATTTTTAAACACATATAAGCAGTCGTACCGTTATTAAATTAATAGTTAAGGGTTTTTACATTGATTTGTCTAAAATTGTTAATTTTTTTAAAAAATAGACTAAGTATCGAGCGCAATATTTAATCATTAAATTATGAAATAAATAAAAATTACTAATTACTAAAGTACTAACTGTACGTGTATAATGCAGATATTAATTCGAAAGAATACAAACAATTTAAACTATTGAAAAACATATTTCGCAATCAAGTAACATATAACTGTGATTTTTTTAAAATATCGTTTAGAATGTGCAACGTTAAAATTGAAATTAAGCTTGCCGTGAAAACCAATTTTTGGGTTTGATACTAGTCGAACAAATAACTAAAAAAAAATTATTAAATTATATAGTTTATTTCGGAATTGACGTTTATTTTTTCAGGGTTAATTATATCTCAAATCAAACGCAACACGACAAATAAAAAAATAAATATTAATTATACAAATAAGAGTATTAAATTGTTATATTTACGATGTCAGGAAAATTCTATATAGTGCTGGAAGAAAGCTAGAATGTTAAAAACAAACATAAACCTTATAAGAAGTAATAATAAAGCCAAGAAAACGAAGAATATTAATGGTCATATAATTTTTAAAACTATTTTCGCGGCCGATATTCATAATTAGATAAAATAATTTCGGAACAACCGCGTACAAAAAAAGAAAAAAAAAGAATGATTTATTAGTTATGAGAGTTAGCTTAGTTTAGTCCAGATGATGGACATGGAATGTTGTTCGAAATGTAAACTCAAGTTTATTAATATATTGTTTTACTTTTATTAATAAATCTTTTTTTTTTTTGTACGCGGTTGTTCCGAAATTATTTTATCTAATTATATTAATGATCAGTTATGGATAACTTCATGGTTAAAGAGAAGCGACTTAACAACGATAATGCTTCATTTATTTTTAGTACGTAAAAAATTGAATAACGTTGTCAAAACTACAGTTTATGCACATAACGTATTTACGTGTAGTACGTGGGTAGTAAATGTAATTGAAAAACATTAGAGACCTTGAAATGTTTAAGATAATACATAGTCGTAACAATATAAATTTGAAAGAAAAAGAAGCACTCAGACTTTGAAGTAACTTATTAATATATATCACGGAAAAATTTGCATTAGATTTATATATAAACTTTTAAAATATTTTCAATTTTTCATGCGAATTATTTTTTTTATTTTGTAAAATCATAATTGAATAACCTCGAATTTAAATTATACCATGTGGCGTATTTCAAACAGAATAGAAAGTATAACGACGCGAAGTGATATAAGTTGAATAAATGTAAGGTGGTTAAAGAACATAAGTGTGCCAGTACAATTTCACTTAGACGAAGGCAATATTCGTGTATGCAAATGCGAGCATTTGGCAATTTTTACGTTCCTAAAATTCACCAATATATATATATATATATATATATATATATATATATATATATATATATATATATATATATATTAAAATAAAGATTTTATTGGGACTGTAAAACCAATTACATTTACCATAACTAATTATAGGAGCATTTCACTGGTAGTTAAATTATTTTATAAAAAATAATAAAATTAAATATGAATAAGATCTAGCTGATGTTTTCTTTTCAGCCGTCGGGTGTCATTAGAATCATCTAATAGTAAAACTGCTTCAACGTTCTGATGGAGGTGAAGACGATTAATGTAGCTGTTTGACTGGTGAATGATAGGAATTGGATTTTTGAGATCGATGCGAAGTTGGGCGTTCGAGACAAACTAAAGTGCTTTGAAATCATATGCATGAACTTGTTTTGAAATTTTTCAAGAATTTCGAGATTGGAGTTTGCTGCGATTCCCCAGACCTCTGTACCAGAGCTCCATTCTGGTCGGAAAATTGAAGTATAGATGACCCTATTGCTTTCGAGACTAAGCTCAGAATGAGGCTGAAGGAGCCATCGAAAGTTGGAGAACAGAAGGTAGGAACCGGTTTACCATCTAAATAAATTGGAATGTATCCATGGTGTCTGAGAGAAAAGTCTACTAGTACTGACTTGCTGTCATTTAGTTTAATTTTCCAGGTATGAGCCCAAGTTGAAATATTGTCTACAGCGTTGTTGTTTCAGGAGTTTAAGGAATATCCATAGTATAAAGTAGGAAGAGGATAGGACCAAGTACAGAGCCTTGTGAAACACCAGCGCGAATGCTAATGTAGTGCGTAGTAGCTGATCCAAAATGTATATAGAACTGTCGATCAGTTAAATATGACATGAGTAGTCTGCAAAAGCCCGGTAAAAAATACCTTTTAATTTTGTGAATTAAGCCAAGGTGCCAAACTTTATCAAAAGCAGCACTGACATCTAGAAAAACTACTGTAGCAAATTCTTCGTTCTCAAGTGCTTGAGTTGCAGTATGTATAACACGGTGAATTTGCTTAACGATTGCATGCTTTTCACGAAATCCAAACTCAACATCTGGTATCAAATGTTTGTTTATAATAACTGTCCGAAGTCGCTGTGAAATAATGTTTTCAAAGATTTTCGCAATGATAGGTAGTAGGGAAAAGGGCCGGTAATATCCAGAATCCTCGGCTGGTTTCCCTAGTTTGTGAATCATGATCATTTTCGCTATCTTCCAAGTGCGGGTTACATGCCGTAGACGAATACAAGCATTTATCATCGTCAACAGATAGACAATCCCTTTCTTTGGCAGTTCTTTGAACACAACAGGAGAAAGCCTATCATGACCGGTGATTTGTTAGACTTTAGGCTATCAATAACCTTGGCTACTTCGAGTGGAGAAGTAGGTTTAATTCTGCCATTAGATGTACTAGAACAGGAAGGAGCTATTGAGGATTGAATGCTATTATCCTCAAAAACATGCTCAAAATGTTCGGCAAAAACATATGCTTTTTCAGAATCGCTCCGAGCCCATGCGTTATCTTCCTTCCTCAAAGGAAAACAAGGCCGATTAAGACGACGAATTCGCCTAGCGGCAGTCCATAATGAGTAGTTAGCTGCTTTAGTGGAGCCAAGGGACAATAGATAATTTGAAAATGAATTGTTCCTCCACTGACGAATGTCATGTGTAGTGTCTTTAGACAATTTATTGAAAACAGATTTATTTTCAATGGTACGATGTCTTTGCCAGGCTTTTTTTGTTTGGTGTCTTCGATGGACCAAGTGACGAATGAAGTTAGGATATCTGACTTCAGCTGCGGGTTGTTCAAAATAATGAGTACTAGACTGCACACAGTGTGATAGCAGAGATGAAAAATTTTCAGCTGCTGCGTCGATATCTGACGATACATGATATTGTATATTGAGGTTAATATGGAGATCAATTAATTCTCGAAATCTTTCCAAGTCAGTACTTTTATTTGCCAATCGTGGAGGATGATTAATTTTGACTGGTAAGGTATGATAGCAATATGGGTAAATGATCAGAACTAAGATCGGCTATGCACTCAGCCTTAAAATGATGTACTGGCATACCTCTGGTAAAAAAGAAGTCAATTATGTCGACTATCTTGTTGATGTCTGAGGGCCAGTGAAATAATTAGTTGGAATACTCTTCAAGGATATTTTCAAACTTGGTTTTAGCATATTTTTCGTTTTTATTTAATTTTATATTTCATTTACAACTTAACGCAATCATTTCTTTCCCTTCATCTATCTACCTACACACACTTCAAATATATAAAGGAGCTGAGGAGCGATTAACAATAAAAAAGCAACTATGGAAATATGATGCGCTTTATAGGACCGAAGAAAGAAAGAAATAAAGGATGCAGCAAACGGGTAACAATGGTTCAGACAAGAATGAAGAATGACAAGGCTAGTTCATAACGTAATCCTTCAGCAGCTAATTCTGAATAACATATGTATGTGTGTATGGGAGTATGCGTGAGTGTATATAGTTGACTTTCAAAATACTCCTATAACTTACCTTATCACTAGATCGTCCTCTATCCGTAGTTAAATCCGTATCATGTCTGCCTGCTTCTTGAAGATGAAAATCGAAAATTAACGACACAGCTATTCCGCTTAACACACAAACGACCGGTGTTAACGTTAGCATTAGCCTTACCATAACTCCGGCAAAATATACCGCACTAATCACGTACAAAATTACTGGAAGTTATAAATGAATAAATTTCAACCATAATAATATGTACAAAGTCCCGTCGATCTTTATATATATATATATATTATATATATATATATATATATATATATATATATATATATATATATATATATATATATAAAACTAATAAACGTTATTAAACTTTTTAGATAAAAAATATAATGGTAACAACGCACGCAAATAATCGCTTTGTTTTGTTTTCTAACTGTATGGTTCGTATCAATTCCATTCTAGCTGACTTTTATATATCAACCTGTCATCTAATGGTCGGCAGCGAATCCTGTGTTCTCCACATAGTGTCTATTGTTATCCACTTTGTCATGTTTCATCAGTTCGTTTTCCTACATGACCAGACCTGTTTCAATTGTGTTATACATTCAACTTTATCCGCCAGTTTAGTCTGCTATATTATCTACTTATTACATTTATGATTCAAAATCCCTATTTGCAGAATCATTCTTTCTCTATCCTGAGAGTACGTTTTTAACATTGATTGTAAGTCCGTGTGTCTACCTTTCATATATGATCACCGGGAGTGTGCGCTGTGCATGTAGTTTTTTATTTAAACAATCGGGAATAACTTAATTTTTTAGAACAAATCATCCAAAGAGATATTCGTTCCGCATTGCTGCCTTGTCTGTTCTAATTTATTCAATATATATTCGTTGGCTTCACCAATTTATTTCTATTTCTAAGCGATAAGGTGTATTAATCGCTACTTTCGTCTTATCTATATTTACCGCCAAACTTATTCGTTCTTACCCAATTACGAAGGTCAGTTACTACGTCATGAAAGTGTCGACGTTATTACTAAACTAATTACTGCTATTTTACTCTTTCCTATAAGTTGCACTTATATTATAGGCTAATTTAAAAAGTTTTATTTTTATTTTTTAACGATATTGATTCTTCAAAGGTTTTATACCGTCCATATTTCTACAGTGTTAAATGGTTCTTAATAACCTACGAACAAGTGCAATTTCAGATTATTTACTCTAAACTTAAAAATTAACAACCTCTTTGCATGCATATAATCAGACATGCTGAGATGTGAAACACGTTTACTCGCATGACTAATGGTAATCTATTTGTATGATAAGCCAATTTGCAATGAGTTTGCAATTATTAATTGTACATATATATCAAATTTACGGATCGTAGATCGCTTATAGCTTTCACGGCAGAATAATTACAGATGATGCTGACTGAGTATAAACGGTAACAAAACCGAATTATTAACTAATAATACGTGGAAAGAAGTTAACATTAATTCATGAAAACTAAAATTAATATATCTTGGACAATTAATTTTATTCAAAAACAAAACAGCTAAAGAAATAACGAGAAAAATAGTGCTGGGATGAAAAAAAAGTATCGGGTTTTGAAATTTTTAATATGAAAATGAATATACATGTATCTACCACTAATTACTTCCGGTTCACAAATATGTCCCGTTCTGTATAACACAAATAAATAACTTGTTGGCGATGGAAAGTAAAATGATACATGCAACGAAATTTAAAAAAATAAACCACAAGCTTTCAAGAGCACCGTCAAAAACAGACAATCTGATGAAAGTAATAAGAAAATTGAAACGGACATGGTGTAGAGAGTCATACGAAATTAAGATAACTGGACTAAAAATGCATAGAATATATTCCGCTGGGCAGGAACAGAAACTTAGATTAAATAAAAAACAAATGGAAAGATGATATTGCTATATATCTCGTAATGAGCAGGATGTAGAAGCAACAGATAGAACGATACAAAAGGGTGTTATACATCATGGAAATAATAATAATAATAAAAGAAAAACGTACGATGCCTTTATTTAATATTGAGCTTATTTCATTAATATTTAATTATTTTAGAATTGTATATTTTGGAGTATTTAAAATAAATAAATATATATATATATATATAAAATAAAACGAAAAAATCCCAATAAAAAGAAATATTGGACAAGGAGGTACCATCTCACCGAAATTATTTATCTGCATTTTGGACATCGTGTTTAAAAACTTAACTTGGACTACAACCGGTATTAGAATAGACGGTGAATATTTGAATCATTTCAGATTCGCGGACGATATAGTTCTAGTGGGCGGAAGTGCAGAAGAGCTACAGATAATGATAACAGATGTAAATGTAAATTCGAACAAAATAGGACAAAATAAATTTATATAAAAAAAAATAATGACGAACACAGAAAAAAGTGTACAAATAGCAGTAAAATTAGAACAGATAGAGCAAGTAGATAGTTACATATACCTAGGTCAAAAAATCATAACAAATAAAGACATGATAGTGAAAGCATAAATGGCAAGGAGAATATCACTATCGCGGGTTGCGCTTGGAAAATTACGCATAGTATTCCGTCATAAACAAATACCGATTAATCTGAAACGCAAACTATATAACCAATGTGTACTTCTAATTCTTATATATTGTTCGAAAACATGGCCATATACAAAAACGAAGGATAAAAAAAAAGCTCGGACTGCACATAATGATGCTGGATATAAGATAATCAGATCATAAAAAGAATGCATGGATATGTGAACAAACATGGTTGGATGATGTAGTGGAGCGAAAGAAGATAATAGATGGTCAAAGCGGATCTTATAGTGGTGGCCGATGGACAGAAAAAGGAAACAGGGAAGGCCAATGACGCGGTTGCACAATGCTACAGCAAAGGTAGCTGGGAAAATTGGTTGAGGAAAGCGCAGGACAGAAGTGGGTGGAAGACGTTGGGGAAGCCTTCATCCAGGAGTAGATAGACAAAGGCTTATCGTGATATCTATATATATATAATCGTGTATATACCCAATTTTTTTAACGATCGAATTAAAAACACAAAAGTATTCGAAAACATTAATGAAAGTGGCAAAAAATGTAATTGGATAGGACATGTAATAAAGAAATATTTAAGAAAGATAATCGAAAGACTTGCAAATAGTTAAAGAACACGAGAGAAGAACGCGGTAAAAGCAAATCTCACAATTATAGAAGATATCAAGACGAACAATTACCAGATAATGAAAGCAATGTCAGAATTAGATACGTAAAAGTAGATCAATTCTGAGTGATTTATTATTTCAAGTTATCGACCATTAATCGAAAGATTGAGGAATAAAATAAGATACATATATTAAGTAAAAATTCATTAAATGTCGTTATAATATTAAAATGTAGTGTATGAAAATCATTGGCGGAAAAAAATTATTAGAAACTTTAAAAGTTACTAGAATTATCGAGGTAGACACTTTTGTATTGTTATCGTTTAAAAAATAATAATAATAGATGCGCCGACATTTTAATCGAAACTTTAAATATTTTATTTTTTGTTATCGAAGAGGTTTTAAGGTAATATCGGTTTTACCTTACCCTTTTAGTCACTATTTTCAATTTTTTACAAGAAATTGTCATTTTGGTTTATGAAATAATTAAAGAGAATGACTGGATGAGGTGAAAATATGAATGTAATATTGCTTTTTAAATGATTAGGTCATTTTTAACAAGCTATAGAAATATTTCTAGAATTAAAACAATTTTTGATGTTCTATATAAATATTTCTAGAATTAAAATGTATAACTATCATATTTATGTGAAGTAATACGTACTGAAAACACGCTGATCGTTTATATGTTTTATGCAATACCACACGCCTACCGGAAACATAGACGATAGCATATGTAAATCGAAGAAAAATGAAAACCAAGTAGTCGGTTGATGTTCCGATACGGACGCGATAATCGGAATATGCACTTTGGCGTAACCGGTATCCCACAATGAGTAAAATCTACACACACACACATACATATATATATATATATATATATATATATATATATATATATATATGAGTTTATAATGTTATATGCCTGCTTAATTCTCTATTTCGTCGTGAATCGCCAAGTTATATATTATGAGTATTATTTATTTTTATTTATTTATAACTATCAAAATAAAATTTTAAGTTTCTGAATTACTACTTTATTTGTTTTACACATTAACATTTAGATACATTCACTGAATTTAAATATCGATATGCACGACAAAAATAAAAAATAAAAACATGTAAAACATACATTAAATGATTTTATAATATAAAGTAACATGAAACATAACTGACGGTGCACCACCGTAAGTAACTAACGCGATGCCGACAGATGGATGCGTACATTATTCAAATATCTGCTCTACTATCTGGACCGTTTTGACACTGAGTATATTTTTGATACGTATTTATACTACTATATATATCGGATGAAAACTATTATTAGACTGACTACTCCGATATACGTTATTCCTCTATTTTCGTATAAAAGCCACAAAAGTTCAAAAAATCCGAAACCGATACTGTTCTTTGTTCTGGCATTAATCACTGTATCAAGTTATGTTTTTGTTTTTTTTTTTTTTAATTTATATATGGGCATTAGTGATTTCACCCAGGACTGTAAGAAATGGATAATATATCTTATTAAATATTTATACCACAGGCTGATATGTAGTTGAATATGATCATGTATACGCTATTGTTCTGTGAGCTAAGCAAACATCTGAGATTAGTTGAGAGAGGGATTACTTTATTTATAATACGTGACAGGAATTTTGATTGGTACATTCTATAATAGCTAGGATGGGTGTAAAATAACGAAGGGGCTAATTTGTGTGTGAGTAGAACATATGGAATGTTGTTGACATTAAGCCTTAGGCGGCATAGAACACGAATAAATTTTCTATATTGCTACGAAGATTGGAAACCCAAAAAATTATTGAAATCGAAGGTTGAAATTCCTGAATTTTTTGGCTGAATAGCAATATCTCTAAGCGCGGTTCTAAAATTTCTTGTGTAATCTTAGACAAAATGTCCCTAACAGGTGTATTAAAGTAGAATGAACAATTCTCGAGGGCGCTTCTAGCAAGATTGTCTAGTGTATCATTCCAGTGGATGCCTGAGTGGCTGGGAATCCAGACAAATTTGACATATCATAAATATTTCTTAGAATATCGTAGATTGATGGAAATCGGGGTATTAAATGAGAAATTTAAAAAACCGTTGAGAGTGCTATGTTAATCCATGAAAATGACTACATTCTGATTGATATTTGCAGAAGCATAAAAGCAAAGCGCCCTCAGAATAGCAAGGTACTCAGCTGTAAATATTGAAGAAAATTCAGGTAATTTAAAAGTTTTGTAAGGTTCAAGAAATGAACAATAAATGCGGAACCAACTTCATCGGGAGAGCTATCAGTATATAAATATGTGTATAAGCTTGCCAATGGAACTGAAGAATCGTATCAAAGTGACTGATTTGTGTGCGATCATTAAATGTATCGAAGTCTATAGATATGTGTAAATAATTAATTTCGAATGTTAACTGAAAATAAATTGATGGAAAATGGGAAATTGTACTATTTTTATAGTTAAACATTCGGCATTTGTAGAAAGGAGAGGTCGTTCCTGCTTCCCTTTAGATGCGAATATGTATATCTTATCATTATAGTTTTTATTCTGCTGGGAAATGTTCCAACTAGGTTCTTATCTATATCGCCGACTGAGTGTTGTTGTAAAATACGACGAATAATATTAACGTATAAGATTAATATATATATATTTTTTAAATTTACGTATCCATTACTATTTTATAACTTTTTATATTTTGATTACTTCAAATGTACCCCTCTACTCTAAACACGCCATTATACATATATATATATATATATAAATCAAGCTGTTATTATTTGTTAGTTGTAGAAAAAAAATTCAAATTAAACAAACAAAGAACAACCCTTATTACAATTGCTAAGTATAAAACAGATTTTAAATTATGTATACAAATATAGAGAATGTGATGTACAAAAATTTTGTTTAAAAAAATTATATGCGTTTATGTAATGAATAATTCCGTATTTGAATTCATTATTTATATTGTAAACTGCAAAACACGTGAATTGTATTCAAATTCCCTTTTGATGTAAAACGTTTTAATATATTAAGGTACAATAATATCCCTGTAAACAAAATCGAAAACATTCTAAGAACTAATTTTGAATTTGAAAAGTATGGAATGTAGTGATTTTTAAAAATAAACGAGTTAAAATCACTAAACGCTTTTTACAAAAAATCACAAAGATTCCCGGCTATTAAGCCATTATCAAGTGAACATACAAATAAAATATAAGAATATACACAATACATATAAAATGTATAAATACTAATTTATATATACAACTTACAAAAATCAGCAAAATAAAAAATAGTGTGTATAAAATAAAGTAAAAAAGAATGTGATATTTCCCAAAACTATTTTTAAATGCGCTTTCAATCGCAATAAGTTTCCAAGATCAAAAATAAGAACGATAAAAAATCGAGTTTTTTAGCATGCTAGCGCGGATGCCGGCGATTCACGAGTGAAAGAAATTATATTAATTATTTACTGTTTATCAAAGGCGACATACATTTTACATATATGTATATATATAATAAAATTAGATCTATGAGTGCTTTATTTGACTTTCTTATCACAAAGTTACATTCGAGAAAGAGTCAGTAGGAATTATTGAAATATTTACACACACACACACACACATATATATATATATATCATCGTGGTGACTAGCTATTGTACGTTTATTTTTACGTACAAAATGAGCTAGCATTCCAGTTACTATTTATATGCGACGCAGAGGGGCGCGCGTATATGCGGAGTGGGGTACCACTGCCTTCTCCATGATAATTAAGGATTAACACGTGTTGGTTTGAACCTCGACTATCGAATTGACAGTCGAGCACTCTAGCAACTACCTCCACCGCGATAACTATATATATATATATATATATATATATATATATATATATATATATATATATATACATATACATTATTACATATTTGACTTATTATATATACATTATTACATATTTGACTTATACAAGAAATAACACCATATAACACCAAAATTATTTTTACTAATTTATATTTTTTTTTTTTAAATCTTACCGTCCGCTCCAAGGAGCTACTACTCCCGAATACGTCAGTACTACAATAGATATAAAAACGAAAAATGAAACCGTTAGAATGCCGAGTCTAAAAAGAAGTGCGAACTGTGTTGGAGTGATTTTTGAATAAAGAAATTTCAAAGCCGAAACGATAATCACAAGCACGAAAACACCTAAAGCAAAATAAATATCATTTACATTAAAAAATTTCAAATGCATGTTTTTTAAATCAACGAAATAAATTAATTCAATGATTCGAAAAAATGCTAGTCATTTGATCATCTATTTTAAATATTAACTTTATATATATATATATATTTTCTATTTACCTAAAGCTGCCATATGTTCGCTGGTTCGTATTGGTTGGAAACCTACGAACGGAATTTGCATACTCATTATTAAACCGGTTACATAAAATACAGTATAACTAACGAAAAGCCTGTGAGAGTAACGTCCCATAATGAGCAGTACAAACACATGTAACGGTATCAGATTGATAATGAAAACATATCCACCCCAAGCAGATACCTGTAGTAATGATTTAAAAAAAAAAAAAAACACACCCATTAATATTTCCAAAGAATTTTACACACAAGTATTTTTATCACAGACTGATTGGAACTAAAAAAATATGACCGAAATATAGAATTACGCTCAAGTAACCTAACGCGTAACATAATTTGACAACAACTTACATAATTAAATTAGTTAGATATTCGAATGCATTTTAAGATGTATACGCTTGATTTTCGCACGTTCCTGACTTCTGTTATTTCGCATAAGATTTTTGAATTTTAAAATAAACAAGAAATAACTAATTATTTATAAAAATAAGTATAAAATTTCGAAAAAAATTCATTTATTTCGATTGATACAATTCGGAGGAAACTCAACTTTAAAAATCATTTATATTTAAATTAACACGAATTTCTTACCATGTAAAAATATGAAATTGCCGTTAACAGCGACCAATATATGGAACCTGTACCAACAGCTTTAATCTGAAATTACATTTCATAAATTTATTTATATTATCTACAAGCGAATAAATTAAAGACATGTATAAAATGCAATAAATGGATACAATGTTATAACATTTTTAAAAAAATATTTCTATCGGCTCTTAAAACGATACGTTTCGTGTGTTTTCAAATGTTTAGAAACAACGAGATCGATTTTATTTTACACATTTTTATACTGTGGACGTACGTTTTGTCAATCATAATACTGTTTAATTAAATTATACTTTTATTGAATTTATTACAAATTAACATCAAGATAATATGCGTACAAGTAAGTCAAAATCGACCGTGTTCATAATATATACTTTTCTAATTATGAGCGTTGATGATTTTAATGCTCTAGACTCTTACAGCGAAAGCATAAAAGTGATGTGTAATGTGTATTTTTATATTTAGGACAGTGAATATATTTGTCACGAATAAATTACATTCAGATCAAATGAGGGGCGCACCAAACATATAAGAAAAATTTACGATGATATACCAAAAAAACATAAAACGTCATTATAATAGATAATTGTCATCTTAAATAGTATAAGTTGATTATTTTTTCAAAATAATAATGATACAAAAACGTCGTTGTTACATACCCACAAATAGTATGTTAGTTGCAGAGCAAATATAGCTATCCCTTCATTATCGTAACTACCGGCAACTGAACGACTGATGTAGCCTGGAACTATAGCGATAAAACACGCTGCGAACAAACCAGCACCTTCGGACCATAATTCTTTTGTAAAAAAATACGTTGCAATTGCAGTCAATCCGCTGAAATTCACAAAATTATATGAAACATTAAAATTTAAACATTTTAAACTTTATTATCTTAAATCAGATAATTAACCTATGTAATATTTTATTATGAAATGGAAGAATATTTTACAATGAAATTAATACGATTTACTTTATAAAATTTAAAATAAACAAATTTTGAAAAAAAAACATATTTGTGACGATACAACCCGGTTGTATTTTTTTAATAATAATTTCATCGTTAGCCGGTAGCATATGAAATAGGAATAGATAGTGAATTCCTATTTAGACATCAAATAATTTCCGCATTTAAACTGAAAAATATATATCGATATCTCTAATTCATGAACAAAGTTTTAGAAAAGATATTGTTTAATTACTTAAAAGTAGAGAGTTGTTAAAAACTATACGTAATATTTTAAGAATGTTTATTTTTTAACCTGAATACAGGAGCCAAAAAAACGCAAATATCCCTAATGTGTACCGGGATGTTTAAGGCATGTAATATATAATGAATACTCCCAGACGTAATCATTAACCCAGGGAACACAGTTCCGCCAACTATTCTCCCAAGTGGATACCATGCTCGCTCATCGAACCAATTTAAGAAGTCGTAATACCCATTTTTTACCATATACGCGGTAGCTCTATAGTTGAACCTGGAAATGAGACATCTCGAAAAATAAAATGAAAAACAATATGCACATTCAAATATGTAATAATAAAGTGAAAATCATACCATGGATCAAATTCGTGTATAATACTTTCAAATCGAATGACTGCAAACAGTCGGGAAGAAAAACCAGCTATCCAAGCTAACACTAAAACGATAAATATAATAGAACTTTTCCATCCAGACGAATTAGATAATATATTTTTAGACATATTTATAAGAAGAGGAACATTTAAACTAACGAAAATATATTATTCACAATAAATAATTCATTATGCCACAATCCGAATTGGACAACTCGGCTTAACGTATCAACAATCGTACCGTTATCAGTGTAGCGAAATGTAACGAAACATAATCTTTTGAAAGTTTCTATAAAATCATATAATGGAAATTATATTATTTTTATGAAACAAAAATAATTATTTTGAAATTAATTTTGCGTAATATTGAGGCGTGGTAGTTTTAATTGGAAAATACACTTTTTATATGTTTCATAATTAACTATTTTATTTACATTGTATAGTGCTCTACAAGCGTTAGATTAACGTGTTATAATTTAGGTAATATAATATTTTTCATTGTAATATTTATTGTAATGTAAAATTTTAAAATAAAATAGTGTATGGGTGAATCCTATCTTTTATGTGTTGTGCTAACGTTATCAAAAAACTATAAACAAAACAAACTTATTAATTTTGATTAAAGAGGGTTAGTTATTTTTCAATGGTTGAGAACGATTCTAATTTATTCTATTACACAATAACTTAGATTTCCATATCGTGGGATACTTTTTAAATATTTTTACGCTATGCGTGTAAAATTGTTAATGACATTTTTTATCCTACGGAAAATATATTAGGAAATAATGGAGAAAACGGTGACTACAAAAGGAAATGGATTGAAGTACTATTCGGTTACACCACGAACTGTTACTTCCTATTGTCATTCTAGTAACAAACCAGCTTTTGATTGGTAATTTTTTAATGAAATTATATTTGTTGAATATATCGCCCGCGAAAAAAAAAATTATATTAAAATAGTCCCAAAGTTTGAAATTTTTTCAGAAATGTTAATATCTAATTAAAACTTAAAAGTATGAGATAATTCTTCATCTAGATTAAATATTTTAAAAATGTAAATTACACAAAAGTAATCTATATGTTTTCGATTTTGAACAAAATTAAGGCATTCTCTGGATAGGCTTGTTTATTTATTTATCTATACTTAAGTGAGAAATCCAATCGTAACGTTTTTTTGTTCATTCCCATTCGGGAGGCCAGCCAATTGCTTTTTACAGATAATGTAATGAATTTCATCTGATTATTTCCTTGATCGCATAAAAGACATTTTCCCTAAAAACCTTTTCCTTTTTGTTTCCCGCATCATATATGTCTGATATTATTTATGTCCTTTCACAATTTTCGAAGAATTTCTTCTTTTCGTGGATGTAATGCTTGTGGTTCAGCATTGTTATTATTTGTAGCTTAATATCGATATCTAATTTTGAACCCATGTCAGCATGTTTTAAACAACTATCCATAATTTTATAAAGATCCCTTTATCAAATTTGTGCATAACAATATTTGATATGCAAGATATTCGTAACATAACAACTCTCATCGCATTTTTAAACGTGGTTCTGGATTTTGTTGCTCGTTATATCATATAAAAATATATACTTTGTTCATTCATTGTATTAATACGTTATATTCTAGCGGTAAGAAGTGGAAAATAATTATGTGGAATGGTTAAAAGCACATTTTGTAACGTGTTTTAATGTACTGTCATTATATGTCAAATAATTATACTTTTCAATCGTGTAATTATATTAATATTTTTGTTAAATTAGTTTGACAATTACTTATTAAATACGTTATATCTGTGCGATATATTTTTTCATAGTTTATCGTTTACAATCTTCCTTATCCTAATTTTGCGTAAGTAGTATGTAATTTGTACCAGTTAAAAAAATAACCTTGGATAGTTTCGTTCGTTAATGTGTCTTTATTTATTTCAGGGGATGGCATGGTTTACTAGCATGGGCTTCACAGTGTAGCATTGTTATTGCAGATACTAGGAGCATTCAACAAGTACAATGTTTAACAAAGCACAAAGCACACATTAGAAAGGTAACGCGTTATATTAAATACCGTTATTTATATCTTAATTTGATCTGTACATTTCTTTAAACACAACACACACACACATACACACACACATATATATATATATATATAGTCAACATTTTTAAAATTTCTTTCTCATTCTTTTGTTCGAACGTATATTTCTTTTGTTTTCTATTTTAATGAGTTATATATGTTTTTTTTTTACTAAATAACATTTGTATTATATGTAATCTAATTATGTATAAAAAATTTAAATTATATCTGTCTTATTTTTTGTTTTATTGTTAGTATTTCTTACGTGTATATTATTGTTTCATATATCTACAGACTGATGATTCTAAGCGTTCACGTTGAATTAAGATATTCTAATGTTTTTATGTTAGAATTTTTACACGGACGTTTGTAAAATTAATTATCGATTTTAGCAACATATAACACTAAATGTTAAACATTACAAAAATTCGCAAATTTACACCAGTTAAAATATTACATTCATCAAGATGCCTGCAAGCAAAAATGGCCATGAAATTACAACATGAATGTGAACAAAGCTAAAACGGGTTGATAAGTGAAACTAGAACAAACTTTCATTATGTTAAAGTTTTTATTGATCACATTTCATTTATTTATTTTTAATCAGTTTAATATTATATATTCTATAGGATTGAACACATTTTAATCATTTATAGAATTTGTAAACATTATAAAGGACTATTCTATCAACGTATTATTAAATATTGATGTGATGTCCCATTATTATTGTTGTTCTGCACATAATGTTTAAATTTATATTTGTGACAGAAACTGATATTTTGAAATTTCGCGAAAAATTATATGTATTTTATATATATATATATATAAAAACATTTATAACAGTTTTGTTGTTTTAAGAAAGTTATATAAATATTAAAAAGCAGGCCTTTACATTTCGCATATAATAATTATGGTCTTCAAATAAATGCTGCAATAACCGCTCATCATATTCCTAATATGTCGATAACGATGATCAAAGTTTGCTGCGTTTAGATACAAACATTCGTATTTTTATTTATTTTAAAGTTTTAATTAAGGTGCTCGATTTTGTTTTGAGAATCCCGGATACTTTAATTCATTTATATATTTGTTCGTTAATGGCCTGACGGTTTCGATCCGTACAACCGGTAAATGGTAAATGTTAAATTTAATTTTTTAACAATCCGGAGATTACAACAAACGTACATAGAAATTAGTTAAATTCAACAATAATTTTGATACGAGTCCGATTTCTCAGGTTTTATGGAGTCCTCAAGGATACGAATTTAGGAATCATTCAAATATGTGTTTGGCCTCTGCTGACATAAACGGATACATCGGATTTAGCGACGTATACAGCGGGAAAACTATTTCATTCATACAAGATAGCAATAAATCGGTTTTAAGTAAGACGCTTGCGACAAAAATTATTTATATTAGAATATTTGTTTATAAAATACGTACGTTAATCAAGGTCAATAGAAACTTTAATTTTACAACTTTAATATTATTATTAGTTTTATAAATCAAATTTAAGTTAAATTATGTATCATATTGTTCGATTTATATAAATATAAAATTATTTTATATCGGTTGGGAATACATGTTTCATTAAACATTATATGTTCACATTCTTTTTATAGCTATTGAATGGGTTCCATATCCGGATAAGTCGACATTGTACTTGGCTTCGCTTCATTCTCTATATAGTTTTGTTATTTGGGACATAGTTAACGGAACAAAATTGTGGAAGAAAACGTTCACGGATACATTAAACAGTTTTTGTTTCGATCCGTTCGATTTTACCAAATTGGCTTGTAAGTTTTCATCTGTATTGTTCGAATACTTTTGTACAATGTATATGTGTTTTTTTTTTTTAATACGAGTGTGAATAATTAAGAACTAAATACGAAATTAATCGGACGTCATTACTACAGCGATAAATTAATTTTGAAAAATAAATCAATATAGAAGACATTATCACGGTACATAAACTTTTAATGTTATTTTAATAATAAGATACATTCGATTCGTATCGAATGTTTTAATTCTAAAAATATTTATATAACGCATTAAAATTTATCTAGATTCCAAAAGTAGTATTATACAAAAAATATGATTTTAAATTT
Source organism: Coronaproctus castanopsis (assembly GCA_032883995.1). Classification (NCBI taxonomy): domain Eukaryota; kingdom Metazoa; phylum Arthropoda; class Insecta; order Hemiptera; family Monophlebidae; genus Coronaproctus; species Coronaproctus castanopsis. The sequence goes on along the minus strand of CM065053.1, from coordinate 104,015,236 downwards.
TCACCTCCTAGAGTGATAACAAAATTTATAACTTTATGTAAAAAACAAAGCGATGTCTTTGAAACGTACTGTTATATTTTTTGTGCGTAATTTTGAAACTATACGAAAATATTTTATTTCTGAATGTTGTCTATTTATGTTTAATTATAGATATTGATATTTATTAAATATAAAATGGTTATCAATTTTCGTATCTTATTATTAGAAATTTAGTGTAAAGTCAAATGAACATTATTTTGGAACTCATCGCGAATTTCCACCTAGTAAAATCGTTCACGCTTTTTTTATGATCATCTTGCTTTTAAAATGTATTATCGGGAAATTCCGATTCGCGTTGCATCAATTATGTACTAATAAACCTTTTCGTATACTATTTATAAACGTCGAATTTCACTGTTAATCGTTATATTTGCATTTTATAGTTCTTTGTCCCGATTGTATTTTGTTTGTCGATGAATTTTCCGTTTCCAAATCACCATCGACGAATGGTCGAAAATTTTATATATCTAGTCCTCGATTAGCTGAAGAAAATCTGAGGACTCGTGATCGATTAAAAAAATTAATGAGAGGTTTGGTTATCGGAGAAAATATTCCGAGGTAAAAAAAATCATTTATTATTTTCGCGATTAATTCTTTACGTATAGTCTGTCTACAATTTGAGAATTTAGATTAGAAACGTTTAATGTTAAATTTAACAATTAATTTATTCGTAGAATAATCCCAGAAAAAATCAATAATTATTTTTAAAAGATGTAGCTTATTTAGACGGACTACGTTGAAGAAATATTTGAAATATTATTCTATTGAAAATAAGGACTAATTAAAAATAATAATTTCGATGGTTATCATCATAGTCTTCATCTTCTTTTAATGCCGTACACTATGCAGTGCTTAAGCTATTCCCGATAATTTCTCTCCCTTGCTATCTTAAAGAGTAGACCCATATCATTAATGTTACTCCAGTTCCTTGACGTTTTTTATCTGAATTGCTTCTTTGCATTATTAGGCGCAAAATTCCATAATTTTCTACTCTTAGAATATGACCTATATATACAGTTATAGGCTACCACAGCGCAATCATCCACGTACTAGAAGTCTACAATTCCCGTTTGTGAACACTTGGAGGATGTATTGAACCGCCTTAAATTGAAAAAAGCTCCCATAAAATCTGTTGTTAATTTCCAAATAAATGTCATGTACACCGAGAAAACTGTTTGAGCTAACACACAATATTGCTTACTTCTGTACTTATTAGGAATACTCAAATTCTCGATCTTGTAGTAAAATGAAGTTTGCGTTATATTTATGTGGTAGGGGAACATTTTGGTGGATATCCGACTTTCTCCGTGCATTTCATTAATAGCTTCCTATGAAATGTATCGAACGCTTTAATGATACTATTGTACACGATATAGAGATTCTTGTTTTGTTCCTAACATTTTTCTTGTAGCTTAATTGTACCACGCCTGAACGAAATCCACTTTGAGTTTCTTGGAGCAAGTGTTCATGAATCGATGTAATACGATTAAGTATTATTCTCGCAAATAATTTTTCCATCGGTGGATATAACGCGATTTTTGCTGTTGCTTCTTTCGTCCTTGTCCTTATTACGGCTGAGACTTGGAAGTTTTTCGAAATAGATTCATCCAATTAGATAGTAGAAAACAGCTTGTTGAAAGCATTTATTATGCTCTTGTTTTCCAGCTTAAATATGTTAGGTCGTATTCGATCTGAATTAACAGTTTTTCTATTTTCGTTTTGTTTTATCTCAGCTTTTATTTCTTTTGGTGATCTGTCTTCATGCAGTTCAGTTATTTGTTCAGAAATCGGTATATCATTCAGAACTGAGCGGTCATTGTTTAACAAATTAGCGTTTCTATCTACGTAATACTTCGTTGTTTATAATCTTGTCATTTTCATCCCATAGTGACGCTTTTTTATATAAGTTGCTTTCACCGAGGAAAAAAGTCGCAGTATTGTTGACACTGATGTACTTTATGGTCTCGCAATTTCTTTTTATCTATCGTGTTGATCTTTAGACTTCAACTTTTAGTTTAGTTAACTTTTGTTTTAATTTGGTATTGTTTACTTTTTTTTATATATAGCTCGAGGATCTATTTTTCGCTTATAAAAATTGCCTTCGTAAACTATAAAGAAAGATATTTTTTGTTAAGTTAAAGTTCTAAATAAAGTTGCACGCATGTTTGAAACTTTATTTTATGTATGTATGGATTTTGAAAAAATTAGTCGTTATGGTCGTAATTGAAAGCTCAGAATTATATTTGTAATATATATTTTCAATTTTCTAATTTCTCGGGCAAAATTTATTTCTCATCTCGAAATTTGTAACTAAAAAGTACTTACCGTACTCGCTGGTAATAATTTATGCGATTTTCAAATTGTGCATTTATTTATAGACCGGAGGATACAATGACGATTTCAGAGTGTTTACAGTTGACGTATCATAGATCGTTAAGAAATCATATTTTGCTGTTGTATCCCAGGGATATATTACTTATAGACTTACATATTAACATGACAGTTGGTGTAATATCTATCGACAAAACTATGTCCCCGTTGTTACAAGTACGTTATTACTTTTTATTAATTTTTTTTCTCGATTTATTTTAAATGACACAATTATTGATTAATCTATCTCCTTGAAGACAATTTTACTTGAAGTAATTTATTTAACATTTTTTCTGGGGGAGATTTATTATACGAAGATTTATGAAAATAGATCAAAAGTTATTATATTTTTAGTAAATAATTTTTTATAATGTATCATTCGGGTTAATTTTACGCAGTAGAGAATATTTTTATAATATTTGAGTTAAAATTTTTCAATCTTTATTTTCACGATTACATATTTTACTTTTTTAAGTTAAAATTAACACTAAAAATGATAATCGTGTCATTTGAAATCGATCGTGCATTTTGCAAATTACCAGGCGACATTATTTATTCACCATTTTATAATTTTCCATACGATATTTCTTTCGTTTAATTATTATTGTGTAGATCATATCGTGCGATCAAAGAGACGTATTATATTGTTTACACGAATCTGGAAGTGTTAGTGTTAGAGTTAGAAGACAAAGTAATTCAAATTTCCTAATGAGTTCTCCTTTCGATACACCAATGGATACGCCTAGCAAATACGGTAAATAGTATATACTTTTATTTTTTTTATTTCTTTAAAAAAACTTGCTTTGCCGAACCGATAAATTACAAACATTAAATTTATCATTATCGAGATATATTTGTTTAGTGCGAAATTTTTGTTTCACGATTAAATTATTAGATAATTTGACAAACGCTCCTTTAATTTGCGTTATTTTACGAATAGAGCTTAGATTTGAATTTTTGGAAGCGATGGACGAATATTTCTGAAGTTCTAGCATATCGAACTTGGTTACTTATAAATATTTTCCCGAAATTATGAATAATCTTTATAACATTTATTCGAAAGTAAGAAACTAGGATGGGGAAAATTTTTTGGCCAACAATTTTCCTCGCTTATAGTTTTCATACAGAATATGTTTATATATAACGAATTTGTGTTTATGTTTTTAAAAAATATTTATCGAGATAGAGTTTCTTTTTTCAAAAATTTAATTTCTCTTTTTTATTTTTATACATTAATTATAAAAGTACTTCCTACGTATTGCGTTTTTTTTACACACATTTAGAAGAAAGTTATCTAATAAATCAACCATAATGGAGAACAATTAATGATAAATAGATTCAAATAATTGTAAGATTTCAAAATTATTCTCATTAGTAACATGTACATCTCAATAATAATTACTTTGTTACACACACACACACACACAGATATATATAAATGTGCCCATAGATTTGTCTCCTAATAGTTATTTTGATTTATCAAATTGAAATAAATAAAATATAAATTAAGTAATTTTTTAATATTTTATTTATTTTAATATGAATAAAAAATGAAATTAAAAAACACGCGCATATGTAATATATATTGTTATCATCGCCGTACCATTGTACATTATTTGTTCATACAAAGTGACCTATCATTTGATATATATATATATATATATATATATATATATATATATATATATATATAATGTTATACGAAGTGTAACACCACTGTCTTCGTGATAATTAAGAGTTACAGGATATTCAATAACTTTATGCCGACAACTAGGATCGAACTCCTGACCGTCAAATTGACAGTTAAGATCCATAGCAACCTGCGAAGTATATATATGTATATATCTCGGGAATCGTATATTGATCATAATTGACCGTCGTGACCATTTAATCAAGTTCCTCCGTAGTTGTCGATCATTCGTTGAATGTACTAAGTCTGATATTGACAGTTTCACACGACGATATATTTGTTGTGTCCATTGAGTCATCCGTTGACCTTTCTATGTCCGTTCATTCTTCCTAATACAACTGCTGACGTCTAAGTCCTGTGCGCGCATTGTATGACCAAAAAATTTGTGCATTTTTTAGTTTATATCTTGTGAATGTCGTTTGTCTATATTAATCCGCTTAATGATCGAATCGTTCGTTTGTTTATCATACAATTTTATTCTCAACATTATGTTCCAGCATTTCATTTTAAAAGCATCAATATGTTGCTGATCTAATATCAATTAATTTAGTTTTTAAATTATATATTTTTCACACAGATCCCGGTTTTACGTTGTCAGAAAAATTTTTATGGTACGATCAACGATGTCAAAGTGATCCTATTCGCCAGATGAAGGGAGTAAAGGTGCTAAGTATATCCGTGTGTCCAATAACACAGAAACACATTGGTAAGATAATTTGAAAACGATTTCTATTTAAGCGAATAGTATAAAAAAAACCGACATAATAATTTATGAGACGTTATCCGAGTGATTCTCTACCAATTTTCGTCGTAGGAACTTTACTTTTGCGTACCCTATCGCTTGTTCGAACGAATTCAAGTTTATTAACAGATTAAAAATGACAAAATTTTAATGTCCTATGTAAATTTCAAAATTGTTCGAAACATCTATATTTCGAAAAATAATTTTCCTCGTTCTAGTTTAATCCAGAAAAATTTTAATATGCAAAATGTTCATTATCCAAACAACTGATATTATTTAAAGGCGGTGTAACAATCAATTTAAGAACTTAATTACGAAACATACAACTATAAATATTTCATACCTATGCGTTTACAAACCAACCGCAGAATTAACTAAAATTTAAATTCAGATGAAACTTTTGCAAAAATAAATGAACAATTAAGTCTGACAAAAATATAGTTAGTTGGTAGTTATTCAAGTAGAGAATTAAAAAAATGTTAAGTAAAAAATGTACGGTCTTTTTTTATCGTGGGAGATCAAGGATTTCAGTAAGTTGTTTGAGATTTGATTCTGTTATATATAACGCTTTCATTAAGAACAGCACTTTGCGAAGAGTTTTAATGCTATGTATGATGTAATTTCTTATATATAATGTACCTCTGGCTTTCTACAAACTGCTGATCATTTAATTTTTTAAAAAGAGGTGTGAATTAAAAACTTTGTTCAGATTACAGTGCATTAATGATAAATCTTACTTCTGAAAATTTATCAAATAGCGTTAAAAAAAGAACACTAAATAAGTGGAATATGAACTTTAAAAAAAAGTTTAGTCTCATATTTTCTGACAATGTTTCATCAAATAATGCAGTAACCAACTATTTACATTGTAAACATTTTGTTTTGTTTTTTTGCGCATTCGATTAATCTTCTAATGCTACCATATATATATAAAACGCATTGATATCAATACATCGTGTTGAAATTTTTTTTGTTGGCGATGATTATCATCAAGTACGGGTGTGACGCGCTTATTGTACAACTTGCGTCACATATGCCATATGTGTCTCAATTTGTGTATATGTTTACGTGTAATTTTTAATTCATTTATTTAATTTATTTTTATTTTTCTCAGCTTTATTAATGACGAGCGGAAGAATAATATTTTTAGAATTGGAGAAAGTTACCGGTTTAATAAGAGTCGATAACGAAAATGAAATGAACCAATTGACACTCAGTTATCTTTTGCCATCTTCAACATATGTAAGTTACGTTTTTATATACTTGTATACGGAATATATATATATATATATATCATCATCATATTCGTTGGCTCGGTCCGAGCATCGTGAAATTATAAGTTCCAATTCCTTTCAAACTTGTTCGCCATATGTCCCTATTTTCCGCGAGTCTTATAACTTGCTGGAGCGATGAAGCCGCAGTTAATTGTTTAATCCTATCTGTGTACCTGGTTTCTGTCCTTCCGCGTATCCTTTTGCCTGCTACCATCCCTTCAAGAATTAATTTTTCTATTCCATTCCGACGTACCACATGTCCGAAATACCTCATTATGCGCTGTATTACTATGTCTCGTAAGCGTAGATCCGATCCTATATCGTTCAAAACAGAGAGGTTGGTTCGCTTTTCTGTCCACGAGATTCGCAACATTCGTCGCCAGCAGAACATCTCAAAAGCATCAATGCGCCGAATATCAGCTGCTTTTAGTGTCCAGCATTCCGCAGCATATAGAAAAACAGAGAAGACTAGAGTATTCATTATGCGAATTTTCGTACTCATTGAGATGTCGTGACTTTTCCATATTTTTTGTAGTTGTCCCAATGCCAATTTAGCTGTTGATATTCGATTTTTAATTTCATCGTTAGATGCACCATGTTTAGTGATTAGTGATCCCAAATATACAAATTTATCAACTACTTGTATCGTATCCAGTTTTTGTATATGATGCCGACTGCAGTTATTCTTGTCGATAATCATTATTTTAGTTTTTTCTCGGTTTATTTTCAATCCAGCTTGTTTACTTACATTCTCAAGCTTATGTAAAAGGGTGAAAAGTTTTTCTTTTGATGAGGCGATTATTGTTATATCATCAGCATACCGTAAATTATTAATAATTTTTCCGCCTATTTTTATACCATCTTCCCATTTATCGAGTACTTTCCTAAGTATCCATTCACTGTATATGTTAAATAAAATGGGACTCAGAATACATCCCTGACGGACACCTTTTTCAGATTTAAATGCGTCAGTTAATTTATTATTGATTTTTACTTTTCCAATGTTATTGTCATACAGCGCTTTAATTAATGTTATTAAATGTCGCGGTACGCCCATTTGTTCTAATATCTGCCATAATGTCCTCCATTGTACACAGTCGAATGCTTTGGAGTAGTCTATAAAGCCAATGTACGCTGAAATATTAAATTCGCGACTTTTCTCTATTATCTGTCGCATATTCAGAATTTGTTCTCGCGTACCTTTTCCTGGAATAAAACCGGCTTGCTCTTCTGATATCTGTGGTAGTATATACGGCTTAAGCCTCTCATGTATAATATGCAGCATTATCTTACTGGCATGCGATACAAGGGCGATCGTTCTATAATTTTTGCATATATCTCGCGATCCCTTCTTATGGATTGGGACATATATTGATGTTGTCCAATCCTTTGGCCATATGTTTGTACTCCATATATTTTGACATATGCTATAGAAAATATCTATTGATGTCTCCCCTAAATATTTGAACATCTCCGATACAATGCGATCTTCTCCCGCTGCTTTAAAAGACTTTAGTTTCTGTACGGCTGAGCGTACTTCATCTTTTAATAAGGGTGGTTCCTTTTCAAAAACGTTATTGAATGTTATGCATCTATTTTGTTCACCTATCTTTTCCATTAAATTCTTGCAATATTCTTTCCATCTTTTCAATATCTCAGTTTCATTAGTTAACGTTATTCCGTTTTCATTTTGAATACCCAAGTGTTGCGAAGTGAATCGTCTCGTTATTTGCTTAATTTTTTGGAATAGATCTTTTACTTCATTTTTATTTTTGTTTTCTTCTATATCCTTACATATCTTATTTAGAAAGTTGTTTTTATCCCGTCTATACTTTTGTTTAATTATTCTATTTATGTCCCGGTATCTTTGTGTTGTTATTTCATTATCTAAACCGTTCTTTTTAATTTCTTTGCGTGTGTTTATCTCCATCCATGTGTCTTCTGTAATCCAAGGTTTTCTTTTGTTGTACGGTATAATATTAGCCTTTTTACTAGCGTTTTCTAATACTTTTTTGGTGTATTGCCAGGTTGTATTGGCTTTCTCGAGCGGATCTGTCGATTGTACAACGTTTTTCAGCTCCATTATTGCTGTGTTTTTATATATAATATTGTCTTTTAAATACCATCTGTTACGAATGTATATATATTGAACTCCCGATTATTTGTGTGCGGATTATCCATGTTCATTCCGAAATTGAATTAAAGACAAACATGTTCACAGTTATATAATTTTGTCTGGTTTCGCTGAAAGTATTGTAAATAATTAGTTAGATCAGGATAGCTGGGCGATTCATAGAGTTCAAACTATCTGTCACATTTGATGCAGATAAATTATTGAATGAAGAAACTATAAAATTTCTGGTATATTGATCGCAGAAAGATTATGATCGGATGCGATATAATAATAATTATTTTTGTTTTTATTATTATTTTTAATATAGGAAAGCGCTCCTGTCAATAAGTTGAAATTATTTACATACGGTATTATAAACGACAATCCGTGGCCTATAACGGTTATTAAGATGTGTTCGATAGTTCCAACGACAAACGCTACATTCAATCATTCACATTTGTTGGCGATCGGCACTACGGCCGGTCATCTTTTGTTATATAATATTCACACGTGCACGATTTACAAAGAATTTTGTGTTCATAATAACTCCATCAGGTGAATATTCTCGTTAATTAATAACTTATTTTTTACGTTTCTTTATTAATATATATATATATTAATTAAAAATAAATATCTTGTATTATACGCGAAACTTTAATTATCGCAAATATATATGAAAATTTTTATTTTATTAAATGAACGATTACATACATATATATGTATATATATATATATATATATATATATATATATATATATATATATATATATATATATATATCATCTATTGTCGTCATCCTAGATAAGGTATCGTGATTAACATTTAATCTGTCAATGATTTTGTTAGTTTACGCCATTTTTCGCGATTATCCTCTAATTGACGTACGCATTACGAAAGTGGAAACCTGTTATATGCAATACAGTGGTCGTTTTCCATTAATTTTACCATGATCATTGTGCGTTCCATTGCTTCCTGTTTTCTTATGTATCCGAAGAATTTCTTTCATTATGACAATCTTTGAAAACCTTCTGATTCTTTGTAACATCGCTACATTTATATGTTTCGCTGTGCATGGAATTCTTAGGAGTCGTCTCCAACGCCATATTTCAAAACTGTCACTTCTTTTTCTGTCGATAATTTTTAATGTTTACGTCTCCGCTACATATAGCAAGCCTTTAGAGGAGCTTAATTTCAGAAATTTTCCTCTTGGAGTTGTCGGTCAGAATCTTGTTCCTTTTTATCATGTCGCATATTTGGATCAAATTTCATACATACCTGTAATTTATCGAGTGATTTAAAATGGTCTGTATGGAAGTTTGAACTTTGAAAATTTGGTCGACGGTCCCTAGTACACCCCATAAAATTTGGAAATTTTTTCCCTTACTATTTTCCTCGATATTTATCTAAATATACGTTGAAAATTTCAGCTCGGTCGCATTCGGTTCGCATGTTATTAGCTTAGACATTTGTTTTTTACTGCATACGTGTTGGTAAATATAATTAAAATGTTATGTTTCAAACACCGTTTCGATTTAAATTACCGTATCTTCCGAAAATATTTCTCAATTGAAAGAATTATTTGAGAAAAAAATCCTGTCGAAAAAAAAGTCATTTTTGGTTATAACTTTGGAAATTTATATAACGAAATTCTACACGATTAAAGTAGTTACAGTTATGTATATAATGGTTTTTAATGGTATGAGATTTGTATCTAAATATATTTTCCAGGAAAAAAAAATGTTTTTACAAAAAAAAACCACAACAACGAGTAAAGCCGCCTAAATGCATATTACAATGACGCGACACGCAGTGTGGATATCTTGTCGTAGTCTCTATTTTGTTGTTTGTGAATACATTCATTGAAAGTTTATCTTTCTATTAAATACTATCGGCATTTATATATTTATGTATATATATATAAAAAGAAAAGAAAATGTACAACGTGAATGTACGTAGATAACAACAAAATGAATATTTTGAAGAATGTGGAATATAGTGATTTTTATGAAAATAAGCAACAAAAAAATAAGTTAAAATCATAAAATTATTCTTTTGAAAAATCATTATCAGATTGTTTTATTAATACGGTTCTTCATTTTGCTCAGTTTTTGTAAATTGTAATCTTAAATTCATATTTTTTCATTTTATATTTTTTATTTTTTTGTTTAATATTCACTTGATAATGGTCAAATAACGGAAAAGCTTTGTAATTTTTCATAAAGAAAAATTTTAGTGATTTTAACTTCTTTTTACTGTTTATTATAGAATGAATATTTTCATTACTAATATTTTAATTTGAACGGCGTGGAATGTAGTGATTTTTAAAAAATAAACAACGAAAAAGTAGTTAAAAATCACTTATTTTTTTATATAAAATGACTACAATGCTTTTCGGCTATTAAACCATCATAAAATTAAATTGTAATGAATGTGAAAAAGAATACATAGGAGAAATAGACAGACAATTCACAGTAAGATTTAAAGAACAATTATATTCATATATGAACAATGATAAAAAATTTGGAAAACATTCGAATGAATTAAACAGAACTGATAATATTAACCAAAACGTTATAAAAAAAGAAAAAATGGAAATAATAAAACAAAAAGATAAAAATAATTTATTCAATTCGATGATAAATTTTGATGAAGAGTTAGGTTTAAGAAGTATATTATAAATTTAATCAATTTTTATATTAAATAGATTGTATTTACTTTTCTGGCTATTTAGTGTAGTTGTTTATGTATAAATTTTACATTGCTAATTTATTGATTGTGTTTACCGCATTCACTATCAGATTATTTTATTTCACTTTGCTATTTTTTGTAATATTGTACATCTAAATAAAGTATTTTCTTACATTTTATTTTATTTTCGTTTTTTTTTATATTTTCATAAATTAAGTATATATTTTATGTCCTATTGATAATGCCTTAATAGCCGAAAATCTTTTCTTTTTATATATATAAAATTTTGTAATTTTAAGTATTTTTTTTTTATTGTTTATTTTATATATATTCTAATTTATATCAATAGAAAGAGAGCAGGCCGGTAATATGTAACTTACTAAACAAATGTATCAACTTATTCATGTATAACGATGCTGAGAGAGATCAGCTTATTCTGAATAATAATAAGAAACGTTCATCGTCAATAGTAATAGGAAAAATTATGCAAAATCCGCATTTTTAAAATTACGCTATTTAATTAAATTTAACTAATTATTTTCATTCGAATATAATTATAACTTACAAACCTATACGCTATCGACACCTCTGTTTATGAAGTTATTGCAAATCCCGAACGCTACATTTTTATATGAATTATAAAATTGTGGACAATTCAAAATCGACGGTAAAATTGTATCGTGTTTCTTTGAAATTATTGCGAATTATTATTAAACGGCAATATTAGATAATAAATAAAAAAAAATATTTTATAAATAAAATTGGAATAGACGTTATTCTTTCTTCTTCGGTGTATCAGTCCTTGAACTGGTTCACTGCCGCTATGGTACTCTTCCACTTTTCCCTATTTTGGGCTGTTCTTTTTTTAATCTTGGTCTTCCATTTTCCTTTCGCCTGATACTTTAACTTCGAGGATAACCGTGAGCATACTTGAGTGTCTTAAGACACGCCCAATATTACGAGCAAGATTGTACTGCTTTCTTCCACTCTGTTACAGATGCTTTTGTTTGTGACTTTGTCTCACCATGATACTTTCAATAATCTTCTCCAACACCAAGTTTCCAGTGCTTCCAATTTCTCTCTTTATCTTGACTAGTCATGGTCCATATTTCAGCCCATACTGGCCAAATGTATGCTTCAACAATTCATTTACGCAACTGAAGGGATAAGGTTTTTTTACAAGACTCTTCGGTTTTGACATATTGTTAACGATGTATTACATCTTCGTTCGTAAAATAATATAGATATTAAAAAAAAATATTTAGTCAATAATGAAATTTATCGATATTATTTATAACGCAATCGCCCGCAACATGCTAGAATGTTAATATATATATTCTTTCCCGTGTAGGGGTATTGAATGGTGTGGATCTTTGAATTTAATATCTTGGGCACAAATTGAATCGGGTGGAAATCGAGTGAAAAACGAATTATTTATTACGAATTTGGTAACTGGTCAATCTCGTTCATTTCGCAGCGGTGTAACTTCCGAAAGTTCTGTAGAATTTGTAAAAATATCTCCGTTGAGGTAGTATAATTATTTGATTAATTTAGTTAGATAAATAAACGTTTTTTTAAAACAAAATTGATCAATTATTGTTATTATTATTATTATAGTCCGCAGTTTCTTTTTATAATTTCACGAATTTTTAACTTTTTGATTGTAAGTTATAAACGGCTAATTATTATTTGAATCGTCCTCGTACAACGCGGAAAAGTTTAAAACGTACGCAATTCGAACATTTTACTTCTGTTTGTATTAAATTCTAAACATAAGGTTTACGCACTAATGCAAATTACCATATCTAGATAAAATTATTAACTATAAACGGAAATTAATGCGATCGTTGACTATTTAAACCTACGGTGCAATAATATTATTAATAAGTAAAAAATTCTATAGCATGTTATAATATCTTTAAAAATGTTGTTAATACGCAACTTTATGTATTAAAGTGTTGTATAGACCTAAATTATCAAAAAAATTTGTATTAACTGCAGTACTGTATTTTTGTATATCACATATATATATATATATATATATATATATATATATATATATATATATATATATATATATATATATATATATATATATATATATATATACAGTAAAAGTCACAATTTTTGTATGTTTTGTGTACTATTTAACGAATAATGTTACACATGTATGGGACACCCTAAGTATGAGATTGGTATGATGATATAATTTTGGTTTCTTGTACAACAGTATTCAATTAATTTTTCTAAAAAATAAAAAATTAATGCACTGTAGGTTAAATGCATTGTTTTGTTATAATTATATATGTTATACAGAAATGGTAAATTTTCTGTTAATCATAATTATTAATATTATGACTAAGTTTTATCTAGGTAATTAAAAAAAACGATTACAACAAATTATTCAAAAATTTTTAAGAAAAATACACGCACACTATATAGTGATACGTTTATCTAGGACAGGAAATAACTACAGACAGAGAAGAAGATATGTAGATAGAGGATTATTTCTGGCATGGGCTACATTCGGGAAGTTATCCAACATATTCTAGTACAAAGATATACCAAACAGTTTGAAGTACAAACTTTAAATGTGTCTCACTGGTATTAACATACGGAGCAGAGACATGGAACTTCACAAAGGGTATAATCACAAGAATTAGGAAAACGCAAACAGCTCGCGAAAGAATAATATTAAACGTCAGGTTAAAAGACAAAAAAAAACATTACTAAGATCAGGGAGCGGACAAAATTGACCGACGCAGTGGAGCGAATGGCACAAATGAAATGAACGATGAGCTGGTGATGATGGCAGATAGATAAAATATATTCTGCAATGGTATCTATTGAATTAAGAGGCAGACCAATAACATCGTAGCGAGATGACCCTGTGAAAAATACGGGGAACAATTTGGTCCGAGTTGTACAAAACAGGAATCATTGGAAACGTCTTGGACATGCGTGCACCCAGCAGTGAATTGATATAGGCATAACGTGATAATTATATATATCGAGGAAGGCGATAACAAACCACTCTGTATTAGCTTGCCCGATATGGGTAGTTTGACCGGTCATCTATCAATCATCGAATTGACAAAATCTACTAGCCTTTCTTATAAATATTAATACTTCCGAATCAGGTTTTTTTTTCTTGTAGATTAACACTTTAAACTTTTACAGTACAATTTGTTTTCAGAAAAATAATATATTATATTTACCCGCAATCTATTAATGAAACACTCGAATCATCTGTATTTTGATCATATAAGCAGAATGTGCAGTTCCTCGAACTCTTAAAAATCTTTGCGCGTACAAAACGATGTTATGGCTTGTTTTTAGAGTGAAAAGTATTATTTTAATTTTTAAAAAATGAAATCGTATAATTTACGGTTTTCCCTGTAGTTAGTGTTCGTTAATTTATTAGCGACTATTATATTAAATATCGGAAGGCTTATAACTTATTTATTTTTTCAATCGTCCGTTTTTAAAATCTGTTTTTTTTTTTTTTTAACATAATCGTCGAAAAAAATGTTGTTTTTTTTATTTCGGAGTGTTCTTTTTTTTATTTTTAAATTAATCCGCAGGCAATATTTTGTACTCGTCAAAAAGGATGGCAAATTAGAATTATGGAACTTGAAAAAGTTAAGTATCGTAAGAAGTATGCCAGATAAATTCCCATCGGTGAAGGCGTTGGTAAAAACAATATTTATTTCTTTCGGAAAAATTATTATTATTATTTTTTAAATTCACTTACGGGGAATAATCAATGTTTGTTATCTTTATTAAAAGGAATGGGCACCAGCCTATAATACGAAGTTAAATTCTAGAAGAAAAAGCGAAGACAGTAAAGAATCTGATTCTGGAAGTAAGTGTAAATCACCTTCAAATAGTAATAATATTTTATATATATATATATATATATATATATATATATATATATATATATATATATTATATATATATTTTTTAATAGGGATGCCTTTACAGCCTACCCAGTGTGATCCTGTATGTATGAACTAATTCATATTTCTATAAATATGGACAACTTCTCTAGGAATATCACTATATTTGGAAACAGATGTAAATTCTCAAGATGAAAACGGGCCAATATATTGTATGCGTTACATGGTGAGCGTAATAATTTAAGGTATAGTTCAGAACGTAATGTTATTAAAGCAGGACATTCGAAGAACATACGATTTGAACTGAAAATTGCACGTCCAACATGAAGAAGGCAGTAAAGAGTTTCTCTAAATTGCATAAGGAATAAACGATCCAGTAACAAGTAATCCCCGAATCGCGGTATGCTGATAAGCAAAATTGCGTTTATTGTGCTGATTAATGATTAAATAGAAGAAATAATAATTAAAAGTGAATGGGACGTGTTGTGTGTCAAACCTAATTTATATATATAAGGACATTAATAAAAAAAGATTTACAGTAAATTGAGGCTTTTGAAACATGGTGCTGGCGATGCATGCTAAAAATTTTGTGGATTGATAAAATTCCAATTGAAGACTTTTTTAATTAAGTAAAGAGGAAAAGTTAGTCTTGAAAACAGTTAGAAGAAAAAAAATAAAATGAATAAGGCACGTGTTAAGACATGATGGTGTATTGAAAGATAAAATACCCGGATGTAGGCCGAAAGGAAGACCAAGACAGACACTAATGGATACAATCAAGAATGAAACGAACATTAAGAGCTATATTTAACTGAAAAGGCTAACAGCAGAACAAAAAAATGGAGGACTTGGGTGATAGGAGCGAATCACTCCAAGGACTAATTACATCGGTTGATTGATTGATATATATAGGGTGACCCAGAGGAGACAGGCGGTTTTGTTTTTTTAATAACGTAGTTGATAACACTGCTACAATGTAAACACGTTTAGTGCAACTTGGTTCCTCATTAATGCAGTGGGGGTGAGTGTATTTATATTATTGTATTATTTGTGGTTATAAATGTGTAATAAGGTAGTGTACTGAATAATTAAGTGTGTGTAAGCGCTGTGTTGTTGAAACAAAAGAAAACGTGTAAATAAAATTAAAAATGAATGTGTATAGTAGTTCTCTGCAAAGTGTAACTTAAGACATAGGATGGTTAAGGGGGTGTGAAAAATAGTTCCTAGTTCCTTACCATGGGAATGTGTGTGGGGAGTTTGTAACTAAGAAATATACTAAATATAAAATAATATGTACAAGAATATTATACTACAAACATTTAAAAAAAAACAACAATAAAATATAGTAAAACAACTTATGAATACAAATAAAATATGTGGAATATTACAAATAAGTAAATGAAATACAAGAGTGAATTATATATCAGTTAAAATAGTAATGATAAAACTGCAAAAATTTAAGTAAAAATTCGATTGATAATATATACAAAAAATATAGTAGAACAAGTTAATAATACAAAAAAAAAAAAAAAACACAAAACAAAAAACATAAAAATAAAGAAATAAAGAAAAACAAGAATGAATGATATGTTTAAGTTAAGACAGTAATAATAAATCACAAAAATTTAGTATACGTTTGATTGATGATATAAAATATTACAATTCTTAAATTTCTAAATTAGTAATTGTAAAATATAAATATACTAAAAATTATTTGAAATAAAGGACACCAGTGTAGTAGGTGAAGACCAACTACAAGTCAAACAGATCTCATGAGGTGTAACAGTTGATTTAGAGAAATAGAAATAAAATAATTAAAAATATATATACTAAATACTGCACTGGAATTTTCTACACATAGCATATTCCATATATCATCCTAATATATTTTTGAGTTTTTCTTATCGAGTAGTAGTGGACTATCCTGATTTAATATTAAATACAAGATAAAGGTTATCAAAATTTGGACAGTGATACAAAAGATGATTTATGTCATCCACATCTTTATTGCACAGGGTATACACCGGGTCACAAGCAAGGTTGAACCTTTGGAAATAGGAGTCGATCACGACAATGCAAAAAGAGTTTCGAAAAGTGTAAACTTGTACCATCTCGTAATTCAATTTTAAGCTGGTTTTAAAACTTCTGGGAAACACAGCTTCTGCTTTGGATAAAAAACGTCCTGGTCAAAAAAAAAAAAGAAAAAAGAAAATGGTTCGTACCCACACAAGCATCAATCACAGCGATCATTCAGGGTCCCAGATGCGCTGCTCGTCATCATGCTGCTTCTTTAAACGTGTCAAGGGAATCTGTTAGCTGTATATTGCTGGAAGACTTGAAATTGCATCTTTATAAACTTATTTTTTCACTGGTACTTTTAACAGAACGCGTTATATCGAGATGAAAAACTCGTTTTTGCTTTCCTAACTTTGTCGTCGTCATTGTCTGGGCCGTACATGGTTTCATTCAGATGGTTCAACGTGTCACTATTCGGCATAAACGCTCACAGTAAAAAAAGCATTTAGTAAGCTCATATTGTCGCGTCGCACGGATTTTGATTGGCCGTTGCGCTCGCCAGATTTAACGGTTCCATATATTTTTTTTGTGGGGATACCTTAAGAGTCGCGTTTACGAAATCACCAGATCTGGAAGACATGAAAACTCGGATTTGCGAAGAAGTTCAAAAATTCAGCGACCTATGCTAGAAAAAGTATTCGAAAATAGACTGAATGAATGTATTGTTGCAAATGGCGGTTATCTAAACGATATTACGCTCCACTAGTGATTTTAAGCTAATCTTTCGTTTTCATATTTTTAAATAAAATTTTATTCAAAAATTTTGGTAGAGTAGTTTTTGAGTTATTCAAAAAACAAACCCGTCCATCTATTCTGGGTCACCCTATAGATACAACATGAGAAAGTATTCGCATTAGTAAGTTATATGTAACGATATTTTTTTTACATAAGTTGTGTATATATATATAAACCGATAATAAATTGCATAAATTAAAAGGTAATATACATTTATTTCAATCGGCATATGCAAATGGAGATATTTAAAAAATTTAATAGTGTGTTAAAATGAAAAAGAAACAAATAGAACAATTCTAACGTATCATGGTGTGTGTATGTATTATATATATGTATACATTTGACTTATTTAAAATCTAAAATATATATATTGTTGTAGAAGATGCGACGCGTGAACATTTGGTATTCTGCGACTTCGATAGTGTATTATATCACTTTTCTGTTGAAAATAATACTTTTCATGACGGTATTAAAATACCGCCCGAAGTTAGTATGTCATTTTTCTTATTTTTATTTATGTCCGTTTTGTTTGTTCTCGATTTTAAAAAATGGTCCTACAATTAATGAATTTTGTATTATGAATTATTTGTAATCGTTGATATATTCTAGAAGTGTTTTTAAACTTTATATATATATATATATATATATATATATGACAATAGCCGTAATTGTTTTAAATTTATCCTATTAAACATTTGCTAAACGATATTAAACCATTTCAATTATTCATTTAAGTTAGCTTATCCGCATTAAGCTACTTTCGCAGAGAATTTTGAACGAACAATAAAAAAAAAACCTGAATTTTTCACATTTAATATCGTTTGATCAACTTTTCGCGCGCACACACACGCACACATATATATATATATTAGCGCAAAATTAAAATTATTTCTACGTTAAAAAGCGATAATACTGAATTTTCGAATTAGTAAGGGTAATTATTTTTTTTTATATTATTCAATGTTCATTTATACGAAGAATAATTATATGTTTTTTATGTTCGTATTAGTAATTGACGAATTGTTCTAATAGTTATATTTGTTTGGTTTTGTTTTGATAGCTTCGAATCGCTGAAAATAGAATACTTTTTTTAAAAAAAAATAATTACTAATGAAGTAGTAAGTTGTTGATAAAGTTTCTTTCTAAAATTACATATTTAATTTGGTTAATAAAATAGAAAAACTCGTAAAAACTAAAATTACTTAAAAATTACATTCGAACGTGAAATTCTTTAACGTTATTAGTTGTGATTCTAAGAACATCAGTGTTGAATGAATTTAGCTTCTGTAATTATTATATTTAAATCACTACGCTTGTCACGTAACTTTTAAATATATATTTTTCATGTTTTTTTTTAACATGGCGTTTAAAATGATAATCAGTTACAAACGAAAATACCTTCGGCGCAATCCTTTTTATACCTATTTTATTTATGACTTCTATAAAGTCAGACGGTGGGGTTAAAAATAAACACTAAAAAAACTGAACCTATACTCTTCACAAGGCGACGTTAATTACCTTCAACAGAAATCAAGATTGATAGCAAACGTATTCACTGGCTAAACGAAGTTCGTTATTTAAGTGTTACCATGGATTGTCGTTTATCCTTTTGTAACATTAATAATATAATTGATAACATACATAAAGCAATCCGTATATTTTCAACAATCTTTAATCGGCAATCGTATTAATCTGTAGTTCATAAGAAATTATTGCATACATATATTATTCGGTCCAGATTAACCCACGCATGTCCTGTTTGACTATTATATTCAAACAGTACACTTAAAAAACTATAACTGATTCGAAATCGCTGTTGCAGAATTATACGCATATAAAAATTGGTGATATACACTCAGAATTAAACATTTAATACCTACCTTCTTATATTGGTAAATTATCTAAAAAATTATATGATAGGTGTGGAATACATCAAAAAATAAATAAATTAATTTCACTGGTTTAAGCCTTACTATGCGTTATACTCGGTACAAACATCGTAGAATTAAGCATAGGTTACTCATTTAATTCAGTGTGTATGTCAATTATTTATTCTGTGTATAGTTATTTTGTGTAGTTAACATATTATGCGTGCATATATACCTCATTTATTTTTTTATTTTTAATATATTTTATTTTTATTTTCTTTCAGGTTTTTTGTTTGTTTTTTTTTTCTTGTAGCCTAACCTTTGTTTCATTGATTTTCCTGATTTAGTACTATTTAAGTTAACGGTTAATGCATAAGGTACTTAACTTTAAGAACCTCATTATGAAATAGAGCTTTCTTCTAACGTAATTTTTAACGATTACTAACATTAAATCGGATTTATTATTTACAGAATTTAATCGCTTCAGTTACATCTTTAGCTTTCAAAGGTAATAAGATCGTACAAGCGGATATCGAAGGGCACTTGAATATTTGGGATCTGAAAGTTCAGATATCGCGATCTATCAGTACCGGAAGAACGTGTATCTCGAAAATCAAATTTTCACCCGGTAAAGGCAGCTTAAAATTGCTCGTATTATATATCGACGGTGGAGTTGATTTGTACGATTTGAAACAGGTAAAACCATCGTTGAGTTCATTTTAATTCGAGTTTTAAAAACATTTTCTAAATATTCTCACCCGCGTAACAATTATTATTCGGAACGATGATTCTTGTAACAAATAACTTTGTCTATATTTTAATGCAGGAGAAATAATAGATATCATTGCGCTATAGACATATAATCATTTTTATAATCCTTACGGTGAACACTGAAACTAAGATAATAAACATAATGATACGAATTATTAAACTTTTAATGTTAATTGACTTTCCATAATATCAATGAATAGAAATAGCGTTTGGAATATTTTATGGGAACAAATACTACGTATATTTAAAAAATAATATTATTAAGTCCATTTTTATATATATAAAATTCATCATATTTTCGTCGATAATATTTACACGATTAAAAGAAAGATACAGAAAGTTTCTTAAAAATCGTAAAATAATATGATAATACCAATTCAGTCCAGCTTCAGATATTTGGTATTTACCTAGATATTCTATTTACCTGACGCCATCGTATAGATAAAAAAAAAACTTAATATCCGAATGAAGAACATAAATCGGCTCATCTGCAGAAATAGTGTACTGTTCCTTAATAATAAGCGACTGATATATGTATATATATAAAATCATTATACCGATCTATACCTACAGAGCGAAACTATAACCTGTACCAAAGATAAAAAATGTTAAAAAGTTCAAAAACGAACCAAAATAAAATCTGAATGGGATATTTATAGGCGCGCTCTTGTATCTAACCAACGCAGTTTTAGTATGATTAAAAAAGTTGACTGGATTCACCGAACAACTGTTAGACATCTTCAAAGACGTGAGTAGATTAAAGCGCACTATATCCTTAGATCTCGTATAAGTTCAGAGTATATGGCTGAACTGGGTTTTCCATTCATGACAACATCACTCAAAAATGTCGCTAAATGGCCTCATTGTTGGCCGGATTTAGAACAAAATAATAATTATATACATAAAAAAAAAGTCATGAACTAAAGTCGTCGTTTGAGGTCGAATTATTTATCGCATTATTGATTTTTTTAAGCCGAATTTGGATCGCGTGGCTCAATTGAAATGTCCTAAAGATGTAAATAAAATAATCGACATAGACTGGGTAGCTCCGCAGACTCCTATACTAGTTACCGATGACGGTTGTATGCTAATTACAGATATAAATTTCTCCGAATGGTCTTCACCGCTTTATCAATATAGTTTCGAAGGTGAGACAATTTTCTTTTCTAACATAAATTATTATAATCGCTTACGAAAAATTGAATTACTGTCGATCGAACTTGGGGGAAATACTTCAAAAACAATATATTTTTATTAAAATAATTTGTTTAATATTCGTTATTTAAGTTTTCAGGTGGTAATTCATTATTCTTTATACTAATAATAGTAATAATAAAAGCGTTCATTGCTATATTCTTCGATTAAATGGCTGCACTATTATTTGTTCGTACGATAACTATTTTCAAGTGCTAATTCTACGTAGATGTAATAGAACGTAGAACTGCATTCTGTCAATTACGTTCGTAAGTTTGAGACAACATAAATAATACCAGAGTACTAAAAATGACATTTTTTTTTTAATTAATACTTTATTATTCAAATTAATGTTTTACAATTTGTTTCATTTACAAAGGTGTCATACTGCATCGCCAGTTACGCTCACATTTTCGCGGCTTGTGTGCCAGTTTCACTCCCCATAGATGCAGTAATTCGTATACGAGATGCTATAATTTAGATGTACTAGGAAATTTGATAATTATCCATATATGATATATATATATATATATATATATATACATGATGTACATACACATACTATTTGCACATGTAAACAGTTAAACACACTTAAGCATTATTACATAATAAGTTCACACAACACACATACATACCCATAATATACACCATGCACGCGCGTAGAATTATATTTAAATTGTTGGACAGACGGCAACTTATTGTTAAACTAAAAAGGACGATACGACGAACAATAACATCGAATGGTGCGTTAGTTAAAATTGTTAAATTGAAATAATTTTTTAAATTACCGGAAAA
Organism: Coronaproctus castanopsis; assembly: GCA_032883995.1. NCBI lineage: Eukaryota > Metazoa > Arthropoda > Insecta > Hemiptera > Monophlebidae > Coronaproctus > Coronaproctus castanopsis. The sequence goes on along the minus strand of CM065053.1, from coordinate 103,992,978 downwards.
ATTTAACGTGTATAAGTGCCCAACCGAAGAATATGGAGACAATATCTTTAAAACTTGACCGCAATATGTAATAAAACAATAATTTAGTTAAAAATATGATAGAAGACCAAATTATAAGCGAAATAACGAGGAACAGATAGCGAGATCTTTATAATAGATATTCAATATATACATGACCGATTGGATATAACATAATGCCAAGAACTTCGGGCAATGGTTATGAATAGAAAAAGATTACTGTAGCAAGGTTTCCTTCATTAAGCATTGATAATAAGAACGATGGCAAATTAAGCATGCGGTGCATTAGGATAATATATAAAAGCGTAAGTGTATACTATAAAAAGAAATTCTGTTTATGTGACTGTAACAATTCGATGTTAAATGCTTTTATTAAATGATTTCCTTGCGTATAATAAATAATTTCTTTATGAAAATGTACGATTTGGGACACACACATAGTAGACGCTGGCTTAAATTAAGCTGCCGGATTACGCTCGATATAACCGATAACATTTTATATATGTATGCGTATATATATATGTGTGTGTGTGTGTGTGTATTAATTACTAAAGTGCTCGACTGTCAACTCGGCGGTCGAGGGTTCGAAACATACTCGTGACATAAAAAGTATATAAAGTTTTTCATCATTACGCAACTTTTAATGGAGAATGCAATGACAAAACACTTCATATAAGACCGTATGCGCGTGGCATCAGCCTACGTACGTTTGGTAAACGTACGTACAATACGATGACAACAATGATTATATATATATATATATAATATGAACAAAGTATAACTTTTAATTTAAAAGTTTTTTACCACTATATTGCGGTGGAAATAATGAATTATTTCTTATACATCATCTCTTAACGGAGGTTGATCAATGTTGACTCGAATAATTCTACGCTGGCAGCTGCATCCAGGAGTTTGCGGACAGCCAGCAGATCTGTCTCTTGCTATATTTCCTTATAATCATCTTAAAATTTCGTATTTAGATCATCACATCGAATGTTAGACTGAAATAATAATCGAATATTGTTAATTTACGTTTTTTAAAAACCGTCGGAAAATTAATTTTTATTTGTTACAGAGGAATTAACCTGCTTGGCGTTAATACCTAATTCGTCGATATCTGTTATACATGCTTGGTGTTGCATCGAAGATACGAAAGCTGGTCAGGAAATGCTATTCCGCAGTAATTCCTTTACCGAAGGTATTTATCTATTTACCGTAATTAGTATTTTATTGTTATATAAAGAACCATTATCATCATGGGGTACCGTGTCCGTTACCGAACGTCAGCTAACATTTTTTCAATTCTTTGTCTATCTGATGTACTTCGGAACAGTTCAACTGTATTTGCGTTGTACCACTGCGCTAAATTTTGCACCATGTTCTTCTTCTTGCCGGCGGTCTCTTCCCCGCGATCATTCCTTGTATAAGAATATTTAATATACTATATCGTTGTCCAAAATTTTTCAGTTTTCGATGTTTAACTTCTTTTACTATTTCCCTGCTTTTATTTAAATGACCTAATATTTCACAGTTCCTTATCTTGTCAGTCCATTTTACTTTAAGAATTCTGCGATATAGCCACATTTCAAAGGCATCTAGTTTTTTCTCTAACGTCTTCGTTAAAGTCCAACTTTCAGTACCGGGAATACGTAACATTTTACCAGTCTTAGCTTTAATTCTATATTTATATTTTTCCTACATATTATAGCCCTAAGCTTAAAAAATTCATTACGGGCTTTCTCAATCCGAATTTTTATTTCTTTGCTCGTATCCCGGTGTTCATTTATCTCGATATTCTCTGTTTTATCTATTATTCCTCCGTCAGCTTTTAATGGGGTTGTTATCATGTTTTTGTTTTTCCTATTCATTACCGTGTACTTTGTTTTGGAAATATTTAGATGCAATTCATATTCTTTGTATGTTGTTGTGAAAACATCCACAGATCTCTGTAATTCTTTCATACTATTCGATATTAAAATGATATCATTTGCATGTCTGATATTTTTGTTTACTACTGTTTCATTTAATTTAATATCATTTTTGAATTTATTTTTTACTTCTTGAAAATTTTGTTATTAAATAACAGTGGCGACAGGATACTTGCCTTACACCTTTGCATATCGCTACATACTCCTTATTTTGTTGTTAAATTTTAATACTTGCTGACTGGTTCCACTATAGGTTTTTTATTGATTCGTAAATCTTTGTCGTCAATGCCTGTTCTTTCTAAAATACCCATTAATCTACTATGTTTTACATTATCAAAAGCTTTCTGAAAGTCCATGATATATATATATATATATATATATATATATATATATATATATATATACACTGGACGCGCAACATCTCTACAACAGTCGACTAATATCCTGACGCTGAATAAGGCGTCTGTGGTACCTAGATTCCTCCTAAACCCAAACTGAGTATCATCTAGTTATTCTTCTATCTTTTTATATATTCTCCGGTATATAATTCTAAGGAATATTTTTAAAATACATGGCTCATCAAACTGATTCACCTATAATCTTCACATTTTTTAGTTTTTACTTTCTTTGGTATCATTACGAACGTTAATCTCAGTCAGTCATCTGGAATGTTTCCTGTATTATATACCGTATTACTTCGAATTTAAGACGCACTTTTTTTTCACAATTCAAGGTCTAAAATCAAGGGTGCGTCTTAAATTTGAGGTACTTTCTAAATTCACCACATGTATAAGAGTAAAACTACCTATTATACGTACCAAAATCTCCTATTATACATGGAATAGTGGTAATAGTCCTATTGTATTTGCTACATTAATGCTATCGATATATTACACTAGCTGTAGGAGTTGATTAATGATGTTTATAAAAGTGACTTGTAAACCTATTCACATTTCCGGTCACAGTCGTTGCTCGTCAGTCAGTGTCGCTCTCCCAAACATTGCAGCTACTAACCCATCGTTGTTTTGTTAATACGGTACTTTTTCTTTTTATTATGGAAAAGCGTTTTACATACGAAGTGGAATTTAAGCGTAAAGTTATTTTATGCGCAGAAAATATCGGAAATCGTGCCGCCGGTAAACAGTTCTCGATTAACGAAGTGGATGTTCGCCGTTGGCGTGAAATGAAAAATAAGTTATTCGCGTGTAAACGAACAAAAAAGTCATTTTCGGGACAAAAACATGGAAGATATCCAGAAATCGATGCTGCCGTTTTAACTTATTTTAAAGAACTTCGCACGAAAGGTCTTCCAGTAACGCGAGAAGCATTAATGTTAAAAGCCAGAGAAATTTCCACCGATAAAACTCTTCAATTTAAAGCTAGTCGTGGATGGTGTGAAAAATTCATGAAAAGACAATGTCTATCATTACGTCGTAGAACCACAATTTGCCAGAAACTACCATCTGATTATGAGGATAAATTGGTGCAATATCAACGTCATGTAATACAACTAAGGTTAAAGAAACAATACCATCTTAGTCATCGGTAATGCTGATGAAACTGCTGTTTTCTTTGACATGCCAAGAAATTACACGGTCAGTGAGAAGGGGCAAAAACAAGTAACAGTGAAAACAACCGGCTACGAAAAATTAAGAGTAACTGTTATGCTCAGTGCTACTGCGGATGGCAATAAGTTACCGCCGTATGCAATCCTGAACAGAAAAACTGTGCCAAAGGAAATCTTCTCGGATGCGGTTATTGTTCGAGCCCAACAAAATGCCTGGATGACAAGTAAACTTATGCAAGATTGGTTGGAGTGCATATGGGAGCGAAGACCAGATGGACTTCTCAAACGAGACAGCATGTTAGTGATGGATGCGTTTCGCGGTCATTTATCTGACGACATTAAAACCAGATTGGCAAATGGAAAATGCGATTTAGTAGTCATTCCTGGAGGTAGGACAAGTCAGTTACAACCTCTTGATGTCGGTGTTAATAAAGCCTTTAAAGATCGTATTCGTGCGCAATACAATCAATGGTTGACTGAAAATAATCATCCTCTCACACCAACTGGCAAAATCAAACGAGCCTTAGCAGGTACGATTGTAGGATGGATTTCAAAAGCTTGGAAAGATTTACCGCCCTGTATAATCATCAAATCCTTTTTGAAGTGCTGTATATCGAATGCATTGGATGGCTCTGAAGATGATTGTGCATGGAATCATAGTGACGAAGATGACGCAAACGATTCTACTTCAACGTCCGGCAATGACGACGATTCAACAACCGACGATAACAATTAAAAACATAATTAGAAAAAGCAATAAATAGGCAATTTAGTCATAAAAATTACTGTTTTTTCCTGTTTTTTTTTTTTTTATTGCAATGAAATTGCGCTAAGTAAGCCTATGTACATATAAGTTTATAATATTTCGTATTATGTTGAAGAAGTATACGGATATTGACTATTAGTATCTTAATTATTTCTATTTCCTCCAAAACTTCCTTTCCTAAAACCTTGTAATTTTAATGCGTCTTAAATTCGATGAATTTTTTTTTTTCTTCACGTTGAAAACCAAAAACCAGGGTGGGTCTTAAATTCGAGGGCGTCTTAAATTCGAAGTAATACGGTATATTGTTAAAAAGTTTGAGCAAAGAATGTTTAGTTTTTCCACAGGTATTTGGTCAGGTCCTGTTGCCTTTCTGTTTTTTGCCGTTGTTATGGCTTCAGAACTAAGGGAGGTATATAAACACAATATATATAATTACCTTATTATAATTTAACGCTAAATGCAGTTAGTGCCGTTTATGTAAAATTACAGGCAGAAAAAACTGCTTTCTCAGAAATATTCGTTGAAATTAATATTTTTCAAATAATAAATATAAAATATTTTCACCTTATTTAGTTCAAATAATAAAATTACGAAAATATAGTTTATTCTGTCGGTATTTATTATTTAAATTTTAATGCTTCGTAATAATAATAATGTTAACAATGGAATGTCAAATTTATTAAATAAAATTTTCATCCATACACTATATTCCGATTTATGATCATTATATTATTATTATTCTAGTCCATCTTAGTCTACATTTCGTTAAATGCAATCGAATAAGAGTTAGCCATTTTTAGCACCTTCTCGTTGGATACAACAACAACAACAGCAACGTATATTTCAGCATAATTTACATTGAGTATACACAAACCAAAAATTTTAAATAATAATTACGTAACGCCCAGGATGGCTCGCCGTACATCAGAAATAATAATACAAAGACCCGTAATGAATAAAAGAAGTAATTATACTTATACTTATAATGACAGCAAAAAATAATTGAAAAAAACTGTACAGCAAAAAACAAAAAATTAAGATAGTAATAATAAAACAAAAGAAAAAACACGTTAGACGTTAAAAAATAAATAAAGAAGGAATATTAATTTCTAAAATAGGCGCCGCAAAAACATTACAACAGGTTATGTTTGAGCCTCCTATGTTTATATTTACTATACATAAATTGGAGTTGCCTGAAATCGTAATTACCAGTGGTAGAAATTAAACTATTATCGTGGACTAAGCAGTCATCGCAGAACTTATGCGTTAAATTTAAGATATGGTCCTTAATATAAGGCATGTTTAAGGTAGCATGCATGGTATCGAGGGACATTTAGCACACATCTGAAACACCTATTTTGAAATACTTGTAACTTATTAAAATTTGTATTTGAAATAAAACTCCAAGGTGGACAACAGTACGTCATTAGGGGACGTATAAGTGTTTTATACAGAATTAATTTATTATTTACATTAAGAAATGATTTTCTGTTGATTAATGGATATATGGTAGATATACTCCTGCTAGCTTTCAAGGTAATATGATTGACATGTTCAGAAAAATTTAGTCTGTTATCCAAGACTACCCCGAGGTATCGAACATGTTTTGACCAACTTACAGTGGTAGAGTTGACCTTAACTTCAGCAGGTAACGTGGGACGCCTGCGGGTGAAAAATATAGCCTCCGTTTTATCACAATTAATATCAATTTGCCATTTTTTATAATAACGAAAGACACAATTTATTCCTGACTGTAATTTATTAGTAATTGCTTTAGGTATATAAGAAGTACAGAAAAGAGCTGTATCGTCTGCATAAAGAGCAGTCTGAATATCAGGTGGGTTTGGGAAATCAGATAAAAACAAAATAAACAGAAAGGGACCCAGAATACTACCTTGGGGGACCCCCGCTGAGCACGTTTTCATAGTAGACCTTGAATCATTGATGGTAACGTAAAATAGTCTGTTTGCTAAATAGCTGCTAATAACGTTGATTACATAGCGAGGAAACTGATATTTTATCATTTTGTAAATAATACCTCTATGCCAAGTAGTATCGAAAGCCTTCGCAACATCCAGGAGAACCATACCAGTATGTTTATTACGATTAAAATTATGTGTGATAAACTCCGTGATTCGTGCTACTTGCCGGGTGGTGGAATAACCTGGACGAAAGCCAAATTGTGTATTAGGAATGATTTTTTGGTTATCTGCATGAAGTCTTAAACGGGATAGTATAATTTTTTCCGCTATTTTGCTTAGATTGCTCAATAAACTAATAGGACGTATGTTACTTGCACACGAAGCATCCTTTCCGGGTTTGGGAAGAGCAATAATTTTGGCTATCTTCCAACTATTTGGATAATAACCGAATCTAAAGATAGCATTAATTAAATTTGTAAGTTCAATAATAGCTTTTAGCGGCAATTTCTTAATAATGGGAGTAGAAATATTGTCATCCCCTGACGAACCTTTTACTTTTATAGCTTTAATATTGTTAAAGACTTCACTTGGGGTGACAAGAGGGAAAATATTGGGCAGTAGATTGGCATTGAGGAATTTTTTAACAGCTGAATGAATTTTTCTCACTTGATAGCCAGATGCAAAGTTAGAATTACGATTATTAACTTTGGAATACTCTGATGCTAAAAACTCAGCTTTCGCTTCATTTTTGTAAACATAGTTATTTAAGTGTGAATCGTAGAGTGGTGGAAGAGCTGTATGCTGTCTCGTGTATTGTCTGCAAACTTTCCATAGCCGACTATCATTAGGCTCAAGCTTAGAGAAAGTTGAATTAAAATTGTAATTTTTAAATTTACGCAAAAGAAAACTAACCAATTTATTAAGAAAATTAAACATGTTTTTCAAATTTTGAGAACGATTAGAGAAACGATGCTTAATGTACAATCTTCTAATATAATTTTTAAATTTGATGAGAACCATGATACAAGTTGGTAGTGCCATATGCGGATAATTATTAAGTGGTTTATTCGGAATAAAAAGTTCCGACGAAGAATTAATTAACTTCGTAAGAGTTGATAAATGATGGTCAATATCAGCAGGACTATGTAGCTTAAGAAGCAAATTAATATTATTGTTAATATACTCCTTAAATCCTGCCCAATTTGCATTTTGGAAATCGGGCAGAACTCTATCGGCTATGTTTAATTTACTTCCTGCAATAGTGGTGAAAATAGGGTTGTGGTTGGAGGACAAACAATTTATTGAAACAGGAGTTGCAATAGAAACATTTTTGATCAAAGCAACATCTAAGATACTAGTACGATATTGAATAGCATCAGGAAAGTAAGTAGGTTCTTCAGGGGCGAAGATACAAACATTTGAACGTAATGCGAATTCAAAGAGAATATTACCAGCACGATTATTATTAAAGCAGTTCCATAACTTGTTTTTTGCATTAAAATCTCCAATCAGAATAACTTTGCTATTTACACTCATCAAGGATTGAAGATCATCTAGGAATTTATGATTAAATCTAGGTGGTCTGTATATCGCAAAAATACTAATAAAATTATTATTATTAATATTATTATTATTATTATTGTTATTAATATATAAATTTACGCCTACTGCCTGTACACAACATAGCTGTGGTACCGGCAATAAGTCAAATTTTAAACGTTTGTTAATAAGCAAAGCAACTCGACCACCTCTACGAGTCATATCATTTCTATAAACAAAATAGCCGGGAAACTTTAACTTATACGTGTTATCAAGCTTAGTTTCTGATAATGCTATAATATCCAACTTATTACGAGTTGCATAAACATGTAGCTCATTACACTTATTAATAATAGAATTACAATTCCAGGCAACTATACGAGTATCAAGATTTATAGAAATTTATAATAACAACGGTTTCAAAAATTAATTTATCCTTATTTCTAATCGATTTTAGTTTAGCGATTATCGTTTTAATTACGTTAAAAATATGTCTTAAATTTAGATCACGAAAGAATGATAGAGCATCGTGTATTGAGAGCATATCGTCATCATCTCTTTGGGTAGTAACAGGAGCTCTCACTTTGCTAGCGTACGTTTCATTAACGATATTATTTAAGCCTGACTGTCCTGCGACATTTTTGGTATTTTGAATATTCCGCGAAAACGATCCAAAAGGTGGTTTGCTATTTCTTAAACTAGAGTGAACATGATTGCTACGCGCACTAACAATTTTTTGAATGATATGACACTCTTGCGAATTTGCAGGGTGTTGACCCGTTTGCGCATTTATACGTCTGAACACTGCACATAGAACTCGAATGATTTTCGCCACAACGTATTCAACGATCGGGTAGTTGGCAATTATGCGACACATGCCCAAACCTTTGGCAACGATAGCACTGTAGGTAAGGAACTTTTCTGCTGTACTTTTCCCACCTGATAATGCAAGAAAACAGAGCCTTAACTTCCAGTATATTGCGCGGAAGAGTATTAGGTGGAAACATCACTAAGTACACAGGTAACGGTTGTGTACCATTATTCAATAAATTTTTATTAAATTGAATCACCGAAGTGACGTCATGATCTTTCCTATTTATACGAAGAATTTGCCTCAGTAATCTTAGATGGCAGATTCATAACTTTATACATAACTACGTAATCATCATTAATTTTTCATTATTTGGTCTTTCATAATGTATATATATATTTATTTATTTATTTAGCGGTGCTCGATCATGTAAAACCGTTGCTGATCGATAAAATGAATACATCTAATATGAAGATTGTCGATAGATGTTTGATTATGTCGATTTTATTTCGACAGTTGGACGATATCCGATTTTGGACGGTGCTTTCTTATTATTTGCAAGCCACGTTGATCGATGCGAGATGGTGATTAATACATTTTGCATTTAATTCTAACTCGAATTAAAAAATGTTTCAAAATGGAAATCTTTTAATTCTAATGACCATTCGTAATGGAGCGCTGATACGAGTTTCAAATATTATCCGTTTTAATTATAATTGTAAATCGCTCGAATAATCGCCTACGTTATTCTTTGTATTAATATTACTGTAATTTTTGTTTTCGCATTAAAAAAAAAATTTAAGTAAGAATAAAAAGATTTTCCAGCACCAATCAGCAGCTCTTTTCAACAACTTATCTGAAATTCATTTCTCTGCAGAATCCAAACGACTTCGCAAAAAGAGAATTAAAAATCTATAAGTTATGTTATTATAACATTATCTATATATTTTGAGCCAAAGTCATTATATAGTTGATGTACATATATCGAACTATAGTCAGTTGTACGAATTTCACTCAATACGGCGAACGAATTAATTTTTTAATAATATCTATCCGAGAGGTTCTTTTTCTTCTTAGATTTCTTCTTCATTCTATCATTGTCTACAATAACTTGTATTTTACATCTCTCATGACTTCCATAAAAATAAGTTTACCTTTCTTCTTCATTAATATTCGGTCAGTTCCCATGAATTCGAATACTATCTAATTTTTTGTCATCTTCATCCAGGGTATTTTCCACATTTTTTGCAACGCCACATTCCGAACGATGACATTCTTCATATTTTCTTTTATGGTTGGTATCTCGTTTCCATATAGATGAACTGACCATAATTAACGTTACAATATTTTATTTTTGAACCCTAAGCTTAATTTTCTACCACGAAGGGTGTTTTTCATTTCATAAATGTATTTCTATCTAATTCTATACGAATTCATATTTCCATATAAAAAATTCTTTTGCGTTGTCCAAAAATAATTCATTATTTAGATTCATGTTTTTTTTTCTTTTTGGTGTTTATACTAACTCCGTTTCTCTTTTTAGTGTCGATATATCAAGTTGTTCTTCTTCAAGCACTGCCATACCTTGTGAGCGTTGACGATTGCAATAAGGTGAAAAATTACACAACGGAATATAGGGAGCGTGTTTTGATATCTCTGTGAAGTTGCATAAATTTTGGCACTATAGCGTAGGTCTTTGTACAATCCTTTCAATATTAGACGCAGTGGTGAATATCTTTCTCCGCGTAAAATATATTCGAAGTAATTTATCTTTTTTTATATTGAAAATTTTTGGACGCCACCCATTTCGAGAACCGTTGAATTCCTCATCTTTTGTACCCATGATATCTTAACCATTCTACGGATAAACCACATTTGAAATGGGCGCTTCATCGATTGTTTAATGCTTTCATTAATTCTAGAATGATTTGTTGTAATCTACGAAGCAAATATGCTCTAGCGGACAATAAACGCTAGTTATCGCTCTTGTTACATTTCGCGAGCGAGCGTTCTTCGTCTGATCGATTTATTCTCGTTAATGGAAATAATAGTCTCGTGATGAATTTTATTTATTATTCGTCGATTTTTAACTCTGCAGTACATAATGTTGCTAATATGCAATAAATTCAATGACGTGCTTTTCGAAATGTTGATAATATGTAACTTGCAACTTTATATATTACCAGATCTTCATTTGTAAGAAGTTTTTACTAAATGCAATCTTGCGTAGGTTTTTTGTTTTATATATATATATATATATATATATATATATATATATATATATATATATATATATATACATATATATATATTTGTTATCCACGTCGTGATTGTCAATAATTTACATCGATGTTTTACTCGTGGTCGCTTTATTCAATCAAAAGAAGAAACCAGGGTAGACCGAAGATACGATGGCACGATGATATATCGAAGGTAGCCGAGAAGCAATGGTTGCGAAAGGCACAGAACAGAAATTAATGGAAAAATTTGGGAAAAGCTTCATTCAGGACTGCATAGATAAAGGCATATAATACATATGTGTATATATGTATATATATATATATATATATATATATATATATATATATACATATAACAGAACAAAATAAAAACAAAGTTAAACACTATAAAATTGTTTTATTAACGCAAAGCTTTTCGACAATCACGTCATTTTCAAGCATGTACATTTTTGTATATGTTTGAAAATGATGTGACTGCCGAAAAAATTTGCGTGAATAAAATAATTTTTATAGTGATTAACTTTTTGTTTTGTTATTTCATAAAATAACTCTCCAATACATTGACATATATATAGTCTGGTATCTAGGAATATACTTAGATAAACGATTAACGTGGGAAATTCACATTTGAAAGATGATTAAACAAATCAAAACAGTAACACGACAATTGTACTGGCTTGTCTCGCTCGGAACTTTATATTATAGAAGTATCGTGTAAACGTTTACTATGCCTGTAAATAATAAAACCGATTTGAACCTATGGCATTCAACTTCAAGGCTACAAGTCGTAACAAGATCAATATCATCCTTCGAGCCGTAGTCGGTGCATATCGTTATCACGTAACGACGACATTCACCGTGATCTGCAGATAAAATTGATTGATGATGTCATCAAAGAATTCGCAAAAAAAAGAAGCGGATATCACATCATGTCAATGTAGAAGGAACTAAACTTCTAGATACCGAATCATTCCGACGCGTTAAGCGCAATAAACTTGAAAATTCAGTTTGTAAATAGTATTTTTTAAGAAAGGTTTTAGCCGACGGGCTAAATTCCTAACATTCGTTATTTTTTTTTAACAATAATAAATAGGATTATATTCGTTGTAAAAGTCACAATTGTTTTGTCGGTGTAGCATTAAATGTATAACATTTCGTATATGCAATAACTTAAAAATTGTTAGACTTCCTGAATATCTGACTGGATATACAATTGTACAATTTTGGTATTCAATTTTTTACACTCCCCCAAAAAAGTATATAGGTGTACATATATTCGTTATTAGTTTTTTTTTTATTTTTTTTTTATTTTTTTTATTTCACAGTTCTAAAGATACCGGCAGTGACGATATGGTCGTGATTAATGGCGGTTTATCGAACAGTAATAAATTTTTGAACAAATATCCGACATTACAGCCTTTAGATACTTCATACGACGTTCTTTGCGATTCGTACTCTTATCAGGTACGCTATAATTTGTTATTTTTTATTTTCTATTCAAAAAAAAACCTCCGATATTAGAAGAAAAAACCATTTTCGATTTTCGATTTATTATGTCGATAAATCGTTTACTTTTAACACTTATGAATATATTCATTTAGAATTTTCGGCGTAATATATGTAAATTATTTTACCATTCCGCATCATAGTCTGTACGTGAAAGTTTTATTTTCCGGAGTAATCATGAAAAACGCGTTGAAAAACTGTGACCTTAGAGGTCACATACTTCTCTATTTGTTTTTTTTTTTTTTTTTTTGACACACTCGTGATTATAAGTCGTGGTAAAAAAAATATTTTCAAACCACCAGTTTGGTTTCAGAGAGAAACACTCCACAGTAGAACAAGTGCACAGACTAACAAAGTTCATATACCAAAGTGTTGAAACCAAAAAATACTGTACTGGAGCATTTTTAGACATACAACAAGCATTCGACAAGATTTGGCACCAAAGTCTGCTTTACAAAATTAAGTTATTACTCCCAAATACATACTTTCAGTTAATTACATCATACCTCTCGCAGGGATATTTCAGGGTTAAACACCAGGAAGCGGTCACAGGACTATATGAAATAAAAGCGGGAGTACCACAACTTGGTCCATTTTCAAAATTACTAGTATACAAAACTGTATTGAAACCAGTTTGGACCTATGGGATAGAGCTATGGGCTTACACATCAAACACAAACCTGATGGCTATACAGCGGTTCCAATCAAAAGCTCTGAGATGTATACTAGGAGCACCATGGTATGTCACAAATGAAACTATCCACACGGACACTCGCTTCCAAACTGTGCAAGGAGTCGGTGGCAGGCACAGCAACAACTATGCTTCGATATTGCAACTTCATCCAAATCCACTGGCATCGGAGTTACAAAACCATAGCAAAGATATGCGACAATTGAAAAGATACCAGCCGCATAAGCACAAGGTTCAACATAATAAAATAAAAACATACATCTCGAGGAGTGCTACCACTGGGTAGTATCTCCAATCAAAATGAAATCTCAAAATTAAATTCGCCTATTGTCCCCGTGAGACAGATTGCAAATAAAGTAAAATAAAAAAAATAAATATTAAATAATGTCATTTATTCTTAAAGAAAAATATTTAAAAAAATGAATAAATAAGAAAACCATAACACAAAAATCATTAGGCTAATATTACCAAGCATCATATTCTCCTCTGTTGTTTTTTTTTGTGAACACTGTTAAATCCTTTCAAATAAATGTTTTTTCAAATATTTACTAATTTCGTTTGCTAGTTCTTGTTTGTTCCTTTTTAAAAAATAAATAAATGAATAAATAAAAATTATTGAAAAGTATAACGTATAAAAAACCGTTACATTCGTACCCTCCTCTATTCTTTTTGTGAATACGTTCTTAATTATTTCTTAAATCATCACAAAAAAACGGTTTTAAAATATTAAATAATCCCATTTGTTCGCTCTGGGTTGTGTGTTTTTTTTTAAATGAAAATCATTTAAAAAAAAACCTATAACGTATAAAAAACTGTTACTCTCGGGATCACATCCTATCCTATTATTTTTTGTGGACATGCTCGTGAAATTCTGTATTAAATCATAACGAAGATTTTTTTCAAATATTTAATAATCCATTTTTGCACTTTTGTTTTAAAAATATTTTTAAAATAAAAATTATTAAAAATTTAAAAAAGTCTTAAATACGTAAAAGCCCGTTATCCTAGTTAATCTGTTTCTTTTTACGAGTACGATCGAGATTCTGCGTTAAACCATCGCCAAGAAATGTGTTTTCATGTATTAAATAATCCGGTTTGATTTTGTTCTCGTTAGTTTTATTTTTTTTTTTTTATAATTTTTTAAAATAAAAATTATTAAGAATGAAAAAAAAAAGTCATATAAAAAACCGTTTAATTCAGGTTCTCATCCTTTTCTACTTTTTCGTTATGTGTTAAATCATCGTGAACAAATGTATTATATTCAATAATCTCGTTTGTTACTCGTTCTTTTTGCCAAACTGTTATTACGTTCTTAAATTAAAATCATTGAAAATATTTTTTAGAAAATGCAATTAGAGCAGGTGGAATTGCACGAATGGAAACGTGGCGATTATCAACATACGCAACGAGTTATACAGCGATTGATTCTATTAGGCGAGATGGATAGAGCGGTACAACTTTTGTTAGAAACAGAATTTTCCAATACAAATTATTACGCAGATGCAATCAAGTAAAACTTTTACAATTATTATTACTATTACGGTCGGAAACGGTATTTTAATAAAATATTTATAACATAATGCGCTTGTATTGATTCACCTATTGATTCTAAACGTTTCTCCTTCTATTCGAAATACAACCATCACAGACTTTGTTTATCCACTTTATCCCGGATGATGTTTTTGATGTCGTCTTTCTATCTAATGATTGACTCTCTGTGGTATCTTTTTTCTTTCGAATCTCATAAAATATCATTTTTGTCTCATCATGGTTACGACAGTACTGTAAACGGAGTTTACTTTATCTCGCGTTTGTCTGTGTTTGTTGTAGGGTAAATGTATTGATTCCATTTTTAATATTTTGTCTTTTCTTCCTTTCCGCCTGTCCCTGTGTGACGACGGATTTTTCATAATAAGTCCAAAATTTCATTCGACGAAAAATTTTCAATGAAATAACGCTTTATATAAGTATAATTTACGGTTGTGATAATTAAAAGCAATATTTTTATATTATTTTGTATTGTGTTGCATCCATTAACGATTGGCTAGAAGTACGTGTAAATGGAATTTAGATATCATGTACGATGCTGATAGAAGCTGGATCTTTTGTTCATTGTCCTCAAAGATTTCGGAAAGTTAGTTGGAAAGGTGTATTTGGCACCGGAATAGGTTGAATTTCTCGCATTCTACCGAAAGATGGTTAACGAATAAGAGAACAGAGCATGCATTGCGAATAAGGTGATATGAATTATTTAGTAAATAAGAATGAGAAATTTTCGCATGTCCAATGCGTAAACGGCATAATATATAGCTTCTTATTGCCGGCTAAATCTTGATTAAGTAGTCGAAACTCCAGTGTTTGACCGTATTAAGCGCAATTTATTGGTAGTTGGAACTTCATTCCATATTCTCGGCCATTTCTTCTTTAGCAATGATGTTATTAATTTTGAAAAGTCTGATGAGGGAACTGATATGTTTTGAATCCGTAGGTATCCTGGTCGCCTCTTTTACTGCAACGTCCATTAATTTGTTTCCTCCGATGGTTCTGTGTCTGAGTGTTCATGCGAAGGTAATATTAACTGAAGTGGAAGAAATGACTAAAATTATATATATTTTGCGATGGATTTTGTGATTTATCGTGGATTTGTGAGATACAAGGGAGTGATGAAGAAGAATCTGTGCAAATGAAAGTGTCTTTGTTTAACTTTAATGTAAGATCGACAACAAGTTTTATAGCATATAGTTCTGCAGATAGAATTGGAAAGCTTTTTGGTAGTGAGTAACGTATTGTATCAGATTCGTTTAAGAGTACCGGCACATCTGACCATATTTGATTTGGAGCCGTCTGCGAATGTTTCATGTTACACATTCTTCTAACTGGATCTGGAACTGAGAGTAGATGTATTAATTATAACAGCGTAAGTATGAATACGTAAATACTCATAGTTGTGTCTTAACATTTTTTGTATTCCGAACATAAGAAAAAGATTTAAACTGATTAACAGCGGTATTATAAATTTTCATATATATATATATATATATATATATATATATATATATATATATATAATAATAATAATAATAATATGAGTATAGCCGTCTGAGTGAAATAGAAACAATAAATAGGGTAGAAAATTAATTATGAGTCCGAAAGTGTATCAATTTGTGCTTGACGAAAACGTCCACGTGCAAGGTGCAGACATTTTCTGTAAATCTCGATTTTCTATTATGTTTCGGTTTTTTTGATTGCATGCTCTAATATATGTATACATATCAATTGATGTATGAGTCCTTGCACTCTTTCATTTTTTCCGTTGTGCCATTAGCTTCCTCAGTTCAATATAGCTCTTGATGTTCGCTTCTTTCTTAATTGTGAGTGTCTTTCTTGATCTTCTTCGACCTGCACATGGGTATATTTTTATTTTTATAATATCTTTCAATACTCCATCATGTCTTAACACGTGCCTATACATTTCATTCTTGTTTTCCAATCGATTTGAATAATGACCTTTCCTTTTGTACTCAGTTAAAAACTTGGAATTTTATCAACCCACGAAAATTTTAGTATGCGTCGCCGGCACCACTTTTCAAAAGGCTCAATTTCCTGTAAATCTCTTTTGTTTATAATCCATGTTTCTGCCACGTACAGTGCTACTGCCCGTATATACGACTTAAAAGTACGTTTTCGTAATCCTATACACAGCGTGTTCTGCGTTATTACTTTTCTTTTAAACGCTTTTTAGCCATTGTAATTCTTCTCGCCGGATCTCTTTACTACAATATACGTTTTCCGTTATTATACGACCTAAATATTTGAAGGAATCGACGACTTGTTCTAAATTTTTCCATCGATTAATATATATTCATTTCTTCGGACGTTTTACTGATGTATATTTCATTCCATATTGGTCTGCTTTCTACCATTATTAATAATCCTTACTCGTTGCCCGCAATTAATACGTGGTCATCTGAGAATTGCACTTTTTTACTAACACAAATGTGAATATATCCTTTTGCTAAGTTTCTTTTACACACCAAGTCACATATGTATCGTCCAAAAGTGATAATGTTGGTGATTGTTGTATAATAGAAAATACAATCGCGTTATTTTGTTGAATTAAGATCTTACATATTGATTTTTAATTATTTTATGTTTTAAAATATACACTTAATTACAATTTTAGGGCGTGTTTAGTTGCTGCAGTGCAGAATACGGGCTCTGCCCAAAGCACCATTAAACTCGTGGCAACCAATTTTATCGCCAACGGGAAAATTTGGGAAGGTATAATAAAATTATACATAGATTTTTAACAATATTTATTATTATTATCGTGTCCAAGACGTCATATAAATATAAAATACAATATGAAACATATACGTGATATCTATATGAAATCTATATGAAATTATTTCAGTAATTTATCAGCATCCGAGCTTAGTCATTGATGCTCTTGGTCCACAAATCCTCTTTAATAGTTGCTGATTGGAACAGGTGTTTATGGTCTTGCCGTTCTCCACAATCATTGTCGATGAGTCTCCAATTAACTAGGTTGTGTCTACTCTTTCCAAAACCTGTCCGCACTCTATTTCTCCATTGTTGCCAACTTATCACATCTTTTATCTGTAGTCGTTCCATCGGCGTAAGTTCATAATTCTCCATCTCTATAGATTCAGCCCATCTAATCGTGTAGCCTGTAATTGTTTCAATGAACCTTGAATTATTAAGAAAGTCTAAAGAAATAACGCTGTTTCATATTCTTCATAATTCAATACAATATTTAAATATTACGGAAATGAATGATTAAAAAATGCGAATAAGTAATATACGCAACTATCAGTCAAGAGAGTTTAATCCCAGCTTGCGGTATAAAGTTGTCCGTCATTATTTAAACCTCTTATTATCATAGTGAAAGCAGTTGCACTACACTCCGTAAAACATCCTATGCGCGCACTTTTGTCGTGTGTAATTTATGCAGAATGATAGCTCATTTTGTAGGTAGGAACAAGGTGCAGTGGGCTAGTCACGATGTTCAACACCAAACAATACAAAGACGATCTAATGATATATTAATAGGTACAACACACGAATTTAGCAAATAATACACTTTTAATATATTTTTAAAAAACACGTAATTATAGTTATAATTCGAATGAAAAAAGATGTAACAAAATTGTTAAAATACTATCGATTAATTAAATTTTTTCAATAATTACATAGGTACCTAAATGTGTAACAACCTGAACAAACAGTACAATTATTTCTACCTATACGCTATTAAATATAATAATAAATGACTTTAACAACACTAACTCAGAATTCTCAAAGGAAAAATATTTTTTAAATATCGACTTTAATCGCTAAGCGTCGTTTTCAGGAAATTTTTAATACGTTCAAATAAGTAACATTTATTATGTACACCCGTTAGTATATATTTATTTTCGTAAAATTATTCCCATAATAAATTAAATTTTTTTATAAAATAAATAAATAAAAAAGTTAAAATAAACTGTAATAATAAAAAATTATCGTTGTCCATGACGTCGCTACGAAAAAATACAATGTAAGCAAATTAACTAATATAAATTTTTTAAAAATGACAAAAAAAAAAGTGAAAAAACAGCGGACATCTTCGTTATAAATTATCGACTACTGCTCTTCGCATATTTATCAACTTATTAGAACTCACGCGCATATGGCGCTGATCAGAATCCGTTTACTATCGCGATATTTATTATAAATCAGATCGGTACACAACTTACTTGTGTACATGTATATTAATAATGATGCTGGAACAGATCAACGTGCTCTTCCAATTAAAAAATGCTAATAAGAAACGTGTTCATCGTCAATAGCTGTCATTGTAATATAAAAAATTATGCAAACATTTTTTTTTTACTTTTTATATTTTAATTTTTATTAAATCTATATAATAAGTTAAATTCTCATGTAAGACGAATTTACACAACTTACACTCTATAGATAAATTTTATTTGTTTTGTTTTTCAGGTATACAATTGTTGTGTTTAATTGGGAAAAGATCTGACGCTTGTCGTTATCTAATTTCATACGGTTTATGGGAATCTGCTGTGTGGTTGGCTAAATCTGCGTTACACTCTCACGATGTTGTAGACGTAATGAAAAAATGGGCTTATAATCTTAAAAGTATTGGTGATTTGGTACGTAAGGTTATACACGATATATATATATATATATATATATATATATATATATATATATATAATTAAATTATTTATTTTAAAATCAGAATACAGTAAACCTGGTACACGTATATATTAGTGATGGGCATAACCGACTACTTTATATAACTGACTAATTAGTAACACCATTTTTAAAAACCGACTAATTATTCAGTTTTTTATTTAGTCAGATTTACTTTAATTCTTTATTAATATGTAAATAGATAATTAGGTAAATAACGGGTACAAAATAAACCAAACGTATTTAAAAGTAAAATTAAAAAATAGATTTCAGTTGAAGAGTAACTAAATCAAGAAATGTATGAACTTTGTCAAGTAAATCACTTAATCATACAGATTTTAGAATTCCATTAATAAATGGAATATATTTTAATAAAACATGAATATATATAATCGATGTTTTGCAAAATCAATAATTTATTCTAGTAAAAATATAACTAAGAATCACCGTATTCAAAATTCGATTAATTTTCAATCGGCTCTTGTGAAACCTACTAATATCGATATTTTCTACGTCTTAAATCAATTTCTTACTACTAAACTCTTATTATTAAATTAATTGAACTTTGATAAACACAGTAAAACAAAAAACACCCAATAGAATATTTCGATCGAAATACGTTTACTTCATTTTAATCGAACCAAAATAACCGAAAAATAGAACCTATTAACAGATATTAATCGAAATGTAACTAAATTCAATCGGATTTACGTCATCCGATTTAAAAGTAGCCGGTTTTTTATTCTAAAGCACATCACACATTTCTTAATGTACAAATTTAATAAAACATTAAATTTACTAACGTGGACAAAATAACATCTTTACAGTATTTTATAAATATATGTAAACATCGTATATAAAACAAGAAAATATTTAATCAATTGCTTAAATTAATAAACAAATTAAAAAATATATATTTTTTCAGAAAACGACTGATTTATTCGGTTCTTTCGTTAAAACCGAATTAGTCAGCTATATTAAAAAAGCCGATTAGTCGTTAGTCATAAGTCAGTTAATGTCATCACTAGTATATATATATATATATATATATATATTTTACGAGGCTCCTATTAGGCTTATCGCGTACAGACTTCGTTGTTTTGTTCTAAGAACCTCGCATAAATTGTTATTTAAGATACGCATATACGTACAGGATACAAACAAACGTATTAATTATAATAATATTGTTTAATTATTTTTCTGTACATACACATTTTCCCATATATATATATGCATAAGATAGAAAAAAAATGTAAAATATATAATATATATATATATATATATATATATATATATATATATATATATAATAACTATATCTTTAACATCTTTTAATGATTAATGAATTTTCTTTATTTTAACATTAATTAAGGATATTACTATTTCGAACTAACCTGGCGCGTGACTCCGTCTTCTGGTTCTGTTTCTTCTCGTTTTTAAGCCACAACTTCTACTAACTTCTTCCCATCTTCAACTTTTTCAACTAACTTCACCATCATCATATTTTCAACTTTTTCAACTGCCTTCATCGTCTTCACATTTTCAACTGAACTCTTTCTAAATTCATTTCTTCCGAAACCAAAACTCTCTTTTCTTCCATCTTTTAGAAACTCCCCCACTCTACCAACTGTTACGATGTCAACCGGTTTCACGCGACCCCGTGACCATAGAGGCGCGCGTTGTTACTTTATTATTATTATTGCATGAATGCAACTGACGTGTCACAAACCAGGTTTTTTTTACAATAATAATAGTAATAAAACTAATACGCGTTACTTTTAATTAAATATAAATAATCATTCAATTATTTACTTTATTTGCTTCGGCGTGACATATGACGACCGTCGTAATATATATATATATGTATGTATGTATGTATGTATGTATGTATGTATGTATGTATGTATGTATGTATGTATGTATATATATATATATATATATGGATTGTGTTTTTCAGAATAACGCTGTATTGGTACTAATATCTCAGGTACAGTTTGAAGCAGCTTTAGAATTGTTAGTACAAAATAGTTTCTACGCAAAAGCTATGCTGATATTATTAGCGTGTCAGCAATTTGATGTGGCGATTAACGAGGATATCCTTTTCATATATATATATATATATATATAACTGTATAATTTACTTATGTATTTTTTCATGTCGCATTTTTTTATTTTATTTAATCAAAAATACTATCCGAATGGGTTCATATTAAACGTTATATGTCAAAATTATATTATCAATAACCTCAAAAAATTTTTAAATAATATAAAACTTATTTTTCATGATCAACTATTTGTTCGCTAGATGTACGTTCTGATGAAAAGTTTAAACATATCATTTGGTTTAAATATTTCAATTACCATTCGGAATAACGTGATTTAATTAAATTATATTGTGCATTCCTTAACGAATTTATTCACGATTAACTAAAACGATAAAGGAAAATTTTGAAGTTTTATTAGCAGGGTAAGTTATGAAAGATTTTATATATATATATTCTTCATTCCAGCGTCTCCGTCTGAAGTTTGATGATTATTGTGCCTATTGCTGATTTTGATTTTACAGCTTCTTGTAATTCGGCCGTGGTATATCCACACCACCCCTTCATTGTACGTGCCAGCTTTGTCTCATTTCCTGCGCGCAGATTGATCATTAGCGTTATTCAGTCACTTTTTATTTGTATTGTTTTCCCACCTAGTACAACGCCTACACTGTAGTGCGCTCCATAATTAGTTTTGTCCATCTACTGTCCATCCTCCTAGTCATATATCCTGCCCGATTCCACTTCAACTTCTCCACTCATACTATAACATCTATCACTTTTGCCTGCTTGTCGGATCTATGTGTTTCGTTTTTGATCTATTAGTTCGAAGACCAACATCTATCGGTCTCATGCACGCTGTGTCACAATAAATCTTCTGTTTAGGTTTTTGATGAGAATCCACGTTTCCGAACCGTATGTTTCTACTGACAGGATATGTTGGTTGTACACTTTCATCTTTAAAGATATATTCATCTCTTTATTTATTACGATATCGTTAAGTATTCCAACTATAACCGCTTTCATAGCATTTTTATCCATGCTAATTATTTGGCCTAAATATATATGCTGGTCTACCTGATCAACTGCAGTCTGTCTAATATTATACTGATTTATTGTGGATTATTAACTGATAATGTTGGTCTCGTTAATATCAAAAACTACTCTACCAAAACTTTTTAATGATGTTTTATTTAAAGATAAGAAATCGAGAGATTAGCTAACGAATCATTATCGTTCAGTGAATTTTTGAAATTTCTTCAGAAATCCCAGTTTTCAGGTCTTCCAGATTTCATGGATAAACGCGGCTCTTAAGGTAACCCCTCCCCCTCCACACACACAAAACTGGAGCGGTCAAATATGGCGAGCGCGAAGGCCAAGCGAAATCCATGTGACGCGACAATATGCGGTTACCAACCGCTTCTTTCATTAGTGCGAGCGTTTCTGTCAAACAGTGACACATCGCACCATCTTGTTAAAATCATGTAGGGCCCAGACGACGGGACAAAGTGAAGGAAAAGAACAAATGAGAGTACCGATGAAAAAATAAGGCCCCACATGTACTAACCGGTTTTTTTTGTCCAGGACGTTTTTTATCCATTGCAGAAGCTGTCTCTGGAAAGTTTTCAACCCGCCTTAAAATTGAATTACGAGATGGTACACGTTTACACCGCGTAACTTTGAATTCTTTTCGAAACTCTACACTGTCGTGATTGATTCATGCCGAAAATAACGTTCCTCCAAAACGCGTGCTCTTTCTTGTTATGGGATGACATCTGAAACTGGACAAAAACGAATCCCTCGTGTGTACACTAAATATGGCGTACGCGGTTTACGTTGTAGATCTGTTACCAACTACGTCATTCAAAAAACAAAACCGTCCGTTTTCTCTGGGTCACCCTATAGTTTAGGTGCAATTGTGTGAAACTGGACAAAAACAAATCCTCGTGTGTACAATAAATATGGCGTACGCGGTTTACGTTGTAGATCTGTTACCAACTACGTCATTCAAAAAACAAAACCGTCCGTTTTCTCTGGGTCACCCTATAGTTTAGGTGCAATTGTGTGAAACTGGACAAAAACGAATCCTCGTGTGTACAATAAATATGGCGTACGCGGTTTACGTTGTAGATCTGTTACCAACTACGTCATTCAAAAAACAAAACCGTCCGTTTTCTCTGGGCCACCCTATTGTTTAGGTGCAATTGTGTGAAACTGGACAAAAATGAATCCCTCGTGTGTACACTAATCTGAAACTGGACAAAAACGAATCCCTCGTGTGTACAATAAATATGGCGTACGCGGTTTACGTTGTAGATCTGTTACCAACTACGTCATTCAAAAAACAAAACCGTCCGTTTTCTCTGGGCCACCCTATTGTTTAGGTGCAATTGTGTAGCTTTTTGTCGAACCCCCTCTTTTCGGCGGTATTTTGTCTGTGTTTTTTTGCGAATTATATTTGCATCGTTGCTGAATCGTATATACGTTACTTATTAATGTTTATTTATTTTTTATCTATACTGCATTCTTTGAGTCCTTTTAGAACTCTACAGATTTCTATAATGCTAAATGCATTTTGATAGTCCACCGAGGTTATATTCACTACACTTGGATGTTACAGATCTTACCGAATATAGATCATGTAACTATAACCGGATTTGAAGTTCTCGCAATTGCTCGGGTTACCTATCTGTCTCATTATTCGATTGGTGATATGATGCGTCTCTATTTTAGTAATATTACCTTTCTTGTATAGGAGTGTGACAGCTTCATTTCACGATTATGATATCGAGGAGTTTTCCTTTAGATACTTGTTAAATAAATTCATTTGTTCTCTTTAACATTTCTGATATTATCCGGTCCAGTCCACTAGCTCTGTTTATTACTACAGTAATTTATACGGTTATTTTATTACTGGAAGATTATTTTGCAGTTCATTCCATCTATCCTGGAGGGTGACATTTTGGTTTGTATAAATTTGTGTAGAATTTTTTACTTTCATAACTATTTATGTTCTATTCGTTAAAATGTTTACTTTGCTGTTATTCAATTTTATTACCAACTGTTTGCCTGCGGAAAGCTCTTTTCTGATCATTTTAGGTCCTTCGTTACATTCTATCATATAATATCGCGTTATGTTGTCTTATTTCATCTCTCGTACGCTTCCTTATTAATTTATTTAATTCTGACCATTCTATGACTTTTTGTTTTCTTTTTTCTTTCGTTTTTTCATTAATATTTGTGTCATCGCTTTTTCCATATTGCAACTTTCTTTGTATTTAAGGTTTTTTTTTTTTGTTAATTTACTTTGATCTATTATTTAGCAGTGTGGAACGTAGTGATTTTAAAAAATAAACAATAAAAAAGTAGTTAAAATCACTAAATTTTTATACATAAAGGCCACAACAAAACTTTTCAATTATTAGCTATTAAAAAAAAAAATAATATAAAAATATATACAATTTATAAAAATATAAAAGGAACGAACAAAAAAGTAATACAAAATGTACGAAAATACTTAATTTAGATTGTACAACACTATAAAAAAGAGCAAAAATATTTATTTATAAAATAATCTATAGTGAATGTAGTAAACAACGCCTATTAGCAATATAACATTTATACATAAATAATTACGCTAAATAGTTAGAAAAATAAAACTTAATGTCTAATATGAAAAAAAAACGTTCTACAACTTAATTAAGTATTTTTTTTTTTAAATTTTTTTTTCGCTTTCCCTTTTTATATTTTTCATAAATTGTATATACTTTTATATTTCAACTTGATAATAGCTTAATCGCAGAAAATCTTTGTGGCCTATTTATATAAAAATTTAGTGATTTGTTTTTTGTCATTCGATTATTCGTTTGATTCCTATAATTGAAATGTTTGAATTTCCCCTCCATTATGTATCATTATATTATTTTTTTATATCTAATTATCGATTACGATTTAAATATATTTATGCAATCGCTAATATCGGGTAGGTTTATATCAGTGGCGGCTAGTGCGTTAAGGTTACATAGTTGCACAACCACCAGAAATATCCAGAACAACATAAAAATGGATGATGTAATAATGTAGTTAAAAGTGCTAATTATTTTATGGAGATTAAATGAAATAAACAAAATAAGTGCATTTTATTTATATTTTTCCTAGAATATATTATAAAAAGTAATACAACGATTGGTGGTTGCTCGCTCGATGTAACCTAAAGAAGTCATCAGAAAGTCCTATACAGCGTTATATGGCGATTTTGCGCTTAATGTTACTATGGATGTACCGTTTACATAGGGCTGGACTGTAATCGTTTTACTACCAGAATCCTTGAAGTACACACACTTGACGCGGTAGAATAAGTTTCTCGTTGTATTGTACATAGCACGTGAAGGCGGTTACGTGCGCGTACTACCGGCCAAAAAACGAACGAGCCTACGTCTTATATTTGATCTGTTTCCAAGATTGATTTTTCTTCTTCAAATTTCTATTGATGTTACATTTTCGCCTGTGAATTATTTAATTACCTCTTTCCAGTTTATATTATACTTGATTACTAAAAATAGTTAAAATCACTAAATTTATTTTTAATTATGCGAAGCTTTTCGGCAATTACGCCATTGTCAAGCTATATACAGTTAAAATTAATTAATATAAAATCATAACATATTAATTTAAAACTAAGTTTACAATTTTACACAAAATGAATTATGAATACTTTGGTCTAAAGTATTCATAATTCATTTTGTGTAAAATTGTAAACTTAGTTTTAAATTAATATGTTATGATTTTATATTAATTAATTTTAACTGTATATAGCTTGACAATGGCGTAATTGCCGAAAAGCTTCGCATAATTAAAAATAAATTTAGTGATTTTAACTATTTTTAGTAATCAAGTATAAATAAAAATCACTACATTCCACAATCAATAACTTCCAGTTTATATTGTTCATAGTTTTACTGACCGATGTTAATATAATTTGTTTCTTTATTAATTATACGGCAATTGATCATTTTCAAAGTATTATTTTTTGTAAATTGTGAACAAATAAGATTAACTGTGTTAT
Organism: Coronaproctus castanopsis; assembly: GCA_032883995.1. Lineage (NCBI taxonomy): Eukaryota > Metazoa > Arthropoda > Insecta > Hemiptera > Monophlebidae > Coronaproctus > Coronaproctus castanopsis. The sequence continues at coordinate 103,966,664 of CM065053.1, read as the reverse complement.
ACATAGTTTATCGAATTGTTTCATTTTAGTATTTTAATAATTTTTATACTTTTCTAATTGAATAAATGTTGTACTTTTACATGCGGAAATAAATTTTTAATATGTTTTGGTTTAATGTAATATAATTTTTTATCTTGCGATTGATAATGTATCTTCATAATTTTTAGTTTTTCTGATTACAGTTTTAAAAAGTTCTTGCATTTGTATTCTTATTAATGTTACTTTGTGTGTGTATGTTTGGGAGGAGATAATGTGTGTAATTACAACCGCTAGAATTTTTACCACGAGCCGCCATTGTACTCGAAAAAAGTTTTCTATCATCAATCCATCTAGTTCTATATCTGTACGCATCCGTTAGGAATATGTATACATATTTTGTATATTTGTTATTTAGCTGCGATACATTAGATACATATAAACAAAATGTAATCTCGATGTTTTTAAATTAATTTTTCAGATACAATTTGAAGATGAAATAATACCATCGTGAAAATAGTTTATTTAATTTTATTTGTAATACTAGTCATAATACGGTAAAACCGAATAATATGTATTATACGTGTTATTTACCAAATTAATCATATTTTAAAGATGTTTATTTTTATTAATTCTTTTTTAAATAAATAATACACTTTGCTTTTGAATTTCTTTGTTATACTTATTACTCGCTATCTTGAATTAACCGTCGGAATAATCGAAAAAATAAATAATTATTAATGAAGAAAAATATTCTTTACATAGTAAAAAGTTAATTTTAAATATTTGCGAACTAGATCCCAATTCCGTATAACGTTATATGCGCGAGTACTCTCGCGTTGCGTATAATTAGTGCCCTGAACGAGATGTAAATTATGCGTGTGTAATATTAATATTACTTTTAAGCTTACGAGGGCGTGACCGTTTAGTAAACCCTCTGAACATGTGTAACTGATCGACGCCGTTGTTTACACGTGTCTCTTTAATTATCATCTTTAAGACTAAATCGGCAACATTTATACACGAGTGTAAGATCGTTTTAACATTTAAGGTGTATGCTCACTAGAACGTATCATACCATGATCGTATCAGGCATAGGAAAAAATTTCCGATTACTATCGTGTCCACTACACTCCATACCCGTATAACCGTTTCGCAGCCGTACTGCTTCGGTCGCTGCGGCACATTTTAATTTGTTTCTTTCACTTCTTTCCTATCATTTTTTGTGAACGGTGTAGTGAATTTTGTTGAGATGAAGAGTAAGGGAATTGACAGTGGTTGTCATTATTTTGAACGGAGAAGAAAATGAAAAAAATACTACGAGGCGCTACTGGATTCGTGAATCTCGACGGAAACGAAAAACAGAAGATGAATTTTGGACATTCTACAGGCACCTAATTGACGACGAAGAAAAATTTTTTCAGTATTTTCCTATGTCGTCATTCAAATTTAATAAACTGCTTGGAAATATTAAAAATGACATCACCAATAGAAACATCGTTTTTAGAGAAAGTATCACACCAAAAGAAAAAATCTAGCTGTATGTCTATGATAAGTAAAATAAAGATAAATTCAACCGCTAGCGTAGTTTATAGGCTACGTTTAGGAAATTAACTTTATTTCCTTTAAAGGAAATGATTTTAAATGGAGTAAAGAGTATCAACAGGCATGTATTAAAGTAAAATAAATATTAAAAGAATAAAAATGTTTAGTACATTTTAACAATAAATATCCGAGCAAGTCCAGTTGGAATAAGTAATATTGCGTGAAATTAATATACATAATTTTCAAGTATCGCTTGACAGCAGACCGAACTTTTCTAACTTGATAATTAGTGGTTAAGATTAAATTTTGACCATACACTTTGTAATACTGATAAGCTAGGATTTCTGCTTTTTCAGTGTAAATGTAAGGACTATAGAGTGGAAGTGCGTTTGGTGAAGGTTTTACAAATTCTTCAATTATCTTTATAATTGAGTCTGGCGAGAAAATTGTTGAACTGAACATTTTTATACTTAAAAAGGTAGAAACGCACAAGTTTTGACTAAAAAGTACAATATATGTTTAATTAGCAGTACATTTGCAAAACAATATTATATAGTACGTGTACTTAGTCAATGTTAATGAGAGAAAATCGATTATTTTTATTTCTTGTGTTGATAGTGTTCACAGAAGTTTTATTCGCAGAATTGCTGTCACTATTATAGATATTTACGCCAATAACTTCAACACAAGATAAACGGAGTATAGGAAGGAACTCTGTAAATGCTAATTAATAGGAAGTGCAACTCCTCCCCCTCGACGGCTTCTATCAACTTTATAAATTTTATGTTTAAATTACTATTCTCAGCTTTGTTTCAGACACGGCTACTACATCAATATTATAGGCACAAACGAAATTATTTACTATACATCAGTGTCATCGAGTTGTCGATGCTTTTTCTTCCTGTTTTCAAACAGGGCGATATGCTAATTAATGCAACTCCTCCCCCTCGACGGCTTCTATCAACTTTATAAATTTTATGTTTAAATTACTATTCCCAGCTTTGTTTCAGACAAGGCTACTACATCAATATTATAGGCACAAACGAAATTATTTACTATACATCAGTGTCATCGAGTTGTCCATGCTTTTTCTTCCTGTTTTCAAACAGGGCGATATTGTCCCACGGTGTTCTTAGATGTATCTTAAGACTTCGATTAGGTATGGCACAGGATTTATTAAATAAATTCAAGAAGTTTCTACCAGCATCTGTATAGCAAATCCTATTTGGTAAACACGAAATTGTGTGTACGACATAACACTGAATACTCTGACTGATATCCAGTACAAGCATCTGTACCGGAAGAAAGTATATTAGCACCCACGTTGTACATGATATACACAACAGATATCCATACAACGTCGTATATATCAATATTTACTTTCGCTGATGACACTTTGATTATGACTACTGATAAAAGTCCAGAAATTGCATATTCAACTTAGTTTACAAGCAATGAGAAAGTAGTGCACAAAATGGACAATTAAAATCAACACGGATAAGTTGACAAATGTAACTTTCGCATTCTATCTTCCGGTATATTATGAACAACAAATAATTATTTAGACTGATACTGTAAAGTATCTTGACCTTATTATGGATAAAAAAAACTTACTTGGATACCGCGTATACTGCAGCTGCTTAGAAAAAATTTAGATACTTCATTCCGGTTATTATATAGCATTATAGGGAGAAAAGATTAAACTTCTTTAAAAATAATCTGCTGATCTAGAATATAGCTTTAGCGGCGAAATGGAAATATGGAATTGAATTATGGGGATCGGCAGCGAGTAGCTATGTCAAAAGTATTCAAATCCAATATTCTATATCAGCAACGATACGCTACATAATGATCTGCAAATGTACACAGTCGTAAGGATTTATCCGGACAAATATCAAACATTATTTTTTTGGCAAATGCTGATCATTCAAATCATCAAATTCGTCGAATCTACACATCAAAACTATCAGACAATCCGGTTAAATGGATCAATGTTACTAGACGCACTTGTGAACTCTCCATTTTCAACATCATCTAAACTTATTCCCTACAGATCAGGACATTTCTGCTGAAGCATAATTCACAATCGACTGGCTATACTTTAACGAAGGCTATAGATATTAATTGAACTTATGTGTTTATTGTCAATTTGTACAGGTGCACATTTAAAGAAAAAATAATAAGTATTTTTATGTATATAGCGTATTTCAACATAATTGTATTAGTGTTTAATAGACCTTTTGCCCTTTCATTACCACACACGAACGCATATATATATATATACCGTTTTCACGTGTTTTTCATATTATACGTTTATAAATGCAAATAGAGTACAAGTCGTTATTTTCACAGCGCAAAATTACTTCGACACATTAAATGGAACAATTTACTTCGTATTAATTTATAACATAAAGAACAATATATAACGTGCGTTATTAAAAATAAAATACTTAATAATCATGATAATAATTAACATCAAAAACCTAAATTAAGTACATTAAAAGATTTTTTAGGAAAATGTACTCTTTTAAAAATATCACATATAATCAATTATAAAGGAAAACGTGTTAAATTTATATATAAAAAAAAAAATAATAATAAATAAATAAAAAAAGATGAGCGGCGAAATGCGGTTTTAATTAAAAAAATTAATATAAAATTATATAATGCAATAATTCGGCATTTATTATTGGCGATAATACTTTGCTTAAAAATTATCGATTAAAATAAATTAAGTACGTTATCGTAGTAACTATTGTCGATTAATACATTTTCGATAAAACGAAAATCTAAAATTATGAGAACGATGATTTTTATTTTATTATTATTCCTAGGGCTTTTCATATTTATTTATTTAATTACGACCGCGATATCAATTGGCTCAGTGTCACGGTGTAGTTTTATACAATTTGCTTAACGTTGTGTTACATTTTTATACAATTCGCTTAACGTTGTGTTACATTAATTTTGAAACGCGTTTCGTCGTAGCGAAGTTATAATAATTCACAAACGCTCTACAGTTCGACACGTTCGAAACGATTTACATCGTTATCATTATCGATACAATAATCATCTAAATTCTAAATTATATTTCAAACGTTCTTCCTCGATGTAACGACATTTTGTACACGAGATAATACGTTTCTCAATAACAATTTTTCAGCAGTGAAAATATTATATTTTTAAGAATATTAAAAAAAACACCATCAATTTCTATTACATAAACATCAATGAAAAAAAAAAACAAATTGTTTTAATTTTTTAACTTTTTAACCAAAAATAATTACGTCTTCGACGTATGTCTAATTTTTTAAATTCCCAATCCAAAAAAAAAATGTTTCAGCCTTGTTCGTTTAATCGTGTTATAAAAGGTACAATGCTAAATTTTACTTTCATCAAAGAATAAAAAATTATCCAGTAGAAAAATAAATATTAACTACCGCGTACGTATATAATAAAACGTTATTTCGTTAATATTACGCTCGATTTTATTTTATCAGTCATTCTTTAAAGATTGGACAAATTAATATACGCGCTAATTTATGTATTAATTATTACCAACTGGGTGTCCAAATTTCTAAAGCATAAACTTGTAAACAACTAAATTGATATTTTGAAGAGCGTTTGATGTAGTGATTTTTAAAAAATAAACAAAAAATAAAAAAGTAGTTAAAATCGTCAAATTTTTATGTTTAAAAAAAAAAGACCACCAACAAAGCTTTTCGGTTATTGAGCCATTATCAATATAAAATATAAAAATATATACAATTGGTTAAAAATATAAAAGTAGAGAACAAAAAATAAAATGTAAGAAAATGCGATGTGATTATAAAATAAACTAATAAAGAACGTAGATCAGCAATATACCCCATAAACAATTACACTAAAAAAGCTTCCTGTCTAATTCCTTAAATTTATGATATACTTCTTAAAACTAATTCTTCATTAAAATTCATCATTGAATTTAATAAATTATTTTCATTTATTCTAGTAGTTGTCTTATTTTATAATATTTTTCTGTATGTAAATTTTGTATAATTTCAGTTAATATTATTGATTTTTGTTTTAAATCTTTACTGTTTTTCAAATAATAATTTTTCGTCATTGTCATGTATGAATTTAATTGTTCTTGTTTTCACTTTGATATTTTTTGTAAGATTGTACAAACAAATTAAGTATTTTCTTAATTTTATTTCTTTTTCTTTAATATTTTTCATAAATTATATGTATCTGTATATTTTATTTTTTTATGCCTACTTGATAACGGTTTACTAGCCAAAAAGCTTTGTGGTCTTTTTATATATAAGAATTTAGTAATTTTAACTAATATTTTATCTTTGTTCATTTAAATATATATTACTCTAATACCAGTCAGTCTGAATTAAAAAATGTTTACCGACCTGCTACTCAGTAACGTCAACAGATAGGATGAAAAGTAATTACCTACCGTAATACATTAAAACATAAAATCGATAATGTAATTACAGATTATATACCATTTCATTGCTAAATTTAAATATTTATTCATTTATACATCTGTTCGAGATGTATTCTTTGACTTCCGTTGTCTCTACGAAATTTTTTTCTATACAGGTATTAAACAGATGGGAGGATGGAATTTCGATGGAAGAGATAGTAGTAATTCACAAGCTCAGACATGCGATTAATAATGTCATGGTAAGCAGTTCGAAACATATACTAGAAGCTATTAGGCACAAAATTACAAGATGAATGTAGAGAATATGTACTACGCATAAATAAAAGAAAAACAAAAGGTAATGGTAATAAACAAAAACGGAACCGAAAAAAATGCGCATAGAGTAACAGTTAGGCTAACCAGAATTTTGAGATGTTCTATCAATTAACACGAAACTGAGTTTAGCGAGCTGTTTCGTCTTCTCAAGAACGACTTGGCTGGTGAAACTTTGTCACTTCTGCGCAGGATCTAAATGCGTTTGAAATGTGGCATACAGAAGAATGTTGGGAATATGCCGGGCTGATTATGTAATATGTAATTATATATTTCATAAACTCGACATTGTCTATCACAGGGAATAAAAAAAACATTTCTCAGTTTTTATATTGGTTTTTTTTTACATATAGTTCTCGATGTAAACTCACTGGAACTTTAAATAACACTGAAAAAAAAGTTAATAGAAAAGGACAAAAAAGCAGGCGGCGAATACGACGAGACTGAATTGTGCCTTCACGATAGGGTACCGACGGTCCAAAATAAATTATCCTGGAGGACTATAGTTAAAATGTCAATTTCATATTACCATCTCCTGTAAAGGCAGAAGGTAAAAGAAGAATCTATTTGTATAATTAAGTCAAAATAATAATTACTTAACCATAACAAGAGTTTCTCGTATCATATATAAATTATATTTTTTGTTATTCTTATTTATTTAATCAATTCTGACTAGCTTCGTATATATAATTTATATATATATATATATATAAATCATGCAGTTCATAATGGTGAAAGATCATATAGATATGAAAATATTTTTAATAGAAGTTCTCTTCTATAATTACGAAATATTGTAAATTCAGAATGTAACCATTATTATTATTATTTTTAATCGGTAAAGTACCGTAGTAAACTAAATCTCGCTAAGTTCTAACAATGGGAGCAAACGTAAAATTCATTTCAAGAACATACACAATACTTAAATACTAACTAGTTCGATTTTGTTTAATAACGTGAATTTATTATTCCACATCGCAATCTTAGTAATAAATCAAATTTATATATATAAAATAAAAATGCCGTCAGGAAAATTATTAATTGAAACCAATAAAATTCATAATTCGAAAAATGTGGAATGTAAAGATTTTTATTAAAATAAACAACAAAACACAAGTTAAAATCATTAAATTTTTCTTTATGAAAAATCACAACGCTTTTCGGCTGTTAGACCATTATCATGTGAATATTTAACAAGATAAAAAAATATAAAATGAAAAATATTAATTTAACATTACAATTCACAAAAATCAGCAAAATGAATAACAGTATTAATAAGGCAATCTGACGGTGAATGGATTGTTTTCGCGATTATATTGTTTGCATAAAGCAGTGTTCTTGTTTGTAATCATAATGACGTTTTCCTAAGAAGAGATGCTTTTTATGATAAAACGGTATTACTAATCGCGATCTTACAACGGGAAAGTTTTGTTAAAAAATTTAATAAAGTGATAAATTAAATGATATGACTATTCAACGGATTGTTAATAAGTTGGAAACCTCGTATACATTACTTGCTAGGAAAGGGAGAAAGAGTACTATTACACTATAGAAGCAAGTGGAGGTACACATATAGATGACATAAAACTCTACCACGTCCAGCCCACTAGACGTAGTAGGGTATCCTGTTATCTGTGTGTGTGTAGCTCCCCCTGCTTCTCTAGTGTAATGGTATTCTCTCTACTTTTCCCAAGAAGATCAAGTAATGTATAAGAGGTTTCCAACTTATTGACAGTCCGTTGAATAGCCATATCAGTTATCACTTTATTAAATTTTTTACCGAAACTTTCACGTATAACTCTCGTAATACTGTTTTATCACAAAATGTCTTTCTTTTGGAAAAACGTCATTATAATTACAAACAAGAACACTGCTTTATGCAAACGATATAACCGCGAAAACAATCAAATAACTTAATTTGCACTAATGGGTACACTCTACCACTGCCATCTAAACCGGTTTGGTCGCTCATACGTTTGCTGTTCAGTGTAGCCACTTTAAGAAATTTTCACTAACGTCAATTATAAAACACCCTGTATATATTTGTAATAAAGAACATTTGGTTGAATGGATAATCTCGTGTAAAAAATGTATAAAGCGTGACTGAAATGGTTAAAACCAAGCGACGTTACTGAGGTAATTCAATTAGTCTCTCTAATCGATATTGTTTCCGCAAATAATTTTAAGTAATAGCAGATTAAATTATTTAAACCGACAAATACACAATGTTGGATGAAATTCATACAATGAAAGAAAAAATTTAAATATTAAACTATAATTAAGTACTGAAGAGGCAGTGTTCCATTAAATTTTATAATACTACGAGTCAGGTGAAATTATTTATAGCTTTGAAAAAAACGTAACCACGGCCTTAGTATAAAATACTATTTATCTATACATACACCACACACACACACACACACATCCGTAAATAAATAAATAAAAATGTGTGTTTATAAATGAATTCAGATAATGTTGACGGCAAAGCGTAACAAATATTGACACAATTTTATACTACAATATATTGGCTGTTTTTTTTTAAGATTTTTATAAACATCACAGACTAAACGCAATAATGTCGGCATACTAAACGATAAATGTTGTTTAGAAAATTATACAACTAATTCTAAATTTGTACGTATATACCTCACAGGATGAAAATTCATAAACTGGGAAAATACAATTTTTCAAAATTAAAATTTGATCACTTAAAACGATCTTTAATCTTTGAGATATAATATTTATTAATTGATTTATTTTTATAGTATCGTGTAACTAACGAGGTAATTACGATATTTACGACGTGACAGTTCGATATCAGAAATGAATTTGGAAGAAGAAAGGAATCGTATAATTGGGAAATTGAAGAGCTGTTGGAGAGAAAACTAGATAAAGTAGGTGGACGGATATGGAGGTCGATAGAGTTAGAGTGTAGGGCAGTGTAGTAAAATATGGCTAATAAGACAGGGGTTTGTGAGTTTACAAAAGGAGCAGAAGGCAGGGGTACTAAATGTGACCAAGACGAAGCCTGTTGGAAGGAGATAAATTAACAGATGGTTTCTAGAAGTCAACATTGAGTTTAATAGCAAGAAAGGAGTTATGTCGGCATGAATTCCACTTCTGTTGCCAGTTGTGATTAATGAAGTATTTGAGGGCTGCGTTTCGTGCTGGAAATGGTGCGGCTTAATAATTTTGTGGGGAACACTACGGAATGGGCTGCCATACCCATCGCTCCGTTTCTTACAATTCTCTTATTACCTGGAACCCAAAGAGACTAGTTCAGTGTCCTGTGATAATTAGTAAAGTAGCGGTTGTATACGAATAACAAGAGATGTTTTCTTTGAATTTGTGTTCTTGAGAACTGATACAGAGAGAAAGAGAGAGAGAGTTACAATTAGTGTTTCAACATCACTAAGGTTAAATAAATGTTTAAGACGGAAGAAAATACCGTATAATTCTGCATGGATGGGATAATATAAATCATTGATGACGCTGTAGGACTCTATTAATAGAACGGGGTAGGGAATTGGCGCCGTCGGTAAAGTATAAAATTGCCGGTAAATAGCTCCGTAAAAAGTTTTTATCTTTCGAATGAACTTTCACGCTCGGTCATATTCTTATATTGCAGGAAAAATATAATATTCCGCCGGTAGATGATGTTAACGACTAGCCTATAATAGTTCCGAATATTAATTTATTGTCGGGCAACCAACCGGCAATATAATGGAAATTAGACAACGGGAAATCAAATACGGATGAATACTTTTATATTGAAACAATTTGCATAGAGATGAAGTGATAGATGAAATTGAAACAGTGTAGTAACCAAAATTATCAACACACAGTGGGAGTAGCGATTATCACTTTTTAATGAGTTTATTGTCATTGATGGAACAGCTAACGCCCGTTAAGAATATGAAAATGCGTGTCGATATTCGGAAGTTATTTCTTCACATATCATAAAATGAGAATGCATTTTTTTTTTTTTTTTTTTATTTTAAGTAAACATTAAAGATCTGTAATGATTTATAAATATGAAATAGATGATTTTCAAATTTACCTGAGAGCTACCATTAGTTTTTGTCTAAATTCAAAAACATGTTCGAAAACTAGAGTATTTTCCCAATTTATCATAAACTTTAGTAATTATATATTCAAACGTGGTTGGTGATAATCGAAAATATTCAAAAAATTTTATCGGTTGATTCTTTAATTCGTTGAAAAGTTTAACATATTCTCCGTTTTCATCTCTGGTTTTGTAAAGATTATTCAACACAACAAAGTTTTTTTTTTCAAGCATCGTGTATTTTAAAACACTATTTTCGACTAAATGGAGCATTAACATTTCAGTATGCATTTTAAAAACAATTTTCTTGCAATACATTTCGGTATCAGTCGTTTTGAAGCGAGTGACGTCGCTTGGTCGGAAACAGTGTAACCACGCTGAGTATGATGTTGTGTGAGCGCGCAAGTCTAAAAAAAAAAACACGTAGCGAATGCAATGTAACCACGGCCTAATAGAAAACCGGTTAAACGACGTTCTCCTCTCTCTCTCTCTCTCTAGAGAGTTGTTTACCCGTGGCATTTCCATTTCTTATCAACAATCCGTTATTAATTTACCGATGAATTTGATAGTTAATTGGAAAATTCTCATCCCCGGTGGGATTCGTATTAAAGTCACGTGAACAAAATACTATACTCTGCGAGGAATATTAAATTATAAGATAAATTTAATTAACATTACTGCACATCGAGAAACGAGGACATAGTGTTAAAGAAAAAACTAGTTACAAAAAATAATAACGATTAGCACACAGTTATAATTGTTACGATATTTTTACTAACTGTACAACTCGCATTCAACACGACTAAAAATTAAATAAATAGGTGAAAAAACAACGAGAATATTAAGGACGAAAACTAAAGAACGGTGTATATAAATAACGTAGAGATGTCGTTATATCAGGAACTAAGACTTGTTTTCGATATTTCGAAGAAACGATACACGCTGGGATCAGAAAAATACCTTGCTAGTTTCGCACGGTAATATGTAATTTAGTAATCAAATGCTGACAAAAAAAAAAAGAAATCACAATGAAAAATCTGTTGCTAATCCAATATTGTATAAAGTTCCATATAGTGGTTTAAGAAAATCGCGCATTAAATGTTACATTATAAAAAAGGATAGCAAGGACGAACACAACTTCCAGCTAACTTTTAAATAATACTAATAATGGTAATCGAGTGTTAAAGGAAAAAGATTTCAAAACAAAAAAAAAACACACAAATCGGTAGAAAGAAGGATAACGTAGAAGTCGATTGCATAGCATTCGCAGATGACTTGGAGAACATAGGTGATTCGATAGAACAAATAAATATCCTCAAAATAGGTATCGAAAAAACGGGACTAAGATATCATTTGAAAAAACGAAATATATGACTGATGTTAAAAAACGCATCTCGATTTATAGTCATTAAATACGCGCGTTATAAGACACGACTGCATATTCAAATAGCTGGCGGAATTTATACAAAAAACAAATTCGTTGGATAAACTAACCGAGAAAGAATAAGAAAAATAGAGTTAGCATTTCAATCGACTAAAGGCATATATAATCAAAAATCACTGTCAATAACATCTAAAATAAGATTATTATAGTGTAGCGATCAAACCGGAATGTCTGTATACGTCGAAGTATTTAGCGATGAATGTAAGTAAAAAAATGGAACAAATCAAAATGAAGGAAAGAAAAATAGTATGCAAAATTCCAGGACCGAGATTTGATTAAAAGTAGTGATAAGGAAATATACGAGCATTAACGTGAAAAAAATATTAAGTTATTAAGGTCACTTCAAAACAATGGACACAAATCGATTTAAAAAAAAAAAACAACTATTTTTTAGGCACTTTAATAAAAATTGTAGAACGTAAATCGCGTGGTTTCGAAGAAGACCTTGAGAAAATTAACATTACGAAGGAAGACTTTATGATAGAAACCAGGTTTTACGAGTAGAGTTAATAGCTTTGAAGAAAAAGTTAAATGTTTTTTTTTTAAATGTAAATACCAAAATTACAACTGGCTAAGCGGCTATCTAGAAATTGAACTGAAACACGAAATAACTTATTAGGGTTAACATCTAACGATGGACCTCATTGTATTATAGTCAACCTAGGCTAGATCAATCGATCGAGTATATTTTAGCCTGTCGAACATAGAGACTGGTGTCAAGTAGATCAATTGCCAATCAGTTTTCACGAGTCTCTAAACGACTTATTTTGATCTCGTCTCTCACATATGGGGTACAAAGTATGGTTAGATACGTACCAGAGTAACGAGACGATCAGTGTTACGGCCTTATTCTGAAATCGTTGTAACGTATCTTTTGCCAACATTAAACCATATGTCCAAACGGATTTATAACTATTTTATTTTTCGAATTACGCTTCTGCCACGTCAACTTGTTATCTAAATGAATGCTTAGATAGTTTACATATTTTTCTTAACTAATAATTACCCAATTTATTTTCAGGGGTTGATTTATAAAAATTCCCAATATAAAATTAACCTGCGTACATTTGCTTTCGTTTACCCTCATACGCCAACGTTTCAGCCAGTTTTCAACATTCAACAAAGATGTTTATAATTTTTTTTACGTACATTGTTATCAACTGGAAAATCGGTAGAGTAGATTAAGTAAAGCATCGGACCTAGGACAATTCCTTGAGACACGCCAGAAGAAAACCGGTAACAAATGGATAAACGAAAGGAAAAAAGGACACAAGGAAGCAATGAAAGAAATAACGGAAAGGAAGAGGAAGAAACAACCATCTCATGAAGATATTTTACGTTGTCCATAGTCGGCCAATTTGAAAGAAGAAGTAACCAAGTCGTAGTTTATTTAAACACTAAGACAAGCGTGCAACATTTGTTTTCACTTTTCAACCATCGCACCAGTGTATACGTATAGAATTTTTTATAATTCATGCTTTGCCGCCGGTTTAATTATTAACTTTAATTTAAAATGAGCGTAATTTTATTAACAAGGAGTTTCGAGCAATGAATCGAGTGTTTAAAAAAAAAAAAATGAATTTCTAAAATCGTAAGTCACAACCATACTTATCACGTAGTTAACAACATAATGGAAATGTAGAATGTGACGTGAAATAAAGGAGAAAATCGATAGAAATAATAATTACGTAAAAGTTGTCATCACCTTATGTGCTAGATTTGACTTCTTCCGGTTTTACAATCTGATACGTAATCAAATATTCCGGATACGCCTGTTACAACAGTAAAATAAAGAAAATGTATTAAATTTTCACTTTTAACATATTTAAAGCAAATTTTTCACTGTTTAACAAGTGAACAATAGAAAACCGTTTAAAAAACCAGACGAACCTATAATTATGATTTTTATTTTCCGCTCAATAAATGTATAAAGTAGTAAATTAAATATGGAGGAATAATTAACCGGATCGAAAGATTCGTCGTAATTAATAATAAACATTATCCAACCACTTGCTGTCCATCGAGTTATTCGATTATATACGTTACTAAAATGTTATTTGCAGCAGATTTACTTGGAGTAATGCGGTATTTATTAACAGGAAAATTATTTCTATTACATAATTTGATTTCTTAAATTTTAGCAGTAAAGCGGGGCAATAATTTTCACTCGGATACTTATTAAGAATTGTCAATATTAAACAAAACAAAAAAAACAAAAACGTATGTTTTATAAATCACCGGCACAATATCTTGTACGAGTTCCGTTATCGAGTCACACATTTCAGGTTTGAAATGTTAAACGCATCACAATATTCTAGAGCAGTGATACAAATTAGATTTAGATAACTCAAACCGAATTTATGTGTACTGATGAAAAACAGGAAGAGCATCAATTTTAACAACGATAATACCAATACTACTACTAATAATAATAAGTAAAAAAATCAAAGTAGACGTAGTAATTTTTTCTTAAAAACCCATTAAAATATAACGCATATGTTTCGTTATAAAATATTTCGGTCTTACCTGCTCCCCTCGGTATACCACGTATTCTGGGAAATTGAGACCGCCAGAACTCGGTTTGCCCATTACAGAATGATGCCCAGGAGGAGCATGCGCCATTTTAATCGCGTTAAATTGCATAAACGATTTACCTAAGGTAACTCGACACAATATTAAATGCCTGCGCAAACAACGAAATATGTTTTTTAAATATTACGGTAATGATAATAATTTATTCAAACAAATTCGTACATTATTAAAAAAAAAAAAAAAAAAAAAAGTTAAAAACGAAATTTACAATTTCATAGCTCCGAAGATATACGATGTGATTTTATACTTGTTAACATATACTTAATAATTCAAAATTTTTAAATTATTCGTTCACTTATAACTCATAGTTGATAATGAAATAGGATGAGTACTTTACATAAAACACTATATTCGTTTTTTTTTTATGTTTATATTATACGACGAAGTAAATGAGAATGAGACATTCTAAAGTTCCGTTATTGATACTAATCATATACATATGGAAAAATACTTCACTAACATATATACCACCAAAGTTTTCCCAAAAAAACAACAGGAAAACATTGGTAGTAATTTATTAAACGATACGGATATACTCGAAATAATGAAGAAACAGCTCTCGAATCACGGCATCTGAACCTGACAAAATATTACCAGAGATGATGCAGTGTGGACGAAGGATAGTAGCAAATACATTGTGAGAATTTATTTAATCGACGCCTCAAAGAAAAGAAAATACCAGATGCATGGAGACACGCAGAAGTTACTCTGATCCATAAAAAAAGAGACACACTCGTTCATTACAGGCCTATCAAATCACAAATGTATAAATTGTTCACGCGAGTAATAACGAATCGGTTGATGCAATTTACAGATCTGGCCCAGATTTCGATCGAGATTCAGATTGACTGTTAGAACATTTCGCCTGTGTAATTATTTTTTCCCATACAATATCCCTGTCTCTTTTCTTTTATTACACGAACGCAAAAAATCCAGAACGGTGGGATATATATATATATATATATATATATATATATATATATATATATATAATGTTCGGTTAGTTTAGGTCGGGTGTTGCACGTTATATAAAGAAAATATATTATATATATATATATATATATATATATATATATATATATATAAAATACTATACTAATATATAAAACTGTTAAAAGAGACAGCGATATTTTAAAACTTTAAATTATTGTAATCTCGGTCCTATTTGTGATATCATCCGAGAATATAGGCTATAAGCTATGCGAATTTCATCATTATTAGACAGACAGAAATTTAAAAAAATAGATTTTCTGTTTATGTGTAATAAAAATAGCGCAATGCAGCGATGAAAATATTCGCAAATCACAGACAGACGCTACAGTTTTTTTATATATATAATATATAATAATGGGGAAACAGATTAAGATACTCAATCGATGTCATATAACATGTGTATGTATGTTTGTTGTCCTCTGAGAAAATCCAAAAATTACACCTTTTTTCTATATTATTGGATTCAGCGAATTAAAAAAAATCCAATAACGTTAATTTATTAATTTATCCGCCATCTATTTTGTTGCAATCAATAATCTACACGAAGTATCTGTACTTATTCTCGTCTAACCTGATGAATTTATTACTAACATTAAACAAACTCTGTAATCGAATGACGACTTTTGATTTTTGACCAGAGTTTATTTTGAAGGAACACATGTCGCAATTTAGAAGAACAAAATAGTCAGCGTAGTTAGTACACAAACGATTACTTCTAATAAGAAATAATCGGACTTACGATTAGGCGTTTAACAATTTTAAGTTGAATAAACATGCGAGATTTGCTTTTATAGCATTGAGCACGTAAATTACATATTCTATTATCATTAAGTTGTAAGAAAATGTGGAAGGTTTATTAATAGCATTATCGCTATATTACCGATGGCAGTGATAACATGATTTATCTTTGTGAACAGGACATCCGGTACCGCCATTTATCCCATACACGTACTGATTACTTTTTGATGAATGTTCCGCGAAATATATACCTGAAATAAAAACAGTTCGTTTTATTCCGTTTTGTAAGATGCAAAGTAAAAATAATGATTAGCTTCGAAAATTGCTAACATTTATGCAAAGAGGAATACACATTTTATAATTACGCGTAAAACCTAGTACAAATTTGCAATATAGAACGTTGTTTTAAGTTACAGCATAGAAACAAACAAGATTTTATCATAACTGAATTACAGACTTATATTTTACATATTAAAAATAATTGGCTACTATACGGTTTAATTTAAAACTTCGTCACACTGGGAAAAATCGAATGCGACAATTCGAATAATTAAATTATGAAAATTTATAATTAAATTATGAAAATTTAAAATTCGAACTATGTACTTTTTTTATAGATAAAAATTAACAAATATCGTATAAAATAAAACTAGAATTATGAACTTTATTTGCTACGCAATAAATATATTAAAAAGTATAATTTTTTAAATATCAACCAATAATTAACTGGATCTATAAACGTTATTCGTCCACTTCATCATTCGGATGATACATGTTAATAAAATTATTCCGTAGTAGATTTACATCGAATAGTATTATACGGTATTTATTAACAGAAAAACTGTTTCTATTATATAATTTGTTTTTTTTAAATTTTAGCAATTGACCTTAGTTAAGGCATAAACGTCAAATCTAAAGTAACGGAGATTTGAATTACATGGTGACTGCTCGAGTAAGATTATATATATAACAAAGGAAGCATTAGACGACGTTCAAGAAGATGTAAAAATTGGCGGGCTATGCATAAAAATTATAAAATTCGCGGATAACTAAGTATTATTGGCAGGCAGTCAAGAGGGTTTGTCAAAAATGGTACATATATTAAACTGCGTAGCATGAAAATATGGAATGAATATAAATATTGAAAAAAAAAGCCAAAGTTATGTGTATGAGTAAAAATCCAGTGGAAATTAACATATCAATCGATGATCAAAAATTAGAACAAGTTAAATGCTTTAAATATCTAGGACACATAATAGCAGAGAACGTAAACTGTACCAACGAAATCCGACAAAGAATTGCAATGGCAAAAGTAGCATTCATAAGAAAAAGATAGATAATTACGCAGAACACGCTCTCTATTGGACTACGTAAAGGTATAGTTAAGTCATATGTCTGGGCAGTAGCACTTTATGTGGCGGAAACAAGGGCGCTAAATAAGAGATAAGCAAAAAATTGAGACTTTTGAAACATTATTAAAAATCTCATGGATCGATAAAATATCTAATGAAGAAGTTTTCCATAGAATGTAAGAAGAAAAATGACTCTTGAAAACGATCAGGAAAACAAGTCTATTCGGGCGTGTGTTAAGGCATAATAGCCTACTAAAATATATCACAAAAGGACAAATACCGATGTACAGACCGAAAGGAAGACCAAGACAGACGCTGATAGACACAATCAAGAAAGAAGCAAATATTAAGACCTATGGGGAATTAAAAAGACGAACAGCGGACAGGAAAAGATGTAGGACTTGAACGATAGGGGAGAACCAGTCTAATGACTGAAACACCCATGATGAGATATATATATATATAATGGGTGAACCAAAAATGTTGGACGATTTTCAAATGCCTATCAAAAAACATTTAGGTTAGAACGACGATTGCAGCGCCATCTGGTATCGAAAACTATGCCATTTAATGAGAATATACGACCTTAGTTATCTTGACACTATGGACGCGTAAACAACGTTCTTTTGTTGTCGAATATTTTGTAAAAAAAAATGTGAAAGCGTAATCATGACTCAACACGTCTTTAAAACAGAATTTAAATTAAAACGCCACGAAAACCCTCCCAGCCGAAACCCAATTGTAAGATGGGTAAAAAACCTTCACGAATCCGGTAGTGTACTGGTCATGCCCTATCTTCGAGAACGCCAGAAACGATCAAAACCGTGTGCGCCGCCGTGAGCAAAAGTTTCCGTCGAACCATTCGTCGTCAAGCCGCTATCTTGAAAATTCCACGAACAATAGGGTACGGAGAATACTAAGAGAGATTTTAGATATGGATCCATATAAAATTCAGTTGGCCCAAGAATTTCTGCCTACTGATAAGCCGAGATTAGAATTTCGCGACAAACTTCTGCTCATGTTTGAATAAGGAGAAATCGATTTGGATAACGATTTTTTCAGCGATGAAGCTCATTTCGATTTAAACACATTTTTAACTATAAGAACATTAATACAAAATTGTGTAGAGTATAACCTAAATGTACGTATAGCATTTGTGTATTATGAAAAAGCCTTCGATACTGTTGAAATATGGGCAATATTGAAGTCACTATATGAATTGGGTTGGAGGAACATTATATTAATGTCATTAAAAATATATATACGAACATACGTCGATGAAAATAAAAATCACAGGCGATATACAATTGCAGATGGGAGTAAGACAGGGTGATACCGTATCGCCGAAACTGTTCATTGCTGTCCTAGAAGGTGTCTTCAGGAAATTGAAATGGAGCTCAATGGTTATCAGAATAAATGGGGAAGATTGAATAACTTGATGTTTTGCAGATGATATAGTCCTAATAGGTAATAATACTGATGAAATACAATTAATGATAAACGAACTTGACGCGCATTCTGTGAAAATAGGACTTAAAATAAATCTACAAAAAAAAAAAAATAACGATGAATACCGCGAAAGATACGGCAGTAACTGCAAATGGCGAAAAATTGATGCGTAAGTCGATACGTATACCTGGGACAGGAAAATGGATAAGAATAATATAATGCAGCTGGAAACTAAAAGAAGAATATCGTTCGCCTGGGTGGTATTTGGGAAATTAGAGAAACGTTTTTAAAAATAAAGAAATGCCGAATAGCCTTAAAAGTAAGCTGTACAATCCGTATGTGATGCCAGTCTTGACATACGGAGCTGAAACATGGAGCCTTACTAAAGGGACAGCTAGAAAGGAAAACCCAAACGGATCACGAGAGGATTATCCTTAGTATCTCGTAAGACGGTTACATGGATTAGGGAATGGACGAAATTGGTAGACGCAGTTGAGTGGATCGCCAGGCTAAAATGGAGATAGGCCGGACATTTGGCAAGACAAGAAGATGAAAGATGGACTAAACCGATATTACAGTGGTGGCCAATTGGCAGCCAACGTCCGCAAGGGAGTCCTACGACTAGGTGCCGAGATGATATTGTTAAATTTGCAGGAACAAATCGATCCGAACCGCTCAAAATAAAAGTTGTTGGAAAAGTTTGGGCGCCGCATATACCCAGCAGTGGGTTTATATAGGCATATCGTGATATATATATATATATATATATATATATATATATATATATATATATATATATATTGCAGAAAATGTATTCAAATATCTAACCCGCTCCGAACATTCCGCCAATATACGCATGTCTTTCGTCGAATCCTTTTTGAACTATCGCGTTTATAAATGCCGAACCATGAAACAACATACGTTCGTTAGGTTGACTGCTATTATCTTCGGCCACTTCCGCTCTTCGATGACAATAACGATCCCATAATTTCCTGTTCTGAACTTTTTGAATCTGCAAAAAAATATTACAATATAAACCAAAAATTAAAATTACAACTAATTCATTCGTTGTAAGGTAAACATTAATTAATAATTTACAAACGACGTACGAAAGCGCAAAAAATTACAAAATTGGAAAATTTTATTGAAATCTGATACCAAAGAAGAATGTAAAAAGTTACGTCGTTGCACCAGAAATTAAAAATACAGAAGTACACGAGGACATTAATGCGTTAATGAAAGACACTGCTTAATCAATATTATAAGACAAAATAACATGTAATTGGCATCTAATAAGAAATTATGGATATTACACAGAGATTAATAAAAGAACAGAAGAAGACTACGAAAAAAGTATATCTCGCAAATACTGGAAGTTACAAAAATAGATGAACAATTACTAAATAACGAAATAGAATATCCGGATTAGATTCTGAGGAGTAGCCATTGTTCCAAATGATCAACCACTAACAGAAAGATCGAGAAATAAATGCGATATATATTATGCTGGAACATTATTGAAAATGAAACGTAAAAAAAAAAAACACTAAGGAAATTTATAAAAAAACTTCACAAATTTTCGAGAATTTAAAAAATTAACACTTCGTTGTTAAAATGCCGTAAATAAGAATACTTTATTTTTTATCAAAAAGCATATTAACGTTTCCTTTCTAACACATATTGAAAATAAAATTAATAAAACAAAAATATACTTTAAGCGGTATTACAATTATATTTATGAACGCAGGCGAAATTAGTCGACCGTGTTTATAAATACAATTGTAATCCCCTTTCCACCCTGATTGGGTAGATTCTAGCGTATGCAAGGAAAAATCATACCTTATTTCTATCTAATATCGAACATAAATTTATAAATAGGTAATGCGGCGGACAATTTTTACTTTTCTTAAAAAAAGATTTTAAAATAACAGGCCTTTGAAATTTTAATCATTTCTACATAAAATCGAGATTTGGCATTGTGGCGGTAGTTTTTTAGCATTCTAGCGGTAGTTTAGCGGTCGACTTCTGACAATATTTTATTTTAAAAATTATTTTATGTAAAAACAATGTTTACAAATTATTTTGTTAAAATAAGAACAAAATTATTAATTTTAAACATAATTTTGTTAATAAACCTTTCATAGAACTTTCAGTTTTATTTTAGTATAAAAATTATTCATAAATAACCGTGAAGTATTTGTTATATTTCCTCCATGAACGTTTGTTCGGAATCATATTTCCGGCGTTACGTTCTTGGTTGCTATTGAATTGTTCATTATTCGTTTTTGTTTTCGTCGTTTAAAAAGTTATTCTTTGTTTTACACGGGAAATGAATAGTGTTCGATATCAGGTTAGGTTTGAGTTGTATCAAATATTAAGCTGATAGGAATAGATCGATACTTCACTTTGATCGTGCACAACAGGCCGAGAAGCGATATTGACGAAGTAGAATTAAATATTTTTCAGAGGTAAAATCGTTATATTTTCAAATGTAGTTATTAACTCTGACGGGAAGTAACAGTTTTGTAAGATTCGTTATAATAGATAGCGGCACTATCGAAATTTACAGTTAAGATGTAGTTTTCGAAATTTTGATTTTCTCGAAAAATTTCACTTTCCGCAAATTTGTTTTTTATTAATAGTCATTTTTATCGAATAGTAATTTTTGAAAAAAAATCGCGTTTTTTTGACACTCTTTTAAAGGCTGGAATCTTCCCTTCCGTTTTTGTTTCAACTTATTTATATAAATTAAACTGTATTCGAATGTCTAGAATGTAATAAAAAAAAAAAATAGGCCCCTAAATTTTATTACAAAATGAAAAGAACTAAACATAATCGAGATGTTTAAACAATTATTTCTAAACACCGTAAGTGAGAAAATTTATCTCCCGAAATTTACTCGGACAGCATTAAAATTCGTTTACAGAGCATTTTAGATTTTTTTTTTTTAAACTGTTTATAGACTCACTCGTATAACATTATATCGACTGAAAGTTCCGCCACAATTATCGCGATGTTCCCTGATCGTCGATTGAAGTTCTTGATCTACGGCGATATATTCTTTATCATCGTGTAACAGATCAATTAATAATGTACCGGGACTGCTATTAGTACCGAATCCTGTCATACCTGTCATTATTATTATTATTAATATATAAATAATTTAAAGTCGTATAACTTATTTAATTTGACACTATATTTTCAAATAATTATAAGAATAACAATAAATAAATAAACGAAGTTAAAACCAAGCTAAACGAAAAATGTTATTCAATTTAATAAATAAATGTTTTTCAAAATTAGAAAAAAAAACACATAATTACTGTATTTTTTCGCGTATTTTTTTTTAAAAATATCATCTTGGCGCATATTACAATATTTGGTTTGTAGAATTCAAAAAAGACATCCGATCTCCTTACAGGGGACGATAATAATGTTATCGTATACATAATGATAATAATGAATTGACGATATTTATCGAAGAGCGTTATCATATTGTAAACAATTACCCGGTTGAGATAACATTTTTTCTATTCCTTTAATTAATTTATGTCTATATCCGTAAGCGCTAACGCCTATCTGTTTGAGATCTTCGTGACCCATTTCGGCTAATATATCGAGGGTTATCTGCTCCCGTTCAAACAAATCTAGTAAATGTTCCAAGCCTAAACTGAAAGAGATTATTCGATAAGTGGAATTAGTAAACATTCGATACGTAAATATTAAGGCTTGTCGATTTTTAATAATTCCCTATTGCGAAATATTGCAAACAAAAATCGAATTGAAACAAATTTTAAAAAATTATAATGATCAATTTAGTCGTTGCCGATGAGATTCGAACTCCGATCGTGCAAACAGAATGTTAATTATCACTATGCCATGAAATCCTTTTGACCATACTAAAACTGCATAAATTTAATACAAATTGTAATTTGTGAAAGAATGTTATATGTAAGGTAAAATAAATCGCATAAATACGGTAAATCGGTCTTAATTTATACTTTCGTTGTAGTATATTTATTAAGACAAACCTTAGATTTGCAGATGATACAACATTAGTAGCTGCGAATATGGATGAAATGGAAAAACTCCTGAATAAACTGAAAGATATCAGCTCAGAAATAAAAATAAAACAAAAATAATGATAATGTAAACGTAATAACATACGATAAAAGGACATTAACCGGCTATGAAAATGTTGGAAGCTTTGTATATCTAGGATCACTTATAGAAAATAAAGGCGGCTCTCAAGCCGAAATAAAACGGCGGATCGAAATTGCCAAAAGTGCCATGTTGAAACTGAACATCTGGAAGGATAACTCCATTACGAAAAGCGTGAAAATACAGCTTGTCCAAACGCTTATATTTTCCATCATGTTATATGCGGCGGAGACATGGACAATAAAGAAAATGGACAGCTTTGAAACATGGTGCTAATTCCTCGGACGGCAAGGCGTACAAACGAATCGGTGTTAAAAGAAATTGGCGTTCCGGTGAGGCTGTCAGCGATTGTCGTAAATAGAGTGCTGAAATTCTTCGGTCACCAAGAAGGTATGGGAAGCACCATGATTATGGGAAAAGTTAAGGGAAAGCGACAATCCGGGCGTACACCAATGAGATGGACGGATATTATAATGAAAACGACAGGCCTGTCTTTCGTCGAATGCGTACACCAAGTAGTGGATAGAGATGAGTGGC
Source organism: Coronaproctus castanopsis (assembly GCA_032883995.1). Classification (NCBI taxonomy): domain Eukaryota; kingdom Metazoa; phylum Arthropoda; class Insecta; order Hemiptera; family Monophlebidae; genus Coronaproctus; species Coronaproctus castanopsis. The sequence continues at coordinate 103,943,061 of CM065053.1, read as the reverse complement.
GGAAAATTACAAAATAAGGGACCGATTGTTAATCACGATACCCTATTTAGGGTGACGACTATACATGATGAATATATATTAAGAACATCGTGAAATTCATTGCAATTTATTTTTGCGTATTTTTTTTCTCCTTTTCCATTTTTTTTTTCTAACACAAAAATCTGTGTGTTTTATATGCATATATTATTCGCTTATCTGTATAATATATTATTATTATGTACTTCCTACCAAATTGTACGATTTATGTCATTATAACTTATTATTGGAATAGTAAAATTAGTATTACGAAATAAATCGATCACTCTTTATAGTTTTAAATTCTCGTTTTAACTTGAAAATAACAAAATTAAAAGAAACGAACGCATTTAATAATAATAATAATAATGAAAAGAAAACATCGAAGTAATAATTCTTTTTCACTACCTCGAGAGAAATCCTGGAATGGTGGTAATAGCAGAAGTACTCGGCAATGAACCCTCGACATTTCCATAGAGACAGGAAGCTGAACAACCATCACCCCGAAATGTAGGAATTGGCAGTGACACTGACGCACCTGACGGCATTAACACCGTTTCTTTCTGCGAGGAAACATTTTGAACTTGAACAACCGCCGCAGACTGATGAGACGCCATAGCATCTTGAAGCAGCGATCTTACGTCTTCGGCGCTAGCCAAATCCAAAGGAGTTTGTCCTTCTTGATTTTTCAGAAAAGGATCAGCACCGTGCGCTAACTATAATTCGTTACAGAGAACATTCGTATTGATTAAAACGAAAAATTTAATCTTCGCCATAAATAATCGTTGTAATCTGGACGTATTGCCGCTTCTGACTATCAAATATTATTCGTATTTATTGATTTCTTTAAAATATAATACCGAAACAACAGAAAACATTGCGAAGATTGTATGTTTCTTTAAAAAAAAAACAAAAATAAAATAAATAAATAAACGCGATAATTAAAAATATTTGAAAAACGTATAAAAAGTAATGAGTTATGATTTATCATTGTACAATCAGTAGTCAGCACGTCGAAGCGAAAATGTAAGTTGAAGAATTACTTCTGTAAATTGATAATCGGTAGCCGTACTCTAGAATTACATGATAATATTTACGTTAAAATCATAATACCGAATAATTATCGTAATACCAGCTTGTGAAACGTTAGTATACTGGAAAAAGATAAGGTTAACATTCAAAATGTGATAACAATTTAAAAAATAAGAAATATTTAAAAAAAAAAAAAAAAAACAAGTTTCGAAGGCGGGTGCAAATTATGCTCGGTTCATCAAATGTATAATTTTAAAATTGCAATGAAGATATACAGAGAAAAAAGAAACGCGAATAATGTAATTAAATATATAAGAAAGAAAGAACGTATATTTGTATATGTTTATCAGAGAATTAAATACATACACATAAGTGAAGATTAATGTATCCGTACAAGAGTAGTTCTCATACCAGAACTACATATAATACGATTATTAACAAAAAGCAAAAGTTACGAATTAAAGTACATTGGATTACAGAAAAAAATTGCTAACAAAGGCATACAATCTGTTATATATACGCATAGATATATAATAAGTAGCAGGGAAGTAAATTGTTATAAATAAAATTGTAGAAAGCGTGTATCAACGAGAAAACCTCTAATGAAGTTAATGTAAAGTATAGTAAATCACTTAATAAAGCAGATTATTCTTCAGTCTTCTATATTTGTATTTTTAACATCTTAATGATAATGATACGTAGTTATAGTTTACTATTGCTCTGTCAGCGATAAGCTGATATAAATGAATTACTGACGCATGGTGCTGTAGTAATTTTTGGAATATATCTTGTATCCAGAATAAATGTAATATATCACGCACTTTTTTTTTTTAATTTTGGTATATAGTATAATTCGAAAATAGTCATTTTGGAATATTTGAAGCTTTTTGTATAGAGTTATTCCAAACAGGACATGTATATATATATATATATATATATAAGCACTGAGCGAATAAATGATTTATATAAGATTAGTTCATTTTTTATTGAATAGGGTAAATAAGGATTCGCTCTTGCTTTGTTTATATTAATGATATATACGAATTTCAAAATTCATTATTTTGTTCAAGATAACACATCTAAGTATTTAACGGTGCGCACACATATAATTATGTTGTATAGTATAATGACAAACTTTAGTCTGTAAAAGATAATATATTCTATTTTATTATCGTTATTAGAAGTATTTGCATTTATATGCGTGACGTCTCTATTATCGTCAGTAATTATATTGTTACAGTATTATTATTAATATTGTAAAGATCCAAATTGAGTAACTAACACGATACAATCATTGTTAGGTCCGATTCGAATCATTATTTCATCTTGTAGCAAATATTCGTTCTTGATGTTTTTAAAATGTCGTATTGTTAGATACAATTTTAATTTTTCACAGTTGATCGCCGTACGTCCACCATTTTTTTCGGTGTAAATCATGTACAAAAACAAAAAAATTGACATGGTTTACACCAAAAAAAAAATTGCGAACGCATAATATTATTTCTACAAAACTGATTATTTTTCCCGATAAAAATAATATTTTCTTTTGACACATTTGCAGATGCTACAATTAAAAACGTATTTAATTCGAACTGCTGAGTGTTTTCTTATTTCAAAACTCGTAGCCAGCTAGCTTATTTTCTAAATTGTAGGGAAAAAATACAATTTACTAACAAGAAGTTAGTACAATCGGGTTACTCGTTTTAAATAATTAACTATTATTTTTCAAATGCACATTGAGTAAAAACGAAATTTTATAAATACCATCTATAAAATATTAACGAAAATTGACGTTTTCTTTCATGGTGATTTTTTTTGCCTAGTTTTTCAACTTTGGACAGTCGTTTTAAATACGTAGACATCTATATTAACATTCTTTATAAGTTGATATATAAGTGTAGATACATTCTCGAGACGAGGAATTTATTACTATTTGTATAACACTTTTGCAAAAATTATCTTCCTTTCGGACGAACTTGTCACGAATGTTCTATTGAGCTTTCTAAATTACAATATGAATACCGTTTTTATGTAGTCCTTCTCTATATTCTTGTCTACGTACCATGAATTCTTATCGACTGCCTATTTTACTTATAGGTTTTCATTTTTTTTTTTTTTGTGTTTCTGCTGTATACATTTTTTCCCATCGTTGATATAACCGATTGTTAATAACTGTAATATAATCTTCCCAGTTTTGCTCTATCTGTTTACGTTCAGATAGGGCATCAACTGTCTCGTTTCCATAAAGTTCAACGTGTCCTGCAATCCGCTTAAAAATTATTTTGGTATTTAACTTTTTAAGTTTATTTACTAGTTTCCTAATTTTTATTTTTATGTTACTAACATTTTTTCGGATCAATGGTTTTTAATTTACTTACCGCTGAAAAATGTCGCTATTGAAATATTTTAGTCTCTACTTTTTTCATGTAGTTCAACGCCTACATTATTGCGTTACGTCCGAAAAGACTAATGTGATGATGAGAATGATAAAAAAAATTTTCTCGTCCAGTGAAAATCGATTACTTATTCAAATTACATTAATATAATCGTCTTTATTTAACAATATCGATTGTCACGACACTATGTTAAACATATAATTAGACTTACTAATAAAGCGCTTAGTTGGGTCCGACCTTTTTGAGCTGCTTCGTGCAACGGTGTAAATCCCCATTTATCGGTCGCATTTACCACCGTATTATATTTGATAAGAAGAGCCGCTATATCTAAATGTCCGTACGAAGATGCGTTATGCAACGGTATAAGGCCACCTTTATCTTGAGCGTTAACATCGGCTCCATTTTCCAATAAATATTCCGCCACTTCGATATTATTGTAACCGGCTTTAAGAAAAAAATTAATAAATCTTATATAATTGTATTTATATTATTTTCAAAATTTTGTAATTAATTATAATAATTTTCAACGCAGTTCATTATCACATTTTCTGCAATTTTAAAAATACAAAAAATATTGAATTCATCATCGATACTAGCGCTGCAATCGGTAACATTGGATATCAATCGTACAATATTGGGATTAACGTTTATTTATATTAAACGTTAAAGTTTGAAAGAAGTCTAATTTATTTAAAAGAAAAAGAATTTCGTACTTTAATTATGCGCACCGCTTTTAATAAGTATATTTAGTCATTTTAAATTGAATATCCGATAATAAATTACAGGTTTTTTGTTTTGCTTTTGTTGGTTTAGTAAATTCGGAAACACGGTTTCAAAAATTGATTTTTTGTTTTAAACTTTTGAGTTCCGGTGAACTTTTTTTTCGTTAGTAGAGTCGTTTTTACACAGATGTAATATGTGTACCAAGAATGGTAAATTTCTCGCCCGCTAATTTATATTTTGCTGTAACCGTTTAAACGATTTTATTCGTAATCGACTATGAGCAAATCTAATAGTGATATTAATAATGTTCGGGGTACAAGAAGTGTTCATTCATAATTTTAGTCGAAATTTTTCTTTTGTCGAGATATCTTATTACATTCGTAGGTAAACGAACAGAAAATAATTTTTAAAAAAATTGAGAGCTCCGATCAAAATTAATATTATCAATGTGTTGTGAAAAATCATCAGACTAATATATAAAAAATAAAAAAAGTAAAATTAAAAATGACGCACCAGCCAAGTGTAAAGGAGTAGAATTCCGACCTTGCATATCTCGACAATTCATGTTCTCCGCTGTGAGCAATTTTTGTATACGCGCCAGATTACCTTTTTTAGCTGCATCCAAAACGGCTGCATTTCCGCGTAATAAGTCCGCTACATCGTCATCTCCTTCTTTAACTAAATCTAAAGGCGTAGCTCCATCCCGGTTCTTTTTAGAAGCATCTGCTCCGTGCTATAGAAATGATTAGAACTTCGAGTGAACTTTTTTTTTTTTTATCGGTACGAAATATTGACAATTCAATTTTTATAGCGTTGTAAATACGCCTAAGCTTTACGAATTCACACGAAGTGAACTAATAAACAAAGCTCAATTTTTCGACTCTCCGGTTAAATTTTTTCCATGAAAATATTTCAAAACTAGTAATAATCTTTTATTGCCGCTAATACAATATTTAAAAACAAACAAAAAAACGAATTTCTAGCGGAATAATCCCAATTGCGCCAAACTATATACCTTTTAATTTTCTATTCGAAAATCAAAAAAATTTGTAAAAACTAGAATCTTACGCCTACTACAAAATTAATACGCATGTTATATTTGTCAACATTAAAATGAATCACGCGTATAAAAAAATTAAATAAATAATACCTGCAACAGCAACTTTACAATATCGTATTTGCCTTTAGCAGCTGCTTCGTGCAAAGGAGTGAATTTCCACAGATCAGCTACGTTAACGTTGGCGCCGTGTTTTACTAACATTTCAGTTACTTCGTAATGACCGTAGGAACAAGCATTATGCAACGGCACCAGACCTCTACAACGTCGATTAATTAATACGCGTATACAGTTAAAAAGAGTTAATTTAAAGTCGTTATCGTTTAAAAAATTAATCGAACGTAAATACGAAATTAAATAATGCATTATGGACCAAGAGCGGCTTCTAGTGTGAAAGTTTCATGTAGACGATCCAGTAGCGACAAGTGTATCGGCTAGAGGAAGTGGTCAGGCAGCTTGGAAACTGCCTACAAAACTCCACATTCCTCAGAATGGTTGGTTTAATCTTGGCGATTTGAGGCCGCCTGTATAAATATGTCTCACTTGCTGTCCAAGCAGCAAAAACCCCGCTGCCTTGCGATTAGGATCTTTATCCAATGGCTAAGGGAGTAAACACTGACAAAAAATCCGGTGGAAGGCAACGGAAAACCATTACTGTACATCCTGGAAAAATATGGTAAGTCAAGATAAAAATAAATATGCTGCACCTGTGGGACATTCCTTAAAAAGTATGTCAGGTAATAGGCGGTCTTCTGTAGCAATGCAATTTGAGTTGAGTCCCCACATACCCACGAGAAGAATCGTATCGTAAATCCTAGAATCCCTAGTGAAGTTACTAATGTAAAATATCAGACTTATCATTTCGGTATCATCAGAAGCGAAAAATATGAAATAATCCAGATGATAATACAAGGAAAGATGGAAGAGACGAGAAGTCCTGGAAGAAGGACAACAGATTGGCTGTAAAATATTATAAACTGGACAAAACAAGTCTTCTCTACAGCAATTACTGACAGATTTAAAACAGCGCAAAGTCTGATCGACCGATTAGTGATAGCCTACGCTCTGTGAAAAGTATAGCACAATGATGATGATGATGATTATGTAAGGTTGCAATGTTTTTTGAAATTACAATATAGATAGGTAGATAAAAAGTATATTTACAAAAGAAATATATATTACCCCCCCAATTGCAATCACACAACGTATTCCGAACACAGTTCTTAATACTAAATTAGAAATATACCCAGTTGCTCATCTAGAAATAAAAAAAACTACAAAACCTGCATATTGATCATAAAGTTACCAGTAATTTTTAAACTTATAAATATTAACGCTAAGATAAACAATATATTTTATGCTTATTATATAAATTTTGAACAGAAAATAGTGTCAGCTTTGCATCATAATAGAGTGCGTTTAATCCTTTTGTGTTTGTAGCGTTTATAATTTAATCGCAAACATATACGTGTGTAATCTCGTTAATTAAACATATTTACTACGAAAACATTCACATATTACCCTTTGTCTTTTGCGTGTACATCTGCTCCATGCGAAAGAAGATATTCGACTACCGAAACTCTATTATAACCGGCAGCAAAATGTAAAGGTGTTGAATGCCTATTAACACACAAAAATTAAACATAAAAAATATATTTTTTTTGTCGTTTTTTAAAACATGATTGAAAATAAACAATTAATTACCTTTTTTTTTCTGTTAGATTATATCAATTGGTGCATATTTTTTATTTAATTACAGTGACGACTTTATATAAATGTTAACTATACATCAGTCCGACAATTATTTGATAAAATTATTGTTCGATAACTTTTTCCTCATTTAAACCAAACTTTTCAACATCAAATACTGTTACTCATTCCGCACACTTGATAGACTCTAATTTTATTTTTCGATTCGTATTCTACACACACACACACACACACACACACACACACACACACACACACACACACACATTTGGTTTGATTTATTTAAACTAACCTTCAACTGAAAATAAAACAAAAATTGGAGCGATATGAAAGAATCAGTTATTAAATTGAGAAATAACACAAGCGCTAAATAAGTACATTTTATCTCCAATTTTGAGTTATCGTACTTGCAAAAACTAAAAAGCACTAACCTGCCGTCGAGATCTCTACAGTTAACAATATGAGGATAAATTGTTAGTAATCTTTGCACTTGATCACAATCACCAGCTTTTGAAGCCTCCAGTAACTGCGTTTCCAGGTCAACCATTTCTGGCGGTTCTTTAATGAAACAATGTATAAATTGTTAAAATTAATAACTACAATCTGGACGGTGTTACATTATGTTTTTCTTCCATTTAATTTTCACGATTTTAAATATTGTAAAATTTCGCCATTATTTTCTTTAGATATTAAGTTCGAAAGTACTTAAAATCATTTTTTCTAATATAAAAATTAAAAATAGCGCATAGTTTACACAATATTAATAAAGAAAATATTTCAATTTTGAATATATATATATACAAAAATTACCTTGTAAAATGGATTTAATATTTTCAGTAGCTAACTGTAAAGCTGTATAACCTTGCAGAGAAGTAATAGAATCATCTACGTGGTAACTTAAAAGAATATGACAAGCCTGTTCATTCCCATCTCTCGCAGCTCTGTGAAGTGCTAAAATGAAACACGTATACCAACAAAAAACAAGGTCATTACAAACTTAAATAACAAGCAAATGTTAAGATTACAACATATAACAAATACGTTAACGAGAAAGCAAAACGTACCTGTCTGTCCAAAGGCATCTAAGGTATTTACTTTTGCGCCCATTCTTAGCAAGGAATCCATCAAATCGTAGTGAGACATATCACACGAAATATGTAAAGGAGTTAAGAACTCTTTATTTGGTTCGTTCAAGAGAGCACCCTTACGAACAAGCAATTCGAACACTTGTTTTCTTTTAGGATAAGGCGAAGCAGCTACGACGTGCTATTTTTATACAATGTAATAAAAAAATTACACTCATTTCGTCATATATTAAAAATTGTACACTTCAAAATATAATCTATCAAAATAGTGTTCATTAAACTATACTCACCAGAGGACAGTTACCATTGTAAGGGTGTTTAAAATTTACCGTATCTGCAGTTAAATATTTTTTAACTCTTGACGGATCTGCAATCCGGCAAGCATCGAGCAGACAATGTCCCTTATATTCGACTGTTAACAAAATTTTAAAAACTTATGAATATCTTGAAAACAAAAATAATAATACGTAACATCATTAGAAACGGAATACTCACGCGACAATTTTTCTTGAAGTTCACGCGTTGGTGCAACATCAATGGCGGATTTAGAATGGCAGTTAAGAAGAGTTGGATCAGCTCCTTCACTTAAAAGCAGGGAACATACTTCTACGCGAGATTTAGACGCAGCTTCGTGCAGAGGTGTAAACTGCCATAAGTCCATGGCATTCACGTTCGCGCCATGTTTTATAAGCATTTCAGTTACTTCAAAATGACCATACGAACATGCATTATGTAAAGGCACTAAACCACTAAAATTAAACACAAACTTGTAATAAGTATATTTAAAGCATTTATTATATATAAAGAAGATACTAATTGAAACGCTAATATTTTCGATAGTGGGCTACGTATTTGAATTATGGACGATAAACAAAACTTTACGTCGTAAGTTAGGAGCGTTCGAAATTATCTGTTACAGAAGAAGAAGAAGAAGAATACAGTGGACTGCACATCGATCTAATACAACAATTTTGGCAGATCTGGGAATAGAGAAAAAGGATAGACTTGTACAGAAGATAAAAAGAAGTGCTCTCAAATTTTTCGGTCATCTTATACGCCGAAATGGATTGGAAAAGACGGTAGTACAAGGAAAAAGAAATAGAGGACAACCGCCCACTCGATACATCGACTATACATACAACAAGGATATCATCGACACATCAACTGATCGAAACGGCCCAGAATCGGAATGAATGGCGGAAAATGGTTTAAAAATGTTTATGATGGTCACGACGTCTGAAAAAAGACAACGACGATGAAGAAGAAATATTTTTCTTTATTCGAAAAATAATAAAAATTAGCATAAATGTCATTTGTGCGCGTTAGGTTATTCTATCGGTTAATTTAATACGAACAATATAAAATTTATGTTTTTTGGTATACAATAATATAAAATTCATGATTTTTGGTTAGCAACATACACATATAAATATACATACTCAAATTCACGAATATACATATGAAGGCATCTACAATGCCTTTCTAAATATACATACAAAATCATACGCAGTTATACTTATTTGTTTGCGCATTAAAGTTAACTGTCTTCTTTTTTTTACTAATCTAAATACGAGTATAGAATGTCGCACGTCAGAAATCATGTTACAAAAGAAATTGATTCCGAAATCAAAGATACAATGCTGCGCAAATATATACAAGGAATTGTTAATTTGTGAAGATATAATAGGGGCACGAAATGAAACACGGTAAAAAACATTCGTAATTCACCAACAACTTCTACATATTTATAAACATTATTCAGAGATAAACAGTCATTTGTATAGTAGAATAGTATTTTCATTCCGCAATTTATAAAACTTTATTGAATTTTAATTTAAAATAATTTAAAGGTATTAACATAAAAAAAAACACGTATGAGCAACCTAAAGAAGCCAAAACCCTATAAGGAAATGTGATGGTAGCTGGGTTCATAGTGAAGGAGAAAAGGCAGAGGAATTTGCTAAACATTTTTCCAACACCTTTACTCCAAATCATGGTGATAATTTTTCAATAACTTTAATGTTTTATTAAGCCAGCATCAAAATTCATGAACCACAAAAAAGTTCCTGGTTATGATTTTGTAAAAGGAATTACCGCGTAAAGGACTACTATTTCTAACATATATGTTCAACGATATGTTGAGATTAACTTGCTATCCTGCACAGTTAAAATTTTCGCAGATTGTAGTTATATTATACTGACCTATTTAGCTATTACTAGTGATATCTAAATTATTCGAAATCCTGTTGCTAAAAAGAGTTTATCCCTTCGTTGAAGAACACCAAATTATACCATTTCATCAATATGGATTTAGTGCTAAACACTCTACAGTTCTACAGGTACATGGGGTAGTATATAAAATCAGATTTAGAAACGAAAAGGTTTTGTCGTGCCGTATTTTTAGATATAAGTCAGGCTTTTGATAAAGTACGGCATGACGACTTATTGTACAAAATTAATAAGATATTTCCAAACCATCATTATGATTTGTTCTCGTCATATCTAGATGAAAGGTACTACTGAATCAAATGTGGTGATGAACTATCCAACATACATCCGATAAAAGCAGGCGTTCCACAGGGAAATGTCTTGGGGTCATTATTGTATCTTATTTTTACAGTGGATGTACCTGTTGATGATATGTCCTTAATAGCGACTTTGCTGATGATACCGCACTCTAGAGTTCAGATATAAGTCAAACAAACGCAAATCATAACTTTCAAAGAGCGGTGGATAAAATCATGCCATGGGGCAAGAAATGGTGAATTAAAATAAATCAACACATATTGTATTCTCAAATCGTCAAGAGCCATTAAACATCAAAATAGATAACAAGATTGTACCCTTTAAAAAATATATTAAATACATAGGCTTGTACTTAGATCAAAAGTTAACATAGTGGAAGCATATTAATTCAAAAAGGGCTGAACTCAGAATCAAAACTAAAAAGATGTATTGGTTAATAGGAATCCAATCCCAAGTTACCTTAAAGAACAAACTACTATTGGAGAACTAAGTCATTTTCCTTGAAATAAGAATGAAAATTATGTAAATTATTGAAACATAAGATACGAATATGGGAACTAGTCATTGGACTATGTACACTTCACGACATGATCTTTTACTATATCATCTACTGATAGCCCACTGGTTACGAATAGATTAAAAAAAAATCTGAAATTGATTCCGTAAACACATAAATTATAAATACCCTTTATCTTTAGCATGAACATCTGCACCGTGTTGAAGCAATAACTGTACAACACGTATCCTGTTATAGCCGGAAGCTAAATGCAATGGTGTTGAACGACGTCCGTCACTGGCGTGGCAGTTAACATTTAAAGGATTCAAAAGAGTAGATAATTTATCTTCAGCGCCCGAACGAGCTGCTTCTAATAATTCTTCTTTGCGATATTCGCCGTTTAGAACTGCCCGAGTTCCTGCATCCGCTAATTCTATAGCTGTTTTACCTTCCGTATTCCGAATACTTATGTCCGCACCATGTTGAAGCAAAGCTATATAAAAACAAACTCCGTTTGGTGAATATACTTAAAAAACACGTTTCGTACAATCTCATAAAAACAAACAAACAGATAGAAGCAAATAGTTCATTACCGATGCAAACGTCAATCTTTCCTTTAATAGCTGCTTCATGAAGAGGTGTATAATTCCAATTATCTCTAACATTAGGATTTGCACCGGCTTCTAAAAGTAGCTTAACTACATCCGCGTGACCAAAAGAACATGCATTATGTAATGGATGCAGGCCACCATCGTCTCTTGCGTGTATAGCTGCCCCCGCTGATAACAAATACTCTACTACATCCCGTCTACCATAACCTACAGATAGAACGTACAATTAGTTAATGTAAATAATTTCAAAGAACATTTTAAACTTGTTTTCCTTAAAAGTACGATTTTCGAAAATAAATATGTAATAAATGCCAAAAATAGAATCGTTTCAAATTTTATAATAATAAATTAATGAGATTTACTTTGTACAAATCTATCGATAATGTTGTTTTGAACGCGGAAGTAATATTTATTCGAAAGTCATTATTACTTTAAAAGTAAAAAATCTATAATTACAGCTTTACATTTATTATTTTGACGCGTTTTATTTACTATGTACTATAATATGAAGAAATATTAACCTGCTGCGAAGTGCAAAGGAGTAGATTTACGTCCGGCTGTGTCTCTAGCATTGACGGATTGCGAATTAACAATTCTTTTAACTTTTACAATATCGCCAGTTTTGCAAGCTTCGAATAATCCTCTTAACGGATCGTTATTAGTAACAATTGGCAGTGAATCGTTTGAAGTTGAATATAATGGTCGACGATTAGTCATTGTCATCGAATAACGTAGATACAGTATTACACTACAATTTATAAAGCGAAAAATAAAATTTTGTTAGGTAAACTACGAACATTTTTAAACGATTTTACTAATCTAATACGAATTATCGTTAAACACACCGCGACTAAGAAATACATTCGCATTTGTAAAATACTGAAATGTAAATATTCCTAATCCTAACATAGTCTTTAAACAGCTGATGATTTCGACTCCATCGATTTCGACCGTTTGAAAAAGAATATTATTGGAGATAAATAATTATTTTTCGTCCGTTATTCGTCATTATTTTCCGTTTTAAATACTATCGTAATTAAAATTAGACGTAAAATTTGGAAAATTTTTAAAAGGACGTATCATTAAATTCGCAATCTACTTTTAAAAGAAAACTAAAATTTCCGTTCATGATCGAACGGTTTTATAAGCGATCTTTTTAATTTAAAATTTTTGGTGGAATCGCTTTTTTTTATTATGGTGTAGAGGAAACCACAAATGGAAGTAACATATTTCGTATTTGTAAATAAGGCGACACTGTAAATTAAATTAATTTTTTCGGTAAGATGTTATAAATAGAATCTAGTAGAAGTAACGTGTTTTTTATATTTTATTGAGGGAACGAGCAAATATCAATGTTATTTTAAGTATATATACGGGTTATTCGCGTATTATTTTCATTTCGTGTTATATATCGTATATGCATGGGAAATAAAAATGACAACAAGATTTGTTGGAAAGGCTAAACCTTGTTATTGTTATAATAAGGAAGTATTTCAGTTATTTAATCCGGTCGAAAATTATCTCGTCTGGAGATACATTTTACGCAAGTGTATAAAAACAAATGTGTGCTATAAAGAAAATTGTTCTAGTTTCACAACTTTTTATTCTAGCGCTCAGGAATTTGACTTCGATAATTTTTTTCTGACACATTATCAGTAAGTCGTCAGCGGAACGATGTAATAGAATAAGGTGATAATTGATAATGTAAATTGTAAAATAAATATTCCTAATATAATTTTAACCTTCAAATTAAATTTTAGTGCTTTTTACTTTTCCGTTTTTGCTGTATATTACCGTGTTTGTAATCACTTTTCAGGATACCAAAATTTACCAATGCAACTGCATCTAAATTATCTCGTTTTAGTTCTTTCATTTTATTTGTGTAATTTGGAAATAGCCAATCTATATTATAAAAATCCGTCTGATTTTGTGTTATAGTATGATATTATTTATATCACATATAAATGTATTTTTATCTTGTTCTCAGTGAAATATATAAGTAACATAAAAACGAGTTTTTCATATAGTGGTACTACATCAAATATGAAAATTTCCGAAACTACAAAAATAATTTTTCAAAGATTTACTAGCAAAGCATATTCCATAGTAAGGAGGCGTTACAGTTAAATAATTTAAGTGTTTTAAATTATTTCAATTGTATATACATTTTTATTGTTTAATCGATAAATAATTATTTGAAAAGTATCTAACGTTATTAGTTGTTGTTCTACCATTTTAGAAATTGTTCTTTATTAAAATTAAAATATTTCTTTTTATCGCGTGCTTCTAATTGTACAAAAAAGATGTAATAATTTTAGTTCGCGCTTGAAAATGACGTAACTGTCGAAAAGCTTCGCGATTAAAAACTTTTAGTGATTGTGTTATATTTTGTTTGTTTATAATTCTAATTGTACACTTAAATAATAGTTTTTCTCGTCGCTTTTCCAAACAAGTTAAACTGGTTCTCAATTTTTCACACATGAATGATACTTTCTAAATTTATTATGCTCTAAAAATTGCCCCATATGTGTAGTTAATTTTTATCATAAGAATTGCTTATGTTTTAATGTTTTAACAATATAATGAATTGTGATAAGTACCGTATTTAACGAGCTGTATGTGAATGATGTAAAATGTATTAAACTTTAACCTCTTACAATTTACAAGTTCTAAGTAATGAAACTAATTTTCGCTATAGGCTTATGTAAAATATTTAATTATAATAATATTAAAACAATACGATTTTGATTAACAAAACAAAATTTGTATGCAGGATTAATTTATCACTAACCTTTAATTTATATCTAATGTATGGAATTCAGTTGAATATAGTATATTGTTTTGAATGAGATGTGGTATTAATGAGAAAAGAATAGGAATATAATTATTTACATGATATATAGGCGAAAGAAGCTACAGAACCTGATGCAGCGGTTATTTACCTGTCTTTAGGAGATACTGCAAAAGCGATGATGCGGAAATACATGTATTACTGAAAGCATTCCACAACAGTACATAGCAGCAGTTACTACACCAGTCGGATGACCGAGCGCTGTGTGACTAGAAATTTGAAAATTTTGGAATATGTAAGTGTATTGGAATTATTTTGTGTTGCCTATAATAATGAATATCAGTGATTAATACATTCAACTTCGTTACTTATTTTTCGTTCCTGAAATTAAAGAATACTTCTGATTTTTATTCTTTTTGTTCCAAAAGGCATTTCTGTTTTTTAAATCTTCGTGAATTGTATATATTTTTATTTTAAAAAAGGGTTTTTGGTAATGAAGGATAAAACGTTTTGAAGTTAAGTCATAACTGTAATAAATATAAACGAACACATTGGTGTAATTTAAAATTTAAATTTCTGGGTTGCTAATAAAAAATGTTTTTTTTAATGTTAAATGAACATTTCATTATTTTCAATATTATTGTGCGGGAGGAATAAAAATACATTTTCTATTGTTAACTATTAAATTTTATTTTATTATTTTGGTTATTTATCTTGGCTTAATCTGTATATCGAAGTGCTAATGTTGCACTTTCAACTTTACAGATTAAAAATTTCCTTTCAAAAAGATTTACATGAACGTTTTCATTTTTCGGCTCTTCGTGTTACATAAATTTTCATAGTGTGATCAGGTTATTTTTATTTTTGTTTCCAATTATTTTTGAAATATTTTAGAGGATCTTGTATGTAAAATTAGTTTTGCGTTTATCTAATTCTCGTCTATTTTCCTTTAACCAGCTAGTTAGCCTGGTTTTTTCCCCATTATTACTGAATTTATTAACGACACATATTAACCATCATAAAATAAATTTCAAGAAACTTATTCATAATGAAGACTTCGGATTAATTTTAAAAATTATATATTTATTAATTTTAAAAATTATATATTTATTAATTTTAAAAATTATATATTTTAAAATTAAATTGTAATATTTAAAAAAACAAAGGTAATTTAAAAATGTACGTTTAAAAATCAAAATTTATTTTATAATTATTGGTTTAATTTCAGTTTGTTTTAAATTTTCGGATTTTTTCAATGTGTGTTCATCTTTTTCGTCTTTCTAGTGGTAATGATGTTACAGTGTAAAATTGGAATAATGCCGGGACATAATCATCGAAAAGAAACAATTGGTTTAATATCACGTTCAGATACATTAATGCACGAAGCTGCTCAGCAAACAACAAACGTATGTAACTTCTAAATTAAATATACATTACCATTAGCTTATATCTGTTCACTGCTGAACATAGGTTTTCCAAAATTTTTTTAATTATCTTTGTATACCAGTAGTAAAATAGGCAAGCTTAGGAAAAATGTAATATAAATAAATATTTGTGGAAATTGCATAATATACTTAATGTTTACCATTTGTTTCTTCCTTATTTCTACACATAGCCTTTAAGCTATAATTGAATTTATGAGTTTTTACAATTGAAAGAGTACCTAATATGTGTGTTACACAATCCTTTTATCTATATGCATGTAGCTATCACTTGGCGGCAGCTTTTTGTGGTTAAGTCTAATATCCTTTGGTAGTATCTTTTTGTTCGTAAATTCTACTCGTTCGGATTTGTCTTCATTGATTTTTATTCATCACTGTTCACACCATCTTAATACTTTATGTAGGAAATGTTGTAGATTTTTGGTAACGTTTTTGTATTAATGACTCTCACATAGTGTTTGTATCATCTGTAAAAGTGGCCACAAAGCTTTCATTCGACACTGGAAGATCAGCAGCATATATCACGTAGTTCAGATTGAAATATTTCTCTTGTTGAAATGAGTTTATTAGTTTGTAGTAGTAGAATGGAAAGTTAATTTTTATTTTATGAATCAGATCTTTATGCCTGAATTTGTCGAGGCATCACAGACTTTCTTCTACTGCAGACTATATCATATTTTCCGAACGACTCTATGTTCGAGTTGGATTGTTGTATGCTTTGTTCTAAATCCATCTTGATGTAGTAGTAATATTTCATCTTCTATTATCTCATTTAACCTTTTGTGTGCAAATTTTTCATACAATTTGGAAATTAAAGATACAAATAAATTGCTCTGTAAAAGATTTACTTACATTTTTTTTATCGCTATTATCTGAGAAAGTCTCAATTGTACAGGATAGTGTGTCAATCTTATTATTGCATTAAATATATAAGTTACTATTTTTCGTGTGAATTACATTAGCAATTTTGCTGTTTTTAAAACAACATTGTAATAATTGTAAACATGTTTTATACGAATAATTTACTTTAGATCGTATTAATTTCTTTTAAAAGAATTTAAATATCATTTGTAGTTTATACTGTAATTTAATTTCAGCGAAAATCATGTCATTTTAACAAAGCCAGGAATATTAAAATGCGACCAGTGCATCACTAACGCGAAGTATAAAATGTCTCTTAGTCATTTATTTGAACAACTTTCACGCTGTTTTCTATCGTGATTTATGATTAAGATTCACTCTATGTAATGTATTAATTTTAATATCATCATCATCTTCCATCTCCTATTCAGGAGGTTGGTGCGGTACGTTAGTTCGTTATAGTTGCCTCTGTCTCGCCATCTGTATTATTTCCGGTATTGACTTTCTTCTATCGATCCCGTGTATAAAGTACCTTCGGGGGACCAGAGCTCTAATCGGTACGGGGCGCGTCCACAGGTGGCGGATAGTGGGACGGCCTACAGGAATATAGGTTAGCTGCGAATAAGACATTAGTCAAATAAGCAGTCGCGGACCAAGAGCGGCTGCTGGTGGAAAGCCTCAGGCAGGCGATTCCGGTAGTGACAGGGTAGGAGACACGAGGATGCAGATGGTCAGCTTGAGGAACTGGCTATTAAAAATCTGCATAAATCCTATGACTGTCTTTCCCTCGGCGGGTTTAGGTCGCTGTAAAAACCTAAAATCGTTACCTCCTCAGTAACAACTCGCTGCCTTCGGGTTAGGATATTGATCCAAAGGCTAAGGGAGACAACCCTAACAGAAAACAAAACCGCTGCCTTGCGGTTAGGATATTGATCCAAAGGCTAAGGGAGTAAACCCTTACAGAAAATCCAGTGGAAGGCAACGGAAAACACCACTGTACACCATTTCTCGAAAATGATGGCACGTAAAGAATTTAAATATATATAAAAAAGACATAACAGTATCAATGAGGGCGCTTATCTTCCACCTTTTATTAGGCAACCTAACAGAAGGCAGTATTCAGGTTTTTGTTGAAAATAGTAAAATACAGAATACCAGATTTCGTATTGTGTTAAGTCTTTCCGATAACGCTAACGGCTAGCCTTCATAACTTTAGTGGCACCAATCAACACTTAAAATCGATCGGACTTCAGTTTCCGTTAAAAATCCCACGTGATATAAAAAGAATACCAACGGTGGAGCCAATTTAGAACTGATGTTTGTTTAGATCTTTCCTTAGCAGAAATTACAAATAAACCAAATCACAAGATATGCGAGATCTTATGAAATGTATTACAGCGGCTGTCCAATTCGACTAAAAGTTACTTTCAACATTCAGTTACGTCGTTAGTTCTTTCAGCTGAGCTATTAGCAATTCTCCGGTGTTCGCTGATTTTCCATCTAATCACTGTGATACTAAATGTAGGCATATGTCGAACTTAAAACTCCAAAGTTGCGACTGTTGAACACATATTTTTTTCTATATTTGGGTTATATATGCTTAGGCGAAAATTACCTTTATTTGGATTTAAAGTTATCAAAATATTATTTTACATTATGCTGTTCATAAACTTGTCTGTCGAATATTATAAGAATGAATTATGCACCGGATACTATCCTATAGATTCGATAATTTCATACGCGACCAAGTATTATTGAAAAAATCAAAAAGGAACACACCAGGGCCCTAAAATTATTGGCAAGTCTTGTTTATTAATATTAGAAACATCTGCAAATACAGTATAGTCTACTAATGGTTTACCATAATAGCTTGTCAAAAATACATCAACATCGTATTAAAGAAATAAACACAGCTATTCCTAATATATAAAATCCGAAAGTCCTTACAGATTAATTCAATACCATAAGTTAGGCATAAATATGATGTTGTTATATGAATATTTCAGGTAATTTATAGGCAAGAATTATAAGTTTTTTTCAAATCGGCGCACCTGCCTCGAAATATTAACTAAAATTAATTTGTTAATGAAATTATATTTTTATTATTACTTAGGCTGGAGTAATTATAACGCGAAGTCCTACTCAAATGGGTAATGAACTTGTAAAAGAGACGAGACGTAGAAATTTGTCTTATTGTAAAGATACAAGTACCGATCATCGTTATATTTATAAAGTTCGAAAGTTTCATAATTTTTATAGCATTAATATGTTTCTTATTCGCATTATCAAAAATAAAGTTTCCATGGATTCTGTTCTTTTTGTAGCAATTGTGTTATTTTATTTTTATGATACAACTTGAAAACAATTTTAAAAAATTAAGTTGACGGCTTACCAAAAGATTAACCTTTGTTGTTTTATAGCCAAGGGTAAAAAATTTATTACGTCCACGTCAATCAAAAACTTTATAAAAATGGTGTTCTAGTTTTTATATTTTGTTACTTTCAAAAATATTTGTTCAGAATTAATTTCGCTAAAAAATTAATTACTAACGACGAATTTTTTTTTTTTGGCGTCGCTTTGGCCATTTATAGGATGATTTTCTTGTTTTAAACTATTATAGTTGAGTTATTATATTTCTATATTATTCTGGGCTATGAACTTATATATGATTTTGACTGGTTCTGCATTGTTTAGATCACTTACTATTGATTCTACATTTAGAGGAAGTGTGTGTTTGTATTTTATTAATTCCCGTATCATATTATATCGATTTAGTTTGTATTTCTCGCATTTCCATATGATATGGTTGATATCCTCTTCCTCTTGACATTTATCGCATAAACTATTTTGTACTATGCGTATTCGGGTTAGATGTGCCGGTGTTTTATTATGTCCTATTCTTAATCGGATAATTGTTGTTAAAAAGTGTTTACTATATTGTAATGAGTTATTCCAAAACCATGGTGTTTTGGGCACTTTATCTGAATTTTATGATATTGTTTCTCTATTTATTTTTGTTTATTATATTCTTCTTGCATTTGTTGATATTTCATTATTTTTATTTGTGGGATATATTCTGTGTAGTGTCTATTAGTATTATCGTTTTTAACATTCGTTTCTGATTTTGCTGACTTATCTACTATTTCATTCCCATATATACCGCAGTGCCCCGGTATCCACATCAGTATAATTGTTGAATCGTTTTTCTGTATCTTTCCATATATGGTTTTTATTTTAGCGATAATATTGTCTTGCTTTGTTTTAATAGCAGTCAACTGTCATTACTATAAATTTTCTTTGTTTCTTATTTTTGAGATACTCAAGTGCTTTGTATATAGCATATATTTCAGTGCTTGTAGATGAGCCAGCGTATTTTATTCTGTAGGTTCGTATCAGATCTATATTTTCATGATATATTGCTGCTTGATATCGGTTTCTATTAATAGATCCGTCAGTATATATCCGTTCGTGGTTATGAAAGTTAGTGAATAATATACGTTGTAATATTTTATTTTGCATATTTATATCAGTTTGTTTAGAAAGTAGATTTATTGTATTGTAATATTGGAGTGGTTGTATATAATCTTCATATTTAATTGTATTAATGTCACCCGGATTTATAGTATTATGTAAATTTCGTATGACAACTTTAAAACCTTTTTCATTTGGAACTACTTGCCCTGCTATCTGTAGGTCATAAGGTTAGGCATATAATTAATATTAAACATTGGGTAACTAAAGAACCCCTACCTATCTTTTTCGTTGAGCTCGAGCCAAATGAGAATAACAAGGAAATTTATAAATTGAACTATTTATTGAATATGCGAGTAAAAATGGAGGCCCCATATAAAAAGAACATTATATCCCAATGTACTAGATGCCAACGATATGGCCATACAAAGACTTATTGTAATTGTGATTTTGTTTGTGTCAAATGCGCTGGCAACCATGATTCAAAAAATTGTACCAAAGGAACAAGTACACCAGCTGTTCGTGTACATTGCAATGGACCACATCCAGCTAATTACAAAGGTTGTGAAATATATCAAGATCTTGTAAGCAAGCGATATGGAGAAGGTAGACAACAAAAAAGAATTAACCTTCCGTTTGTAATGTCATCTAATATTAATATGACGCCTCCAACTATAAATAATCAAAATTATCCACCTGTGAGTACTCAAACTATCACTACACCACAAGTAAATGTAACACCTAATCAAGTAAATAGAGGTGTATCCTTTGCACAAATGGCAGCTACACAGAGAAACAGAAATGTGGAAAGAGAGCAAACAAACGGATGTAACATAGGTGACGTTGAAAATATGATATCGTGTATGTTGAATGAAATAAAAAATATGATGATGGAAATGATGAAGCAACAAAATAATGTAGTAACAAACATATTACATACAATTGTTTCTACACTGGCTCAAAAATGAAATACTTCAGAATAGTTTTAATTTTAACCTTTTATATATATATATATATATATATACATATTCTGGTAATGATTGACCGTGAAATAACATTTTGACTGATGAGGTGGGTTGATGTTCTACATCTCGATCTGTTGTTACCCTTTTGTTAAATCTCATTATATCCCGTACTTTAAATTGTGCACTTTCCATATTGTGATAAATTTCATCTTCTGTATATTCATTATCTACATTTTTTATCACACCTACTCTTGTCGTTAGGAAAAAGGGAATAAATACCTCGTAATCTGGTTTAAAGTGTGTTGGCCTACTAACAAGTTCATTTGCGTCTTCTAATTTATTACATATTACTATTACTAAATTCCTTGATACTTTTTTTACTTCGTTTATGTTTATGTGTGTATAGTGCGTCATTAATATTTTTCCTACTTTTAGTGCGCTTATACCTAAATATCTACTTCCGCTTTAGTTTATGTTATCATGATTATAAGCTTTTTTTAAAGAAAACTTTAAATTGTTTACCATGATCAAATTGTGGAGTATAATAATTAAGTCGATTTTCTTTATTATTAGAATTTTTTCCGATTTATAATTGTTAATTTTGACTTGGTTATTATCATTATTGATTATAGGTAAACTAGTATCTATTTTATTTATCATATCACCGGTTATTTGGTTAGTATTAACATTATTGTTAGTATTAGTATAATTTATTTCCTTATCTGTATCGTCCGTGTACTGCGTATCCATTGAACGACCTTCTGTATATGTTGTTTTTACGTTGTTCTCCCCTCCTCCTCCTGCTTCGACTATACCATCGTCAGCCATCTTTCAGACAGCCACGACGGTACGACACCGTCCGACTACCACTCTGATTAACCGAAATCGATCGTACTACAACTATACTATTAAAAGCTCGACGCAAACGTAGTATCCGTAAAAACCGATTTATTATTTATGAAAGTATTTCTGTTATTTCTTATTTTAACGCGATAATAAAACACATACAATGAACACTATTTTTCTTTTTCTCTTTTGAAACTTTTCATATATATATATATATATGTATATATATATATTATATATATATATATATATATATATATATATATATATATATTATCTCATAATCTAGAACTGACGTGTTTAGCCCGTCATCTACCGGATGTAATGAATGTGAGAAATAAAAAAAAATTTAGGAGTCGGTCCAGCGACAGAACTTTCAAGTTATGAATGATGGCAGTCCGAAATAATATCTGAAGTCAGTAATATGTTTTCTCCTCAGCCTTCTAATCGCCGATTGAACTTGCAAACTTATTGCCAACGAATTTTTGTGAGTTTCCAATCTCGCCAGGTCGTTGGATTACCTGTTCCACATATTGTATCTGAAGATCTTTATACAATGTGTAGTTAGTGACATACCATGGAGCGCCAGCTATCCTTTGTAGTATCTTATTCTGGTACCGCTGTATTTTTTGAATGTTGCTCTTACAGGAACATCCCCATAACTCGCAGCCATATAGCCAGATTGGTTTGAGTATCGTATTGTATAATAAAAGTTAATTTTTAATATCTAGTAGCGATATGGGTTCTAATAACCACTTTAATTTTGCTGTCTTGATATTTAATTCAGTCCTTTTTGCCGCTATATGTGACGACCATGTTAAAAACTGTTCAAAATGGATTCCCAGGTATCTAACAGAAACAATACCTCATATTGTTGTTCCACTTATTGAAACTTGATTTTTTTTTTAGTGTTCAATTTTTCTTGTAGTAAATAATACATGCTTACATTTAGCTTCGTTAATTGCTATTTTCCAAATACTGAACCATTCAGCGGTCTGGTCTAGCGCAACCTGAAGATGTCGAGTGGACGCACTAGGACACTCATGTGAAGCTAGTATTACCGTATCATCAGCGAAGGTTGCTATAAATGTATTTTCTGGAATGTCTCTCGTAAATACTGAGTATAGGAGTGGCCCCAGGATACTGCCCTGAAGTACTCCAGTCTGAATTTTATGGGGATATGACTGACAATTATTAATTATTACTTGAAAATATCGATCTTCCAACTATGATTTCAAAATATAATGTTCCGATGGCAAGATTTGTTTGCATTTATAGAGAAGGCCTGGATGCCAAACTCTATCAAAGGCTTGTTTCACATCGAGAAATACGGCGAAGCAAGCCTTTTTTTTCTTCAAGACACTGTTCAATTTGGCTTACAACTCGATGAACCTGCTGTACAGTTGAGTGTCCAATGCGGGATCCGAATTGATAATTCGGTATTTTCCTCTCTTGATCAATAATATTCTGAAGCCTTTTTTGTATTAATTTTTCAGACTTTAAAAAACACTGGAAGGATAATGATGGGTCGATAAGATGTAATATTTTCTGGGGGTTTACCGGGTTTTAATATAATTTTAATATTAGCAAATTTCCAGTATCGGAACATACTGAAGTCTTAGCATTGCATTTGCATTATATACGTTTGTTAGAAATACTAATGATTTTTTTGGAAGTTGCTTAAGAATGTTTGTAGTAATTAGGTCATACCACGGTGCTTTTTTATTATTCATTTTTTTATTATGGCTCCTATTTCCATTGGAGAAAATGGTTTTATTTGTCAATGCATGGTTGCTCAGGAATGTTTTAGATAATCATGAACTTTAGTTTCAAGATGTGACGTAATGTTATGAACTACAAAATTATAAAAACACTTTTATGCCTTATCGTCAAATTTTATATTTTCCTTCTTAGAATATTTTGGGCCCATTCTTTCTTATGATCATAAGTTACAACAATTTCATGTCATAATGGCGTATTAATTCACAAAGGGTGTTTTTAAATGAGAAATAAATTTTCAACCATCAGAATTTAGTATTTATAAAGTAAAATTGGGAAAAATGCTATTAGAATCTATATAAACATATTATATTACATTGAAAACGCGTAAAACATTACTTGAATTTTTTTTACGATACATTGTAATATTTACTTTTTATATATCGTTTTCTTTTTTTTTTATTATAAAATCGCTGAATACAATCCCAAATCATCAGTTTGATTTTTAAATGGAACACTCAACAATACAACAGTGTCATAGATTAGTTGATGCGATATCACCAATGTTCAGCTGATTTCCTGTATGTAACTTAGGCTTTTAATCGGGTCTGGCACTTGGGATTGTTGTTTAAACTAAAATAATTTTTAGACCTTTATAAATTCTTCGCATCATATTTAACTGGCAGAACATTTACATTTGTCGTTAGAATAAATGATGTCTCTTCCAAAGAACGTAAAATTTTAGCTTTAGTGGCACAAGACAGTTTGCTTGGTCCAATATTAGATAACATCTATACATCGGATATACCTACCTCAAATCAAACAATATTAGCGACATTTGCTGATAATATAGTTATACTAGCTGTTAATTCAATTCCAAAAAATGCTAGTGCCGCTGTTCAAAATCATGTGAATCAAATCGTAAAGTGGGCACATGGCGTATAACATTTAATCCATTCAAGAGCCCACATACCACCTTTACTGACAGACAAGTAACATGTCCTCCAAGATGTATCCATGGCAATGAAATTCTGCAAACTGTGCAATATTCTCGGAATGCATATTGATTAATCGGCTAACATGGCGGCTTCATGTCGCTTAAATAAGGAAAACTATATTTCGTGAACCAGATTACGGTATCTTCTTCTAGGGATATCTGCTTTAAACTTACGCTTTGAAAAGAAAAATTTATTTAACTATAATAGCTCCAATCCGGGAATATGGAACTGCATGTAAAAGCAGCTAGGGGCTACCGATTAAGTAAAATAGCTTATCTAACGGACTACGCAAGTGGGAAGTCTTTATACTTAAAAAAAAAAATATTTTACAGTATACGCGGTAATAGCATATGCGTGGGATTATATATATATATATATATATATATATATATATATATATATATATATATATATATTGCTAATAAATTTTACAAATTTTTATGTACTTTCCTATCCAAGGAACCATTTTCTTATAGATTTTTCATAGGATAAAACTACCATCTTAAAAATGACGTCATATAAGTTGTGCTGTATACGTTGTAATAGAGAAAATCGCAGTGTCCCATATATATATATATATATATATATATATATATATATATATATATATATATATATATATATATAAAATATGTTAATATTATATACATATATATAATTTTTTTATTATAGAATTATTTGTTAGATGAAAGCAAAATATCGAAAATGACGTCATACCCGTGAGATTGTTCCACTTCATATACTCTAACGTTTTTAATCAAATATATACAATGTGTCAATGAAGCATATATAAACCAGTCTAAAAAGTTTTTTGATAAATTGAAATTTAACATCAACCCATATGTCCGTAGAATGTATTTATTTATTCTCCCTGACAATGCGACAAGACGATTAAAAAAGAGGAAATGGTGCAGAGATGCTCTTCCAATAAACTAAAAGAAATAGTTCAAATTACAAGAGTAAACGATTATAATAATTCAGAATATCGATTAAAAGTAGAATAATAAACCTATGTATGGCTATCGTAATCAAATAACCCAATAATTGAGTATTCCAACTTTAATGATCCCGTCACTAAAAATCTGTCTCACTGAAAACGTTAGATTAATCACATTTTTATTACTTTATTCATTACCATTGTTTATGCTTCTTTGAGAAAAAAAAAAAGAATTAACTCTTTCAGAATTATTATATAGTACTAGTTTTTAGATGACTAGATAATATTCACTATGTTTACATAAATATTTTTAGAAAATATACAATTTGTTAGCATTCAAATTTCATGTACTGTGTAACGAACACCCTTCTTAAAAAGGATAAAATAAAACGGTTATAGAAAGAAAAAGTCGGAATAATTTTCATAATATAAAAGATAAATTTGAAATAGAAAATTTTTCTCGGTCAACAATTTTTCAGTAATTAATCGTAAAATACGGTATATAAGTATGTACACAAAAAAAATGTACCGACCGAACTATTCTTGTTTCAATTTTTACAATCCGGGTTAATTATTAGACGAATGGTTTCTCATTCGCTGATATTGAAGATGTATATTGTTCTATTTTACTACAAAACCAAACACGTATAATTTAACAAACAGTAAATAAATTATGAGAAAGCAACGCTGAAAAATTATAATGATAAAAAACAAAAGTCAACGATTACAACTTTCCAAAAGAAATGCACATTAAAATACGTTTTCGTCTTACTCTAATTATTAGTAATGAGCATAATTTTATTTAGAAATCTCAGATGCGAGAAATAATGTATGTTTCAACAGGATGACGAAAAGTAAGAAACGTTTAAAAAATATTTAAAAAAAAAATTCAAGATGCTTGTGTATATATATATATATAAATTAATGACGTCGTTACAACTAATAAATCCGCCTGCTAATTTAAAAAAGTTCCGTTATCTGTACTATATTACGCTTAATATATATAAAGTAATAATAATAGCTAAAAAAAAATCACGTTATGAAATAAGTGAAACAGAAAACTAGATTACAAGAGATTATTTGATATGATACATCGCATTCTTAATATATTGGTATATTTTGATTCATATTCGCTCCATACTACCTAATAATGTTCTTTGTATGATCATCTCCTTCAGAAACGAAACGTTACCACTGTAAAAATTTATAAATATAAAATTTTATTCATAATATTGAAGAAGCGCATCAAATGAATAAGTATTTTACAGTATTATTCGTAGAACTATCTGGAAAAATGGAAAATAATCTAGCCTTATCAAATTATAAACAGACAAATGATATAATGTTCGACCATTAAGCTTCAACTGTTCGATATCTGTAGAACAAAAATCCGAAAAAAGAAAGATCATTTACTAATAAATTATTAGTAATGCTAGAACAGCGTTTGAAAAAAAAATTTCAAGACTTCAAATTTATATAATATATATTAGCACAAACTGACTAAAGCATGAAACATTTCTCTATTTTAAAAATTGTTACGATTCGTATAATTTTTCTATTTCTTTATGATGCAGAAACGTGGGCGATTAACATGTCTATAAATAGTTCCGAAATGTTGTAGTACTTGGGGGCGATTTCTTAAAAGTTTCGTGGATGGAAAAAACGTAATAATGTATCTATTTTACAATAAATTGGCATAATCCGTAGATTACCAACATATGTTTTGATGGGTGTTCAGAAAGTTTTTGACCAAATAGTACACAATAACGATATCGAAAATAAGGGGAAATGAATGGTGTGCAGCAAATGGAACGACACCAACTAGATAGACTGCTGCAGTATATTTATTGATATTTTCAGGATGAGTCTATAATGCCGATCACCGCATGCAGTCAGAAATTTTGTTTACCAATCGATCGACTAAAGTGACATATTTTCAAGTTTATTCAAACACACATATATGTATACATGAAGTAGTATTATTTTTGTTTATATCACGTTAAATGCATTATGCGAATACAAATTTAAAAACTAATAACGGTTCAAAAAACAAAATTAATTAAATTAATGTTAAACTAGATGTGCACGTTATGTTTTTAAATTACATATTAATGTGTATAATTATATAATTTTGAACATCAAATGTGATACATTAAGACTTTGTAAAATGCATCAAATGACATACTTTTAATGTTATTTAAAAGACGAAAAACCATATACGATGACTTTTTTAAAACAAATCCGTGACTAAATTACCGAATATTGAAATTCTTCACACGGAGCTAACATTCTTGCAAAGTAAAAACCAATATGAATTTTTATTTCATACGTACTCTTACGATGTATACGGAATATGGAGAAATATTATTTACGTTCGGCGCATTTTAATACGATCTGTCGTTAAACATACTCAAATATGTTTGTAAATCTAACAATCTTTAAACAGTTGATATTTCGGCTCCACCGAGTTCAAAAAAATATTATTGGTGAAAAATAGAGAGAAAAATAAAATTATTAAAATTATTTTTGTTCCATTATTCGTCACGATTAAATATTACAGTAATTTAAAATAAAATTTCGAACATTTTTATTACGACAAAAATTCGGATCGGGTTTGAATAAAATTAAAAATTTTACTTTATAAACGATTTTTTAAAATGTGTTCTTTTTAATTTTTGGCGAAATAGATTTTTTTAATATTATTACGATGGAATAGTTAAAAGCACGAACGGGTTATTTCGTATTTATAAATAAGGCGACACTGTTAAGTAGATAACTAATTTTTTCAGTAGGATGTTATAGACTCTGATGAAAGTAACGTGTTTTTAATATTTTATTAAGTTTTACTTCGATGGAGGACGTTATTATCCGATAATGTAAGTAATACAAATAAGCAACGCAGTTTTTATATTCGTTATTTCGGTAAATCAACGAGCGAAATATTATTTTAAATATACTGGGAATATTCGAGTATTATTTCCATTTCGCTTTATTACGCACGGGAAATAAAAATGTGAGAAAAGATATGGAGACTAAACCTTGTTATAATGGAGAAGTATTTCAATTATTTAGTCCGGTTGAAAATTATCCCGTTTATTTTCCGCACATGTCGAATAGAAAATTAGATTTTTCTAAGGGTCATTCGAGAAGCGCCAGTCACGGAGGTGTCGGTAATATAATATCGCCGTCCTATACCGGAAGACCGTCCGCTTTGAAAAAAGGTCATAAAAGAGCTTTATCTCACGGTCATATTTTAGATTCGAACGAATTACTATTGTCGCGAAATCACGCTCGAACTCCGTCGAAAACCGATTTTATTTTACCCGTCGGACATCGAGAATCGGAAGCGTCGGTTTTCGAAAAATATAACAAAGGTTTCGGCCATTCTAGGCAAGCTTCTAGAACGGATTCGGTTTATACGTTACGAAATAATAATCCGCCGTCGTCTTTTTTACGTTGGAAAAAGTATTTTTGTTTTTCGTTCGCTAAAAAACCATCTAATAAAGAAGAACTAGAACAGCAATCTAAATTAAAAATTATCGTACCGAATCATATATTACCGCCGCACGAATCAAATCATAAAGACGGTAGTAACGGTTTTTTTCGTAAACGTAATTCTTGTATTAATAATAAAATTTGCACTACTAAATATACGCTATTATCGTTTTTACCTAAAAATCTTTTAGAACAATTTCATCGTTTCGCCAATTTATATTTCATATTTATCGTTTTACTCAATTGGTTTCCGTATATAAACGCATTCGGTAAAGAAATCGCCGTTTTACCGGTACTATTCGTATTAGGCGTTACCGCTTTGAAAGACTTATTCGAAGATCGTCGAAGACGGGCCAGCGATAAACGTATTAATAATTCCGTTTGTCAAGTATACAGTAACGAATTAAACGATTATACGGACGTATTATGGAAAGACGTTCGACCGGGCGATTTAGTACGTATTACCAACGATAACGTTATACCGGCCGATATATTAGTGTTAAATTGTAGCGACGCGAACGGTTTATGTTTCATCGATACTTGTAATTTAGACGGCGAATCGAATTTGAAACAACGACAAGTGCCGTTATTTTTCGCTCGTAAACATCGGGCTTTCGCCTCGAATTTATTTTGTAGTTCGGTCGAAGTAGAACCGCCTACGACGAAAATCTACCGTTTTAACGGCGCCATCGTTCATCCGAACGGCGTACGAATTCCGGTCGGTACGGAAAATTTACTATTGCGAGAATGCGTCTTGAAAAATACCGATTACGTCGAAGGTATCGTCGTCTATAGCGGTCACGAGACTAAAGCCATGCTAAATAATAACGGACCTCGTTATAAAAGATCGTTCTTAGAAAAACAAGTAAATACCGATATTATGTGGTGCGTCGTTATATTATTGGTTTTATGCTTTAGCGGCGCTATCGGTAATAGCGTATGGCGTTCGTCGTTTATTACTAGTACCGCTACTATCGGTCGTATACCGTTTTTACCGTACGATCGAGAAGAAGTATCGTCCGGTTTATATCGATTATTCGTGGTCGGTACGTTTATCATCATCTTACAGGTTATGATACCGCTTTCGTTATACGTTACGATCGAATTGGTGAAATTGTTACAAGTCTATCATATACATCGTAACGTTAAACTATACGATCCGATTACCGATAAACGAGTCGAATGTCGAGCCTTAAACATTACCGAAGAACTCGGTCAAGTACAGTATATCTTTTCGGATAAAACCGGTACGTTAACCGAAAATAAAATGCTATTCCGTCGCTGTACCGTAGCCGGTGTCGATTACAATCATCATCCGTCTTGTATCGATAATAACGACGTGTCGTTAAATAGACGTCTGCTCGATTTGATTAAAACTAACAAAGATAATTACGTTAGTAATAAGTCTTTAATAACGTCGTCTATAATATCGTCTTATAATCAGACTAAATACGTGCGAGATTTTATGCTAGTTTTATCGCTATGTAATACGGTCGTCGTATCGGCTCACTCGGTTAGTAATCGACGATCGCCCGACGACGATGACGATAATAAATCGTCCGAATACGATTCGTTACGGCGAGAAAAGAATTACGACGACGACGGTCGAAACCGGTTTAGTTCGTATCTAGACGATGATAATAGTAGCAAAGACGCGTGGACCGCTTTAAAGTACGGACATAGATGGTTAGTTAAAAAAAATCATTCGCTATTCCGACATTTAGCCGGTAATAAAAATCCGGTCGTAAACGAAACGTCTTCGCCGTCCGATTTTAGTAGTTCGTCTCCGCCGGACGATAATACTAATAATCGTCCGCCGCCGCCGGTCGTTTATAATTTAACCGATTCGCCGCCGACCGATTCTTCGTCGTCGTCTTCGTCTCCTCCGATCTCTATTGTTCAACGAAACAAAATACGTTCGTTAGATATTTTCAATACGAGTACTTTATTAAGATCGCGACTATTTAATAAACGTAATTTTTCGATTAGTAATAACGATAATAAAAAAAAAGTCGTCGTCGCCGATACTACCGTAACGGAATCGTCCGATTTAAAACCGATTTACGAAGCTGAAAGTCCGGACGAATTAGCGTTAGTCGATACGGCGTACGCTTACGATTATCGTTTAATCGCGCGTTCGTTCGATTCGGCTACCGTCATTACGCCCGGTAATCGGGTATTAGAATTCGCCGTATTGAAATTATTACCGTTCGATTCGATACGTAAATGTATGTCGGTCGTGATAAGACATCCGATTAGTAAGGAAATCGTCGTACTATGTAAAGGAGCCGATTCGACCGTATTACCGTTAGTGACTAAAACGAATAATTACGAAGCGCGCGAAATTCTAAACCGAACTCGTCAACATTTAAACATGTACGCCGGACAAGGTTTACGCGTATTAGTTATGGCTAAACGCGTATTGAGCGAAATCGAATACGACGAATGGTGTAAGAAATATCGCGAAGCCGAATTAAGTTACGGCGATCGCGAGAGAAAATTGCAAAAATGTTACGCGGACATCGAGAAAAATTTCGAACTATTAGGCGCTACCGGTATAGAAGATAGACTGCAAGAAGGCGTACCGGAAACGATATCGTCTTTACGATCGGCCGGTATCGTCGTTTGGGTATTGACCGGCGATAAGAAAGAAACGGCCATAAACGTGGCCTATTCGACGCATTTGTTCAATTCGCAAATGGACATCGTTAAAATAACCGCGCGTTCGAAAGATAGCGCTCAAAATTCGATACTTAATCATTTGAAAGAAATCGAAAATTATTATTTAGTAGTCGGCGATTGTACGAAAAATAATATAGATAATAATGGAAGAAATTCGATAATTTCGTCCGTATTATCTTGGCTATCTAGTAGCGGTAGTCGGCTTTTTATTCATAATAATCGTACTAATAACGATAATAACGGTATCGCGAATAATAAACAACGAGCTCTAGTTATAGACGGTAAAACTTTAACGTTTATATTAGATCGTCGTTCAGATTTACAAGAACCGTTTTTACGATTAACCCGTTACTGTACGTCGGTATTATGCTGTCGAGCGACTCCGTTACAAAAAGCCTACATCGTTCGTATAGTGAAAGAAAAATTACGTATGCGAACTTTAGCGATCGGCGACGGCGCTAACGACGTGTCGATGATACAAGCGGCCGACGTCGGTATCGGTATATCCGGACAAGAAGGTATGCAAGCGGTAATGGCGTCCGATTTTTCTATGCCGAAATTTCGTTTTCTAGAACGATTTCTACTAGTTCACGGTCATTGGTGTTACGATCGACTGGCTAATATGATTATTTATTTTTTCTACAAAAACGCTATTTTCGTCTTTTTAATATTTTGGTATCAACTCTATTGCGGTTTCAGCGGAGCCGTTATGATCGACGAAATGTATCTTATGTTGTATAATCTGTTTTTCACTTCGTTACCGCCGCTCATTATCGGCGTATACGATCGAGACGGTCCCGAAGAATTACTAATGTCCAATCCGAATCTTTATCGAACCGGTCGTCTCGGTTTAACCTATCGACAACCGTTCGCTTTTTGGCTATCGATTATAGACGCTTTGTATCAAAGTTTGATTATATTCTTTTTCACGTACGCCGCTTACAATTTATCGGAAATCGGTATTTGGGAATTCGGTATGACCATCGTCACGTCTTGTATGGTAACGATGCTTTTACAGGCGTGTTTAACCACGCGATCTTGGTCGATTATGTTGGTGATATCGTGCGTAATGTCGTTAGGTTCGTTTTTTCTATTTACCGTATTTTACAACGCCGTCTGTTTACAGTGTCACGGATTAATATCGAACGTTTGGATATTGGATACGACTTTAAATACGGCCAGTTATTGGCTGATCGTAATTATATCCAGTACTTGCGCTTTATTGCCGAGAATTATCTTTTCCGCCTTAAAAGCTTCCTTAATGCCGGACGATATCAGTCAGCTGTTGGCTGAATCTAAACAAGTTTCGCAGCGAAAAGAAAATTTCCTAGTATCGTGGTCTAGATGCGCGTCTTCGTCTTTGTATAAAACGCGCGAAACGAAAGCCGCCAAACAAGGTAGTAAATCTCAGGCATTAACCACCGTCGAATAAACCTATATAATATGTATATTATATTATATTATATTATATATATATATATTTTTTGTACGTACATAAATATAGCTTAGTCGGATTTACGATAGAGAACTCGCATCCGTTTAGTGTGGAGGGGTTAGCCAGTCGCGATATTAATGAATATTTTTGTAATCAATTTGCGCGTCGCAAAAAAAGAAGGGTTAAAAAAAAAATTACGACATTTAAATCATTTATTTCTTCTAGAATAATGCGTATAAATTTGTTAAGGTTATTAATTAACGTTAGCTAGAGCGCCAATTTACTTGATATAATACGCAACGTATAACACAAATATTTATATCGCACACATATGCAACGTCGATGATAATAATAATCACGTAGAGTTGCGTTCGTTGTGTACCAGGATAATTTTCCTTAAGATTTTGAGTTTATATCTTTACCACAACCCCACAATTCAATTTCGTAGGTTCAGATTTGTCGAACAGCAGCTCTATGTATATATTATTATATCTCGGAGGACTGTATCTGTCTAAAGCCAGTTCATTTTCTGGATTCCGATATTAAGTTCATTTCTTTTTTTAACTATATGATGAAGCCATGTCAATCGAATGTCCGAATGCCTAGATATTTAATACTAGACTGAATTAGCATTAGTACATTGTCGATTTTAACGAGTGGTACTACAGCTTTCCTATTAGTAAACTGCACGTTAACGGATTTGTCATCGTTAACATTTATTTTCCACATTTAGAACTATCCACTTTATTGAGCGCTTTTTGTACGTTATTATTGACGGTATTTATCTGCATCATACGAGAGTAGAGCTGTATCGTCAGCACCCAGTCCTCACGAGACTATGTCAATATTGTCCTTAGATTGTGAAAATATCGTTGAAAAAGAAATACTTGTTTCTTTATTCGAATCGATGATTAATTTCATCTCCCGTCATTGTATATAAAATTATTTAAAAAATTTAGATTTAATAAAAAAATATCACTTTAAATTTTCGCGACAAATGGAAAACCTCTTTTATAATTAAAATAACAAAATTATTTATTTAAAAAAAAAAAAAAAAAAAAAACTATATTCGACGTTTAGATAATTCGATTTTTGCTACGGATTTTGCGACGCACTTTTCCCGTTTATTTCAAACTATAATATTCCCTCCACCTGCTCTAATCTAAATCCGACTTCGAGTAATTCATTAAGGAACGGATTTTGCGTAAATATTGAACGGCGGATTTATTTTTTACATATTTTAAAATTTTCCAGTAGTTTATTTATGAAGTAATATGACGTAAAATATATTATTAAAAAATAACGGTTCGAATTTATAACGTGTCTATCCGTTAAATAAATAATTATTTTGAAAACTGTTTTTGTTAAGTTTTTTCTTTATTAGATATTATTTTCCAAAATCAGTTATTAACGTAATTTTTTATTTTTAAATATCTATAAATTTTTCGTACCGCGAAATCTGTTCCCTAATTATATTTGTATTATACGATCAACTCTACATAAAATGTATACAATTCTCTTCCTTTAGTTTTAAATTTGTCGAAAATACGTTCTGTCTACGCATTTTAATTAGTTTCGTTACCAATTCCATTTTGTATCTATTATACACTTACCGTCGTAATTTTCTGCGTGTACTATTCGCTGTTTATAGTTTATAATAATTAAGCCTAGTATAAAATAATCATCGCAGTCCTGATAATCTTTAAAATTAAACAAAATTACGCCAATACTAAATAATTCCGTTGTTTTTTTTACTACGTTTAATTATACGTATTCTCTAGCGTCTGTTTTATATTCTTCTCTTCGAAATCTATTCTGAAAACAACAAACTTTTTCTTTTCCTTCCTCTCGATATTTCTTTATATATTCTTCTGATCGTCCCGTCTATTTTCGCTACCCGGTTCTATTATTTTTAAATTCGTCGAATTTTTAAATTTTATTTCTAAATTCTATTATTCCGTTAACGATCGTTTATCTATTTCATTGTACTCATTCTCTGAATATGTGCACAAAATGACAATATTCTTATCCTCATAACGACAGATGGCTTTTCTACGTTCTCATATATTTCTTTAATGGACCTGTTTTATCGAGAATTTTTATTATAATCTTTCTTTCTTTTTTTTTTCTTTAATTTTTCCGGCGTCATTTAGCTCCAAGCATTCGGCTGCATATGAAAACTCCGATTTAATAACTAGTATAATGTCTAATCTTAACATTTATCATTTTTGATTTTTTTTTTTTTTGTATACATCGCGCGTTAATTGGAACGTTGTTTGCAATATCCTCATTTTCAACGTCTCTCCATCCAATCCATTTCACTGAATAACCTTACCTGAGTGTCTGAAATTTGTTACGTTTTAGATTTTTCCGTATTTTCTGCACATGTATCGAAGCTTAACGTTTTTCTTCATATATTCTGTTTTCACAAACGGAATCTGTAGACCAGTTTTTTCTGCTACTACTTTTAGGAGATTAATCTGCTTTACCGCGGATGTTGAATCTTCCTAAAAAATTGTCAAGTTAATTAAATTTTCTAAGACACAATTGAACAGTGTTGGTGATAATCCACCTCGCCTTACACCACCCGTTTTAATATCGAAAGCTTCGGACATTCGACCCATCAATTTTATCGTAGCTTTTAATTTCTAATAACGATTGCTGTATTATTATTAATTACGCTATTTTTTTTTTTTTTAAGTTATCCTTTTCGTAGCGTAGCATCGATATATATGATTTTTTTTTACTTTATACGATAATAATTTTTGTTTTTTATGAAGAATAGAAATATTATCCGGTATTATTTTTTTAATGTTCCTTTCCCGTTTTACATTCCTAATTGTCAATACATTTCAAATGATTAACTAACACTCTGTGTCCTTTTAGGTGTTTTATAGTACTGCGAATGAACGATTCATTCATTTAGCGTGTGTTGTGTGCTTGAAATTGGTGTTAAAATTATTATTCGATTTATATACATATATATATATATATATATATATATATATATATATATATATATATATATATATATATATTAAGGCGAGTGTGCGATTAAAATGTAGAATTATCAGGACTTTATTATAAAATGTTTGGTATGTATTTTTTTTTTTTAACATCCAAAATGTGTTGATGATGTTACACTCGCATTTCAGATTTCTAGCGCAGAAATTAGTAATGCATTTAAAAAAAAAAAAGAAAATTGAAGAAGAAGAATTATAAAATAAATTCGG
Source organism: Coronaproctus castanopsis (assembly GCA_032883995.1). Taxonomy (NCBI): domain Eukaryota; kingdom Metazoa; phylum Arthropoda; class Insecta; order Hemiptera; family Monophlebidae; genus Coronaproctus; species Coronaproctus castanopsis. The sequence goes on along the minus strand of CM065053.1, from coordinate 103,906,535 downwards.
TCGATTTACGTTCGGGTCAGTCTTTAAAATACGTTTTCATATGTAAATAATGATCTAGAATTGTTTTTGTTATAATTTTACGATTATTCAAGTCGCGAACGATATTTTTTTGTCGCGAAATTGCATTTTTATTATAATCAAACTTAATCAAATTTCATATCGCGTAACGTACAAATTTTACGAACGTAATTTTTAATCTGTATCTATTACCGAACAGCGTAAGCCATTTTTTTACGTATTTACGATATATATATTTATTTTTGTACAATATCGCATTTTTAACTTTAGGTGCGATTTTTTATATACTCGTTTTAATGTTTCGACGAATATTATAATACGAACTATAACGAGTTTTATTTTAAAATCTTAATAATATAATAACTGATACGATAAAATACTGTTTGAACGGCGAGTATTTTATTTCGTGAGAAATTATTCTGTTTCTTTCCTTTCTTCAATTTGAAAACGTTAGAAAAAAAAATGATAATTAAATTATTGAAAGTTTCAAGATTTCTCATGCAATATCGTTGTCGAAATTGTCAATTCTTACCGGTTAATTGCGACGATTTTTCGAAAATTAAAACGATTAATAAAACCCTTCGTTATAGTTGATGAGTCAAATTCTCTTATTCCTCGAAGAATTTGTTTATCCGATTCATTTTCTATATTTTCTAAATAACCATATATATATATATATATATATATATATATATATATATATATATATATATATATATATATATATATGTATGTGTGTACGGTATGTCATGTATATCAGATTTCTAGAGGATGATCGTAATTACATTTTTAATTTTTATGTTTAGAAAAAATCGAACAAAGCATTTATTTCGTTGAACGTGATTAATTTATTTCTAGATTTTAAATATAACGTAATAATATAATATAAACTGATTAGCATATTTATAGTTTAATGACGCTTGAAATAAATTGAAAAGTAATGAAATAAATACGTTGATATTCCTTATCTTTTATTGAAAATAATAATTATATCCGAATAGTTAGTTTTCGATTTATCGTTAATTTGGTATAAATATGTAAAAAAAAACAACACATTTTTATTTTTCGAATAAGTCACGTAATAGTATTCTTTCTTTTTGTTTACATATAAAAATTATGCCTAAAAAAAATCTGATTTCTGTATCAACATTATTTTTACGTACGTACATATGTAATACAATTATTATGTACGTGCGTGTTATTGTTTTGCATCAATTTAAAGGAATAATAATATTATTTTATACGTTTCGTAGAATATGACGGTTTTAATGTTTTTATTTTATCGTTGTTGTATATATATATATATATATATATATATATATGTGTGTGTGTATATTATATATTGTTCTCATGATCGTTTCAGTTGTATCGAACGGCGATGCGAAAAACAAAAATAAATCGATACGAATATTAGGTATATACTACAATAGGAATTTATCTGTAAAGTATCGGAGGTTCAATTTTTAAATAGTTATTTTGTCTTCGTAAAGTTATTTATTTATCATTTACAATTATTACGGCTAATTAAATAATAGGTCGAATTATTTAAATCGTCCTGGTTATTATTCTCTATTTTACGTCTGTATTTTAACGTTTAAAGGTGATAAAATAAATACAAAAAATATTGAGCAACATATAATAACAATATGTAATATATTTACTATCTCGATGCGTTTAAAAATTGAAATAATATATTAATTAAATACCTTGTTAACATTAATCTAACGAAACTTTATTACTTATAGTATAGATCTAGAAAAATCTTCAATGCGATCCCCCATGTTTTTAAACTATATTTTTAGCGTTTTTAACTATAGGTTTTTCATCATTATTATGCGTACATATATTTTTATATTATATATATATATATATATATATATATATATATATATTTTATATTATGTATATACTTAGTAAAAGTCATATATATATATTTTTTTTAATGTCTGTATACTATTTAATGCATAATATTGCATAAAGCAACAACATAGAGTTTTTCAGGTTTCGTGGATATTATATGTGGTATATATAATTTTAGTTTTCATTTATCTAACCTTTAATATATTCCACTTCTCTTATTCATTTAAGCCTACCTTTCATTTCGTCCCGTGAATAATTTAACAACAAAAGTATTATTATTATTATTATTATTATTATTATTATTATTATTACTATCATCATTATATCATATCCGTTCGAACATTTTAACTTTGACTAATAGATGAGAAATTTTAGCGTTTTTTCGCAATGTCGCAAAATAAACTTTCTGCGTCAAATTTTCCAAATAAGCTACTACATTTAAATATACGGGTTCGTCATCTTGTATTATTTTGTCGTTCGTTATTATCCATTTCTTTAAATCATGTTTTCAGTTTGCGAAAGAATAAACTTAAAAATGATGATGGTATTACGTTATTTGAAATAATAAATTCCGAAGAGAATCTCCACATTTCGTTCCTTATTCAATCTCCATATATATTCCACCTTTAATTTTTATCTCCCTTTTTTTAGGAATTGACATCTTTTTCGTTTTTGTGAACGATGATCGTAATTCAGTTTTTCTTTTTATATCTTTCGGCAATATATACGAACGTTAATTGAATGTAAACAAGAGAGTAATCCTGATTTCCTTCGAGGTATATTTACGAAATAATTTTTTTTAAAAATATATTTTATCATCGTACGATGTTTTTATTTAACTTCCCAAAATTTGATTTTCTTTTGTTTGCCTATAATGAACGAAGCTAATACGAAATAAATAAGTGTACGCGTATAGAAAATATTTTTCAAAAAATAAAATAAGGCTAAATCGATTTCGTGTCGTTTTCTTAACAGTCATATCGTACTAAATGAAACATCTTCAAAAGTATTTAAATACGATTTAAATTTGGTATGTACACATGTATTTATATTGGCATATATTGTAAATATGTATGCGGTTTGTAAATGTGATAATGTTAATTTTAACGATAACAAGGTATAAATAAGAATATAGTGTTATTTTGATGTAAAAAAAATAGTAACACGTATTATACCGAACAAAGACATTTCTAACATTATGTATATATACGAATATGCGAAATCGTTTAAAATATTTTTCGTAAAATCGTTGAATGCTTAAAAAAAATGAAAATTATGTAAATTGGAAAATTATATTTATGGTCTTTATAAATTCAACCTACCAGTAGCTTATCTATTTTTATATAGATGACAATAACGTTGTAAAATTAATATAATTTGTATTTTACGTTAAATATATGTGTATACATATTTATATATATATATGTGTGTGTGTGTGTATGGGATGATGCGAAGAAAATTTTTGTTGAAAACTATATTATACAAGTACATTTAATAAACATTGTTATTTTATACGATATATTCGACCATACTTCATGTTATACAAAATGTTATATATTTGTTTGTAATAAAAATAAAAATGTATTTAATATTGCGTATCTTAATTTAAGTATATACGTTAGAAACTCGTTTCAGTTAATATTTGTGTTTCATTTTCAATCTACGTGTATAAATAATTACTCTCGTCTTCTTTAAAACCCAAGAAAAAAACCTAACAGTGAATTTGATTTATTTTACATATCTAAAGAGTAAGCTTCCGGTTGTGTTGGGAGCGACACGAGTGTTAATTCTGAAGAAGGCGCTATTATAAAAGGTGAGAGTAAATATTAGGATAGCAATTTAAAATATAAAACGAAGTAATTACCGTATTTTCTTTTATAAAATACGTGTATTCATTATTTACATGCACGTATTATAAGCTATATATATTAAGAAATGTATATTCCTTATTAATAAAATCAACATCTGCTCGTTCCTTTTTGATACAGTTGTCTGTCGTTATCATAAACGTTGAAGTTTATACGGCTCATATAATATAGATATAAATGCGAGGTATGTGCGATGGAATGAAATACTGTATTTCCTTTAACTCGTAGGTTTCATATTATGTGATTGAACTTCTTTTTTAAACTCGTCGTTTTCATTTCACTACAATTAAAAGTTGAGAAGTGAAATATATATACATATTACTAATTATTTCGAGTGTTTTTAAAACATTTTATAACAAAGATTATTACGAATACAATTTGATAATTTTTAAATCACATTTTTTTTCTTAAACTATTAAAATAACTTTTCGTTTAAAACCGATTGATCATCTAGATTCTATCATAATTGGGGAAACATACTGATTATATTTTCAAAAATTATTTTTTGATTCAATTCACTTTACACTTTAATTATAGGGAATTGTTTGTTAAATTAGTTGACACACTAAAAAAAAAAAAAAAAAACTTATCTTATGTTAAATAAAGTCGATCAAAACACAACTCAGTTGTAGAATTTGTGGTATTAAAATCATTTATTTATTTGTATCCATGTGAATGTGATATGTTTACATGTATTAATAAATGTCATGCGACGGATACGTGAAACTTCGAGAAATTAATTGGTTGTTGTGAATAAACATTCAGCATCATCAGCAGAAAATAAAAGGCTGTTGTTATATCATGTAATCTTAAAAGCGATATGGACTTATGGCAACTAGATCTATGGAACAATTAGCAATTCTAATCTTAAAATAATCGAACAACTCCAGGCTAAGATCCTCGAGAGTATAATATACGCACCCTTGTTTCGTCAGGAATGACAACTTATATAGAGACTTACAAATACCTACCGTAAAGGAAACCATCAGATCTCTTAGTCAGAATAATAAACAACGACTTGACCAACATATTAAAACATTAGCTGTCAATCTAGTAAATAATAGTACGCAGTTCAGATATTTGAAAAGATTCTGTGAACTGCACAACAGACCCTAATTTTATTTAAATAATGAGAGAAGCTATTATGAATAACTGTGTACGTTCATTTAATAAACATATCAGCAATGCTGTTTATTGCTCCACAATACAGATTGCAAACAATTCCTTTTTTTGGGGTGATATTAAAGAGGTTAATTTTAATATTAATAATATGATTGCTAAATTGTTGAACTTTTACTTTCTGTTAATAGCGACGTCGGCACAAAATGTTCGTTTTATTGACGGTATAATTTAATATTCGCAAATTTGTAACATTTATAAAACGAGTTTAATGCTGGTTTGTTTATTGTTTAACGTTATTTTGCGATTTAAAAATCGCGTATTTTATCATTAAGGTAACAAACAATTCAAGGTTAGAATAATTATAGGTGGTGGTGTGCATTTTTTAGTTCATGTTCGTGTCCAATGTAGGTTATTACTCTAATCAATTATTAATTGAATGAAATTCTATTACAAATGTTACAATTCTTTTTAACTTCGATACTTTATTGAATTTTCACTCGAATGTTTATTCCGTCTTGTTGTTATTGTTGTTTTTTTTTAAATATAAGATTGTTTTATAATTTTTGTTGTTAATATTTATTATTGTTTTCATGTTTTCATATAACTTGCGAATTTTGAACCTCTTTACTTCAACCGTGTATTCGTCGACAATGCTGGATTTAAGTGTTATGCTGTTCTAGGCCCAGCAAAGATGCCGCAATTTTTAAAATATGTATAAAAATATACATACATTCGTGTTAAAAACTGGTTTTTTAAAATTTATTACATCGATGTACTCACAATAATAATGTACAACTTATTTCAGTTACGATCAGAATTTATTTCTTTTTTATACACATTACTATATTGATTTTTCTTGCTTTGGCTTGAGGAAAAACATCAAAGGGTGATACTTTTTATTAATATGGATATAATCATACTAGTTTAATTTACTTTCTAAAAGAGTCCGTGAATTTTTGCTTTTAACGTTCTATTTAAGACTTTTTTTTTTCAATAATGTCTATTCGTAGAATTTTTAATTTCGTAGAATTTTTAATATGATATGTAAATATCTAGAAGAACTATATTTATTTTTAATACCGTCATAAATATGTAGCTTTCAACTCTGTAGGATAACATTGCGGATACATAACGTCTAACTTCACACGTAATTGTACATTTATATCTTTTCTTGCAAAAAATTTCTCTGTGGAAACAAAAGTTATATTCCAACTTTTTCTATCCCAATATTTTGTACAGTTTCTTCATAGACGCAATTCACAATTATATTGACATTTCACAACACTTTCCATTTTTTTCAAATCAGTACGTAGAGAATCGACATTGTATTTATACATCGCGCATTCATTTTTAGATTAAAATTTTGCGCCAGCATATTTTATATTTTATGTGCAGCTGAAGTTTTTTTTTTTTTTAAATTGACAAATTCGGAAATGATTGTACTTCTGCGGTTAGCTCTGTGTTCTAAGCTATTCTCTCACAAATTTTATATGTGTTCGTAGTTTCTCAATTTCTCTTTTACTTGATGTTCGTTAATATCTTGGGCGTATGTGCCATATTCAGTTACATAGCTTCTACTAGCGATGAGCACCCAGTCCATATAATAATGGAATAACAACTTGAAGCGTAGGCAAAATACATTTGACTTGTTTTGCTTAAAAACATGCGACGCTAAAAGTGAAGATCGTTTTAAATGATAGCGAAATTAATGAGGACATGCATTTCGCGTACTTTGCGCCTAATTTGATGAGCTTTTGCATCTATGCGAGCTTTCCAAGTTAGTTTAGCACCCAGATGCAGTCCCGAGTATTTATCTGAGTTAGCAACTGGTACTTTCTGATTCTTTATGAAGACTACTGGGAGTCCCGCTTACGCAGGGCGAAGGTGACATGGATAGATTTTTCTCATTGAGCTTAATCTTCCAATCCTTCGTCCATTTTATTACATGATCCAGAACATGTTGAACATTTATGGTTGCTTCAACTTGAGAGTCACTGACTGACAGTATTTCTGTGTCATTAGTAAACATTGCAGTTGTGATTTTTGATGTAGTTGGTATATATATCATGTACAGGAGATATAAGATGGGTCATAAGACATTTCGTTGCGTACTTCAACTCGGATTGGATATAATGATGATTTTGCATCTTCATAAGATACATGGAATTGTCGGTTTTTATGAGTATGATGTCAGCAGACGACACCAGTTGGTAGACAATCTGATATTCAATTTGGATATAAAGCTATGATGTCATGCGCGATCAAACGCCTGCGCGATATCGAGGAATACTACAGAGCATAATTTTTTTTCAAACGCTTTTCCTATTATTGCCGTTACACGATGGACCTGGTAAATAGTAGAGTGATGAGCAGAGAACCCAAATTGATGGTTTGACATGTATTTGTAGTTTGAGACGTTTAAGAAGCAGTTTCTCATATAATTTAGATATTGTCGGTAAGAGTGATATTGGTCGGTAAGATATTACTTCTGTCGATTTTTCAGATTTTTGAATCATAATAATCTGCGCTGTTTTAAAGAATTCTGAAACATGTTCAAGTCTGAATGAAGCATTGGAAATATTTTTTTTTTGGTAGTTCTCTCAGTTTTTTTAGGATGAATGTTTTTATCTATTTTTCTTGCAATTTCAAGGGGGTTACAGACTTAATTGTTTGATGAGGTAGTTCTATGATATTAGATTTTATCTGCAACTAGATATTATGTGGCTGAAATATCCTTGACAAGTACCTACTAAATAATACAGCTTTTTTCTTCACCTCGCCTTATCCAGTTTTCAGTTTCATCTTTCAATTGCAGAATTCTGGTTATTGGTCTTTTGAAGCGGCTGGTTGCTTTCTACAAATAATAGTTTCCATCCTCACTTGGACGTAGTCCTTCCAGATAGTTGGTTACATTCTTTTGTTTCATTTCTGAAATTAATCTTCAATTTATTACTAATACGGTTAGATATATTTTTATCTACTAGATTACGAGTAGTGTGCCACGCTCGCATTGCTTTTCTTCTATCTCTAATCAGTTGCCTGATTTCGAGTGGACACTAATTTTCAGAGGTTATCTTACTATTTTCAGGAGCAGATGTTGCATTTTTAGCAGTTTTGCTAATTGTTTCCATAAACTTCTGATTCTGTAGATTTATTTCATATGTTCTTTCTAATCTAACTTTTATGTTAATTTGGTGATCAAGTTCATATCTGAACTTTTCCCAATTGCTTACTGGCGAAATTAAATCGTCTGTGGTTTTTTATCACGGTGGCGCTCAGAGCAAGCAGTATGGGGATGTTTGATCCGAAGTTAAATCATTATAGTCTTTTATTTAAATATAATTTGTTGAAATACCCTTGATAATATAGAAATCCAACAGATCTGGTATTCTGTTTTTGCCCGTTGGTCAGTAGGTGCGTTCTCCCGTTTACAAATATTTATTGTTAGATTAATTACAGGCTTTGGGTAAAGCTTTCAGATTCTCAGGCTATATGCTTGGCATTCAATTTTCCTCCTATGATGAGCTTATTACCTAACTAGCTAGAAAGTTCTAGACAGTCTTCTGTTATTTCAATTCCTCTCTTGCTTGGTGGGGAGTAAGCAAAGGCAAAGTTTATTTCATTATTTTGTTGAATAGATATGACAGTTATTTGCACGTCATTCTCCTATATGTTTATATTTTGGAAGTGTTTGATACTATTTCTGACAATTACCGCATTTATTAGTTGTTTTTAATCGGATAACTATATTTATAAATAAGTAGGAATGATTTTGTATCATAGATGAATATATTTACAGTTTTGTGAGACCTAACACATTCTATACATAGAATTAAACTAGAATTTAAAAACGCAAAACAGAAGTATGTAACTGATTTTTTTTAAAAGAGAGAAAGATACTAGTTGCAAACCAATACTTTTTCAATTAACTGTTTCAATAATATAATACATTTTACGCTATATCATGTGATTCAATATTGTACAGACTTATTTATTATGAAGTAACCATTTGAAAATTTAAATTTTATATTCTTAAAAACAAAAATTAAAATAAAATAAAGGTCGTTTTGTGTATGTTGTAACTTATTAGTTAAAAATTAATTAGATGATGATGATGATGATATCGTATATCTTCGGATAGCTTAGATGTCCATATCCAGGTTTCGTAGCCATTGTATCGCCGCGTCTGATACTACTCGAATATCCGTCCAACTGCCCGTAAGGGCTCTACGTGGGCATATGTTGAGGATGTGGTCCATCGTATCACGTCCTCGTTGTGCGCCTGGTAACATTGTTTATATAAACAATGGCTAATAATACGGTCAGTCGGCGAACTGTGCTGTGCACCTCACGCCACATGGGTAGCAAAGTTAAAGGTATTGGTAAACCTAACAATTAATTATGAACTGCCTTGGAACTTGTGCCTCATCAGCCATTCCTTTAAATCTTGATTATAACGAACTGAAATTTTATTTATTATAGCTAACGTGTGATAAAATATTTTATTAATTTAATTCGGATCTGTAGTATGTATCTTAATTATATTAACTTCTATATAACCAACGAACAGGTCTCTTTTCAATCCCATATACATTCTATTTATATATTCACATTTTTAAATTAAAAATTTTAAACTTATTGTGTACTTTTATATAGTTTAGCCTTATAACATGCAGATACATTTTATGCAAGCGTATAAAAACAAATGTATATTATAAACAAAATTGTTCTCATTTCCTTCTGTTTTATTCTGTTTATGAGCGCTCGTTTCGTAATTTGACTTTGATCATTTTTTTCTGGCTCACATTATTATCACTAATTCTGAAGCGGAGCGATGTAATCGAACAAGGTGATAATTGATAATGTAAATAATGAAATAAATACTTTTTTATACAGTGTTTTAACCTTAAAATTCAAGTTCTGTACTTTTTACTTTTTCGTTTTTACAGCATATTATCGTGTTTGTAATTATTTTCCAGGATAACGAATTAACTATGGCAGCTACATCTAGATTATTATCTCGATTTTCCAGTTAGTACATAATTCTTCCATTTTATTTGTATGACTTGGAAATAACCAATCTATATTATAAAAATTCGTCTGATTTTGTGTTGTAGTATATTATTTATATCACATTTAAATGTATTTTTTGTTTTCAGTGAAATATATAAGTAACGTAAGAACGAATTCTTCATATAGTAGTACTAGATCAAACATGAAACTCACCAAAACTACAAAAGTGATTTGTCAAGGATTTACTGGTAAGCAAGGCACATTCCATAGTAAGCAGGCGTTAGAATATGGATCTAAATTGGTTGGTGGTGTTTCACCCGGTAAAGGAGGACAAACTCATTTAGGTCTTCCGGTATTTAACAGTGTTAAAGAAGTAATTTTTGTTATATAATTAAATTATTTAAATGTTTAAAATTAAATCAATTGTATATATATTTTTATTGTTTAACCGATAAATAGTTGCTTTGAAAAGTAGCTAACTTTATTAGTTGTTCTACTATTTTAGAAATTGTTATTCATTAAAATTAAAATATTTTATTTTATAGTGTGCTTCTGATTGTACACTAAATCACAGTTTTCGCCGTCGCTTTTACAAATAATTTAATCTGGTTCTCAATTTTTCACATGCGAATGATACTTTCTAAATTTATTTTGCTCTAAAATGCCCCATATGTGAAGTTAATTTTTACCATAAGAATTGATTATGTTTTACTGTTTTAACAATATAATGAATTGTGATAAGCACCGTAATTAACATACTGTATGTAAATGATGTAAAATGCATTAAACATTAAGCTCTAACAATTTATAAGTTGTTATGAAATGAATTTTCGCCGCAATATTATGTAAAATATTTAATTGAGAATAATATTAAAACAATGCGATTTTGATTAACAAAACTAAATTCGTATGTAGAATTAATGTATCGCTAACTTTAAATTTATATCGAATGTATGAAATGTAATTAAATATACCGTATTGTTGAGAATAAGAAAGTGTTATGTGGAAAGAATAGAAATATAATTATTCACATGATGTACAGGCGAAAGAAGCTACAGGAGCTGAAGCAACGGTTATTTACGTACCTCCAGGAGGTGCTGCAAAAGCGATTGTGGAAGCAATTGAAGCGGAAATACCGTTAATTGTATGTATTACTGAAGGCATTCCACAACAGGATATGGTTAAAGTGAAACATCAGTTGGTACGCCAGTCGAAATCACGACTCATAGGCCCTAATTGTCCTGGCATAATTGCTCCTGATCAGGTATATACTAAATAATATTCATGTATAAACATTTCACTTTTATATTTCCATCGAACGTTTATGAAGTTATGTATTGAATAATAAATAAAACTCATATTTTAGTAAAATCTTTATCTTTAAATAATTTTCTTAACTCAATGCGTTTATCAACATTATGTATAAACATAGGACTATTTTTACTTTCACTCTATATGAATAAGTTAACTGATTTAACGTTCAAACATACTGCAGTATATTCATGAAATACAACTTTTAAAAAAAAATTAAAAACTGGTTCTCAATCAAGAAAAATAATCTGCTTGGTAAATGAGTCCGAATATTACTACGCTACATTCTATCACAAATATAACCTAGTTACTCGGATAACAATTTTTGTTATTGTTGTTGAAACTTCTGATATTACATATATTTACAATTTAATAAGTTTTGATTTATTAACCGTTGAATTACTATTTAAACTTTCGAGGAAAGCTGTAGTGTTGCTAACCGTTATATTCAACGCGATATTCGAATTACTCTACTTTCCGAAACAGTGGAAGTTTGCGGAAATTATTATGGTTCTGAAACCAGGTAAAGATCCGCACTCTGTCACCTCGTATTGCCCGATTTCTCTGTTGACAATTTTGTCGAACGTTATGGAGAAGTTAATTGTGACTAGGTTACTTCCATAATATCCGTTCAAATAATATTATACCTAACCACCAGTTTGGGTTTTTGCAACAACACTCCACAATTTATCAGCTGCATAGGGTAGTTAGCATAATAGAAAATTCACTAGAAACTAAATCATTCTTCTAGCTATTCATGTATTCAGTTAATTTTTTTTTTGCAGTTATTTTTGAAATATTTCAAAGGATATTTATATAAAATTCGTTTATCTAATTTTTGTCTGTTATTTTTACTAGAATTTTCCTTGAACTCTTTCAGTCATATATTATAAAATTTTGATACGAAATTTACATTTTATGTGGGTGTTTATTATACAATATTGCTTCTTAGGTGAATTGTAAATAATTTTCAATATATTTATGTAAATAATTTTTTAAAATTGAGACATTTCATGTCAACCAGAAAATTAAAAATTACGTTGCCATTAAAATTTCATGTACCATATAGTGGACATCATGACTGAAACGGTTAATCAGCTAGTTAGTCTGGATTTTTTTACTTTTATTATTGATTGATTATTCAAAACATATTAACCATAATAAAATAAATTTCAAGGTGTTTATTAATAATAAAACGTAAAGAAATTATGTGGTTTGAAATATCCATTGATGTTTCTTTTAAACTGTAATATTAAGAAAAAGCAGAGGTAATTTGAGAGTGTACGTTTAAAAATCAAAATTTATTTTATAATTATATATTTAATTTCAGTTGTTTTTAATTTTGGAATTTTTGCAATTTGTGTTCATCTTTCATCTTTCTAGTAGTAATGATGTTACTTTATGATCACAGTGCAAAATTGGAATAATGCCGGGTCATATTCACCAAAAGGGAATGATTGGTGTAGTATCACGTTCAGGTACATTAACCTATGAAGCCGTTCATCAAACAACACAGGTATGTACCTTATAAATAAATATGTAAATATATATATAAGTTCAGTGCTATACGTAGGTTTTCCCCAATTCTTCTAACAGCTCCTATCTTTGTATATCAGTAGTAGAAATATGGCAAGCCTGGTAAAAATGTAATATAAATATATATTTGTGGTAATTGCATAATATAATTCATGTATATTATTTTCTTCCTTATTTTTACATCTAATCTGAGCTATTAATAGAATTTATAAGTTTGCAAGTACTTAAGCAGAATCTTTTTAATTTAAAAATGCATATTATCATTAATTAATCAAATACAGTGGTTTTAGCCTCTGCAACTTGGGTAGCTTGTTTGAGTTGTCATGTGGGCTAACTGCCGTTGTGTTTATATGTTCATATAGGTTTTTAACGTATTTAATAGCTTCTTCTTTTATGACATCAGTAACATAGTGAATAACTAAGTCGTTTGTTAATCTTTTATTGAACACGAACCAGGAACACTTGCCATTATTTTTAATGTTTTATTCCGAAATCGTTGTATTATTGGAATCATAGATATGACATTTTGACTGCCGTATCTCTAGACAGGGTATAATATTTGCTTGTAGATGATAATTTTATTTTCTCAGGACAGTTTTGAAATGCGACTTACGATCCAGTATATTTGTTGGTTTTTTAACCTTAATTCGTTTCTTTTAGTCTGAATATGCTTAATCCATGTTTTCCTTTTATCTAGGTGCATGCTACTATCACTTATCGGTAGTTTCTTTGTGATTGAGTCCAAACTCCTTTGCAGCACCTTTTTGTTCATAAAAACTACTCGTTTTTTGATTTTTACTTGATACTTTTCACACCTTATTGATACTTCATGTAGGAAGTTTTGTAAATTTTTGGTAACATCTTTGTGACTGTGTCATCCGCAGAAGTGGGCTTTCATTCGGCACTGGGAGATCAGCTGTATATATTAGGTAGCGTAGTAGCTGTAATATACTTCCTTGTGGAACTCTAGCCGGATACTGGACGCACAGACTTCATCGTCTGTTACCAGAAACGTCTCTGTAGAAATGAGTTTGTTAGTAGTTCTGCAATGGAAAATTAATTCTTATTTTATGTATGTCAAATTTTATCAAAGGCTTCGCTGATGTCAAGGAATCCCCAATCACGGACTTTCTTCTCCTTCAGACTACATTATATTTTCTGAACATCTTAGTGTACTTGTTAGAATGTTGTATGTTTTATTATAAATCCACGTTAATGTAGTGATCATATTTATTTATCTTCTATGATCTTATTTAACCTTTTGTGTATCAGTATGTCATATAATTTAGAAGTTACAAATTTTCATATAATTTAGAAATTATAGGTAACAAAGCAATTAGTCTGTACGAATTCATTTCCGTGGGAGGTTTGCCTGGAATTTTTTTATCGTCATTATCTAAGAAAATTCAATTTATGTAGGGTAGTATGCCAATCTTATTATTGCATTAAATATATGTTTTTACTTAGTATACATAAATTTTAGTTACCTGGAATAGTAATTACCGATCGACAAAGGTTTATTGAAAAAATCGCTCGATATGTTTAAAATAAAATTCGTAATATAGGGTAATTATGCGCATTTTATCGGGTTGTTGTAACGGAGCACATTTAAACCATGCTGAGCAAGCGTAGGTTATTATTGGTCGGATTAATGACATGTAGGTTATCATCTTGTTGAATTAAGGTAAGATGTACGATTAAAAAGCTCGTATATGGAACAGATGGCTTTATTTGCCTAGTGTTATGTGTTTAGTAAACGTCAATCTGCTGTCTAAAGTAACACTCAGATAGTGTACATGGTCATTCCAATCTATTTGAGCATCTTGAACAAGTAGACTATCTGGCAACGTTGATCTTCTACGGGTGAAAAAGATAGCCTCAGTTTTCGTCAGATTTATATTAATTTGCCATTTATTGTAATAATTAATGATGTGCCTTATTCCGAGTTGCAATCTATTGCGAATAGTGTTTGGGTCGATACGAGCTGCAATATATACAACATCATCTGCAAAATGTGCGACTTACATATTAGGCAAAATAGGAACGTCGTGTAAATATAGTAAAATAAAAATTGACGAAATACACGCTACCACCGCTAGATAGGTTTTATAAGATGATTTCGTATTACCTATAGAAATATGAAAAGATTTATCGATTAATAATTATGGATTAGTCAAATTAAATATGGAGGAAATTTACAATCGATTATTTTACATACAATACCGGTATGCCACGTTGTACCGAACGATTTAGCAACATCGAATAGTACCATGCTCCTATGCTTATTTAAGTTGAAATTGTGTGTAATAAATTCAGCTATTCTGCATACTTGTTGTGTAGTAGAATAAATAGAACGGAATCCAAACTCAAAGTTAGGAATGTACTCACATAGGCATACGCCTTTGATCTTATAAGCAAACATTTTTCAGAAATTTTAATTAAATTAGTAAGTAGACTGGTAGATCAAATATTAGTAATTTGTGAAGCATCTTTTCCCTTGGGTATGGCAATAATTTTAGCAATTTTCCAGTGGTGAGGATAGTGTTTAAATTTGATACCATTTATTATGTTAAAAATCTCTTCTAGAACACAGCGAGGTAGTTTTTTAATAAGAAACTATGATATATTATCATGTCCTCCCGAGTGCTTAGGTTCCATACCACCAATTATTTTTAATATTTCATTCGAATTAATGGAAGAGTCGTGGTAAGAACTTTCAAGTATCGCTTGACAGCAGACCGGATTTTTCTAACTTCGTAATTACAGGCTAAGTTTAAATTCTCATCATGCACTTTATAATACTGATAAGCTATAATTTCGGATTTTTCAATGCCATTATACACATAACTTTTGATGTAAGGATCATGGAATGGAAGTGGATAACTGTGTTTGATGGAAGGTTTTACATATTCTCCATATTATCTTTATAACTGAGTCCGACGAGAAAATTATTGAACTGGATATTTTTATACCTAACAAAGTCACAAGTTTGAATAAAAAGTACAATATTTCTTTAATTAGTGGTGTATTTGAAGAACAAGGGTTTCTTGTCCATAGTCGTTTAAGGTAATTTTTTATTTTAATGATAGTGTAGGGATACTTAATAGTCGGAGCATATGAAAAGGTTTTTTCATGAATGTGATAATCAACTGATTTTAAAATTAAGTGTGTAATATTTTCAATATGTTGTTCAATGTTAGAATCATTGTTTATAGGAATTTGCAATAAATTGTCTGTAACATATTTTTTAAATTTAATCCAATATGCATTTTGATAATCTAGTTGTTTTACTTCTATCAGCTGTTTGTTGACATTAATAATGGTGAGTATGAGATTATGATCGGGGGAGAGGCCGCTTTTTGCACGATTATAAAAAGCATTTAGGGTACATATTCTATGTTTTCTCTTATTTTAATAAGAATATTTATATTTATGTTTTCTTTCACTGTTTGTCCAAAATAATCCCAATTTGTATGTTTATTGTGCAATTTCGATTACACAATTACATAGTTTTAAAATCAGTTGATTATCATATTCATGAAAAAAACATTTTCATATACTCCGACTATTAAGTATCCCTACACTACTCATTAAAATAAAAAAATTACAAGAAACCCTTGTTGTTCAAATACACCACTAATTAAAGAAATATTGTACTTTTTATTCAAACTTGTGCGTTTCTACCTTGTTAGGTATAAAAATATTCAGTTCAATAATTTTCTCGCCGGACTCAGTTATAAAGATAATAGTCTATGGAGAATATGTAAAACCTTTTTTGTCCATGTACTGTATGGACACATTAGTGGCCTGTAAATAATTATATTGCTATTTTTTTTTTTTAATGGTTCCCCATTCCGGACATAGTCGGTGGGGCAAATGTATTTAGTAAATTTGTAATTATAAAGGTGTAGGTAACTAGTGTGATTAATAATAAATGCGTGTAAATGTTATGTAACTGAAAGAGAAGATTGTTTCATATGCGGAAATATTTGAATATATTTTCATAAATATAAAAATAATTATTTATTAATTTCCGCGGTTTTTCGATTAAAAATTATTGTTTCTACATATTATTTAAATGAACAATAAACCACAAATATGAGGTGGGATCTTAGTTAAAACTAGTAGTTACAAAACGAAGACAGTAATATGTTTTATTATATATCAGGATTAAAAGGGATTTCAAGTCCTTTACAATTTCTTTGTAAATGAGCAGCTAGAAGGTAGAAAAATTGTAAAACAGGATATTCAAAAAAGAAAATCATTGAAATATAAATTTTATAGCTCATAATAAAAATAAAATAAATTGAAAATATTGAAAGGATGTGTGCCACTATGTAGTTTATATAGAATGCACTTTTGGTTCTTTTCTAATCACATTTGTTTATTCGAATTCTGGTCGGCGAAGCAACAATCTTTCTCTATGTGTATATTTTTAAAAAAAAAATTCGGCCTCTGGTAAATTTTGTTAATAAATAATATGTTTTATTTTGTTTTGAGTTGAGCAATTCTTTTTCACTAATTTTAGGTTGGTCTAGGACAAACTCTATGCATTGGTATTGGAGGAGATCCATTTAATGGTACAGACTTTATTGACTGTTTGGAAGTTTTCTTAAATGATCCAGAGACGAAGGGTATCATACTCATAGGTGAAATCGGGGGTGTAGCTGAAGAAGAGGCTGCAGAATATTTGACACAACGTAATAAAGTAAATATCACCGCGTTTGAGATTAATTTAAAATGTTAGCTTGATTTTTATTATATAATTAAAAAAAGTTATTCTTGTGTAATGATAAATTTAATTGTAGTTCTTTAGATAGTGTCAGTATACCGGTCAGCAAGTTTACTAGCGCAACACTTATAAACGGTAAAATGATTATTTGAAAGAACAAAACAGAAATGAAAAATATGTTTAATTATAATATCTTTCTCCAGGATATAGCCTTGAAATTTATTTATATTTATTAATAACATTTCTTTTCTGATTTAAATTATATTAATAATGAATAATAATAAAATAAAAATTATTACTATTTATCGCTTTGATTCTTAAAGAATTATAGAAAATTTAAATAACAGATTCGAATATGGAATATATACTTTTAATCGAATGAACAAATTAAAATTATATATATATATAAAATTTTTGAGGAGTGCATATGCTCATGATTTCGCGGAAAATCAAGAAAAACTATTATTTTCTTTTTTTGCATTGCAAATGCGAAACGATTTCCCATATTGAGGAAAAAATCAATGCATTAATTTAACAAAAATAAGGGCACGATTTATTTTATATTCACGGACGCGTAGACTAACTATATGAGTATGTTGAACTATGTATTATATGGTTGTATTGCAAATCATTGAGCTCATTATTATATTACTGCATTTTAAACTTATAGGGATCAACTGCTAAGCCAGTGGTATCATTCATCGCTGGATTAACAGCTCCTCCTGGAAGAAGAATGGGTCATGCCGGAGCAATAATATCTGGTGGGAAAGGTGGTGCCCAAGATAAAATAGACTCTCTCGAAAAGGTAATTTATGTTGTCATTTTTTTTTCAATCTATTGTATTGTTATGTATAATACATTTACGTCATATATACTAAATATAAAATCAATTGTATATATTACGCACACAACCTAAAAATATCTGTTGTTGCGGAACTTTTTATTCCGTTAGAATGAATTAAAATGAAATTAACTTGAGCACTAATATTGATATTAAAATATGAATGAGAAATATATAAAAAATTTAAGTAATTACTAGTGTAAGAAAATTTATTAGAATGTTACCCAATGCCAACCGCATAGCATATATTTTTTATGTGACATTGAGAAAACCAATACGATAGTAATTAGAAGGTGATACTGATACTGTGACAACGTTGTAATAATTGCAAACCTGTTTTATGTGAATAATTTATTTTAAGCTCTTATTAACTTCTTGAACAAATTTTAAATATTACGAATAGTTTATATTGTGATTTAATTCCAGTGAAAACCATGTAATTATAATAAAACCGGGAATTTTAAAGTGCGACTAGTTTCCCACCAACGCTAAAATATAAAGGATCTCTAAGTAATTTATGTGAACAACTTTGAAATACTTTTCTATCGTGATTTATTATTAAGGTTCACTCTATAATATGTGATGCATAAATTTTAATGTAAACAAAAAATATATAAGAAACAACAGCATCAATAAAGGCGCTTATCTTCCATATTTTATTATGCATCCTAATAGAAGGTAGTATCAATGTTTTTGCTGAAAATGGCAAAATACCGGATTTCCTATTGTGCTGCCCTTTCGAAAACGCCGACGGCTAGCCTTCACTACTTTAGTTGCACTTTACTTCTTTGCCGTAAACTGACAGCGATCGATTTCATCCAGGTCAAGTCCATTTTAATCAAGACTTAAAATCGATCGGACTTCAATTTCCATTAAAATTCCAGCGTGTCATTGTAAAAAAAATACCAACAGTGGATCCAATTCATACCTGATGTTTGTTGAGATCTTTCTTTAGCATAAATTAAAAATAAGCCAAATCACAAGATACATGGAATCTTATGAAATGTATTACACCGGGTGTCTAATTCGATGAACCGTTACAAGGATGCATAAAAAAAGTATCACATAGGACTCAAAACAGGATGCAGCCTTTCAATGTTCAGTTTATGCTGTTAGGCCTTTCTGCTGAACTAATGGCTATTCCCCAGGTTGATTTTCCATCTAACCACTATATAATTTTCTGCGCGTCATTGTAGGCGTTCAAACTTAACTTTAAACTCCGAAGTAGCGGTTGTTGACCACATATTTTCTCCTATATCTGGGTTACGTAAGTTTAATACAAAAAAAACTTTTTAGATTTAAAACCATCTAAAGTATTGCTTTACATGACGCTGTTCACTAACTTGTCTGCTGAATACTATAGGAATGAATTATGTACAGGATTCTACCCTATGGAGTCGATTATTTCATACGCGGTAATCAGATAAGAACATACAATATGGTCCAAAAATTATTGGCAAGGCTAGCTTATTGTAAATAAAATATAGTATGCCATTCAACACTAATGGTTTATCATATTATTATAGCTTTGCTAAAAATACGCTCAGCATCGCATTAAAAAAATAAATACAGTTATTCCTGATATATGAAATCGAAATATTCATGCAGATTTCTCTACTAAAATTAAGGTTATTAATAATACTTAGTAATTAGAATTTAATTAAGCATCGAGTAATAACCTCGAAATATTAACTAAAATTAATACTTTTTTAAGAATGTGGAATCTAGTGATTTTTTATTAAAATAAACAGCACAAAAGAAAAATTACTAAAATTTTTTTTAATGAAAAATCACAAAGTTTTCATCTGTTCGGCCGTTATCCAGTGAATATTTAAAAATAAAAAATATAAAATGAAAAAATATTAATTTAAGATTACAATTCACAAAAATCAGCAAAATGAAGAACAATATTAATAAAACAATCTGACAGTGAGATCCAATAAGCTTTGTGATTTTTCATAAAGAAAATTTTTTATATTTTAATATTTTAATGAAACTATATTTGTATTATTATTTAGGCTGGAGTAATTGTAACTCGAAGTCCTGCTCAAATGGGTAATGAACTTTTAAAAGAGATGAGGCGTAGAAATTTGTCTTAATTTTGAAGATACAAGTACCGATCGTCGTTATATTTATAAAGTTCGATAACTTTTGTATCATTATTATTTCTTGTTCGCCTTACCAAAAATAAAGTTTCCATTTGCAGTATTTCGTTCTTTTCGTAGTAATTGCGTTATTTCAATTACAAACCAAAATAATCTGATTCTGGTTCGAAGATTTTTATAATTGTATTTTATAAGTTGGTACATCGAATAAAACAGCCTTATTTTAAAATTGTAATTATTGTACGATCGTGAAATAGTAAATTTTAATATAAAGAAAATATGTATAACATTTTTCAGTTAGTTTCTCTAAATCTATAGCAGTAGGATGTGTATCAAGCAGTTTTAATTCTATCTTATTTTTCTTTAATCCCTAAAAAAGTTATCCGTATAATACGTTTGCATCTGATAATCTGGAAATAATACTAAAAAACTAAATTTACGGCTAACCAACAGATCTAACCTTTGTTGTTTTATAGTCATGGGTAAAAAATTTCTTACATCCACGAAGCTTTATCAAAAATATATCAGTTTTATTTGATTTCATTACTTCCGCTTTCTAAAATTTCGCAAAAATTTTAATTATTAACAATGGAAAATGCAAACAATATTGGTTTCTCTTACTTTTCATATATGGAGTATAAAATTATAAAAACACTTTTATAACTACATATGTTTTTAATCGTAAAAGTTTATATTTTCCTTCTTAAAATATTCTGGACTCATTATTTCTCATGATCATAATCACTTTTGATTCTCTGTACATATTTGTCAGTTATAATTTTAAGTTAATGCAACGAAAATTAAATTAGATTAATCTCATTTCATTATGGCCCGTAAGTAGTATAGGTGTTAAATGAGAAGGAAATTTTCAAACATCGAAATTGTAATATTTATTATTTTTAAGTAGCGTTTATAAATATATTGTTGCATTAAGAAAACGTGTAAAAAATATTTTGAGAATTATTTTCGCGATACATTGTAATATTCGTTTTTATGAATATAATTTTTTGTAAAAATTAGTATAGCTCGTGGTACATTCAGGAAAAATATAAATAATTGTAAATTATATTATATGCAACATTAACTAAAGTTTAACTACTATGAAAGAAATCACGAATTTAGACGAGATTCTGCTTTAGTATAGTATTCCGGTTCGTTTGATATATATCTATATATCTCAATCCTACATGTTGGTTGCAAAGTACGCATCAGAGACCTGAACACAGCTTTTATATTTTGACTGAAAAGGATAAAATAAAAAATGTTATATAAAGAAAAACTAGGGACAATGTTCATAATAAAATCTAAGAGATAAATTTGAAATAGAAAATTTTTCATTAACCTTAAAATACGACATATAATGTGTTTCTTTGCGTTCAGGCGTCGTAACCAAACATGAACACATTTAAACTTTTTTCCATTTCACTCGATTTTGAATTGCTTCCATCAACTGTCGTATTGATAAGCCTGTTGTGTTCTGGATGTAATCTATAAACCGGGTCGTAGGTCGTCCTTTGTTTCTTTTTTACCTTCTGTTATGCCTTGTATGACGGTTTTTTTCCAATCTATCTCAACGTATCATATGGCCGAAGAATCTCAGGGACCACCTTTTTATCACTTGCTCTGATCTGTTTTTTTCGATCTATTCCCAACTCCTCTAATGTTGAAGCATTATAGCAATACTTGATCCACGATATCCTGAGGATTCATCTGTAACACATCATTTCGAATACCTCTATTCCTCGGCATAATGTTTTGTTCAACGCCTATGATTACGAGTATCGTAGTTGACAAGGAGAACATTAGTGCCTCCACTAGTCTTTTTAGTTCCTATTGT
Source organism: Coronaproctus castanopsis (assembly GCA_032883995.1). Lineage (NCBI taxonomy): Eukaryota > Metazoa > Arthropoda > Insecta > Hemiptera > Monophlebidae > Coronaproctus > Coronaproctus castanopsis. The sequence goes on along the minus strand of CM065053.1, from coordinate 103,884,292 downwards.
TATGGAGAGGTCTTTTCATATTTTCTAACGCCCTTTTTACCAATTCAATACGAAGTTTAATTTCGTTTTCTACACACCTATTATATGTAATCTACACTGCTAAATAGATTGATCATGAAGGCACATATAATACATATACATAAAAAAATATAATACCGAGAGAACTTTTACTATTAACAATTTTTAAACAATCCGGTTAATTATTATACAGAAAGGTTTTTCTCACCCCATGATAATATAATGAAATATAGAAAATGTATATTGTCTAAATAACGATCATTTCTGGTACAAGATTAAATAAATACGATCGATTTCGTATAGCGCTGTTCTATTTCATTATAAAATCGCGCGTGTATAATTAAAAAATAGTACATAAATTACGATAAAACAGCGCTCAAGAATTATAATGACAAGCAAAACAAATCAACGTGCGGTATTTAGAATTTTCAAAAATAAATGCACATTAAATTATATACGGGCGAATGTAATAAGTAATTACGGTGAATTGATTTTATACATCGTAATCTTATTACTATGTTTGCGTCATTACTATAATTATTAATAGTAATGATCATAATTTTATTTAGAAATCTCAGGCGCGGAATAATGTATGTTTCAATAGGATGATGAAAAATAAGTTAAAAATATATTAATAAAAAAAATTATTTTCATGCGTGCATGCATATATACATATATAAAACAATACCGCCGTTATAACTAATAAATCCGCCTGTAAATTAAAAAAAAATCAACCCCGTCATTTACCATACGACACGTATGCGCATACCCCAATTACATATTATGTAGAGTAATAATGATAGCTACAAAAGAAAAATATAGTTTCACGATAGGAAATAAGTGAAGTAGAAAACCAGGTTGTAAGAGATTATTTTTGATGGAATATATCGCATTCCTAATAGACTGGTATATTTTTCTTCGGTTCTCTGCTATCTAATAATGTTCTTTGACTCTACCACCATCTCCTTCCGAAACGAAACGTTTGCGACCTCTGTAAAAGTTTATAAACATAGAACATTTTATTCGTAATATTTAAGCACATCAAATTAATAAGTATTTTATAATATTATTCATATGTCGCCGTGGCGTAATTGCTAGAGTAGCTCGACTGTCAACTCAATGGTTGGGGGTTTGAAACCAACACGCGACACGAGAGTTTTTCATCATTATTTAATTATTAATTATCACGGAGAAGGCAGTGGCACCCCACTCCGTATAACATCATATGCGCGCGCATCTGCATCGCATATAATGTCTTGAATGCTAGCTCATTTTGTATGTAAAAATAAACGTACAATAGCTAGTTACGACGTTCGGCAACGAACAATACGACGACGATGATGATAGTATTATTCGGAGCACTATCTGGTAAAACGGAAAATAATCTAGCGCTATGCGATTATAAACAGATGAATGACAAAATGTTTGACCATTAGAGGTGTATGCCCACTAGAAAGTATCCATATTCGGACGGTAACTGTACCGGCATATGGAAACAAATATGTTTGCTTGAATTCACATAGGCATAACTACAACGTATCGTCACTGACCAACACCGTGGCGTGTCATGCACGTACAATCAGCATCGGAAGGTGAGAATATTTTGCATGCGTCTGTCCGCTCACCAACCAGTATACGAGTGCAGCCAACCGCGTTGCTGTCGTGTGTCAATGTAGTATTGTTTGCCTTTGAAAAGTGAACAATGTATTCTTGTCTACACCGTTAACAACTTGCGCAAGAACTGAAAATGCATCAGCGACCGGTGCAGGATGGCTACACAACGGTTTACGTACGCGTTGTACACGTTTATTAAACGTCACTTATACGTTGCAGTGGGTATGCACCTTTCCAATTCGATATACGTAGATAAAAAATTCGTATAACTAAGAATCATTACTAATAAATTATTAGTAACGTTAGAAAATTGTTTGATAAAAAATATTTTTAAAGATATTGTTTGACTAAAAGCATGTTTCAAAATTCAAATATATATCATATATATTGGCACAGAATGCAATGGTTAAATTCATTTGAATATAAAAATATTTTTTTATTTTAAAAATGTTACGATTCAGATCATACACACTAATGATATTTCAACATTTCTTTACGATTTATAAACGTGGACGATTAGAAAGTCCGAACAAAGTGGTATATGTGATTCTGAAATGGGGTACTGGAGGCGATTTTTTAAAAGTTTAGTACATTGAAAACGTAATAATGTATCTATTTTAGATTATCAACAGACGTCCTGATTCTTCTTTATCCGTGGTCTCGATTTCGAAGGTTGGCGATCCACAATTGAAAGCAAATCCTATCAGCGACCGACCGGAGAAATTTTATTGAACATAGGAACCATTTCTTGAGGTTGTCTGTCGATATTCTTTGAGGTCTTCCTCTCGATCGTTTCCCATTAATAGTAACATTTTTTGTACAGTATATTTTGTTCTTTTCATCACATGTCCCAAATATTGCAAGTTTCTTTTGATAGTTTCCATAATTTCACAGTTTTTCCGAATCTATTAAGCACTTCGATGTCGTTGACGTTTTGTACCCATGATATTTTCAGTATCAAGCGGTACTCAAACACGTTGATCTTATTTTCCAATGTTGAATTTAGTGTTAACACTCACATCCATATAGCAGAATAGAGAAGATCTCAGAAGTCTAATTCTGAGTTCCAATTTTAACTCTTGACCTGTAGTAAAAAGATTCTTAATTTTTGTTAATGTAGTTCCAGATTGTTCAATTCTACTATGTATCTTAGGTTTGGAAGTATAATTCTCTTCGAGTATGCTTCCTAAATACTTGATACGCGAAGCTTTTGCACAACGTAATCGGCTTCTTTGAAAATACAATTACTTTTGTGTTGGATGTATTCAGTTTCAATCCATATTCAGAACTTTTTTCTCAAAATTTGTTGAAGCTCTTCTTTACTATCTGCTATAATTATACAATCATCCGCGTATCGGAGGTTATTCAATGTAACATCATTTATTTTCAGTTTTCCGTCACTTTCTTCTAATGCCTCTTTGAATATATCTTCCGCATATACATTGAATAGTAGGGGGAGATAGGACACAGTCTTTACGTACTTCTCTCTCCGTTTCTGAATCCAAATTGGGTGTGTTACTCATTTGTTTTTCGCAACGCTTATAAATTCTTGTACGTACTATTCGAAGGAATAATTAAGCTAATTAGTTCGTAGTCATCACAATGGCATATATTACTCTTTTTGGGTATGTTCACGAAAGTTGCCTTTAACCATTCTTCAGGTATACATAATGTATTGTAGATCTTGTTAAAAACTTCCTTCGTTTTTTGTATACCATTTTCGCTATAGTCATCTATTATTTCGTGTATATATTATCAGACCCGACTGCTTTTCCAATTTTCTGCATTTTAATGGCATGTATTTCATTATAGGTGGCCCTTCTTGGCGGAAATCATGATATTCATTTGGATGCACGCTATTTCTGTTATTATCTAAAAGGTTCTCAATATATTCCTTCACACTTTTAACTTGTCTTCGGTACCTATCACGTGTTTTTTATCTGGGCTCAGCTTTCGCTTACAATGGGTACTTGCAATTTCTTTTCACTTTTCACTCCAATAGACTTATTCATTCTTCTATATTCATCTAGATTATTCTTGAAGGTTCTTCGTTTTTCCATCAATTCCAAAATGTCGTCGGTCATCCATCTGTTTTCCTGTTTTTTACATAACCAATATGTCCCTTGTATATTTATTTAATGAAGCCACACAACAGCTAACAGCCAATTATAGTGTAGGCTAAAATGTAATATCATTTTATTGAAGTCATGTATTCATGTTATTTTCCTTTTGGTGTTCTACCTTTTTCTTTTAATATCTAATTTCGGATTACAAAGTTTTATTTTTCAGTTTATTCACGTCAATTTTTCTTTTCCACTTCCTCTTGATTTTAACGAATTTCCGCTCCATTATAAGTTTCATAACAACTGGATTATGATCAGTACTTATGCTCTAGGATATAAATATGTCCAAAATGTTTGGTGTAATAAAATATGATTAATTTATCACTGTCGAGTGGAGATTTTCATATATACAGTCGTGTCGGATGATTCTTAATAGAAGTGTTCGCAATAGTTAATTCTCCTTCAGTACAGATAAACGATAGTATGTCTCCTCTCTAATTTCTGTTATGAAGATCATATTTTCCAATGAATTTACCTTCCTCTCCATCAATTTTGGCATTAAAATCTCCCATAACGATTGTATTTTCACTAGTTTTAGTTATATCTAATGCCGCTTGTAAATTACTGTAGAACTTTTCAATTTATTTTTCTGATTTATTGGTTGTTTGGGTCCTAAACTTGGATAATGTTCATTCGACGATACGATGTTTCTAAGATAAAAACAGCAATGCGATTGTTTATTGGTAGAAATTCAACCACTGACGTTGCTAAATTTTCTGGAACTAGAACTGCAAATCTGTTTTTGCTTGAACCATCGGTACTTACAGAATAATACAATACACAGCTTCTGGATGTTGTGTTGGGTAGGCTTATAGCGGCCATACTCGCTTTGTCACAATGCCTTAAACGAGTTTATATAGGGAAAGCTTTTCCAACACTTTCCCACTGCATCCTGGTACATCGGCGCTCATTGTTCGCGGTTGCTTATTTATCAAAGACTTATTCGAAACTAACCTCCATATGTGCAAACCGTTCCACTATCCACCACCTGTGGACGCGTCCCTTCTTCTTAGCTCGGGGTGATCGGTTACATATATCGGTGTATCCCCGAGAGGGGGGACGTCATGATGCGTGTTTGAAAAACAATAATAATAATTAAGAAATGTTTAAAAGGTTATTTTGTTATGAAATAGAACACATAGGTTGGCTACCAGTATAGTTGCTTGGGTATTCACGTGCTCTCTTCTCTTTATTATAATAGAGTTTTGAGAGTCATGATCGGGTTAATCTATATTTGAAAAGTCGAAAGGCGACCACGACTATTGATAGATAAAAATAAATAATTTCAAATACGAACGTAATAAATCCTCATAAATAATAATAAACATTTTAAAAATTATAATAAAACTTTCAAAATTTCGTTGTAAATTACTAACTACGACGTAGAATTTCAATTTCTCTATAAATTGGCGTACCACGACGTGGAATATTATAATTATTATTCTATTTCGTTATAATTGACGCCCACGACGGAGTGAAATAACGTTATTATACACTCTATTTTATTAACACACACACGCGCGCGCATATATATATATATATATATATATCTATCAAAAAAGGAGTAATATTTTGATATTTACTTGATAACGCGTTAAATAATTATGCGTGTGTAAATTTAAAAAAATGTTTCAATATTTTGAAGAAAGTAATTATTTTAACGAATTAAACTAGATAATGTGTACGTTATGTTTTTTATATTTTATCATGAATTAATCAATCTGTAAATATTACTATGTGTTTACGAAACTTGTGAAGGGGTGCTTGACAACTTGAACAAACAAATTTATAAAATAACCGATCGATAATATAAAATCTGTTTTGATAATGCGTTAATTTACTTAGGTGTAACATAAATGATAGTACATAATCACACTACTAAAATGAATGCGCCTGAAATTTAATAAATGATTTTTTATTCTAACCTCATCGGTAATTTCATTACGAGATTCTCCGATATAAAGCCAGCTTTGCTACACTGATCGACAAATCTTTCAAATACTGTAGTAGCTAAAGGTATATCCATAACTATATCTGGCATATCTTCATATACGCGTAGGAAGCCCTATTAATTAAAAATTATAACTCTGATAGTTCGAAACACCATAATAAATAATAATAATGTTAATAAAAATGAATTTTAAAGAAAATTAAATTAATGAATTTTGATAAAGCATGATTGTAAAATTAATATTTGTATATTTACAAATTTTGTCTAAATTCTACACGTATAAATGATAATTGAGTAACTTTTACGGAAAAAATTTAAGATGGAAATGATGGCAAACAAATCAATCAAAATCAACACTTAATACTGGCTACTCATAAACGACTTAATACATTATCTCTCTATTTCCAGTATTGAGATTATATACGTACATATATATTACATCTGTTATTGTGAGATACCCCAGTAAGATTTCTTTTCATTTCTTTTCAACAGTGTTTCCTCTAAAGTACAACATATGGATAGATACGTCAATAACTATTTCAAAGATTTCATGTTGACAAACATGCACCTCAAGTATATAGAAATTATAATTATATAATGAAATTTAAAAACAATGTGCTAATGATAATGATAATAAACCAAAAAATATGACACGAAATAATCTTATCGTAAGTTACATTTAACGTTTCGGCTTTTAACTACAAATTTATGACTTACAAGTAGAAAGTTGTTTTTATTTTAAAAATAATATCACACAAAAATAATCAAGATTTATTCAAAAATAATAGATCTGATATGAATCGTTTTTTACAGAGTAACAATTCACTACCGAATTCTGCAGATTATTTCCTAAATGATTTCTGATTTATAGATTTTCAAGAATTACTTTTTATGTTAATTACCATTATTAATTATAACATGGCGAATTAAATATTATTGTCATTCTTATTTGATATGATAATGTTATGTAATAAAATGTTCAAAAAGTTATGATTTTGGAAGTGTAAAAACCTTTTCGGTTTCATCCGAATGTGATCAGTTGCATATTAAATTTCATATACAAAAACAGGATGTGTATTTAATTTAACAATATCAAGTATTTATATACCCTTTCCATCATATCCGGAGATATAATAATTGCATTCGAAAGCGACTTTAATAATGCGCATATTAAATCTTCAACAGAGGAACGTAACGATTCCAAAGTTAGTATAATAGCCTAATAATAAACAGAACAAAAAATTAAAGACATATTTTTCTACTCGTATTATAAAAAAAAGTTTTTGTTTGTAAAAGTTAGTATTATAACCAGAAGTTACTTAAAATAACTATCGTATATTGTAATGAGTTGAATAAGGCAGATAAATTTGATCGACATTGATTTAATTTTTTTTTAATGAAGTAACAAAATTGTTTACGTTAGATAGTGGATAATCTCTATTTAGTCACGTGTAATAAAGAAAATTATTACTCATCATAAGTTTATAAAATATTTTTTATAACATAAGAAGTTTAGGTAATACCTCATAAACAAGTTCGTGGTGAAAATGAGGTACTTCTAACTCCAAAAGACAACGCGTTGCTTCTTGTATATCACCACTTTCGAGATATTCTTCTAAAAGTATGTTCATCTGACGAACGAGAGTTTTAACAGGTCTCAAACCGCCACCTATTCCCCATACATTGTCTAAACGGTACAAACCAAGCTGTGAATCCAAAAGAGTGTCTGCTCTTGATATCGCTTGTCTATGAATGGGAAATATGAATTATAATTACTGGATTAATAAAATAGTTCATGCGGTGATATATTCTTCAATTTTATTATAATTAACATCGAACTGATTTCTTTGAAAATTATAAAAATATATATTCTGTAATTCATAAAACGTTATGTTAAATTAAAATTAATAAACATATATAACATATTTAATAAATTAAGCATAATAAAACGTTAACTTTGATTAATTTTTTCGGAGTGTACTTATACAGTTTGTAGTAAAGTATCCGAACAGAGTAAATATAGAATATGCTGAAAGTAATACAAAAGATAATGAAAATGATCTTCAAGCTTTCTTCATAGAAGTTCGCTACCATTTTGGATGAGGACTAATTAGAAATAAAAATGTGTTTAATACCACCGGAATAGTTATTTTATTATAGTTAAAATATTAATAATGCAAGAATTTCGAAAACTTGTCTTAGTGAATTTTACCCTCATGAAGCAGTTCAAATTTACTGAATACTGATCTGTTATAAAACACACCACTTTATTCATTTTACTATATTAAAGAGGGGAAAAAAAACAAAAAACATGCAAACAATAAATGGATTTTCGGATGTCATGTTTTACAAGTAGTAAAAATTATTATAAATTTACAAAAACACTTTTTTCTTTTTTCAAAACAATAAATTACCATTTTTTTCTTCAAATTTCGTAGAAAAGAAACAAAATCATTTCATAAATTTCACTTCTAAATTTCAAGTAATTTAACACGATTACATTTTAAAAATTGCATTTGTCAAAGCATGCACTAAGCACGCAAACAAATGCGCCTTAAAAGTAGGAACATACAAAGGAGTACAATAGGAGTTTCTTTTTATTTATAACAGGTATATAATATTTTAATACTTGTACCATGATTTTATTCATAATAAGATATAAATTGGTGTTCTGAAAAATAGAAGTGAAATAATAAAATTTGTAAATCACTGACACGGCGATCTAAAAAAAAATTAACACTGCTTTTAAACTGAAGCAAAATAGGTTACAAGATACAAGAAACAAAATTTTATGTACGTGTACGATTGTAAACGACAGATACAACTTTGTAAACAATGTATAGTGAACAACATAGGATTTTTTTCCGTTAAGTAACCGTGATACGTTTAAAATATTTGAAATAATAATTCAAATACATTACGAACATTTAAAAAATAAAATATTTGTTTACTTAACCTTGTTACTAATTTGATAAAATGTATAATTTTCTTATTGCATATATTTTACATTTAAATTATTCTTTATTTATACATCATCGCACCTAGCAATATCGTTGCTGCAGTTTTCTCGAAAAATATTCATTACTTTAGGTTGCATACACTGGTCGGCAATTGCTCGCGCAATGAAGTTGCCTACCTCAAATGAAACATCTGGTATGTCCAACACTAAATCCGGCAAATTATCCAATAATACGGTAAATGCTATATAAAAAAATGCATATGTTAAATCTAATAATGTACAAAAAATTTATTTAACATTATAATGTTGAATATATAAATATCAAATATTAACAGTAAACATAAAAATTCAAAAAATATTACAGTACTGAGTAATATCTGTATTCACCGAGATCTTTAGGCATATATTCCGAATACAATACTTGACTATAATGGATAAAATTCCACCATATTTGATATACTCAATATTTTGTTTATATAAATCATCTAGATAAAGTTCACGTTTATTTTCTTCGTAATATTTAATAAAACATCATTTTAATAAATATGTATTTAAAAAAAAAACAATTCAATTATGTGAAGTATTGTTAAAAATATAATAGCAAAATAGTTATAAATAAATACCCGTTATCATTTCCTTTTGTTTAATGGTACTAACAGATAGATCGGAAAGTAAAACAGACGTCATTTCACGATGAGATGGCTTATGATCCAATGATATTTCAATTGCCTGTAATGGTATCTGCAACATTTATAACGATCATACATATTATATTGAATCAAAACTATCGTTTTGCATAACATATTTAAAAAAATCATTTAATTTAAAGTATAACATTTTATTGTCGAATATGAAACATGGGTTGAAAACTCTTTATTGGATTTTTTTTTTACTTCATATTGAATTCATTCACTATGAACACGCGCGCCAGATTTATTCTTAATATTTAAAAATTAGCACAAATACTGCTTATTTGAATAGCTGATAAATTCTATATAAAAATGCTTTAAAAGATAATGTGCTATTCATAATAATAAAAACGTAATTATTATAGAAATACACGTAGTTTGAAAACGATGGAGAGACAGAAAGAATATAACATATATTTTTAAAATACTGTACAGAATGTACTATAATTTAATCCACAGAACTAAACAGTCACGATTTTAAACTAATATATAAATCAAATTACCATATACTTCTTTGAATTACAGTTGAGTTCGTCAATAGAAAGTATGGCTTCTTCAGTATCTCCATGTTCATAGTATTCCAAAATAATTATTTCAATATTTTTCTATAAAAGTAATACATATTGTAATTAAATTTTCAAATATACAGAAACTACAATTAAACAAAATATCGTGTTAAGGAACTGAGAAATTATAAATATTTTAAAGTGTAATATGTTAAACGTTAAGTATCGTCACATCAACTAAGCTATATAACTCAACTCATAACAGTTACGTTTACTCTCGTCATTACACAATTCGAATGTTTAATTTCGGGCATAATAAAAGTTCGACGTATGGGCATTGCATACACAAGAAATACGTAATGGTATCCTCTCATTTTAAATAATAAGAAATGGGAAAATAAAATCAAAAAATACACTTATGATTCACCATCACGAATCAAAAAGTTAGATTATGTAAATTTTTACTTTTAATTCTTCATCACTAAGTTCGGGCATGATAGATGTCAGCTCAACATTAGCACTATCTAATGAATCACTGTCATAATTCGGGTCATTTTTATCGGTATTATCCATATTTTCTGATTCTGAACCGGGTTTACCCCAAACACCCTTGCCACCGGCTCCACCTATAAGTACAAGAAATTATAAACGTATACTTAATTTAATTGTGTGTATTATTACGCATTTATTTATGCGGGCAAACGAAATTTATTACCTTTTTTCGGAAATCCTCTTTTAAAACCATTTCTTGGTTTTCTGCAATTTTTCCATATACGTTTGGTAGCGTGTACAAATGAAGTATCATTAATAGAGTCTTTGGAGTGCTGTTTTAAAAGTCGTCTAGCTTTCCTGCTGACTCGGGTGTCAACTGTTATGTCACCTACTTCCGTTAACTGATCAGTGCTTTTAATATTGAAACCAACATCACCATTAACACTAAGTGCTACTTCAGTAACAGCGTCAAGTTCGGGCTCCATTGAAGAAATGCGTATATATAGAGATCGTATATAAACGAATTAAAATATAGGTTAACGTATAATGAAAAAGTGATTGGAACTTTTATCACATAAGTATTAGAACAAACAAATGTAAAGAAAACCGTTATTAAGTGTAATACGCTTTAAAAACCGCACTTTACGATGTACGATATACTGCGCAAAAAAAAAATCACAAGGTAAAATAATCGAAGTAAACAGTAAACAGTTGTACACAAACAAGTACTGTATTCATACAACAGGCGCTGTTTTCCGTTTTTATATATTTAAACACACTTGCAATTAGCTAAAACGACCTAAACAAAATGCGTGAAAATTTCGAAAGGTCAACAAAATATCAACTTTGTTAAGTTTGAAAAAATCATCACTGAATGAAAACATTAGGAAATACACAAATTTACAACCCGTATTTATTGGTAATTATCATTATTCAAGAATGCAGTATAAACACTCGCAACATATTTGGACTTAATTTAATCTCGTAAAATTGTATTTCAAAAATATTTGTTATTTAAAATTTAGTAACCATTTAGCGGTATTAACAGCACAACTATGTGCATGCACTGATGAATGAAAAATATGTTTACTTACTGAGACTTCAATTTTTAAATATTGTTTAAATATGATAAAAATCAAAATAATCTGATTTAAACTTAAATAGTGCAATATAATGATACGGTCTACATTGTACTACTTGTTCCGTAATATATTGCAATTAATAAAATAATCTTTTCTTTTTAAAAGTATGTAAAATTCGAGTTGTTCCTGAATGAGAGGTATTTTTTGGAGACATTTCAAATAATTTGTTAATGGTTCCGCTTTGTGTTAACATATTCGTATGCGAGTTATCAATAGAAGTCGAATTCAAGTATCATGTTATAGGTGTTATGATGTATCTTAAATGTGGCATTTTAATTCGAGTTTTGTTATTAACGTTGAAATTTGAATTATCAGTGTTAATATGTTTGTCACTTTTATTTATAACACCTAGAGTAATTTGTATTTAAAACATGAATTTTAAGCAAATTTTATTTTTATCACCTTTGTTTTTTTTTTACTCTCAATATAAATTATGGATTAAATGGAAAATTTAAAATTGTATTTGAATTAACCTATTTAGGGGAATAAAATTATCTCGTATAAAATCGACTGATTTTATGTGCACCCATGTACGTACAAATTACTAATTAGAATTGATTTGTTTTTTGTTTTAATTTAATGAGCTAAGTATTTTGATGTGAACGTATTTATGTAATAAATAAATGTATATTTTGCTGTGAATATACTTAGTTACCTTGTAAAATATTTATGTACAGGTTTGTAGCACGTCATTTTATTGGAAGCGTACAGCATAATTTCTTAACATGCGTGTTAGAAAAAAAAGTATCCTGTTATTTGTTGTTTGTTTTATGGTATTAGGATGTATCGTACTCTATTTATTGACGGACGAGACGATCACAAATAAAAGGGTAAATATTTTTAGTATTTATACATTTTATTTAAATACCTTCAGTTTTATATTAACGACTCATTAGATTAAACATTTGATACGCTTAACATAGGAACTAAAGTTTCTTTTTCTTAATTTTAGCTTTTCGATGTTCACAATGAATATGCATACTACAAAGATGTATTTACACACGTTAAAGTAAGTTGATTTATTACATGAATATAACTGTATAGCTGAAAGTATTTTTAATAATACATATTGGGCGGATACATTATTTTTTTAAAGTTTTGAATTCAATTGTTTTCTAATAAATAATTTTTATATATATATATATATATATTTAATGCAATATATAACACTGGGGAATTGCCGAAGGAGTGGCTAAAGTCAATGTTTATATCGTTACCAAAAAAGTCAACGGCAAGCAGATGTGATAAATATAGAATGATTAGCCTCGTGAACCATCTATTGAAAATATTTATAAGGATAATACATTCCAGAATTCGAACGAAATGTGAAGAAAATTTAGACGATACTCAGTTCAGATTCCGACAAGGTCTCGAAACTAGGGAAGCACTTCTTGCCTTCAATACACTCGCTCAAAAATATCGGGAATATGGGAAGGATATGTATGTATGCTTCCCGGACTATGGGAAAACCTTTGACAGAGTAAGGCATGATAAACTGATTGAAATTCTGGAACAACGCAAGATTAACGATTTTGATCTTAGAATAATGAAGAAAATATATTGGAAACAAATAGCTACTGTATTAATAGACGGAAAAAAGAGACTGAGGCAGCGGAAATAAACAGAGGAATACGACAAGGTTGTATCCTGTCGCCTCTTTTATTTAATGTTTATTCAAATGAAGTATTTAAACAGACGTTGGGGGAAAAAGAAAAGGGAATTCAAATGAATGATAAATATATAAACAACTTAAGATATGCAGATGATACTGTCCTTATGGCGGAATCGATAAAAGATCTTCAGGAAATAGTAGATAGAGTAAACCGAACAGGAGTAGACTATGGTCTCACCATCAATGAAAGAAAAACAAAATTTATGATAATAAGTCGCCAGAAACAATTGTTAACAAAAATATTAATTAACGGCAAAGAAATCGAGCAGCTACAAGAATTTAAATACCTGGGCAGCATTATAAAAAAACAGGGTAGACTCGGATACAGAAATCAGACGCAGAATTATATATGTAAAAATAGCTTTTCAAAGACTAAGCACTTTATTAACTAATCGAGCAATCAATATAAGAATAAGGCAAAGAATGCTGAAGTGTTGTGTTCATGCCGTTCTATTATATGGTGCAGAGGCTGGAACATACACAGCCAAGTCTTTCAAATATCTAGCAGCATGTGAAATGTGATTCCACCGTAAAATGTTACGTATCCCCTGGATATGGAAATTAAGTAATGATGAAGTACTGAAGAGAAGTTATACAGAAAGATATCTAGTAAAAGAAATAAAGAAACATAAGTTGTTTTTGTCATATAATTAGAGGAAGCAAGTATGAGCTGTTAAAGCTAATAATTCAAGGAAGAATAGTGGGCCGGTGAGGACACGGAAAAAAGAAAACGACATGGTTACAAAATATAAAGCAATGGACGGTGCTTGAAAGTATTAAAAAGCTGATGCAGGCTGTCGAAAATAGAAATATCAATGCTATGATGTCAACGCGCAGTAATGCGTAAGACATGAAGAAGAAGAAGATATATAAAAAAAATAATATATATATATTATATAAAAATATTATATATATATATATTATATAAAAATATTATATATATATTATATAAAAATATTATATATATATTATATAAAAATATTATATATATATATATATACTATAAGGGTTTCATACACTCATTCTTGAATACATTTTAAAAAGTAAAAAACATATTTTATCACGCGGTTTATCGCAGCATATTGAAGATAGTTTCAAGAATGGCAAAGTCACAGGGGCAGTTTTTGTAGTGATACCGTGGCCGATCGTGCACTTGTCAACAAGGTATATCAAATGACTAACAATTTCAAGTTTGATGAAATTGTCCAAATGCTGCTCAAAGACAGACATGTGACACATAACGGAAGAAACAGTGCTCGGAGAAAACAAAAGAATGGACTTCCTCAAGGCAGCGTGCTCACTTCTACACTGTTTAATATTTATACAAATGATCAACCGGTAGGCCATAACGGCACAAGGAAAAACCTTTGAAGAAGTCGAAATAATTTTGAACAATGAAATAAAAAATTTGTTTGAATATTACAAATTAAATAAACCAAACCCAAATCCAGCAAAAACGCATACCTGTGTATTTCATCTTCGTAATAAAACCTTAAATCGCATTCGAAGTGGAGCGGCGGGCACAGAATTCAACCTACATAGGTGGGGCATGACCCAAGATGGTCAATGTGAATGTGGCGAAATTCAGAATAATGAACGCCTGTTTAACTGTAATATAATTGGGAAGTTTGATCGTGACAAACTATATGAACATATTGATGAAGAAACATTACTTTTTCTGAAATACTGGACGAAGAAAGGACTATAATAACCGACCGGATACGATAATAATAATAATACACGGTTTATATTCAAATTCTACTGTAAACACGGTAGTTCTATATTACTTATAGGTTTTCTTGACATGCTCGTAATTTAATTTTCGATAAAGAAATAACTACGTTGTATAATAACCGTAGTTGCTTTATCTAATGAGGTCCAATTAAATGGTCTAACAAACACCAATAAGTTCTGTGCCTTAAAAACCGTGTGTCACATTTGCATCCAGGTTTTCTAAATAACTTTCTACCGTAGGATTTTGTGAAGTAAAAATGAGTTGTTCATTGAGCCTGAGTGAACTACATACATAGGCTGGCGCAGAGAAGACGGACGGTTTTGTTTTTTAAGTAGCACAGTTGGTAAAACTGCTACAATGTAAACCGCATGCTCCACGTTTAAGTGTACACACGAGAGATTCGTTTTGCCCAGTTTCAGTTATCAATTATTATAGCATCCTATAAGGAGAAGGAGCGCACGTTTTGCGTGGAACGTTATTTTCGACGTTCGATCACGACAGTGCAAATGGAGTTTCAAAAATAATTCATTTTTTTTACCTTAAGAACCGCGTTGAGATCTGGGAGATTTGAAAATTCAGATTTCTGAATAAACTTCAAAAATATGCTTGAAAAAGTCTTTGAAAATGTTGTAAAAACAGAATGAATGTATTGTTGAAAATGGCGTTTATCTGAACGATATTGTGTTCCACAAATAATGTCTCGTTTTTCTATTTTTAAATAAAATTTCATTTTGGTCGAGTAGAATAAAACCGCCCGTCTTCTCTAGGTCATCCCACATATTTTCGAAAATTACTTTTTTCCTCTTCAGTCATCATAAAAATCTCTTCACACATTGAAAAATGAGAAGGATAATGTATTTTTATTTATGGGCTAAATTAAAAATGAAATATCTAGTTATTTATGGCGGAAAATAATAAATGTATTTGATTATAATGTAACTTCGAATAAATAGGTGAATGGATTAATGATAACATGCGATAGCATTTTTGAGTCCTTATATCAATACATTTTATTTACATACTTTGTCATGACTATGTTTGTTATATAGAATATATTAATGTTGGTGTAAACGCTTACATTCACGTTCCACAAAGTTATTCATAACGTATAAGGAGTTGACAATATATTATGGTAGTTATTAATGTTTCACATTGGAACATTAAAAATTAATGCTTAATCGTTATTTACAGAACATTTCAGAAACAAGCTCTGTAATTCCGGCAGGAACTAATAAGTGTCCAGCTAATGTGGCTGGTTCGTCGTATAGTGATGTTGAGGTAGTGTAATGAAAATAAAAAATTACGTGTTTAATTTATTGAGAAAACATATTTATATAGCCGTTTTTTTGTAATGATGATATTTACATTTTTTAAATGTATTTGTAATAATTAATTGTAATAAACCATAATAAAAATTGCGGTCGTTATAGATTAAACTTGAATATTATTTCTCAATTATTAAATTGTATTCATTAAAATATAATAAAAACAGTTAAATTAACAAGCTGTCGTTAATTTTTTAATTTAAGCGGTGATTATTAATAATAAATTGTTATCACATTAAACATATTTGCAACAGTAATTTTTTTTTTTAAATTTTATTTTCCTATGTCTGTTGAAAATTATCTAATTATTATTTTTTTATTTAATAATGGCGACTTAAACTTATGTAATTAGAAATAATGCGAGAATTGTTTCTAGTTATAAAGTTAAATTTTTAATCGTAAGCGTTCTCTCGTCTTCGGATAATTTTTTTTTTATTTGAATACATTTTCTTTCTGGCTATGTAAACTTGTCGTACGTATATATACAATAAGCTAATAGCATATAATTTTGGATTTTAGATCTTTAATGTTTATGAAAATTTAAAGTTCGATAATGCATTAGGAGGTGTGTGGACTCAAGGTTGGAATGTGATGCCTAACATTAAACGTTGGAATGTCCGTAATAAGCTCAAAGTATTTGTAGTTCCTCATTCTCACAATGATCCAGGTAATACGAATATACAAAATAAACATACATACATATATATATATATATATATATATATATATATATATAAAATTTAATGATTTATGTATATTAATTCGATGCATGTGCATTAATTGATATATAATTTACAGTGTAATGAATAATCTTTATGTTTAGGATGGAGAAAGACTTTTGAACAGTATTACAATTTGCAGACTAGATATATTTTTAATAATATGATAGAAAAATTGTCTGAAGACAAACGACGTAAATTCATATGGGCCGAAGTTTCGTTTCTTTCACTTTGGTGGGCTGAAGCAAGTAATAATATGAAGGAAACCTTTAAAACGTAATTCGCGAAACTCTTATTAGCAGTAAAAATTATGTTTAGTAAGTTAATTACTTAGTGTGCAAACTAAGAAAAAAAGCTTTGCGTTCATTGCTGGCGTAAATATTCATTTGTATTTTTCTTACATAGTTTTTATTATTGAAGAAATGCGAATAAATTATTCGTGCAACGTGTTATAATTTGTTTACATACTCTTTTGTGAATTTATTCGTTTAGACTTTTATTTGTATGTTTTGATTTTTAGATTAGTGAATAATGGTCAAATTGAAATTGTAACGGGTGGATGGGTAATGACGGATGAAGCTAGTTCGCATTATTATTCAATGATACAACAACTTACTCACGGTCATCAGTGGTTGCAGAATCACTTGGATGTATCCGTCAAGTAAGAACAACGGTTTACTTTAAATAAATAATAATTTTGAACTACTTTCTTTAATACGATGACGATTTAAAATGTACAGTAAGGATTGAAGATTACTATTTAAATATATATATATACATGTATGTATATACGATAAATAACGTACATATTGAAAACGTTATAAATAATACATAATTACTCACGGTCTTAAGTAACATACCTTTAGGAAATATCATTAAGTAACCTAAACTCAAAAGTTATAATAATCGTGTGGTTTCTTAATAGGGTAATTACGTTAGCGAAGTACTGAAGATTAATTATTTTTCGCGTGAAAAAAAACGAATCAAATTGTGTGCTCGGTTTTATGTTGTAATATTGTCAATGATTTATAGTTCGTTGTACCTGATTTTTTGGAAATAATTGTTTAATATCGCTTAAAATTTGTTTCCTTGCACAAAAAAAATTAAGATCGTTATTTTACGTGAATATATTTGTCACGACTATAATTATCCGGAATGTGTAGTTAAAATAATAACATATTATATGTGACACGTTTGTCTTGTTGAGTAATTAAAATTAAGCAATCATAAATTCAGTTTTAATTAAGATACAGTATGCTTGTTTAGAAATGTTCTAATTATGAAGTAGTCTACGAAAATGACGTTAACTTATTTTATACGTTATTCCAGAAGCTGTATATTGGATTTGTTAATTTTTATGTTACTTTTTTAAAAATAAATAGAAATTTATTAGTTTATACGCGTCATGAATTACGTTAATAATTTAAATTTGTTGTTTTGCGGAAACTTCAGACGTAGTTGGTGTATTGATCCGTTTGGTGTTTCGCCGACTATGCCGTTTATTTTAAAACATGCGGGACTAGAATCGTTGGTGATACAACGTACTCATTATTCTATAAAAAAATATTTGGCTAGAAATAAACAGTTGGAATTTCGTTGGAGGCAATTTTGGGGTAATTAATTCGTTTATTTACTTGTTATATATAAAAATATCATTGAACTTTTTAACAGTGAGAATGAAAAAACCTGATAAAATAATATGAGTCGTCATTTCTATTAAAATAAACCGACGTTTCTTATAGTTTTATAATGTTGTGGAGAAAATATTATTTTCGTTACGAATTCGTATATTTTTGTCAGAAATTTTTATCCGAATACAATATTTTAATTTTTTTTCATCACAATTTGTGCGAAACCGGTACACGAAAATAATATTTTTCTATTAATTTCTGTTTCGTACAAGATATCTTTTGTTCGACATTTTTTTTTTGTATTTTTACTATTTCTTTAGGACTTGTCACATTATTTAAAAATAATTGTCTATCTTTTCTATTTGTGTATTTTTTTAGGGATATCGAAAAATTCGTACGTTTGATTAAAAACCAACCATTTTCAAGGAACCAGAAATCAAAATATTACTCGTTTAAAACAGAATTATTTTTCTGAAATGTTACAATTTAATTTTGTTCCGGTGAAGTACGTTCTCTAAAGTTTAAATGTTTTTCTGAAGTACCTCATACTCTAGTAATAAAAGCCGAAGGTATATTCATTTTGGTCTATTCGAAAATGTTTTATCGTTTTCTTTCAATTTTGCGTGGATGGTTTTTCGAATTCACTGTTTCTACATCCGGTTTTAATATAATCATTTCTTTTGTCCGAATTTTCAGTTCAGAGAAAACGAATCGCAGTTATTAATTTTTTTAACCGGTGAATACATTTCACTAAGCAAACAAATAAATGAAGAACATTCAAAAGCGTCCGCTACGTTTGTACGAACAGTGACTCAATGTGTAAAAATTTCGACCGAATTCGTATCTAATGTAAGCACACGATTTTCTTCGGAACAGAATTTTTCAAACAAACTCCGATCCAACCTAATCCCAGTTTAATCGACATTAGTTCACATATGTTTATGTTTCGGCGTCCTTTGTGTTGAGCATCATTGGCGATAACGTAATTGATTTAAACGATTTGTTTCATTGTTTTTTCCAAGAACACTAATTTCTGAAGTACAACTGTTATTATTATTTTTAAATATTAGATATCTTTAGTAGTTTCATAGTTTCTAATTTACGTTCACCGATATTACGTAATGGAAAATTATTTACAAAAAAATTGTTAATAATTATTTCATTTTATCAATAGGTGTAATATCCTAAGTTTGTTCTAAGTGTTAAAACGTAAAAGCTTTTAAAAATATCGATCATAGATTTTTTTTAAATTTGTTTATGACACGACGGATAGATACAACGCACTATATTCAGACGTTCTTAGCATGTAAACTTGCTTCTTCTTTTTCTACTGACTGTATTATATAATTTTGAACATTGAAATTTTTACTAATATGGAATCAGAATTTATCTGAGAGAAAAAAAGTCGAATATGACACCATTTTTGAATGTTTAAGTTTTCTTTTTGAATATATATTGTGATATGCGCGTAACTTTAAATCCTTCAAAATTCATGCGGTTGATATTACGATATAATTAGAGTACGCGCACGTTTTCGTAGATAAACCAAGATTTTATTTAATGCCTTCTTGCGTTCATTATACATTTGTAGGTAGTCTTTTTTTTCAGTTTATCGACTAATAGTTAAATCGATTTTTTTTTTTTGGAAGATCAACGATCGACTAATTCGCAAAAAACATCTAACGAACGACTACGTAAAAAGTTATAAAATAATGCTAGAGAATAAAAGTACGACGTTCTTGATGAAACACGATGTACGAACATGACGTTGAAAACATTTTAAAAAGACGGTGTCACGCGTTAGGAATGCCTACGATAGTGTTAAAATCTTTACTCGCGTTTTAAATGGATCGTCCTATACATAAAATATTTTTCGTCGAATATTTTAAAATAAAATTTCATCTTAACGTATATTATTTTTAATTTTTCTCGGCAGATAATCAAGGTAAATATGATCTTTTAACCCATATGATGCCGTTTTACAGTTACGATATTCCGCATACTTGTGGACCAGATCCTTCTATTTGTTGTCAATTTGATTTCAAACGATTTTCGTGGTTCGGATTATATTGTCCTTGGAAAGTAACGCCGGAAAGAATTACTAAAAAGAATGTAGCTTTTAAGTAAGTGTCGCGTTTAAGAAAAAAAATAAATTAACGAACGATAAATCAAATTTTTACGGCGATATTCGTATCAAACATTTTTTTAAAAATAATTATTATTTATCCATTGCAACTGGCACATTTTATGGTCATCTAGGAATTTTTATAGAAATGAAAAGTGGCACGTGCGGGATTAACATACAATAGGGTGTTCTCCAATCGAATTTGAATTAATTTATGTTAGATATAGTGAAGAAAGTCGTCGGCATAGCCTAGTGGCTAGAGCACGGACTTCTATACGAAAGGTACGGAGTTTGAATACGATCGACGATACAAAAGTTATCATTAGAAAAAAAAAAAAAAAAAACGAAAATGATCCTAATATTATCGCGTGGAAGTCGATAGCAAACCACCACGTACAATATAATACACTGCAAAAGTACGCGGAGCTGCATTGTGACGTGACAACAACGAGATTACGATCAGTTTTCTCTGATCTGTGTGTGTCTATTTGCGCTAATGTCATATTATGATTGTCTTGTACGCTACTTACATTTTACAATAAAATATGTATAGGTAACAAAGTATGAATGAAATAGTGAAGGGTCTTGTAAGTTTGATGTCTTCTTATTTCCCTGTTGTTATCTAACAGATTTATGGGCTAGCGTATTCTCATCAGTCTGCTTATGTACCTTTATGCTTGATTTATGAATTCATCTCTGATATAGGTAATTTTAAAATCTCTGTGTAAGGTGTCATTGGTTATATACACAATCTTATCGCCTTATTATGGAACCTTTGCATTTTATTTACATTAATATCTTTAGCATAGCCGCGCAACATGAAAGAAACTTTACGATAGTATCGAATATTTCTTTATGCGAACGAATATGGTGTTTATTGTAAATATTACAGGTTAAATATCGACAGTGTCCCGAAGTGAATTTTCGTCAGCTGATTGTTGTACGAGCGTTATTATAATTCGAAACGAAATGCCTCTATCGATAGACTCTAATTAATACGTGTAATTCTATTCATCTTACGTCTATATTGACATACCAAAAATTCATTCTCGGCTAGATATTCATTTTGATAGTAAATTTATATATAATAACTTTTTTTTTTAAACTTTTGTATTTCAGTTCTTACTTTTCAGTAACTCTGTTGCCAATGTTTCTTATGTTCCGACTGTATGCGTCGTAAACTAATGATGATACCTACAATTTCAATGTCGTGGATCCATCGATGGTCAGGTGGTACACGTGAGAAAGACACAATATACATGAACATTTCAGATGATTAAGTTTTAACATGATGAATGAAATCAATATTTTCACTGGTGATTCGGAATTATTTGTATCGTTTAAAAAGTAGAAACCGATTAATCGAACGAAGCTTTTTATATCGATATAAATTTACTTTCATCATCCATCGTTCTTTTAATCGCAACTAAATTTAAATTTATCGTCCTCGTCTTCGAAGTTAATTTCCGTTAGAGTAATTAATTTCAATTTATTGTTATTGTTTTTCTTTTTTTTTTTAAAGAGCCGAATTATTGTTAGATCAGTATCGTAAAAAGGCTGAATTATACGCTACGAACGTTTTGTTAGTTCCGCTCGGCGACGATTTTCGATATACTCTAGCCGGCGAATGGGATTCTCAATTTCAGAATTATCAGATGTTGTTCGATTATATCAACGAAAATCCGGTTCTTCACGCCGAAGTAAATTTCGTTTATCGCGATTTATTTAAATAAGCGACGAGTAATAAACTTGTGCATTTAAATACGTTGACTATAGCATATAAGTGAGCTTTTTCGTTTGTTTTAATTTTATTCGCGTTTAAGAGGAATAAGAAGAAAATTTCATTTATTTAAATTAGGAACATAAAATACAAGCCGTTGTATATATAAAATTAACCGTAGTAGCTCTGAATCATAATGCGCATCATATAAAAGCGACGTTGGAATAATACAGGAAAATTTTAAGAAACACGAATAACACGTAATTAAGCTGAAAAATTTATTACAGTTAAACCGCTTAACGTAGAAATAAACAAATATACGAAATAAAAAAATAATTAAAAACCCGTTTTTTTTTAGACAGCGATTTTTGTATCGCTTATACCGATTACGTTAGCTGACCATATTAAATCCTCCTATGGCTTTAATTAATTCATTTTCACGCATTTTGCCTTGGAAATCTTGTTCAGGTGGAAAAATAAGAGTTCGAAGTTTAGTTGAGGATGCATGTTTCGAATCCTAACAAACCTGGTGACATTAAACGAGATTCTGCAACTACGGTTTCGCAACAATTATAATTTACTATATGTACTGCTGCAAACTGAAAAAACCAAACGGGACACGCATGTGTTGACCGCGGATGAATATAATAGTAGTTATTTGTAACAGTGAGTTAGGAGCTTGGATGAAATACTGGTGAAAGAATTCGAATAGCTTTTTAAGCATTATCGAAGGTACGATTAATATGATTATTGAAGGACAAACGTGAGTCCAGAGTGACTACTTAATATTTGGCATATTTAACCCACTGCCCGCGTAATACGATGTATAAATTTTTGCGCTTTTGGCATATGTTTATATATATATATATATAAATTTTTCATGATTTATAGAATTTTGTATTAAAATAAAATATATTGATTGATTATATTTGCGCTTTTGAGCACGCGTGCACTATTATCGTATAGAAAATAAGGAATGCTGTATCGTAAACGATAGTTTTATATGCCACATTAAAGCTGTATATAAAATCGAAAAATATTTTGTTCTATTTTTTGTACTACCGTTGAACACACGCGCACGTATATATCACGCATGTTGATTTCACTGTAACTTGTCTCTTATGCGATTGTTTCGAGCCCGGTATTTATATTTTAAGTGCTTTCTCCGTATCGGAGGTAGGCGACTACTAACCTATACATATTTTGTTGTACAGTGTAAGGAGCGTACGAGACAATCATAATATGGCGTTAGAGTAAATAGACACACACAGGGAGAACTAAATGTTAATACAATGCAGCCCGGCGTGTTTTTGTAGTATGCTATATTATTACTAGTGCGCGGTGGTTTGCCATTGTCTTCTACGCGATAATATTATGATTATTTATATTTTTATTTGCTGACAATAATTTTTGCGTCGCTGATCTTATTCGAACTCGGTACCTTTCGTATAAAAATCCGTACTCTAGTCACGACAATATATATATAATGTTTATGTATTGGAGAGTAGTGATTTTATGAATTAACAAAACAAAATAAAAACAATGTTAATAACTATAAAATTTATTTTATTTATGCAAAGCTTTTCGACTTAACGTCATTTTCAAGCAATACAAAAACGTTACAAATAAATTCATTTGTAACGTTTTTGTATTGCTTGAGAAAAAGTCGAAAAGCTTTGCATAAATAAAATAAATTTTATAGTGATTGACATTGTTTTTATTTTGTTCTGTTAATTATATATATATACATATATTACTCGAATCAAGTTATTATTATAATTCGATTTTACGGTAAAAGATTTTTGTCAAATATGTTGTTTTGGTGATGATGTAGTACAATTGTTTGTTTACTAGACTAAATTCGGAACTCTGAACGATTATTTCGAAGCGTTGAAGAAAGAAAAGGAACCCGATAATTTTCCTTCTTTATCTGGTGATTTCTTTACTTACGCAGACAGGGATGATCATTACTGGAGCGGATATTATACAACTAGACCTTTCTATAAAAGGATGGATAGAGAACTGATGTTCTATTTAAGGTGAACTTACATACACATATTAATAATTACCTAATATCACACATTGTGCCTTTACATTATATTCTGTTACAAAAAATTCCGTTTTTTTTTTTTTGCATATTACGAACGATAACGGATATTATCACGTCAGATGCCTTTTATTTTCAAAGAATTTTTATATTGCACAGCATATCCGTTTTTATTTTATTATTATTACATTTTCTTTTCAATTTTATATATAAAAATATTACCAGCCAATTTGTTTAGGACCGTGTTACAATTGTTCACAATCAATTAATATGTAAATATCGAGGCATATAAACGAAATAAAAAATAAAAAGTCCACGTATGTGTTAAAAATATCCAAAGTTCATATTACTATTTCATAATTAAAACTTATTTATCATATATATATATATATATATATATGTGTGTGTGTGGTGTGTGTGTGTGTAAAACTCCTTAATTTTATTAATATTAAGTTATTTTTAAATTACAGATGTGCTGAAATAATACACGCCATGGCGTGGCGAAGTGTACCTATCGAACAATCATCCTGGTTAGTCAAGTCTGATAAGATTCTGAATTCGTTAATTAAGGCTCGAGAAAGTTTAAGCCTTTTTCAACATCACGACGGAATTACTGGCACATCAAAAGACTTCGTTGTCGACGATTACGCTCAAAGGTGTATAATAATTAATTATAATGATAGTTTTTAGATTTTTCTCTCTTTTATTAACTTATTTATATTGCGCGTGATATTTAAAAATAACTGTTTTCAATTATATAATTTATTTTCGATTTTAGATTATTAGCCGGAATAAATGGGCTACAAAACGTCATACAGCTTTCAGCACACTTTTTGCTCAGCAGTAATAAGGTAAAATTTAATTCTCACGATTTTCTTGTTGTGTGAAAAATAAAGAATGCATGCGATTACGCGTTGAGATTATTTATTTAAGAACGCCAATATGAAGAATTAGTTTGATCGCGTTGAATTTTACACTATCTTAGTAAATGGAGATAATTTATTTCCTGTATAAGACATAATTTTTGGTTTTTAAAGATTTATTTTTAAGCCTATGTTCTTGGAATTTAAATTTGAGTCTGTTATCATAATCTGTAAATATTTTGCATTTGAACTTATGGATACTATATAATCAGCAAACCTGAGGCGATCACAATCTATTCTGATACCTTTGCATTCAAATTCTAATTTCTCAACAAAGTTTCTAATGTGTAAATAAACAGTTTTGATGAAATGATATCATCTCGCTTTATTTGAATCTTTTTAGGTTTCTTCCATAGATTTACTTGAACTGTAGTAGAGCTATAAATAAATAATTTTGATGTACTTTTCATCGGTTCTAATATTATAGTTTAACGAATTTAGT
The DNA here is from genome assembly GCA_032883995.1 of Coronaproctus castanopsis. Lineage (NCBI taxonomy): Eukaryota > Metazoa > Arthropoda > Insecta > Hemiptera > Monophlebidae > Coronaproctus > Coronaproctus castanopsis. Next base: position 103,858,459 of record CM065053.1, on the reverse strand, counting down.
ACTGGCCAGACTCCACTGAATCGAATGGTTTCTCGTAATCGATTAAGTCCATATATAACTTTCATATATTGAGGTAGTTTGCCGAATTTTCTGGTTAAATTTATATCTGATTTTTACGCAGTCATCGGTAGTATAGCATTGTTCTATAGTTCAGAAATATGCGTAAACATTTTTCATATAATACATAAGAAAATGTATTGTTTGTGGACGCGTGCGACATTAAGTAATTCTTGTGTATATATATATATATATTTATATATATATATATATATATATATATATATATATTTATATATATATTTATATATATATATATATTTATATATATATATATATATATATATATATATATATATATATATATTTACTCGGCTATATCGGAAACGGTTCTAACGATTTCGATGAAATTTTTTATGAAGTAATTGAAAATGACCTGTATGAAAATTACCAATTTGAAATTTTGGGCCTCAAGATGGAGTGCACCTCTCATAAAATTTCAGAAATTTCAATTTTTCTGCGACGTTTTTATTGATACTTATGTTAACGTGCATTAAAAATTTCAGCTCGATCGCATTAAAGGTTAGAAGCTTATTGACTTCCTTTTTATTGGATATGTGTTAGTAAATATAATTAACATTTTATATTTCGGAAACCGTTTCAAGGTATCGGATTTTCCCGAAATATATTTTAATCTATGAGGAATTATTTTAAGGAAACCTCCGATCGAAAAATTCCAAAATTCATTTACAGCAAGAAAAATATGAAGAGCAGTCTCCTGACATTTGTCAAAACTGAAATTTTTGGTTATAACACCGGAAATTTATGAAAAGACAATCTACACGATTCAGATAGTTATATATGTAACGGGTTCTAATTCGATGTAATTCTTATCTAAATATATTTTTCGAAAAGACACGATTTCACAAGAATACCGAGAAAAATCTTGGTCGCCAGGGTACTATTTCTAATGCGTGTGTACAAATTTATATATGTATATTCATCATCTCTCCGTATCGGAGGTAGGCGACTACTTACCTGTACATATTTTATTGTAAAATGTAAATAGCGTACAAAACAGTTATAATATGGAGTTAGCGCAGAAAGATACACACACGCGAGAGAACTGATTTTGTTGTTACGACACAATGCAGTCCTGTGTGTTTTTATAGTGTACAATAACGCGTATATAGTGTCGTGCGTGGTGGTTTGTTATTGCCTTCCGCGCTATAATATTAAAATTATTTATATTTTTATTTTCTGATGATAATTTTTGCATGGTTGATCGTATTTGAACGTGGTACTTTCCGTATGAAAGTCCGTTTTCTAGCCACTAGGGTATTTCAACGATATACGTATTTAAATAAAAAAAAAACCCCTTATATCATTTACTAAAATATTAATATATAACCCAATAAAAGTCTCGTTCATAAATTTAAATAACTACCGACAATAAAACACTATTCGAATGAACAATTATTACGTTTTTTATGTAAATTAAGCTTATGGCGATGTTTGTTATTAAAATATATTATTAGTATATTAATTTTTATCGCCTATTTCGGTAATGTTGTTAGGTCACTGCCGAATTGTATAATGTTTAGCTTGTCTCGCAAATAAGGTCGATCAATTTAGTTTGAATCGGTCAACGAGAATTTTCTCTTCATGAAATACAAAATTTTTCGCATTTTTTTATTTGTTTGTCGCGTCTACATTATCTGTTATACATTAAGGTGTCGATTCACAATATCGTCTAAAGGTCCATATCCGTTCCAGATCAGTTCCGGTTCAGTTCAGTTTCATTGGTGTCCGTGATATTAAGTATCATGTGTTAATACATATCCGTAAATACGGAAGTATCTGTTGACAGAAACCTGAATGTACATATTCTAGAATTTCTAGTTCAAAATCAAAATGTCATATGTTAATATGAAATGTTCACACAAATAATATAAATTTTAAAGTAAAGCCGCTGTACAGTCAAAATATATCAGAAATATTCAATTCCTTACATTAAACCAAATACTTTGTTTTAAACAAATGTCCATATACTTTGAATGGGATAAATTATACGAAATTTCATTTTTCGAACAAGTTCTATTAATTTTTCTGTATCCATTCTCAACTACAAAAGAAAACACTGATCCGGTAAACATAAAAATATCGGAAGCAACGATATTAAATTTTAACGGAAGGTGTACTGAACTAACACTGACGGTAAACCGGATCGTTAAACCGGAAGAGTGCGAACATTCTAACCAAATTACTCTAAATAATATTTTATTTCACTGATGTTGATTCGATTTGTCGTACCGGAATGGATCGGTGACGGAAATGTGTGAATTGGCCTTAAAGTTACTTTACTTGCGTCGGTAGTGTAACTAACTTTTGCCCATTTCGATTCATTAATTTTTTATCCCTGTCGATGTGCTTGTTTGTGTGTGTGGTGCGTGTGCATCATATTAATGCTTTAAAATAACATAGATCGCGAAGGTATTTTTTTATCGTAATTACATGAGCACGAACTTTAAAACAGGAAAAAAAAACAAAGTACGTAAACAACTAGCAATAATAATAATAATTATTATTATTATTATTATGTTGATCTGTAGGATAGTTTTGTACCGGACGAATCGTCAGTTTATTACGTTTTCACCGAGGATAGAAAAAGCGTGCATAATCAAGCGACTAATCAAATATTTACCGTCGGCGAAGGGCGTAAGAAAATAGTCGTATTTAATTCGCTGACGTGGAATCGGAAAAAAATTTTGCCGATAAAAATTAAAGATTTTCATAATATCCGAGTAAGTAGATATTTAATCGCAATAACAAGTTTATAGGACTATAAAAAAAGTTTAGATAAATTGTTCTACATACTGCTGGTTACGAAAATGGAAAAGCTAAGCAGGCCGATTATTAATTCCCAACGACTGTAAAATCGTTTATTCATACGGACGTACGTTGCATCGTATATGTGTGTAATACGTTACGGGAAGCGATGATGTTTGTATGATCGTACGCATTCCACCTATATCAACTAATTAATTAAACAAAAATATTAATTATGAATTTTTACATAATAATTAATCATTAAGGTTTTAATTTTATTCTAAAACGTGTGAGACGTTATATGAACGGTGTGTATTATATAAAAATATGCGTGTCTGTGAATATGTAGAAAATCGAATAGATAGTGCTTAAAATTTTGTTAGAATAGTGCTATATAGAGCACTTGAGAAATTGAGGAAATACGATTAAGCGCAAGATTGCGCACGCATCTGTGACGAAAGCTTATAGCTGCTGGTGCTGGCGACTGAAGAAAAAAGAAGCCGATAGAAAGAAAAATACTGAAAATTAATTAAAGTGGTAATGTTTGTAGTAAAGTATTAAGAGATATAAATTAATCGATATTCAAGAAGACACTGAAAAGATAACGTAAACAAGCAACAAAGATTATAATTTGTGCATATTGCATTTTATATCGGATCATTAAGCTAATAATTTGTATTCTAATTTACTATAATTATTATATTTCTTTATGTATACGTGTTTAATGGCGTAATAAATAAGTTTTTAAATATAAACTATATATTATGTCGCGGTAGCGTAGTTGCTAGAGTGCTGTTAACTCGACGGTTGAGGGTTCGAAACCAACACACGACATAGAAAGTTTTCATAATTATTTAATTCTTAATTATCACGGAGAAGGCAGTGACACCCCACTCCGTATAACATCATATGCACGTCGCATATAAATAGTGCCTTGAATGCTAGTCCATTTTGTATGTAAAAATAAACGTAGGCTAGTCACGACGTTCGGCAATGAAGAATACGACGACGATGATGATGATATATAATTATAATGCAAATTATTTAATCTATACGAGTTGTGCTTCCAAGAATACCATACGAAGTCCTAATACATTCGATAGCCTTATCTGTAGTTATAGAACTCCTCGTGGTGTACATGTATTACTAATTAATGGAATACGTGTAAGTGTAGTGCGAAAATTTTCGTTTTTTCCTTTTATCTTTGAAGGTTGGTGATAAATATTTTGTTTAGAAATTGCGTTGCCTTAATTGCATAGCGAATTTTTTGAACGAAAACGAGAAACTTATTCAATATAGGGTTTTCCAATAAGGGCATACTTGGGTGTATATTGAAATGAGAACATGTATTAACGAAAAGTTGTTTAATTATGATTATTATTATTTGAAAGGTCCGTATATGTCACTATGAATTGAATATAACGTCGTTTAAATGGCCACCGCGGCATTTCAAGGTAGCACCAATCCAAATGGTCAAATTTTTAACGACGTGCCTCATAGATGTGGCTTAATTTAAGCCTTAGCATTGGTAGTGTTTACATTAAGAGTATTGGTCGATTGTGGCCGCGACTTCGGAAATCCCGTAAGGAAAAGTTTAGTAAGATCAAATATCATGATCTTTGTAACCAATTCACGTCACCTGTGCCAAAGATACCCTGCTCTCGAATGGTTCATGTAGAATATTCATCGAGACGCCCGCTGTGTGGCATGTAGCACCGTCAAACTTTACACGGTGATTTAGCATTTGCAACAGAATAATAAACAACGAATTAGGACACACGACACTAAAATAATATGGTCGCCACAAGCTGTCAACCTACCCCTATGTAAAATCCTATTAATGACAATGATTATTCTTAAATTACGAATTGTTAAAATCGATTTTTTTTTCTTTTTTAAAGAAATTAATATTAAAAAAAGAACGATTATATAATATATTCGTATATGTTAAATCTTCAGTTAGATCGAAAATTGTTTTTCGATAGGTCAAATGAAACAAGGAAGTTATTGAACATTCTGAATTTTTGAAAGTTAAACGTAATTCGCGTCATTGATTTGATCCGAAATTATTCCGTAATAAATTGCGACATTCAAAAAAGGAAAATAGTACAAACGCTAAAGAGAAAACGTTAAAAAAATAAAGTTCTATATGACCTTCGTAGATTACGAGAAATCATTCGATTCTGTAGAGGTCTAGGCAGTACTAAATTCGTTAAACTATAATATGGAATCAAATACATCAAGATTATTAAGAACATTTATAACTCTGCTACAATACAAGTAAATCTACGGAAGAAAACGAGAAAGATTCCAATAAAGAGGAGTAAGGCGTGGGGATACTATTTCACCGAAATTGTTTATTTGCATATTAGAAAACATGTTGAGAAACTTGAATTGGAATGCAAAATAAACTTGCTGATTTTATTTTTTTGGCCAGGCCAGTTTAAAACTTTATCTAGTTAGTGTATTTTAAATTTCAATGCCACTACGCTTGATAAATTTGTATAAACTGATTTTAACAGAAGATAATGATTCAGAAATAATTAATTCGATACTCGCAGGTAATGTGTGTCATTTTTGTAAAATTTATGCTTTAGAAATTTCGGATACACCTAAATTTGATGGCCAATACAGTCATCAATGTGGCACTTGCGCACGTTTCATCAGAAATTATGCCTAATTTAGCAAGATGTGAGGGAGAGAGATTATGCCCAGTACGCAGTCGAAATAAAGTTGATATATAATCTCTCGAAACGTGCCGGTGTAATTGAAACCACGGATTACTGGAAATCGTGTGTATTAAAACGACGTTTTCCCCTTTATTCTGACTTTCGGCGATGTAATAAGTAAAAATTGTTTAATCTCTGGTAACATATCTAATTCCATTTAATGTTCTCATAAGGAACACTTGATAAATTATAACGCGTCAATTCATCGGTTAAATCGTTTCCAGTAAGACCACAATGAGAAGGGACCCACTTAAACTTTAATCTATATCCACGATTAAAGTTGAATAACACGGTGTCTCACATCAAATTTTAACTAGGATATTTTGAGTTCTGGGAGGTTAGATAATTGTAATAGAACACTTAAGCAATCGGAGGTGATTGGAATATTCTTTTCGCGCACATCTTTAACTAGGTGTGAATCTTTGTAAATGGCAAACAGTTTTACTGCAAGTGAGGATCCTGCAAGGGATAATCATCTGTATACTTTCGATGTGTTGTTTTTTTTCGGATAATATAAAGCCGAAGTATAATTTTCACGTATTTTATCGACAGACCCATGTGTAAATATGTGGCTGAATTCTTCATTAATATGCAGCGTTGTTAATGGGAGGAGGGAGAGTTTTAGCAATATTATTATCAAATGAAATTAAGTCAACGTCTAACAAGAAAAATAAATCCTGAAAATAGAATCGGTAGTAGGGATGAGAAATATTTTGGATAAGTTCGATTGTTTTTAATTTATTATGGCTGGAAAGAAGAGGCGAAAGACTTTTATTTGACCAGTGTCTGTTATGCCGTAGTTTCAATAAACATCGAATTTGTTTAAGTGAGTTTTTCTCTCACTTTGATATAAAACCTGTTCGCTATATATGTCTGCCTAAGTTTTAGCGGATGTTCAGCGATCCAATGTTCAAAGTCTGAATATTCATAAGTTCACGTGCAAAAGAATTACAGACTACACCTAAATTTAAATTCTAATAAGATAGGATTAAAAATAAATCTTCAAAAAACAAAATGGCGACTAATACAGGGAAAACGATAAAAAATTAAAATAAATTCAATAGAAATAGAACAGGAAGATAATTACATATATTTAGGTGAAAAAATTGGAAATAACAAGAAGAATATATTTATCCCGGGTTGTGTTGGGAAAATTAAGCGGAATACTTTGAAATAAGCAAATGGCAATTAATCTGTAAAAAACATTATACAATCTGCGTATATTCCTAGTCTTTACATGTACTGTAGGAACGTGGCAATATGGCTATATATGAAAACAGATATGAAAAAAATAAGAAAGGCCCAAACTGCACACGAAAGAATGATAATGAACATGAGATTATCAGATCCGATCTTATATGCTTGTATAAGCCATCACTCGCGTTTCTAAATGGCGAACATTTTCTGGTACTTACTGTTCATTCTAGTTCAGTGTACGGTTTTGTTTTCGGTTAGTTGGGTCAAGGCTAAAGCAGGCTACTTGCTAAAAAAAAAAACCAGTCACACAAGTGCTTAAAAAGTGTCTCTATTTTCGGTATTAGCAAGTCTGGAAAGTACGATTGAAGCGCTTATAAACTAAAGTTGGTACAGAATCACTGCTGCCGGATATTCGCATCGTGTTACACTATGAACATAAAGTTGCGGGCACCTACAATATAGCGTTACTTCGAACACGTTACACTAAGTATAGGTATCCTACACTTAAACATAGATTAATCATCGTCGTATTGTTCGTTGCCGAATGTCGTAACTAGCCATTGTACGTTTATCTGCTAGCAATCAAAGCAATATTTACATACGACGCAGATGTGCGCTCATATGATGTTATACTGAGTAGGGTGTCACTACCTTCTCCGTGACGATTAAGAATTATATAATGATGAAAAACTTTCTGTCGCGTATTGGTTTCCAATTATCGACCGTCGACTTGACAGTCGAACACTCTAGCAACTACGCCACCGCGACAATTAGATTATGATAAATAATTAAATTCTCAACAAATAAGTATGTGCTCATAGTTTATCCATTTCTCTTTATTAATTTTAATTTGATTTTTTTTTTTTATATTCTATTTTTTTCTGTATGCGAGAATAAATTTACTAGGGCTTAATCGTTTATGTACTCGTCGTTTAATGTATTTATTTATTTACGAATAAATGTTAATTCTTTTTAGTTGTCGTATTGTCTCGTCTATTTCTATTATTTTAAATAATTACGCGTATTTATAAATTTTTAAACTCGTTGATTAGGTAATCGACGCTGACGGCAATCCGGTTGAGTTTCAAGTTAATCCGTTATGTTCCTTTACATCCTACGCCGATTGTTATACGATTCATTTTTACGTTGACATCAAACCTCTGGAACTTAAATTATATTACCTGCTAAATGATTCCACCGCGAGCGATAAATCCTTTCCGTCGTAAGTAATTACGTAGAAAAATTTTATTCGAAATTTTGTGTAAATATAAAAACTGCAAAAGAGCACAACGACTAGAAATATTTGTAACCCGGTTTCGGAGAAGATGATAAGGAACGAAAACATTTCAAATTTAATTAACGAAGGAAGAAGCATATTAAATTAGCCGAGAGAAAGAAGACGCAAGTGGATCGTCCGTGTATACAAACGTAATGAATATTTAACGGAAGAATAATCAAGAGACTTTTTAGAATGGAAAAGAACAACGAGAAGAAGACTTATGTAGAATTGTATCAAACAAACAACAACAACAACGTATGTTTCAAAAACCAAAAATTTTAAATAATAATTACGTAACGACCAGGATGGCTCTCCGTACAACAGAAATAATACAAAGACCGGTAATAAATAAAAGTAATTATACTTATAATGACAGCAAAAAATAATTAAAAAAAACTGTACAGCAAAAAATAAAAAGTTAAGATAGTAATAATAAAACAAAAGAAAAAACACGTTTGACATTAAATAAATAAAGAAGATTAATTCCTAAAATAGGCGCCGCGAAACGTTACAACAGGTTATGTTTGAGCCTACTATGCTTATATTTAGTATACATAAATTGGAGTTGCCTGGAATCGTAATTACCAATGGTAGAAATTAAACGATTATCGTCGACTAAGCAGTCATCGCAGAACTTTAAATTTAAGATATGGTCCTTAATATAAGGCATGTTTAAGGTAGCGTGCATTTCGACGATTTTGTGGTATCTAGGGACATGTAACACACATCTGAGACACCTATTTTGAAACGCTTGTAATTTGTTAAAATTTGCATTTGAAATGAAACTCCAAGCTGGACAACATTACGTCATTATGAGACGTATAAGTGTTTTATATAAAATTAATTTATTATTAACATTAAGAAATGATTTTCTGTTGATTAGTGGATGTATGACAGATATACTCCTGCTAGCTTTCAAGGTAGTATGACTGACATGTTCAGAAAAATTTAGTCTGTTATCCAAGACTAGCCCGAGGTATCGAACATGTTTTGACCAACTCACAATGGTAGAGTTGACCTTAACTTCAGTAGGTAATGTGGGACGCCTGCGGGTGAAAAATATAGCCTCCGTTTTATCACAATTAATATCAATTTGCCATTTTTTATAATAACGCAAGACACGATTTATTCCTGACTGTAACTTATTAGTAATTGCTTTAGGTATATAAGAAGTACAGAGAAGAGCTGTATCGTCTGAATATCAGATAGATTTGGGAAATCGGATAAGAACAAATTAAACAGAAAGGGACCCAGAATACTACCTTGAGGGACCCCCGTTGAGCACGTTTTCATAGTAGACTTTGAATCATTGATGGTAACGTAAAATAGTCTGTTTGCTAAATAGCTGCTAATAACGTTGATTACATAACGAGGAAATTGATATTTTATCATTTTGTAAATAATACCTTTATGCCAAGTAGTATCGAAAGCTTTCGCTACATCCAGGAGAACCATACCGGTATGTTTATTACGATTAAAATTACGCGTGATAAACTCCGTGATTCGTGCTACTTGTTGGGTGGTAAAATAACCCGGACGAAAGCCAAAACTGTGTGTTAGGAATGATTTTTTAGTTATCTGCATGAAGTCTTAAATGAGATAGTATAATTTTTCCGCTATTTTGCTCAGATTGCTCAATAAACTAATAGGACGTATGTTACTTGCACACGAGGCATCCTTTCCGGGTTTGGGAAGAGCAATAATTTTGGCCGTCTTCCAACTGTTTGGATAATAACTGAATCTAACGCATTTATTAAATTTGTAAGTTCAATAACAGCTTTTAGCGGCAATGAGAAAGTTGAATTGAAATTGTAATTTTTAAATTTATGCAAAAGAAAACTAACAAATTTATTAAGAAAATTAAACTTGTTTTTCAAATTTTGAGAACGATTAGTAAAACGATGCTTATTGTACAGTCTTCTAATATAATTTTTAAATTTGACGAGAACCACGATACAAGTTGGTTATGCGGATAATTATTAAGTGGTTTATTCGGAATAAAAAGTTCTGTCGCAGAATTAATTAACTTCGTAAGAGTTGATAAATGATGGTTAATATCAGCAGGACTATGTAGCTTAAAAAGCAAATTAATATTATTGTTAATGTACTCCTTAAATCCTGCCCAATTTGCATTTTCGAAATCGGGCAGAACTATATCGGCTATGTTTAATTTACTTCCTGTAATAGTAATGAAAATAGGGTTGTGGTTGGAGGACAAACAATTTATTGAAACAGACGTTGCAATAGAAACATTTTTGACCAAAGCAACATCTAAGATACTAGTACGATATTGAACAGCATCAGGAAAGTAAGTAGGTTCTTCAGGAGCGCAGATACAAACATTTGAACGTAATGCGAATTCAAATAGAATATTACCAGTACGATTATTGTTAAAGCAGTTCCATAACTTGTTTTTTGCATTAAAATCTCCAATCAGAATAACTTTGTTATTTACACTCATCAAGGATTGAAGATCATCTAGGAATTTATTAATAGATCTAGGTGGTCTGTATATCGCAAAAATACTAATAAAATTATTATTATTATTATTATTATTAATAATATATAAATTAACGCCTACTGCCTGTACACAACATAGCTGTGGTACAGGCAATAAGTCAAATTTTAAACGTTTGTTAATAAGCAAAGCAACTCCACCACCTCTACGAGTCATATCATTTCTATAGACAAAACAGCCGGGAAACTTTAACTTACACGTGTTGTCAAGCTTAGTTTCCGATAATGCTATAATATCCAACTTATTACGAGTAGCATAAACATGTAGCTCATTACACTTATTAATAATAGAATTACAATTCCAGGCAACTATACGAGTATCAAGATTTATAGACATTTATAATAAATCAACAACGGTTTCAAAAATTAATTGTAACTTAGTAAAAGTATCCTTATTTCTAATCGATTTTAGTTTAGCGATTATCGTTTTAATTACGTTAAAAATATGTCTTAAATTTAGATCACGAAAGAATGATAGAGCATCGTGTATTGAGAGCATATCGTCATCATCTCTTTGGGTAGTAACAGGAGCTCTCACTTTGCTAGCGTACGTTTCATTAACGATATTATTTAAGCCTGACTGTCCTGCGACATTTTTAACTAGAGTGAACATGATTGCTACGCGCACTAACAATTTTTTGAATGATATGACACTCTTGCGAATTTGCAGGGTGTTGACCCGGACAGTTAGCGCATTTATACGTCTGAACACTGCACATAGAACTCGAATGATTTTCGCCACAACGTATACAACGATCGGGTAGTTTGAAATTTTGCGACACATAACCAAACCTTTGGCAACGATAGCACTGTAGGTAAGGAACTTTTCTGCTATACTTTTCCCACCTGATAATGCAAGAAAACAGAGCCTTAACTTCCAGTGTATTGCGCGGAAGAGTATTAGGTGGAAACATCACTAAGTAAACAGGGAACGGTAATGTACCATTATTCAATAAATTTTTATTAAATTGAATCACCGAATTTTCAAAATTTCGATTTTTTCGCAATAATTCGCGAACGATTCGAAATTTGAAAAAAAATTATTTACACGAAAGTTACTTGTCATTAAAATACGCGTCTAACGATGGTATTGCGGTATTTTTATATCAAATACTCGCCGAGAAAATTGGGCTTGAAGGGTTTTCTGGTTTTGAGCCCCTTTTTGAGTCCCTTATGATAGATCGGTGGTTCGGGTTGGGCTTAAAAGAAAGTAGACGTCGAGATTTATAATTTATGTTATGAGGTAAATGTTTTAAAAATTAACCGGTAACGAGAAATCGCGAGTTGAATATTTCATTTTCGATTTTTAAAAATTCTGCCGGCGATTTTTGGTCGGCCGATTCTACAATGTATTTAAGTTCAATAAATCTACAAAAATTAAAAAGTATCGACATATCATTTAAATTTCGTTATAAATTTGTTTTTTAATTTTTTGTATAGTTCCTAATTCTCCATCGGTATTTGTGTTTTATTTAATTCAGCTAATAAATTTATACATTTATTGAATGTGGGGCGATACGAAGTTCCCCGGGTCAGCTGGTATATATATATATAATTCATCCATGGCAAATAAAATACGTGCATTTATCCTTCCGATTAACAGAATACAGACACAAGCGTTCCCAGGATTCCGTGTTCGAATCCCGTCAATGTTGCATATAGATGTCAGATTATTTACTCGAGTTCATTAAATATAAGAACCAGTTGATCGTATAATCCATTAAAATATAACATTTCACAATTGTTTTTCTGTTTTATCTGCCACGTTCTCACGGCCATCTTGGCTTTTATCTTGTCATCTTCTCCCGTAGAAAAATTTATTAAAGATATTTCAACTACACGTCTTCGCACCAGGAAACCAGCAGATTCCAACAAACGGATAACTAATTCCAAATCCGGCCAACAGAGTGCCAAGATTTGATCTCAACAGAAAAATACGCTGTAATTTAAATCGCGTCAGAACCAACCAGGGTCGTTGCAAGTATTTAATGAACAAATGGAAGTTGTCGGAATCGGAGCTGTGCGGCTGTGGCGAGATCCGAACCGTTTCGCACTTCGTTAATTCGTGTATAGTAAATAGCTTCAATAAAGGACTGAATGGGCTACATTTAATTAAGAAAGGTACAGCAGATTGGTTGTCAGACGTTAATTTGTAATGATATATTTTTCTGAGCATTAATGTATTTGTACTTTAATTTAAACGCGTAATTGATACGATAAATAAAAAAATACCTTGCCATCGATATCGCGTGTAATAGTCAGTACTTGTACGAATTGCAAGGATGATAAGTCGGTGTACCCACCTGTATTTTCGTTTAGTTCACTCGCAACTTGAGCTACATTATCACACTAATAAAAATGAATCTATCCATACTGGACTTTTTTTCTGTGCTGTATACGTATTCGAGTAGCTTAAATGTGTATTATATACTCAAAACGACGTTTTCTTTTTGTATAATTCGTCTGTTATGAGATCGAATATACACAATCGGATATTAGTCATCGTCAGTATATTAATATTTCACACGAAAAATTAAAAAAAAATGTTGATTTTTTATATAGACATTGGTTGGCCAAAGTTAACGTGTATAATTCTGACGATATAAAAAATCAACTTCATCAGTGGAAAATGCACGTTGACCAAAAAGGTGTGCCAGCTGATTTTTCCGTACATAATTCGCAGTTATCGGTTACGTTTAACAGTAACGGTTTATTGAAAGCGGTTACGCTAAAAAAATCTGCCGTTACAATTCCGGTTCACATGAGTTTTATTAAGTAAGTATATTAATGTTATACGTGTAAAAGTAATCGTATCTTCTTATCGTATAATCGTCGGTTATATATAATTGTACAAAATTCCCACTAACTTTAAATTTGTTAGCCAGTCTATGACTCTGCCGTTAAGTTGGTTAACAACATCTTCTAATGTTAAACCTATAGGTGCAAATTCACTACAATCTCCTAATATATGCTGCATTACTTGTCTTGGATTTCCATACTGACACGCAGCAGATGTCGCCCCATTTTTGCATTAGATATCCGCATCTTCCATGTCTAGTCTTATATTGAGTGTCTTCCATTGTTTCGTAGGTAAATCTGTTTCTTTCATAGATTGGCAGTTCGGGGTGCATCTGAAATTTATTTCTATCTCTGAATACTAATTACATTTGGAGCTATATTAGCTAATACTGGAAGCTACTGTAGATTTAAGCGTTCCTAATATGATTCAAAGTTCTTCCTTTAATATTACATCTACTTTTTTAACATGTATGTTATTACACCAGACTGACGAACAATATTCGGCTGCTGAGTATACAAGTGCCAAGGAAAAAATTCTGAATGTTCTGGTATCTGCACCCAGAGTCGAACCTGCGAGTTTTCTAATGAGATTTATACGTGTTTTTAACTTTTTAGATAAAACTGTTAGATGTTCATTATATGATAAGGTGCAGTCTAATGTCACACCTAAGTATTTTCGGTATTTTCGGGTATTTGCTAGTTCTCCACCTTCAAAATTCACTATAGATTCGATTTTTGTTGTTGAGTTTGGAAAACCTGTCTCTGTCTTGTGGGGGAGTCGATCGTAATTTCCATTTGTGCAAGTACTTACTAATTTGTGATAAGTCACTTTTCATAGTCATTCTACGAGCAATTGGGTAGAGGATAAACATGATATTTGGAGAGGTATATTTATATTTGTGCGCGTTGTGGATAAAATTCAGCGTTTCTAGTACAGGTTTCGAATCATGTTAATGAACGGTCACGATCGTGAACAGATTAAAATATCTATTAAATGACCACACTAGTCAGTTCTAGATGATAAGGAAACGAAGGAAGAAAAAAATTAATTAGTAGCATTTAAAAAGCGATCGATTATTTTAAAAAAAAGTTATACGCATACTCGAGGGAGATTTACTGCTATTGCTTCGGCTAAAAAATGTTCAGAATTTTTTCAAAAATAAATTTTGTAGCGTAAGGTGTCAAAAATTTTTTAACCACGATGTTTAAATTGACTGGAAATGGTTGATGGACTTTCGAAATAAATAGTGAAATAGAGATAATCATCTCGACGAGGTATTAGAAGTATATTTATTTTTAAAAATCTTGGAAACTTTAATTTGGTTCAGTAATGTTTTTGATATTTATTTTTTGCTTATACTACAACTATTATAATGTTATCTAGCTATATCTAACCCCTTTATTAAAAAAATTCGTACGTTCACCCGATTTATGCATGTTACAAACATAATGTTATGCTTATATTATTATTATTATTATTATTATTAAATTTGATTTGATTATTATTATTGTTGCTATTATTGTTATTATTAATATTAATAATAATTTAAATAAAATCCGTTAGTTTTTTATGTATATTTTTAAACAAACTTCGTTAATTTTATATATTTTTTGCTTAAAAAAATGTCTTATTTAAATGTTAGAAACGTTTAATTTTATTAACGTTCGGTAATATTTGGTTTTTGATGTTTGTTTTAAATTACTTCAACTATTTCGTAAACAACAAATTTTTCACGCGAAAATTTTTAGAGACATGCGATTGACGACGTGAAATTTAAAACGACGTGTAAAATTCGATATTTAATTTTTGAAAATTACTAAATCGATTATGAACGCTATTATGAAATCGAATCGTAATTAATTGAGTTTAAAAATTACATCGCGTCATTTGCTCCTGGAATGAAAACGATTTTTCGTCCTATTTAGAATCGCGTAAATTTTGTTAATTAGTGTGTTAAATAATTTTGTCATTCAATGTTGTGTAGATCTATCAAATTTTGAATTAAATTTAAATATGAACGCCTTCAACGTTAGGTTATTCGCCTTAAATTTATTACGAATTATGTATCGTGTACACATGTGCATTTGTCTGTAGGTACAGATGTAGAAAAGGCGAAGAAATGTGCGGAGCGTATCTGTTTCTTCCGGATGGTCACGGCCATATGGTAGATTGTGATGCACCTATTATTCGCGTTACCGAAGGACATCTGTTATCTCAAGTGATCGTTCATTGTCGTTACTTAATTCACGTTGTTAATGTATACAATACGTCCGGTAGGGGAATAAATAAATAAATATATATATATATATAAATAATTGTAAAATAAACAACGAATTGTAATGTGGTTTTAAATAGGGTAGAAGATCGAAAGATTCCATATTAGGAGTGTGCGTGAATATTAAAAAACTTTAGAAGTAAAACATCGCGATCGTATATTTAGAGAAAATATTCGCTAAATGCGACTACAAAATTTTAGTTAAAATTGTTACATCAACCTTAAGGATTGGCGAATAATAAAATAACTATATAAAATACGAAAAAACAACTAACAATCGCGCCCAGAAACTGAAAAATAGAACGAAAAAGGAATAGGGGAAAGATAGAGTTCATCACTGGCGCTATTTAATATATAGGATGATCCAGAGAAAACGGACAGTTTTGTTTTTTGAATAGCGCAAGTGGCAACACTGTTATAACGCAAACCGCGTGCTCCGCGTTTATTGTACACACGAGAAATTCATTTTTGTCCAGTTTCAGTTATCATGGCATCGTATACGAGAAGAAGCGCACGTTTTGCGTTCGCAACAGTGCAAACAGAGTTTCGAAAATAATTCAAAGTTATGCGATGGGATACTTCAAGAGCCGCGTTTACGAAACACGTCCACGAGATCTGGAAGACCCGGAAACTCGGATGTCTGAAGAAATTCAAAAATTTAGCGACCTATGCTCGAAAATTTTATAATGAATGTATTGTTGAAAATGACTGTCATCTGAACGATATTGTGTTCCACAAATTAACATCTCGTTTTCCAATTTTGAAATAAAATTTCATTTAAAAATGTTTGTCGAGTAGTTTTTGAGTTACTCAAAAAACAATAAAACTCTGCGCCATATCCACATCTCAAAGGAGTCAAATCTTGCATATGTAATATCCAGGTTTCTGAAACTTATGCAAATAGGGCAAATATATCTGCTAGCTTTATTTTCATTGAGCGAGTAATGGAATGGACTCTGAAAATTTTATTTAGTCTCATCATTGCAGATTGCGTTCAATCTCTTCTTTGCTTCCGCCACGGCTGTTTATTGTATATGAATTTGCTACTTATAGCATATGTGGTGTTTTCTTTCTTGGAATGATTATTTTTATCTATTACCATAATTTTTTGTCTTATTTCATTAATTAAAAGTCCAACTTTTTTATTTTCTATTTCTACTATGTTCTGTAAATCTATCAATCTATTTCTAGAGTACTATCATCGATGTATCCTAGGTTCTATCCTCGATATCCGCATATTTTAACTCCTCTTTTATAGTTTTCTAAGTCGTGTCTCATTATATATTCACTATATATAGTAAAAATATGGTAGACAGTATCACACCTTGTCTTACGCTGAAACGGCGTCATCAAGCCTTATTCTCGCTTATGTTTGGACATAGAGATATACACCCACACACCTCGAGATGTTCCTTAGCAGCTTTGTATAAAATATACAACTTTCAAAAAATTAAGAAATAATTAAAAAATGAAAGTAAAATAAAAATAAAATACAAATAGGAAAATTTAAAAAAAAAAAAACAAAACAAAAAACTATTTACTCATATCTTTAATTTAACGCAGATAAAAATAGTATAGTTTATATATTAAGAACTAGTTTAACACATCTGATTGCAGAATACTATATCAGAAATCTATGCTTATACTTATTGTAACGTATGCTGAGAGATCAAATTACCCGAATTAAATTATTGTTACGGTACATTTATTATAAAATTTCTTCGATAATTTATAAATACGATCGTAAATGTACGCGGAATATTTTGCGTTAACTGCATGCACTGTATTTTAGTCCATTAATGATATTCTGCAACATCGGTTTTGCATGTAGGAATCGAAGATTACGGAGTTGAAATTCAAAATTTAGTCGATATACACGACGAAAATAATTTCGAATTAGCGATGCGATTATCTACTAATATTAAAAATCAAGACGTGTTCTATACCGATTTAAACGGATATCAGGTATAGTTTTCTTGATTTATTCGTCAAAAGTGCGATCAAAAATAAATAACTGCACTTTGTTAATTACAAAATAAAAAAGCTAAAATGTAATTTATAAAAAAATCATAAAACTTTTCGGCTGTTAAGCCATTATCAAGTGAATGTAAACCAAACTAAATTATAAAAATACATACAAATTTATAAAAATGTAAAATGTATAAAATATTGTACTTAGATACGCAATTTACAAAAATTATCAAAGTGGAAAAACAATATTTTAAAATAATTTGATAGGTGATAAACAAAATCGACAATCAGCAATATAAAATTTACACATGAACAATAACACAATAGCAAGTAAAATAAAATTAAATAAAAACTTCTAACAATATCAAAATTTTCATATATAATGTTATTGTTATTGTTTATATATAACAATTTTTTATATTGTTGGATGCTTTATTTAATTTTATTTTACTTGCTATTGTGTTATTGTTTAAGTATAAATTTTATATTGTTGATTGTGTTGTTTACTGCATTCACTATCAGATTATTTATAAATACTGTTTTTTCACTTAAATAATTTTTGCAAATTATGTATCTAAATCATATTTTTATATTTTTATAAATTTGTATGTATCTTTATAATTTAGTTTTATTTATATTCACGTGCTTAACTGCTGAAAAACTTTGTGATTTTTTATCAAATAAAAGAATTGAGTGATTTTAAGCCCTTTTTTTTTGGCTGTTTATTTTTTAAAAAATCACTACACTCCAAACTTTTGAAAATTCGTTAATTTGTTTATTTTTTAAATGGTTCCTATTTTAAAGTTACACGCCGTGTATTTTATTATCTGACCTTAAGGTTACTACTAATCGTTAACAATATTCAAACGTACGAAATATCCCAACATGTTGGGATCGAATTCGGATGCCGGATCTATATGCACGTATACGTACGACTAACTCGCGTCCAGGGTGAGCGCTTTCAACCACTTCAAAGAATTGGGATCGTTCGTACGTTTTCATACATGTTCGCACGAGTGATTTTCGTTCAAAAACGGATGCAATGTGAGTTCGGCCTTACCAAATGTTCGGCTGGTGTGTTATTGAGTATCTACAACTCCGAACCTTTATACAAATTAGCAGGGTCCGAATCTATATATCTGTCTATATATAATCTAACCTCTTATTCATAAATGTATATTTTTCTCCAAATAAACCATTAGAACAATGCATACGAGATTTAAATGATATCCTTACAAAATTTCCTTATAAACGAGCACTTCTTACAGGAGGTATGAACATTAGGTCCACTATATGCGACTTAAAAACTCTGGAAAAAGAACAAAACACAGTTTCTTGATGTCCCATAATCGAATTCTACTAAATAACTAAACAAAAAATGTATTTACCTTTACTAACGCGAATTGAAAAGTGTAATAGATCTTGCGATTACCTAAAAAAAAATTGCTCAACCACTTGTAAAAGAACTAAAAGTTGAAATTGGGGACGCCTATTCAGTTCACGAATATGTAAGGTTTAAGTGTTGTATGCAAATATCAAAACAAAACTTAATTAGAAAAGTAAATTACAACAATATTCATAATAATTTTGGACATAAAAGACATGGCTTAATACAGAGCTGCAATTTCATAAACAACCATGAGCCTGTGAAGAATGGATAAAATATTTTTTTTCAAAGTATATAAAAAACAAATCGAAACAAATAGTACTTACATAATTACCTCGAAAACAAACTATTGGTGGAATGATGAAATTCAGTACTATAGCCGTCTCATAAAAAATATCGTATTTTTCAAAGAACAAGGGAATTGGTGGAATGATGAAATTCAGTACTAGCCGTCTCATAAAAAAATATCGTATTTTTCAAAGAACAAGGGATCCGACTATAAGAAAAATCCGCGATCTTGAACAGATAAAATTCCACAACTCGGACGTTCGGGGCTGCGTATAAATAAGTGAGAAAAAACAGTAAAGAGATCAAATATCGTAAGTTGAAATATTTCGATCAAATAATGTGACATTCTCTAGAATGATTGGGTGAAGACAGATTTCAGAAGGAAGAGACACTACGTCGGTCTGAAAAAAAAACGGGTCACATAATTTGTTCCGAACGGTTTTACATAGACGCGAGATTGCCAGAGCAAGAGAAAGAGAAGAAGAAGAAGAAATAATATTATTTATTTAAATAGTAGGAGACGCGTATAATGCATGTGTAGCATATTCGTTAAGTGGATACCTTAACATTTATAATTTTTAAATTAGTAGTGCTGTATTAGAGCAAAAAATATTCAATTATACAGGAAAATGTAAATGACAAAAAAAAAAGGAAAAAAACTTGAACAACGAACAGAGTATGGTAATCTGGGGAAGGGTGGTTGTGGTACATCTGAACGATAAGTCTTGACAGAGGACTTATGCGTAAGGTAAATAACAGAGATTTCTATTGTTTAAATACGATTTTATTAACTTAATTAAACACAAGGGAAATTTGAACCCGAAGAATTTATAAATAATTCTATTATTCCAAACCGAATTGAAGTACTACTAATCTCGTATACGTATTAAGATTAAGGTTATGAGTTATATAATCATGTAGCCACTTGCTGTATAGTGGAATACCCGGTTCTAAATCCGAACTGTTCGTCTATAATAATGTTATTATTTGACGAATGCGACTGTAGCCGATATAATATAATTTTTTCAAAATTTTTCAATTATTTTACTAATAGTAAACTAATCAGATGAATATGGTTGATATTAGAAGGGTCTTTGTCGGGTTCAGGTATAATTATCATTTGAGCAGTTTTCTATCTCGTTGGAAAGTGACCTGTTTTAAAAACACCATTCGTAATGTTTGTGAAATAATTGTCGTATTCGGGATTAATCACTGTTGCTGATAGTTGATCATCGCTGAGCCAAAGTTTTATGACGAATATAACTAATAATAATCATAAATTACATATATATTTATTAATTCTTATTATATCGACCGAGTTATGACGAAAATAACTCGAAATGATTTTACCTTATTATTGTTTACATTACAGATAGTTAAACGTAGATATTACGATAAATTACCTTTACAAGCGAATTTTTATCCGGTTGCTGGTAGTATGTATATCGAAGACGATAACATCCGAATGACTTTAGTTTCAGCGCAACCTCTAGGAGCGTCTTCTTTACAAGAGGGTCAAATAGAGGTTAGTAATTAGTGTAACCTTTTTCGAAAGTAAACCTTATTTCGATTCATGCTCTTTCTCGCTAGGACGTAAGTCCAGATAAATTGCCGTCAGAGAGATATAATTTGACGTTTTTTTTTTTTTTTTTTTTTTAAAGAAAAAATTTTATGGAAAAATGTCATTTTTTCAGATAATGCAAGATCGTACGTTAAATCAGGATGATAATCTTGGTTTAGGGCAAGGAATAAAAGATAATAAACCGACTTTGAATATATTTCGTTTATTGATCGAGAAGAAAGCTACAAATTGTCAAGTAAGTCGTAATCATTGTTATCGAATTACGTCCATTTTTTCCGAATTTTCCAAAACTGTTTTAGTGAAAGAAAAATCATAAATATGTATATTAATCGCTGAATTATTAATAATTTCAAATATTTTTTTTTCGGTCGTGATTGTCAATTTATTAAGAATTGACTGTAGTTGCGCAATTGCTAATTTATGTTTAAATATGTATGAAATAACATAGGCCTCGTGTTGTAGCGATAAAGTTTAACCGTTCTTGACTAGGTATGAGAATTTTTTATCGTAAAAAGGTCTCTAACCAACTATACTCGTTCAATTGATCGATAAATGAGTATCAGCTTTCTGAGAAAGTAAAGTAAAGTAAAGAAGTCGAGAAATAAATGGTTCTCTCAAGGCGCGTCGTTGGCTTGTCCTTTATCAGTCTAAAGTTAAATACGTTATTAACAATGCTAAATTTAAAGTTCGTAATAAGTTAACGGAGCAATACGAAAAATGAATTGGATGAACGTACGTAATCCGCCCTCTATTCAACATACAGACACACGCATATACACAGGATAGATGGTTTTGTTTTTTGAATAGCGCAGTTGGTAAGACTACTACAACGCAAACCGCGTGCTCCACGTTTAGTGTACACACGAGAGATTCGTTTTTATATAGTTTCAGATATCATGACATCCTATAACGAGAAAGAGCTATTTTCGGCGTGAATCGATCATGACAGTACAGATAGAATTTCGAAAAAAATCGGGCATATCTTAAGAGCCGCGTTTACAGAACACGTCTACGAGATCTGGAAGACTTGAACACTTGAATTTCTGAGGAAATTTAAAAAATTCAGCGACTTACGTTCGAAAAAGTTGTTGAAAATGTAAAGACTGAATGAATGTATTGTTGCAAACGGCGGTCATCGGAACGATATTGTGCTCCACAAATGATTGTAAGCTAATCTCCCGTTTTCCTATTTTTAAATAAAATTTCATTCAAAAATTTTGGTCGCGTAGTTTTTGAGTTATTCAAAAAACAACAAACCCGTCTTCTCCTCTGGGTCATCCTATATATATATATATATATATATATATATATATATATATATATATATATATATATATATTTCAGTTTAATTTATTTCTTTGTTTCATTAACAAGATAACGTATATATTACAAAAAATATAGACTGACTATGAGCATAAACTACTCGCGTGCTAGGTAATCGAATAAAAATTACGGATTTTAGCAAGCGTAGTAATATAAACTAAATTACGTAGCGTCTATTATTGTTTTTTGTTTTTTTTTTATTAAAGAAAAAACAGTTATTGTTTTATTTTTAATTTTTAATGATTTCTAATAATTTTTATAAAAATAATGTTTTAATAAGATTTATCTCTTATTTGTATTTTTCGTTAATTTTTTCTTAATTTTAGGTTTCCTCGAATTATATTTAAATAATGTTATGTATACATGTATAATTTATAATATGTAAATGTGTAACGAATAATATTCATATTTTTCATATAATATAAATAAACCAGTTAGTCATGTTTATTTACAAAATAGTCGACGATTAACTACAGCGAAATAAACTTCCGCATAAATAGAATTATTTTGTATTTTCACCTCCTTGAGGTCATTTTCTATCGCACCTGGAAACATAAATAATTTAGTTGTATTTTACTTATTAAAAGTAAACTTCCATCAACTCGAAAATTGATAGGAGATGTCGTCTGATAACTCTCGTCGATATGAAAATTAGTGGAGTACTAGCCAAACGACTCGTCCTGATTAAATCGATACGAGTAGTTTTTCATTAGCTAGCCGGTATTCATTAGGAGTATTTAATTACTTCGTATAGCAAAATTTGTTATTTCGTCTCAAAAATTGGCAATAGGTAATCTAAATGATTAATGCATTATTTACATTTCAGAAAGTTTCGGAAAACCATTTAGGCGGATTCTTGTCCATTGCCTCACACGTGGCACTAGCCGACTTGTTGTATCCTTCGACGTTGCTTTTGGATAGCGGTAATTTTCACGAAATCGATTATGAAACACGTTATACTCTACCATCGGTCGATCAGTTGGGCGATGTTAATTTACACTTGGTGTCGTTGACGACGTTGCCCAATGTCCCAGCAGTTGGTTTAGTATTGCATAATGTTGAATTGGATACTTGTTTCCCAACGTCGGATTATAAATTACACCTCAATAACGGACTGGTAAGCGTTAGAATTTTATATATATATATATATATATATATATATATATATATATATATATATATCGGCGACACAAAAATTATTAGAAAATAAAAATATAAATAATCGTAATATCGCGTGGAAGGCAATGGCAAACCACCAACCACCACGTACATCACCATATGCGCGCAGTAATAACATGGTACACTACAAAAAAAAACCACACACGCTGCATTGCGTCATGATAACAAAACGATTACAATCAATTCTCCGGGTGTGTGTGTCTATCGGCGTTAACGCCATATTTGTACGCTACTTTATACAACAAAATATATATAGGTAAGTAGTCGCCTTCCTTCGATACGTGAGATGGTGATAACTAACATCGGAGGAACTCCGAAATATATGAGAACAAAATCGAGGGAAGTTCGAAGAGTAACGAAATTCAAATATTTTGGGAGGAAATGATACAGTCGAATACGCTAGACAAGGAGGCGAATATAGAAAGAGGGAGAAAAACGAAAATTGCGTTTCAGTTAACAAAAAATTTAAAATTTCGGATGTTTTAAAGAATAACAAAAGAATAAAACTTATGGACGGATGGAAGAAAAGAAGAACACCGGCAGAGGATGAAGAAATATCGGTTGGATTGGAAAACTTTGAATCGTGCATAAATTATGTTACGTGGGCTCGAGATAGCCAAATTTTAAATAAAAAATATATATATTTAGTGGTTGTATACGGTTATTGGCTGACTGCGCGAGAAGTCTAAAAAAATGGAAATCATTATATTTATTTATAGTCTACTTAAGTAATATGTGCTGAGCAATGAAAAGTTCGGAATAAACATTATCGGAGTGAGATTGAAAGTAATTAAATTTGCAAACGACCAAGCCATTTAAGAGCCACGTTTACGGAATACGTCCACGAGATCTGGAGCACCTGAAAACTCGGATTTCTGAAGAAATTTCAAAAATTCAGCGACTTACGTTCGAAAAGTTTTTGAGAAAATGTTGTAAAGACTGAATGAATGTATCGTCGCAAATGGCGGTCATCTGAACGATATTGTGTTCCACAAATGATTGTAAGCTAATCGCTAGTTTTCCTATTTTTAAATAAAATTTCATTCAAAAATTTTGGTCGCGTAGTTTTTGAGTCATTAAAAAAATAACAAAATCGTTCGTCTTCTCTGGGTCACCCCATATTATCGCGTTTATAAATAAATAAAATAAATAAAAAGTGTATTTCGAAAAACAGCATTAACTATAACATAAAAGTACAAAATAAAAATAAATATAAGAGATGCCGGTGATACACTAGAGTAATATATGTTTGATCCTCTTGTGCTTATATTTCTTATATTTTAACTGCAAACAAGTTCTGTTGTATTTGACTGATTATTGAATATTTGCTGCCGACGCAAGAGTCGGAAAAATGTATTGTATGCTGTTTTATTACTTCAAATATGTAGGGTAAATTCAGAGTCGTATGCATAAAATCTATTCTAGCATATATCGGTAATTTAAGTATTATTCTGCAACACTGATTCTGAAGTCGCTGTAACTTGGAAAGGTTAGAAGTACACGACCATATAGGGCATACATATAAAAGTATTGGCCTTATAATCATTTTATATATTATTAATTTGAGCGTGTATGTTATTTATTATGAGAGGTTCTGGTGCGAAAGGTCTTTTTTTAGTAAATAATATAGCCTGCGTTTTGCTTATGTTTATTTTAATTTTCCATTTCTTAAAATAAGAGTTTAATTTTTGGAAACCATCACTTAATCTTCTTTGGATAGTATCTATTCTGTAAGATGTAAAATATATGACAGTGTCATCTGCATAGAAAACAATTTCTAAATTATTATTTTTGGTAAATAGTAAGAATAAATAGGGCCCGAGAATACTTCCCTGCGGTACACCAGCCAAAATAGTTTTTGTTCTGGAATTTGCATTGTTTATATGAACTAAAAAATTCCTATTAGTCAGATAATTTCTGATGAGTCGTATGATATAGTTAGGAAATTTCATTTGAATTAGTTTATAAATTAAACCGAGATGCCAGGTAGTATCGAACGCTTCTTTTTCTATATCTAATAAAAGTAAACCAGTATGCATATTTTTATTAAATCCATCGGTAACCAGATCGGCAATTCTTGCTATCTGCATAGTCGTGGACATGTTCGTTCTAAATCCGAATTGTTGATCTAGTAAAATATTATTATTTTCTGTAAAATTTCTCAATCTGCTCAGGATAATATTTTCATTAGCTTTACTGATATTACTCAATAGTGATATAGGACGTAAATTCGTTGGGTCTGAGATATTTTTACCCACTTTATGTATACTACTTTTGATAGTTTATAGGGACTAAGTATGCGAGTAGTAGCATGGAATTAATTATTACAGTAAGTTTTACGAGACCTTTAATAGTTAAGTTTTTAATGAATGTCGTAAAAATATTATCCAGACCAACCGATTTCTTATTTTTAAACGTCTTTATAACTTTACGCACCTCCTTCACTGTAGCTAAATGCTTTTGTGTTATTATTTCAGGAGAAGTTTTGAGATACTTTTTAACTGTTGACATAATTTTATTTTTTTGATAATTAGATGCCATATGATAATTTTGAATATGAGTGTTATAGTATATATCGGCTAATCTACTCTCGACCGAGATCAGTAGAAATTGGCAATTACATTTTTTTATTTAACAATGTCATTAATGCTGAAAGCTAGCCAGTGTATATTGTAAACTTTTTATTTTTATTGGCGTATTTCATTGCGAATCTGATTGTGAATACTTCTGATGATAACACTAAATCAGTGCCGGTAATTTCGTTAACAATTACCGAGGAACCTGCCTTGTTTGATGATTTCGATTGATCTATGTGCACGAATTGATAGTCTGTGTAATTTTTTCTTTTAATCTTCTTTTACGTTTCCCTAATATAGATAGTTTTTCTGTACTAACGTTATTAGATCCATTTGTGAGCTTAACTGTGACCAGAATACAATAGCATATTTACGAGTCGATTTGGTTTTTTATTTATCCTTGTGTATCGACTAAGAAGTCATAAACAATGCCTAAATTAAAAATTTTTCTTTCTGAAGCAACTTGTCCCAATTGTGTCAGCCTAAGC
Organism: Coronaproctus castanopsis; assembly: GCA_032883995.1. Taxonomy (NCBI): domain Eukaryota; kingdom Metazoa; phylum Arthropoda; class Insecta; order Hemiptera; family Monophlebidae; genus Coronaproctus; species Coronaproctus castanopsis. The sequence continues at coordinate 103,832,042 of CM065053.1, read as the reverse complement.
CAGGTATTATTTAATCTTAATCAGCTCAAAAGTCATTTCGGCACTGTTTTCTTTTCAGCCGCCTTGCAGGCTTATCCGACAGAGTTTTTGAAGTTAAAAGTTAGAAACAGGAATAAGTTTATGCAAGCTGATAAGATCGGTACTTTCCTGAATAGTAATTGTGGTCAATCTATCGGGTTGTTAATTCTAATGGGGTAACTTAGAAGTGCCACATAAAATACTTATTAGTTGGTGATGTTTGAAAAACTTTACTTGTTAATCCGAGTGCTGCGTTATGTATCGTAAATTACAGATTCGAACATATTATATTCTCGTACTGATTACGTCGACAAAATTTCGGCGTTCAAAAACACTCTGTTATGTCATAACGGCTCTTGTAATTTAGTAATTGTATCTTGTACAATTGATTCTTCTAGTCAACCCACCGGTTTTCCACAACTTAGTAGGCTATGAACGTATCTGTCGTTATCTTTTTTAGCAGACCTCGGTTTGCGATCTCAACCTTATTTAAAAAAAAATAATAACGACGTGATATCTTTTTATTGAAGCGAAACTTCTATTGATGCGTTGTATATAGGAAGCTAACTCATAAAGCGAGGAAGTCAGCGAGCCAAAGACTTGTACTCACAGGCACGGAACATTTGAACGAAATAACGAATAGCCGTGTGCGCATGCCCAAGAGAAAGAACACTAATAAACAACAAATTGTTACGCGTATATATATATATATATATATATATATATATATATATATATATATATATATATATATATATATATCTCATCAAGTACGGTCTCCATATAGGACGTAGGCGACTACTTACCTATACATATTTTGTTGTACAATGTAAGTAGCTTACAAAGCAATCATAATATGGCGTTCTCGTAGTTAGACTCATACATACCCGGGAGAACTGATTGTAACCGCTTTGGTTTTTGTAGTGTACTATATTATTACTAGCGCGCGTTAGATGTTATGCGTAATGGTTTTCCATTGCTTTCAACGCGATAATATTAGGATAATTTATATTTTTATTTTCTGATGATAATTTTTGCGTTGTATTCGAATTCGGTACCTTCCGTATGGAAGTCCCTGTTCCAGCCACTGGGCTACCCCGACGACAATTATATATATATATATATATATATATATATATATATATATATATATATATATATACGCGTAAAATTTGTTGTGTTCTTATTATTTATCTTGCTCACCGTTATTTCGTTCAAATCTTCGCTGCACAAAGGATGTATGTGCGACGTAGATTTGGGAACGAAAACATTTGAGTCATCGCCACGTCCAGTTAAGCATAGCGGACAGTGCGTTCCTTTTTTATGTGAAATTTGTGCGAAATCATGAGTTTATTAAATTAGTGTCCTTTTGGAAAAACGTCTTTAAGTTTAACTTCTTCCCTGCACCCCGAGGCACCGAGTTTTTTTATTATTATTATTTCGAGTAAATTCCGAAAATGTAATTTTATTAGTCTCTTAAAAAATATATTTTCCAAATTAATGTGCGAGTTATTACAGGTATGCGAGATAAACGAATACACACATTATTATCATTATTACTATCATCGTGTGTACATTTAATACGCGCAGGTAAACGCCAGCTTCTTTGTAAAGTCCGACTATAAAGACAAAATATACCGATCATCGTTGACATTTACGCAAATCGGCAAACAATTGAACAAACAAACTCTATATTCTTTATGCCCGATGGATTTGGACGCGTTTTATTTCCCCAACGAAATAGATAAGATTTGAAATGATTATTTCAGCAATTTTAAGAAAATTCGATAAATTTAAACGTATTTAACAAAAGAATAAAAAAAAAACATATAAACGGAAATAATCAGTATTAAAATGCTTATTTCATAAACGAAACTCTTCCGTTCAGTACACGAGTAGTACATTTTAACCCTCTCAGCTACGATGTCCACTATATATGGGACGTGAATTTTGAATGCTAACAATTTATTTTTTTTAATTTTCTGGCCGAAGTGAAATGTCTCAATTTTAAAAATATTTATTATATAAATAATACATTGAAAATTATCTACAATTCATCTAAGAAGCAACATTTCATAATGAGCACCTGTATAAAATTTATAATTTGTGTCAAAATTTTATATTGTACGACTGAGAGGGTTAATTTAATTTAGTTTGCTCTTTTTTATGTGTATGTATATATTTCTAACAATTCGACTGATTCTCGGATATTCATTATTATTATTATTATTATTATTATGATTTGATGATGATGATACTATTATTATTATTATTATTTAATATTAAGTTTGCGTTGCGCGATGTGTTTTATTTTGTCTCGTTTGTTATCGGGATTCTATAAATATTCGAACTTTTAAAATTTTTCTATTTTTTAAATGTACTATTAATACGTTAGGTTGTGATTTTGTTGAATATTTTTTAAATTTCTGACTTGCTTAATATTTCTTTTCTTAATATGTATTTTATACACGTGTAGTAAAAGCGAGCTCATGATTTTTTAAGTCAAGGGACTACAATTTAGAGGATAAATTGGTGCGGTAAATTCATGAGATGAGAAAAAATAAATATATACATATATAAAGCTAACGGATTGTATTAAAAAAGTACAAAAATTGATAGATTTTATTAAAAATTCAAAAATTAACGAATTTTATTAAAAAAATAAAAATACGAAATTAAGAAATTTAATCAAAATAATAACAATAATAATAGAAACGTAACGTTATGTTTATAATAAAAAAATTAGGTTGGTGTAGGAATTTTACTAAAAAAATTAATTAGTGCACATAACATTATACATCTCCACGTTTAGATAAATCAATAGTCTGTGATATTCTCTATATTATTTTTTTTGTTTTTACGTCATCGAACACGATGTCATATTGTAAATACTGTGAATAGATATTTAGTTTCAAATTAAAGTTAATGGTTCCGAAAGTTAATTAATTTCGAGAAATCAATTAAAAAATAAATGTGTTTGAAAAAAAAAGTTAAAAAATAAACCCGAGAAATATATTTAAAAAAATAGTTTAGTAGAATAATTAGGAAATTAAAAAAAAAAAAACGTTAAACGAGATACGTATAATAACTAATTTCATCATTCGTACATAAAATTGAAGTTTAAAAATATAAACATACGTTCGATTATAAACGAAACGAATGAATATGTATTTAAATAGTTATTCGATCGTATTACATAGCAATAACGGATTTAATCGCAAGGAAACTTTAACAAAGTTATCACATCGTCGATTTGTTTTCGCGACCTAAGACTACCGATACTTGTAATATGAGTAAAAATTAAAAATAGATATATACATGTTTTTTTTTTTAATGTAAGCAAAATAAAATATTGCAAAACGAAATTAAATTTTCAAGTATTTTTTATATATCTAATACTACGTCGCTAATAATACTCATTTAAGTCCATTAAGATACTTTACGTTACAAAATTAATTATAGAACAAATTTCGAAGATTTGTTCTTTTTCTCTGGTGGAGGTGAGTCATAGCTATGCAGACGCGTTATTACGACTGTATAAATACTTTTCGAATACTTAATACGCATTTAGGATACTAAACATCAGTCGTTATTTTTAAGCTTCTCCAAACAAACCATTTTTTCCATAACTGTTTTTTTTTTTTTTTAATTTTTAATATCTTAACAAAATTTGCATGAACTTTCGCAGTCATTGTAAAATAATTTTTTCCAGTTACTACGTAAATATTAACAAATGAATAAAATGATATGTATTTGAATATATTATATATACATTTGAAATTAAATTCAAATTTATCAATTTTTTATTTACTTTTTACCGTTTGAACTAATTGTATTTTAAAATTTTTTGCAAATTTTTAGAATACAATACATATACTCAGAGATACCCAGTAAAATTACATCTTTCTTAATTATATTATTAGTAATTTCGTGTATATATATATAACACGGAGAAGGCTGTGGAGCCCACTCCCTGTAACATCCGCGCGCATCTGCGTTGTATATAATTAGTGACTTAAATGTTAGCTCACCGACAACGAGCAATACGACGATTATTTTCATATATATATATATATATATATATATATATATATATATATATATATATATATATATATATATATGTATGTATGTATGTATATAATAACGTAATCAGTTTCGGCTAAACAGATTTTTTTTAAATATACATATATATATTTCATTTATATAAAATCCTACCAATATTTTACAGTCGATTTACTCTTAATTATTTGTGACTCCAGAAGTTGTCCTCTGACCTTACAACAATTATTTAATATTCGTTTGCAGTCTATTGATCGAAATCAATTACCCACATTTAAGCGTATTTGAAATCCCGGTTGAATTTACCCGAATTCCAGAACGCTGCCGTATTTATGACAATGATACACTAATTTTCTCGACCAATGCTTATATTAAATTTACTCGCAAAAAATGCGGGAAATAATTTTTGGTCTAACCTACACAATGCAAAACGGTGTATTATATAAATATTCAAAATGACGTACTTGCTATCACATCAACTTGGGAGGTCTTGTTGCTACTATTTATCGGTTGAGATTTAGCAGCAGTTGCCTATGTACTTCTTTATAAAAGATAAAGTTTTTTTTACTAACTTATACTGTCTTCAGATAGCTATTTGAATGCTCCGATTATAATTACCCTTGTAAATACTCTTACTTTCCTTTTCCTATAAATATTACATTTTTGCTTAATGTACACATTAACAGACAAAATTTTGGTACAAATAAAATTTTCTTCTGTTACATTTTTTTTTCCAATACAGATATTTATGATTTAAATATTACAATCATTCATTGTCCAAAGTTGCGTATAAACAATTTATATTTAATTTCATAGGAGAGATCAGTGGCGCACCCAGGACTTGTATCTGGAGAGATCTCAAACATCCCTCCCCCAAAAAAGAAAGAATTCGTAATAAAAATGAATAAAATATACACAGCCGAATGTGTAACAAAATTCGACAGGCAAAACAAACTATAAACGATCACGAACAACAATGAAACAATTAATAACAACAGCAAGAAACGCACTGATCCCAACCTGGGTCAGATTCAAATTCCGAACGGCGTAACCAGTGGTAAATTTTTTTCTTTATGTTGCACAGTCAGCTGGATTTTCAATGTCATTAGCAGACAGAATGTAAGGAATATTTTCTAACAGTGCTTTTTGCGATCTGGGCTGTTTTGCATGATCCTCAAGATCAGGTTTTATTAGTGATAACGAGAGCTCTTTCCAATATTCTCCTCTGTTTCAACTATCATTTTGGGTGCGAAATTGTTTCAAGCTTACAAGTTACGCGCCTTCTTGATATGTATTTTATACTTTTCTAAGCCCTTTGGGGAGGGGCTTAATCCCGATAGCTCCTCGTGCATGCGCCACTGAGAGCGATTATATATCTTCATTCTCTTTTCCAATCTGTGACACACGTGTATGTATGTACACAACTAAAAATTGTTTTATATTATTTATTGTTTATGTATTCATATTATATTGTAAAGTTAAAATTATATATATTTAAGTATATGTGTTAGTATTTGAGTGTAGGTATGTAAGATGATTTCTGATAGTTTTAAACAATAATAATTCATTATATTTTGTATTTTAATGTTAATCATTTAAATTTATCTTTGTTTTATTATAATATGTCCTAAAAGATATAAAGTAAGCAATCTGTCACCCTTTGATTTTTTTTTATTTGATCACAATAATCTTGCATAAGCATTTTTAATTGATTTAAAATTTGAGTACATCATTAGTTAATTGTGAATGTTATATAAAAGTAAGTGTTATGCCCGGTATTAGATCGTTCTGCTTAACTTTTTTGATTTTGAAAGTACTCTGTTAGACACTAATTTCACATTATCTAGCAGTCTCATTTATTTTATTATATACTTTTAGATTACGTTTTGATTGTAGTTATAATAATCGTGTACACATTTTTTGGCACACTCCAAAAAAAAAATACTGGATATTTGAAATTAAAATTAACATTACTATTCATATTTTAATGTAGAAAAGAATTTAAAAGTTAATAATTTTACTTTTATGCACATGGATTATATATATACATAAAGTTTCAGTGTGTGAGATTTAAAATTATATTAAAAATTTGTATTCAAATTACGTTCATATATCGGTTAATATAAAATGTTAATATTTCTACTTTTGATTTTTAAAAAACAATAAATGTGGGTTGAGCGCCATCTTTGAATAATAATCAAAACAAAAAATTTGTGAGTTGAAAGTAACTATGTTTTGTGTGCGGCATGTATATGTTGTTTCGTTTGTGGAAGTGCACTCGCGGTTTTTGATGTTTTAGTAGTCTTCTTTTGTTAGTGATTTTGTTTAGTTTATTGAAATTTGAATTTAGTTAAACAATTTAGGTATCTTTTTAAGGTCCTAATTTATATTTGCTTATTCAAAAAACCTACTGAATTTTGGTAAGTTTTTGTATTTTTTGTATATATATATTTTAAGACGGTATTTATTAATTTTATAAATGTATGAAATTGTCAATTGCAGGGGCATTTTAAACTTTTGAAACCAAATTTTTCATTGATATCACTGTACTTCAATGTTTTTGTAAAATTTTCATATCCATTTTAGTTTTAAAATTGCCCATTATGGTAAATTTTTGAAATAATAACAGTGTAATTTTTGTTTGTTAGTTTTGTATGACCGTATAATGTATTTGATGAAGGAAGTTCGTAAACATTGTTAGTTACATGACTAACTTATTTCGAATAAACATACAATGTCTTACTAATATTTTAGGAAAACAAAAGTAAAATATTTCTGAAAATGTTGTGGCTGTGTATTCAGCTAATTCTGAATATGCAACTGTGAAATAAATGTAAGCGATAATAAATTTGTGTTTCTACTATCGACACCATATCTTAAGCGTTTTCTTTACAGTAAACATAAAACCAATCAATAGTCGTTAAAACTTTAAAATATTGTAAACTAAGAATACTGTTAATTATAAAGAATCAAAACGTAATAATTTAAACAATATATTGTTTAGAAAAATTGAGTTTAAATTATTTTTGTTTTAATTTTTTAAAATCAATACTAATTTTATTTCGTTTACAATATTTGCAAAGTTTTAAAAACGACTATCATTTTTTTTGTTTTGTTTTCTGAAAGATTAAGTTAGATATCTAATAAGAACCTTACGTTAAGTAAACAGATTAAGTGCGTTATAGTCTCTGTTTTAATTAAATAACGCGTCTACTTATAGTAATTCTTAATTTATGGATCGCTGATAAAATCAGTTTTACAATATAGATCGCCTGTCTGAAATTGTACCGATACTTTTGTATTTAATGAAATGCAACTTATTTCTATTCGAATAATACGCTACCATTTCATTAACAATGTATAAAGGAAAAGAGCCGTTCAGTTAATATAGAATAACTCAACTCTAAAAATATACGCCATATTTAAAATTAACTATATTTTGTACGCAAAATATTACTTTATGTTTGTACCTTTTCGAGTAATTTTACACCATATATGTAATGTTCTGTATTTTACGGAAATATCTATCGAAATAGGGTTAACTGTAGTTTATGTACGAGTTTTTAAATATCTCGCGTGCCAGAAATTAATATTTTTGCGCGCTAAAATTTATAATGTGTTACTAAGTTTAAAAAAATGCAATTTAATACACTCGCATTTTTCATATAAATATCTATATTTATATACAGTGAAATATGTTTAACGCGAAAACGCTTAAGACGAAATAATGAAACGGTCCCATATGTATTCATTTTTTTCTCTCTTAACACGGAACAAAAATCGCTAACAACAAAAGATTTCGATTCTCGAACCAATCTGATTCGTCGTTATTTCTTAAAACCGTCCAGGTGTAATGCTCCCATTTGTTATTTTTGTTTATGTAGACGTATCGAACAATTTATTGAAAATTTGGTGTTAAAAAATACAATGCAAAAAAATATCAAGTTGGTTTCTAAGAATCAATAAATGTTTTATATTTCTTCTTAAAAAAATTAAAAATTATTTATGTAATAAACTTCATTAAATTCTTGTTAATATTGTTCTTTTATTGATTTTTATTAAATGCATACATACCCACATATCTACTGTATATAAAATGTACACTAATAAACGTAATTTTGTTGAGTATTTTTTTTTTTAATATCGTTTAACGCGAAAAAATATTTCAGTCCCCTTCCATTTCGTGTTAAATAATTTTCACTATATATATATTCTCATATTGGGTAATGTATTTATTTTTTCCCAGTAAGGTAAAGCTTATATGATACCACCTTACGCCATAATAATAATAATAAATCTTTTTTTTCGCACATTATATATATATATGTATATATATATATATATGTATATACATGTATATTAACGTTTTCATCGTCATTCATAGGTTGAAAAATGAAAATATTTAGGATATTAGATCGGTTTAATCGCGCGTTAAAAAAAAATTACGCATGTCCGACTACTACAATAATAATACATCGTTTTATATCGTCGTCCACAATGGCTAATATAGATCCCGTTCAAAAGGCTGCCTTACGCGAAAATTGTATCCGCGTAGACGAATTTGATAATGAACTGGGACCTGTAAGTAAAGAAGATTGTCATCTGTTGAATAAAGATAATTCTATATTGCTACACCGAGCCTTTAGCGTGTTCATCTTTAATCGGGAAAATAAACTGCTGCTGCAACAACGGTCCTCGGTAAAAGTTACCTATCCGAATTATTTTACAAACGCCTGTTGTAGTCATCCTTTGTACGATATCGAACAAGAGAGAAACGGAGTAGTAGGAGTTAAATTGGCCGTTCAAAGAAGACTTAATTTCGAATTAGGAATACCGTTCGATGAATGTCCGTTGGAATCGTTGAAATATCTGACTAGATTGCATTATTTTTCGGCCGGCGACGGAACGTGGGGTGAACACGAAATCGATTACGTGTTCATATTGCATAGGGACGTAACTTTAAATATAAATCCGAACGAAGTTCAGCGGATAACTTACGTGTCGCCTGACGAATTAACCGAACTTAAAGAGTATCCTTTTACACCGTGGTTTCAATTAATATCGACTTATTGGCTTAAGAAGTGGTGGGACAATTTACATAGATTGCATATGTATCAAGACGGTATTATTCATAAATTTAATGATGACTCTTAATTTTTCAATAGTTTAATTAATGGACTGCATATTCGTACATGTGTGTATTATGTCAGTTTTAAAATTAATCTGAAACGCTCCATTTTGAAATAATTTGTTCGTTGCTTTAATGGCTATTCTTAGTATCAGTCTCGCGATTAATAAGTTTTTAATAGATATATAATTTTTAATATAGTGGAGGTACGGAAAAACTTTTGGTTAAATGGTTTCCGACTATTCTTCTTGAACTGTCTTCGCTATTGCAGGTTGGCTATTATGTCTTTCAGTATTTTGATCCATGCTTATAGGTCTCGTGCCAAATAGAAATTTCCAACTATAAAATATCAAGTATATATATATATATATATATATATATATATATATATATTAGAGATGAGCATAATTGAATAATAACAAATGACTAATTAGATTTTTCAGAAAAAGTTCGACTAATTATTCGCTATCATTTTTTTTATAAGCTTTCTACCGGAACATACGCGACATACGATCGGCTAACGTGAAAAATACGAATAAATTATTAAACTATTAATTCTGACTGTTCTAAAGGCTAAAACGAATAATAAGCCATTGAAAATAATTAATGATTTATAATTAGTACATTACATTGCGACTTTGCATATGAGGAAAACACTGAATATATCTGTTATATGATGTGAAACAAATGTGACTTAGAAAACGATTAATTAATCGATTTAGAAAAAAACGATTAATTAATAGGTTTAAAAAAAAAGATTAATAGATTTAAAAAAAAAGATTAATAGATTTAAAAAAAAACGTTTAATAGATTTTTTAAAAAACGAGATTACTAATAATCGATTATGCTTATGATTGATTTTGATATACATAAAATAAATTTCTTCCCTTTATTTCGGGTTTTATTACATCGAATTAAAATTTATTTTTTCCTACATGTGGTATTTTTAATAAATTTGTTTTAAAAAATATCCCCAACATCCCCACTTAAAATTATGAAGACTTACGGTGTTGCATCGACGCTTATCTATGGATTCAAATATGAAGTGTTTTTAGTGCGTTTCATCTTTTCTCACATCAAATATCAACACGATATATTCTTAACGAAGTATTACATTATTTCATTTGCATTAAAAAAAAAAAAAAAAAAACATCTAATAAGGGTCTCAAGGCTTTAGCGTTCTGTTCGTAAAACTTTAGTTTGGATCCTCATCATCATTTCTTGTCAACCGCTAGGTTGTTGGGTAACATGGCCTGCAGCTAAACAAAAGACTGAGTTGGTATTTTTAGTGAGATTAGTGTATGAATTTACTTTTTAACCGTTATATATAAATATATATATTATGTCCTAGTTTCGGTTTATATATGCTCTCTCGTTAGTCGGTTTAAATTATAAAATTGTTGTATTTGTTTTTAAAAACGTTAATAAATTCTTTTTATAAATGCAGTTTTATATTTTCGATTCGGTGTAAATACGTGTTGTCGTAATTTCACTTGTCTCTATTTTAATGAGGTATTACGTGAAAAAAGTATTTTTAATTGCAACGACGTGCTTATCAAAAACGGATAAAACGTAATACTTGACAAAACAATTGCGCGGCTGAAATTAATAACAAAGAGAATTCAATAAATACTTAGTGTACAATGTTACTATATAGTATGAGCTAATGTTCATAGCCGCGTCTAACTAGCGCTATTGGTCGTTGTTTTTATATTTTTTATTAAAATTATATATGTATATGTATCACGATCACGATATGACATTGTCGATCCACTCCTGGATCACCGTTATTTTTTCAAGGCTATTTAATTTCTCTTCAGTCTCCGACAGAATGTGCTGGTATAACGTAATTTTGATATTCAATTTTAATTTTTTTTCTTATGTTCCGAAGATTTTATGACATCGGGGACTGCATAAATAAGGCAATCCTGTTTTTTTCTCGTTAAGGAAAGTACCCAGTACATTGTTTTCTTTTACCGCAGTCCGCTGATATAACGAAACTTTGATATTTGAATTTAAAATAATTGAAAATTCTGAAAGAACGTTGATTTTCTATTATATGCGGAAAATTTTATATCAGAGACTGCGTAATTCAGGCAATTTCGTTATTTTTTAAATGCTTAGTACTAAGTTCGTTATTGGTTTTAAAAATGTTTTTATTTCATTCGCACGTTCTTTCCATAGCGACTGGTTTTATGAAAAATTATAATTTTTTTTAAAATATCGTGTAATTTTTTTATTTGCAATGTTCGTCCATGACAAATATTTATTTATTAATAAAGGGTTGGAAGATGTAAAAAGTAGGTTAATGATTTTCGACATATCTTATTGATATATTAACTGTTCCATTGTACAGCGGCATGAGTGATCTGACATTTAACAGGAGAATAATGTTATTATGGAGTATGTGACATACAACGATCAATTCGTTATCGATAATCATGTACTCTTTTCGAAATGATTCTGATGTTATATAATATTCGCAAATTAATTTTTCCCCTTAATCGGTATTAGTTAATCTTTTTATATGGACAGTAAGTAATAATAAATTATCTTTTTTTCCTGCACAGTTCGAATAATATAAAACAAATAAATATACGTTATAAATTACGTTTATCAGTTCCAATTAGCCCATTTCCTATTATAAGAAAATACATTATTAACTATTTGATTCGCGGTCACGTTATCTCTTGTAAAGATTTACGAAAACAAGTGTTCTTTATAAATTGTAAATTGACCTCGAAAAAAATAGAATCGGACGAAGTATGCGATAATAAATTGAGAAAATACAATTTAAGGAAGTGGTATATATTTAAAAAAAAATCCGATTTATTTCGTCTATTTTTTTCACTATTTTATTATTATTATATAAATAATTATACGAACACGATACCGTGAGGCATATTCGTGATAAACGCACTATAATCAATAAAAACTGGTGCGGTTTCTATTCTTAATAGACAAATTCGAGAAATCTTTAAAATGAATCATATTCATGAAGAACAAATTTAATTATGTGATTTATTGATACGATTATAAATCTCTGATTTATTGGTTAAGTATTTTTATTCTTTTTTTCTCTCATCCTGACAGGTTTTTTGTTTTGCTGTCTTTCTGTATTTATTTTTGATCAGATTTATACTAAATCATATTAATAACTGACTCGCCGTTAATTTGGAACACCGTTTAGATTCCTTCTCATATAATGACATTTATTACGAGCACCAATTGAATAATAAGATCGAACAAACCATGTAAAATGGATTTACTTTCACACTATAGAGTACGCCACATGTTCGTTCTACTTTTTTAAAAAATATATGAGAATAAATTTAACGTTAAAAATGTTTTAAAACAGTTCTTTTTAATTAGAAATAAAAAAAAAATTAAATATTTAACGAACAACGTCGTTTCATAGATGATCTAAATGTATATATATTTTTAAAACTGAAATTCTACTCCAATTTAAATCAATTGTTTGGGTGGAAGTTAGTATCAGAAGAAGTTCCTTTGTATATAAGGAACATTAAATTATTCGTGGAAATTATATCGTACGTAATTACCCACGACCTGACGGTTTTATATAGTTATTCACGGCGATATAATACGCGAATTAATTAATTAATTCGAAAATAATAAAAAAATGAAAATTTTGGGTAAATCCCGCACACAATTAATAACGGTGTATTTAGTCGTCTTAATAATACAATTGCTTAAAATTCCGAAAAATAATCGACTTTATTCGACGATTAATTGAAACGCCGTAATAATTAAATATGCGTTGTACATCTGGGAATAACGTTTCCAAATATTCATTTTGAGTGTTTTTTCCACGAAAAAATGTTTTAGTACGAAAAATTGAAAATATCCTTTTCTTCGTAAACAATCATCTCGTTCGTTTAATATTTGCTATACTCGTCGACAACGTAACAATAGGACGCCATTTTTCTCCGCTAATATATTCAAATTGTATTCCAATTCTTATACATCATCGGCAAATGTTTAAGAATCCGGCGACATTTCTACGATACCGTACATTCCGGCCAGTAGTTTTCCGTACATTGACGGAAGCGAATCTTTGGGAGGAATAAAAGGTCCTCTGTCGCCGTAATAAACGTATCTGAGATAAATTTCATCAAGGATTCTATCAAAAATATAAATTAACCGGGAACAATTGCCGTTATACACTACACAGAGAGAGAGAGGATGCTTAAAATATTAAACATTTAAAATAATAATATAAATTCAATTGATGTGTTAGTATTATTTGTCGTACTTTTCAACAGTTGATCGAAAATACGAATAAAAGCCGGAATTACCATATTTTCAGTAGAATAAAAATAATAATATGTGTGTCTGTTGCATTATATAGTAGTCACTATTAGAATAAGAAATATAGGGTGATCCAGAGAAGACGGACGGTGTTTTTTTTTTTTTTTAATGACTCTAAAATACTCGACCAAAATTTTTGGAATGAAATTTTATTTAAAAATATGAAAACGAGAGATTAGCTTACAATCATTTGTGGAATACAATACTGTTTAGATGATCGTCATTACATTCATTCAGTCTTTTTACACAATTTTCGACTACAGGTCACTGAATTTATTAAATTTCACCAGAAATTCGAGTTTTTAGGTCTTCCAGATTCGACCTGTATCGTAAACGCGGTTCTTAAGGTGTCCCCACAAAAAAATCGCACATTTAATTATTTTTGCGATTTATGCCGAAAATAACGTTCCACGCAAAACGCGCATTTCGTTATGGGATGCTACGATAACTGAAACTAAACAAAAACGAATCTCTTGAGTGTACACTGAAGGTGGAGGACGGTTTTGCATTGTAGCAGTGTTACCAACTGCGCTATTCAAAAAACAAAACCGCCCGTCTTCTCTGGGTCGCCATATATATCTATGCCAACTGCGAGGGAATTTGTTGCGTATATACATGCGTAAAAAATAGTACATATCTCAGCAGCTAGTTTATATGTCTGATTTATCTTATAATCACCCTCGAAATTCGGACATTCGACATGGAACGAATTTAGTCGTAATAAAATGTTATATAACCTAGTCACAATGAAAAATGTAAAATTTAATAATACGTAATAAATTATATAAAATTCATAGTATCTAAATATATTTCTTAACGAAATGAAAACGATAATAATAATAAAATTGTGAAACAATAATAAGAAACGAATTTTAACACGGTCATTGTCGCGGTATCATAATTAAAAAAAAGTTAACATCGGAACATCCAGATATGGAGCAGATACCAATATAATATCTTTCACATTTGTCTGTAGTAATCACATCGATTGCTTCCACTGCGGTGCGCACATTTTTGTCTTATAATATTAGTAATTTTACTTATATTTTGCATGTTCAAAATTTTCTTTATATATATATATTAAAATTCTATTTTCATTGTAATTTTTTATATGTAAAATAATAATAATAATAATAATAATAATTAAAAAATTTAAAAGGTTATTTTCTCTTCAAATAAATATTAAATGAGACCATATAGTTTGAGTAATGTGGGATGCAGTAATTTTTTATTAAAATAAACAACAAAAAATAAGTTAAAATCACTAAGATTTTTTAAAATGAAAAATCACAAATCTTTTTATTTGTTAGGCCATTATCAAGTGAATATTTAAAAAAAAATTACTAATTTAATATTACAATTCACAAAATCCGCACAATGAAAAACAGTTAATGTCAAATTGTTTTATTAATACTATACTGTTTTTTATTGTGCTGATTTCTGTAAATTGCAACCTTAAATTAATATTTTTTCATTTTACATATTTTATGTTTTAAAGATTCACTTAATAATGACCTAATAGCTAAAATATTTGTGATTTTCATGAAGAAAAATTTTAGTGACTTTAACTTCTTTTTTGTTGTCTATGTTCAGGTTATAAAATGACTTCATAATAATTAATCGTAATAAAATAATATATATGAAATAAATGTCTGCGTATTGTACTTAATGCCCCTTACTATACTAAGATAACTGACACGCATGCAGCTCTTCATCAGCGTACTATTCCTGAGCTAGTACAGGAACAAGCAGATAGGTTCTACAGCAAATGCCTGACTAGCCATTACCCTATCGTACAGCGAATTGGAAACTGTACTCGCGACTCGCTGACCAGAAAATATAAAAAATATAAACACAAAAGAATTAAACATTCGCTTCTCTAGCACCAGATTGTCGAACTA
The DNA here is from genome assembly GCA_032883995.1 of Coronaproctus castanopsis. Classification (NCBI taxonomy): domain Eukaryota; kingdom Metazoa; phylum Arthropoda; class Insecta; order Hemiptera; family Monophlebidae; genus Coronaproctus; species Coronaproctus castanopsis. The sequence goes on along the minus strand of CM065053.1, from coordinate 103,816,601 downwards.
CTTAAGTCGTTATTAATAAGTCACTATCCTCATGTAATCTATTGTATCAGTACTTCTTTCTTCCATCCTCTTATTTATTTGTTTAACCTTAATATAATTTGTATAATTTTACCCATATCCTTATTGTACTATTAAGATCAAACTATAATTAATTAATTTCTCTATTTTCGGCTACGCAGGGTTTTTAGTTGTATGTTTTTCCCTGTATAATTATTGTATAATTATAAAATAAATTTTAAGATTTCTTTGTACACTATTTCCTAAGACGCGTAGTAAGAGCGTTAACGCTGCTCGGTATGCACATTTTTTATTTACTTATTATTTGCTGATGTATAAAAACATAAATATACTTTATTGAATTGAATTGAATTGAATCGTAATAAAATAATATATATGGGAAATATAACTAACGATTTCTGATCATTATAAACAACTTATCTATATCGTATCTAGCTTTACATTAAGATCGTTTTTATTATTGTCAGTTATTAGCATCTAAGTAATTTTCTAACCTGAAGATAGCGTAACTATTGAAAAACTTTCTTAAACATTACATATTGGTGATTTATATCCACATTATATATAAAAAAATGGTAATACGATATAAATAAATATGTTAATATTATGACTAAGCGATGTGTTTATACAGTTTAATTTGAATTAAAAAATAAATAAAATTTGATATTTTCAGCGATAGGTTTGTGTTCATATCGCTGCATAATAAATGGCCACTATTGTTACGTCGATCGGTTATAAAAAACTATATTAACCGTCTAATATATGTATATAAAACAAAAAAGTTACGTGGCCTGTAGAATTAATTACCTTAATTGGATGACGTCACATTTAAAGTTACTACTATTCCTTATTTGAGCGGTGAAGGTTATACTCACAAATACTTGACGTTGAAACCTCTATGTTAAATGAGCGAAATATTTAAACAGTTATTTTTTTTTTTTTAATGAACAATTTTTAATTAAATATGGAATTAATTCGTCGGTATTGGAAGAATTAGGAATTAAACGGATAGAAAACGAAAAAATAATAAGACACTTCACACGGCGATGTGTATCGAAATTTGAACATCGATATGCCGGAATAGTTTTGTTAATATTGGGGATTAATAAAATGTGTAAAATAAATATTCAGATATCTATAAAATTATTTTATAATTAAAATAATAAAATTTATTAATCGAAGCAAAGTAACCACAACGATCATACTTATTTTTGTGGAATTAAATACACATACACACAATACACAAGCATGTAAGTAGATTAAAGGATACGGCAATCTAAGAATCCAATACGCGCTTTGACTTAAACGAAACGGTTCAGAAACACCTGTTATAAATATCGGACAAGAACTAGGCGCTGGCTGAACACGAGGATTTAGAGTCACATGAACTGGAGCTTTAGGTGTCACGATATGTATTCTCATGAGCTGTGCTATAAGAGGTTTTGAGTTCCTGTAATAAACACAAAAAAAAAAAACATTTTATATTTCGCAATTAAATTATTCAAACTCTACTCTCTCTCCCTCTGTTTATATATATATATATATATATATATATATATATATATATATATATATATATATATATATATATATTAACGTTACGAATATTAAAGAAAATAGTATCCATATGTACATGAAAATTTAGATAAATGATAAATGTTTTTACGAAGCAATACAAATAATTTAGTCACACTATTATAACGAATTTACTTATTTAAATTAAAAACGAAAAGGCAGAGATAAGAAATGACGTTTACATTCAAAAAGACTGTTTCGATTATACAAAGATTATAGTCAATTTACCTGCCTATTTTGATACATTTTTAAATAAACCTGTTTCGAACTTCTACCTAAAAATGATATTTATGTTTTAAACTTGACTTTATAGATCTAAATAAGTGTATTATGAAATTAAAAAAAAAAAAAAAAACATATTTTCAGCTGTTCATTTTTATTATATCAATAAAGTTTTATTGGATGATAACAGAATATTTAATTTTTCATTTATTTTAGAGTATTTTTTCGAGTTTAATTAATGAATTTACATTCTAAAATTTTACACTACTAATAAAATGTCAGATTACCTGCACGGACAAGGAAAATATAAAGGCATATCACAGTTAGCTACTTTGCTACCACTATCTCTTACAATTCCAGTTCCAGTAGCTTTTAAAATTTTATCCGGACTACAACAAGTGAATCTGTGACCACGAGGACATTCGTATTCATTTCCAACAAATATTTTCACACTGAATTCTGAAAATTTTTTCGTTAAAAATAAAATTTTGCTTTATATATATATATATATAAAGACGTTGGTGATCGTAGAGTACTTATTTGAACTAATACAAACGAAAAAAGATAATTTTACAAGGAAAAATTAACTTCCGAAAAATTGGTAATTTTTTAGGATATAAAATCATGAATTAAATTTTGGTTATAGCTGTGACAGCTGCAATGTACTTTCGCATATAATAATTTTCTGGGCTGAGAGGGACCCCGACTCTAAACGATGAATTCGGGAGTGGGGACTATCATTTAAACTGGATGAAGAGAATCTGATACAGTCTGCGTCAGTATACTTACGAAAAATATTAAAGCTACGACAATTATTAGTGAAAGTAACAGATAAACAAAGAAGATCAAGATGCAATGTTCTACAGAAAATTGAACATTGAAATTCTTTCTATTCATAGTATTGAAAAAATATTGATATACGTAGAATGTTAAAAATTTAGAGTTGGATTGAAATATATATATTTTAAATAATTCATATAGATTTTAGCTAGTACTTGTGCAGCCTATATTACAACGCAGTATGAGGAAGTTCAGATCCAACGATCAAAAACAAAAATGCAACAAGTTTAGGCATCGTCATCGTTCACTTTCATCAGCGCGAGTTTTAGTAGTATTCGCCATATTGATTTGATAACTTAACTCCGACCTAGCACTTCTACTTGAAAGATGATTGATATTTCCACTGAGATGTTCGAGAAGATACTCTTAACCAACTGGTTAGTTTTATAATTTAATAAATAAACATCGCATTTATTGTATTATATTTCCGAGTATTATGCTTTCCTGTATAGTCTAGATAAACTTAATAACATAGTTTATTTATTGTTTAAATGAAAAATATAATTCGTTATGGATTTAAGTGTAAGTTAAGTTGAGCGCTAAAGACGAGCAGCAAAACGACCAAATTTCATAGGTTAGATACGATGTGAATTATGATTGATAATAAACCACGTAAAAGTAAAATTAAATTATTTGAAATTTCGATATACGGGAAATAACATATTTAATTGGTAATGTACTCAAAATTCGTCTCAGTTGGTAAAAAATAAAATACAGTTCCTTTTAAAGCGACTTAGCGGGACTCGAAGCCAAGGTCAGTGCAGTAGTAGCCTAAGAGAAAATTAAGATTTTACTAAATAATTTATTTAGATTATCGTTATTTCGACGAGTTTAATGAAATAAACTATTAATTCATTTACCTTTTGTTCCTTTACGGCGATTAGTGCGTAAAGGTGTTTTATTTCGGTCATTCCAGAAACGTTCTTTTGTATGATGAGTCAACCTGCACAGTAACGGAATAATTTGTTAAAAATTACGAAAGAAATATTAATTTCTTTTTTTTTTTCAAAGTCACAGATTCTAGATCTTAAAAAAAATTAAATGAAGCAAGATAATAAGTTATTTTTCTGTATTCAACCAAAATTTGTATATAAAATACATGTATATGTGCAACACTATCTATACTAATGTATAAAACTGTAGTACAGGTTGTTATAACTAGAGTCACCTTCTCTAGCCGGTAGTCACTCGACCGCCATATGGTGCCAGTCACACTGGCGGAGAAACAACAACCATGTGAGTTCCGTACCTCCACGTCATGCAGAGTGGTAATTTATCATTCGGCGGCGGACTTGGCGCTGATTGGGAAAGCCAAATCGGAACTCACAATACATCGCTGATAGGAAAATGGGGGAGGGGTCACTTGCCGAGGATGGACCTTCCAGTAAATACAGTTAAGCTTTTTACTGCATTAATAACAGCAGACTATCAGAAAATCTGCGTGACATTGCACCTCAGTCGGGTTGGTGAATTCCAGCCTAGCGCGAGTAGGTGAGTATTTAGCGCATTAAAACTGGTTCCTTTCGGCTAAAGGAGTAAATCCTGACAGAAAATCCAGCGGAAGGCAAGATGGAAACCACCGCTGTTATCTCCGTAGTATATCATATAAATGGCGAGTGAAATTCAAATGGCCCCGAGTTTCGGGCGTTCCTTCAATGGGGCAGGGGTGCGAAGAGTACCCGGTTAGATCTCGCAATGATGAATTTAAGAATAGGGAGATGGAATGTCACAACAATGATGGCAAGTGGAAAACTTAAGATTGTAACACTTGAAATGGAAAGATTAAATATAGGATTATTGGGTATCTGTGAAACAAGATGGATAGGAGCAGAAAAATTTAGAAGCGACAACTATACCGTCTGTTACTCTGGTGTTGGAGAAGGTATTCATCGAAGCGAGACAGCTACAATAGTTCGCAAGGACATAGCTGGTACAATCACGAATACTGTTTGTATCTCAGATAGGCTAGTATTAATACAATTCGATGATAAATCAGCTCCCATAAATATAATACAAATATATGCTCCTACAGCAGAGTAGTGAAGATGATTCTGATAAGTTTTATTCAGACCTGGAAACTGTATTTAGCATAACGAAAAGTTTTGAAGTCACCATTGTTGTGGACGATTTTAATGCCAAGGTAGGAAAACTAGCAGGAGAAGTTACAGGAGGATATAGCCTTGAACACCGCAATGATAGAGCTGAGAAGCTAATACAATTCTGTTGAACAAAGGATCTCATAATTGGAAATACATATTTCAAACTCCCAAAACGATGTTTATATACATGGACAGCCCCAAGCGATTCAGGAGATAATATAGTGCGCAATCAAATTAATTACATACTTATTCATCGTAGACATCGCGGAATGCCTTAAAATTAGTCAAAACATATCCGAGTGCACAGGCAGACTCAGACCATATTCTGTAAACGGCAGAGTTGAAATTAAAATGTAAGAAAATTATGAAAATTAAAAGTAAAAGACTTAACCTAACGGCCATGAAGAAGGCAGAGATTCGGAATAGTCTACAATTAGCCAGGGGATGAATTTGCAGGAAAAATTAGAGACAATCGATAAGGACGGATCGATTAATGAAACCGGGTCGTTACTAAAGTCAGTAACACTAAAAAATGATGAGAAATTAAATTTTTGTCTGTCTGTCTTTCCGATTTACGGATTTGTTCTAAACTTTATTTCACATTGATATCACAAATAGAACAGAAATTACAATAATTTAAAGTTTAAAGTGTTGCATATCTCTGTCAAATCGTTTAACGGCCGTTTTAAAACCGACGTTGCCGCGATTTCACTGTTCTTTTTATACAACGGTAACAGTCTCCGCTTTTTAAAAAACCACGATCGTTTGTTTCCAAGGTTCTGTGATGTCATTCAAGGTAATATTACGGTCGCTTAAAAACGGCATCGTATTGCTAACAAACAATAGCTTTAGGGGCGTCGAGCTGCATTGAACTATTAACATTTTTGTCTGTCTGTCTATACCGATTTAACTCAAAAAAACATCACATTATTAGTATGTTCTAGATTTTCTGCTTTCGCGTAGTAAAAGAAAGAGACAACGATATTGTATTAAAAAAATAATTACATAGACGAAGCCGTGGGTAACTTCTAGTATATATATATATACATATCACCCAAAAATGCATAAATTAGCCACTTTAATAAGTCTTATTGATAGAGTAAAAACAATTTTAACAGAAAATGATAATGTGAATATATATAAAAAAAAACCATAATAAAACAAACAGCAGTCAGTAATAAATATAATCCTATTATAGTTGGTAAAATGTGGAATAAATTTAACAACGATAAAAATACAAAAAAAAGATAAAAATAACTATTTAGGTTAATAAATTATGTAGGAAGTCGTACATATAAAATAATAAAAAAAATTAACAAATATAGCTACGATTTAGTAATAAGGAATATAAATACAAGATAAATAATAATATTAATAATGTTTGATCGCGTAATTAATTAAAACTGCATTTAAAATAAATAAATAAAAATAGCACAACTAAGTCAACCGACAAACTTACCTGACTGTAACATCCCATGGTAATAGGTAAGAAGAACCGGCGATATAACCTGTACTATAATGTTCTTGAAGTCCGATATTGTGAGAATATAAACTAGACGATCCGATACATATTAACGACCACGACGGAAATTGCGGCAGCAATCCGACGGGAGATTCGCTGTGTAGCATTCCCGGTAAGTACTCCGTTGTACTCGGTTGTCTGACTAAATTATCGTCTGTAATATTAAAATCGAAAAAAAGTAAATAAAAATAAAAAATCACACTTTCTCCAGACGTTGCGCTACAGAAGGATGCATTGAATATCGTGGAAAATAACGAACGTGTTAAATCCGTTAAATATCATCGAAAAACGAAAATAAAAATAAAATACGAGAACATCTGTTTATGGTTTTGATAGAGACAAATAAAGAGACCTATAACGAAAACACAACATGTATAAAAATAGATGATTGTAGTAAAACGAGGGTATATATATGAGCTGAAAACGATGCATGAATATCAAAATCAAGTATTAAAAAAATAATAATGAAATAATTTATTTTTATCTATTTACATACAACAATTTCGTTATAAAAACGACGGATTTTTTCCATATTAATATAATCACTCGAGACTTCCATCGAGATGATTGATTAGAATTTTTTTCTTTTTCTTTTTTAAAAGAATACCAATTCTTTCGGAAATAAATAAATAAATAATTAAAAATGTTCTCATGAGTTCCTTTTATTTTTAACATTTTCCGAGCCTAGTTCCATCTTACGAGGTTCTCTACTTCGATTCATTAGCAGCTAATTAAGTGTATATCGTGCAATAAATTTATTCTGAACGTTCTGAAATGTGTTCGATATATTAATTGGGTTAGTTATGTTAAAGCTTAAAACTTTGGGACGTGGATAATTGTGTTCTTCTTACGGGCGCCGTGTTATAATAGTATTCGAACAATGAATTTGTTGATTCATTAGCTAAAAACGCATCATCTAACGTTGTAGTATTCTCTTTAGTTTCTCATAAGGATCTCATTCACTCTGTACAGCGCATGCAGATCACTGGGAACTGATGTACACTGAGAGCATTAGATCACTTCTCGCTAATTACTATCAACGTCAACCGTCTCTCCCGAAACTTCGGTCGTTCTATTTCAAGATTAATCGCAAAGAAATTGTATTTATCGTCGGTAGATTATGATTTGGACATAATCATCTTTTACATATGCAACTTAGAGAAAGTCCTTTCTGTTCTCTCCGTTCTAAACATGCGATCCGAAATCTTTATCTTTTTTTTTTTTTATACTCTGCTGTGGCGCCGTTACGTTTTGAGCTTTTGTTCATTACAATTTTCCTTCACATAGCAACATTTCTGGAGAAGTTAGCATCTTTGATTAACATATAAACAGTTCCCCACAGTACCACGTTGAGTAAGTCGTAAAACTATCCCCATTACAAAATTAAATAAATGTAGGCACAAAAACCATAATTAGGCACATGTAAAGAGATTAACTAAAAGAGATCAAAGTAGGGTTACATGGTGTTTTGCATCGTTTTATTATACGCCCGCATGACCTGAGGTGTTACACAAATATCATTAAGTAAACAATTTATAATGGGTGACGATTGGTTGACTCTTGGGTGCAACTTGGTTGTTAATTAGGTGATGTTGACGATTATGACACGGGTGACACTTGCGTGGCATTTGGTGACACATAGTAAGATTTGGGTGACGATTGGTTGACACTTGGGTGATGGTTTAGGACATTTGGTGATATGATTATATATTTTAGGTCGGAATTCTCTTCAAATTTTATACCTTCACTTTCTTCTTTTTCAAATTTATTTATTATTTCAGCACTTAACGTTGTCAATTCTTCATTACAGCAATTACTTATTATTGATGTTGCATTTTTATCCAAGAGTAAAAACTTTATTCTTTGGTTAATAGTGACTGGTAAAGGATGATCATAAAATCGACCTAAACTCAGAATTAATGAAAAATAGGATTCTAAAATATCTTGATTACATCTTGCAACTATTAAGTGTGAGAATCCTTCCAAACTTAATTTAGCATACATCCCTTGTAAGCTATCGATATCAAAAATCCCGACTGAAATTGTAAAATTTGACAACATGATGGGAAGAGTATATTCAGTAGCAGTAGCCACTGATTTTGAAAGTAATTCAGCTGCTGTTCTTGGTTCCCACAACAAGCAAATAATGCTGATTAATTTTGTGAGCAAATTTTAGATCACATCCTTGTTGAGATTCGATTGAACGTACAAAATTTCTTTATTTAAAATTTGGCCAGTTAGTTATCTATATATTTGATCGAGTAAGTGAATTCTTAAAAGTTTAAGAGCATTAGAGACATCACAAAAGGCCCAAATTTTACGATTTTCCGAAACAGGATATTTAACGCTTCTGGATTTATACTTTTAAACGTTTTACATTAGAACTATTTAAGAACTAACGAATTTTGTATATATTCAAGGATCTATTATAACGATATACTACTCATAATTTAAAAATAAAAGGTACATTTAAAAACAAATTTCAATTTTACAATGTGAAACAATTTATTAAGGGCTAAAATAAAGAGTTACAAAAATTTCCGTAAAAACGTGCATTGGTTAAGTAAGTGACTTTGAGGTTGTTTTTTTTTTTTTTTTTTTTTTTTGTAATATCGAATACCTTCTTATTATTCATTTGCTATTATTAATCCACTGCTGATTTTCTACTGATCGTTACGGATTACGTTAGATTAATAAAAATAGAGTGCAAGTGTATTTCCCTGTTTTATTATTTTTTAAATTAATTTACTAATATTATAAGAAACTTTAATACAATAAATATAACTGGAATAATAATTTACGTTATCTCTTACCACTTTTTTCTACATCACTATCTGTATCGGTAACTTGAATAACGATATTTTGCATAGACGGTGTCAACGATGTCGTAGGAGACGGTTTATTCAATAACTGATGATTCAACACATCGTTCATAAGGTGTAAATCTCTTCGGTGATCGTCCCTTGATAATACATCACTGCCAGCAGGATCCATGGAATTACAAGAAGGATAAGCCGCTATGAAGTACATATACAAATTTGATAAACGATTGCAATTATATTCGATCGATTATTATGTAAATAAAAATTGTAGTTTTTAATATGTTTAAATCTGCGAATTTGCGATGATCGTCAGTTAAGGACAGAAATATGCTCCACTAAATAAAATCGGCATAAAAAAACATAACACGAAATAAATGGAATCATTACTAAAACTAATAGTAATATTTTGCATTACATAAACCACGAACCAAAAAATAAAGATAATATTACGGGAATATTGAATGAAGACGAATCCATCTTACAACCAGTATGCAGCACAGGATTAGTGCTTTCAAAGATCCGGGGCTAATTACTTATAAAAAACATAAACCCAAAAACTGTAAACCATAAGATGTTAAACCCACAATAACCCAACTCGTCATTAATTAAAAAAAAAAACATACATTAAAACCGTAAAACATTTTATTTTTAATTATTCAAAACACTAAAAATTAAAAGTAAATCTTGTTATTATTATTTACATTCATTTTTAACACCTCTTGTATTTAATATCAAATAAATAACGTACTCGGGATAATTAGTTTATATTTACACAATTAGCAAAAAAGCTGAAATTATTAATTTTTTAAAATCAGGCAGCCCTTTCATGAGTTGGGCTTTATGGGTGTTTTGGCTCAACAGCGAGTAGGGCTAACGTGGATTTAACGTCTTAAGGTTTACAGTTTTTGGATTAGTGACGAATTGGTAATGTGGATTCAACGATTTTGGGATTATTACGAGTTGGGCTATGTGGGTTTATCGTTTTTGGTAGGTTTTGGATATTTTCGATTTCGTTTAAATTTCGTGGCTGTACAAAAAACCTGTTAAATCGGGCGTGTCAATACGTTACATTTTTTACATGTGAAAATCTAAATCAATAAAATTTAAAAGTAGATTTTTCGTGTACTTTACAAACTGGATTATAATCGGGTGAAATTTTTACAGGCATGTGAAAAATTTATTTAAGACTCATATTCATATGATGATATAGTGTTGACATATCATCATATGAAGTACATGTAAAAAGAAAACGAACAATAGCTGAAATTAGAAAAAACTAATACAACAATCTCAAACGTATTCACAAGTTTTTAATTCTCACGTAGGCGCTATAATTAATAACCATTAGTAAATGTACAAGTTTGAAAAGGAGAAATAAAACGACGATTCCTCAAATAATAGTTGCAACGGATGAAGAACGTTATGAAACAAATAGAAAATAAATTAGTAAAGATGAAAATAATCTAATATCTAAAGTAACGGGAATACCAGCATCCGAAAGTATCAGGCACAATTATATACAAAATTTCCTTTGAACAATTAATAGTTAATAATAAAATAAAATAATAATTTTTATCCTTATGAATAAATTCCAAGTAATAGCTATGTAGATGATTCGGACAATTTAATCATACTAGCGAATTGGAACGCGGTGACTGGAAAAGTAAGTGACAATGAATACATCGAAGGATAAGGTTTAATTAAAAGCAATTATCATCATTGTCGATTATTCGTATCTGAACGTCTTGACTAACCAATTTTCCCCAACTGTACCCTGTCCGCTGCAACCACCCTCATTATTTTCTCAAACGTTAGACCGATCCTGAGCTTTATTTGATCAATGTATCGGCTAGGACATCGTTCTGTTCGTCATTTTATCCTTCCATGAATGATCAATTTTTCTATTCTATCGGATCTTACTATGTGGCCGAAACATGTTTTTGTATATTTTCGACAGAAGTTTTTTTATTATCCTTTATATTGAGTTGGTTTATAATTAACGCGTTGCTTCTTTTGCTACCTATGTAATTCGTAGCATTCTACGATAATATGTGGTTTCAAATGGTTCTATGCATTTTCGATCTACGTTATGATCCAGGACTCCGCACCACATGTTACAATAAGAAACACTAACGTTGGAATTACTTCTTTTCCGTATCTTTTGAAATGGCGATGATCTTTCTAAATTCTGGTAAATTTTTATAATGCATTTTTTATCATAGCAATTTTTCTTTTAATTTCTTCTTCACGCCTACCTTTATTTGTTATCAACGTACCAAGATAAACCATTATTTCTTTTTCTTCTTTATCACTAATGATTTTAGAATGGTCGCGGTAGAATTTGTTGTCTATCTACTACCATTAAAGAACATTTTGTTCTACTTGGTAATAGACCGGGTTCTTTTTTGAGCGTTTCCACTCTTCCTGATAGTTCTACCATTTCATTTTCGCTCTGAGTGTTGTATCATCCGCATACTGAAGATTCGACAATTTTTTACTTTCAATCGTAATTCAGCCTTTCCATCCGTTTATTCATTTTCCATAGATGTTGAAAATGAGCGAAAATTAGATACATCCCTGCCCCACACCTTTTTCAACATGAAAATATTACGACAGTGTATCTTCCAAGAGTATATAAGCTTTATTCTTTATATATAAAGATTTAATTAATTTTATAAGTTGTGTCGGTACCGGTGCTTCCTCTTATTTAAAAAACAGTAAAATATGATATGCAAAATGCAACAGCACAGCAACTTTGGAATAATATGAAACAAATAATGGAAACAGCTACATCTAAAATAAAACGGCTAAAAAATACAAATGAAGTCGATTTATTACATCATATAATAAAGATGTCATAACATATTTAAATTAACATTATTAAAAGCTTTCGAATAATCAAGAAAGCAGATTACCATTGGTGTATTAAATTCTTAGCTTTTTTCGATCATCTGCCTTAAAATCAGTATTTGATTCCTTGAACCTTTTCCCGGTAAAAAACCAACTTGCTCCTGTGATATGTGTGGAAGCATATAATGTTCTAATCGTTTTTAGATTACGTACACACGGTTTTACATTATCAGAGCCATCGTCCTATATAATTTGTGCATAATTCTTTAGCTTCTCCTTAATGTGTGTATTGGAATACAAACAGATTCTGTCCATTCCGTTGGCCAGATACATGTTTCCTATATCTTGTTACAGAGAAGATACAGTGTATCGATACCATATTCTCCGGTTGCTTTGATCTTCTCTGCAACGATTCCATCTGTTCCTGGTAATTTATTATTTCGTAATGCTTGAACAGCGTTTCTTATTTTAACAGGGGTGCATGCTGATATATGACACCTTCTGACGTATTAATTGCGTCCTCAACACTGCTGGACATAAGATTTTCCCAGTATTTACGGCATCTATTTGGTACAACATTTTTGTTTGTCAGTAAATTTCCTATTTCATCTTTAACTGGTAAATGTCGAGGTTCGAAATTTCCTGTTATTGTTCTAACTTTTTGAGGCGTGTTTCTGTATTTCATCAACGATAAATGTTATGTAATTATTTTTATCTTTAGTTAATCTTTTATTAATATCTTTATTTAACTGATGTAATAAATCGATTTCGTTGGTACTTTTTAGCCATTTCTCTTTAGTTTCTGTCTTTTTCTAATATGATCCACGTTTCATCAATTATCCACTGCTTGTTGCAAATTTGTTTTTCCAGTTTTATTTTAGATGTAGCTATTTCCATTATTTGCTTCATATAAATCCAAAGTTTCTGTGCTGTTGCATTTTGTATATAATCTTTTACTGTTTCCGATTTTTCTGCTAGCATAGTCTCTTTGTAAACCTCATCATTCGCTACAGACCATCTATTTGATTTATGTATTATATTGATTTTTTTTTTCAATTTGAGGCAAACTTCAGATATGAGAGCATTATGATCACTTTCACAATCCATTCCAGGATATAAGTCTTAACATCCTTTATTGAAGACATCCATGTAGATCTAATAAGGAAAAAGTCTATGTGATTTTTCGTATGACCGTCCGGAGATAGTCACGTAAGACGACGAGGATGGTGTTGAAAGCGCGTATCAGCTATATAACAAGCAGCATATTTCCTCTATCTATTTCTCAAATAATCGTCGCCAATAGCATTTCGGATTTTGACGCCTACTATGAAAATTTCTCTGTTCGAAATTTTATTTATTGTTTCACTTAATTTACCATAAAACTAGTCTCATGTATTGTACATGCTGTTGGAGTATATGTTTATACGAAATTTAGATTTACTGATTATGCTTAAATTCTTACTAAGATTATTCTATCGCTTACAACTTCATATTCGGAGGCTGTTTCTTTTATACTTTTGTTTATTATTATAGCTACTCCATTTTTTGATTCGTGTTTATTATTTGAACATACTACTAGATTCTTATTCGAAGATGTAAAATGTCTGCTATTTCTCTAATGTGTTTCACACAGTCCTGTGATGGCTATAGTCTCTGTTGCTTTTTCCACTATTTGGATCTTACACGTTTTATTAAGTCCTTATAGATAAACAAGCAGGAAAATTAATAAACTTTTGCGTTAAAAATAAAATAGTAATATATAACACCGCACTTTTCGAACAATCGCGAGAAGGAAATATACACGAACAATGCTCGCAATGAAGAAAGGTATGAAATGGATTATATCATGATGCGAAGTAGATGTCAAAATATGACAAAATATAACCAGGAGCTGATATTGATGACTTCATGACTACAGTATAAAAAGTGGGCTCTAAAAGGAGTAATAGAAGAAAACTTGGAATAAAAGAAATGAAGAATAACCAAATAAATCAATAACAAATCACGATTAAATTATGAACAAAGAACGAAGGAAACAATATGACTACAAAATGGAACAACACGAAAGAAATAATAATAAATGTCTGCAACAAACATTAAATAAGGGAAACTGAACATTGAATAAGCCGAGGATCTCAAACAAGATAATAAATTTCGCAGAAGGAAATATAAACGCGCGAGTGGGTTGTAATATGTACAGAAAATATATGAACAAGATAAATAGGAAAGTAAAAATAGATAAAACACCTTGAATCAAAATGCTAAGAAGTAGTATATAATGAAGTACATATTTTATACATATAAAATGAAATATAAATACTTAAAACAATCTGACAGTGACTGTGGTAAACAACACCTTGAAATTTAAGGAAATAAACTTTTAGTGATTTAAACTGATTTTTGTAATTAAGTAATAAAAAATCACTATATCCCACAATCTAAACTTTATTAAATATTGAATAAACGTTAATCTTAAAGATAGACGAATAATAAAAGAGCTGTAGAAACACAAAAATTAATAATTCAAGATAGAAATACCGAAACAGAAGCCAAAATGTCAAGTAAGGAACAAGTTAAGGATAAAGTTGCTTATGCATATAAATATTGAATATATTGGAGAGTAGTGATTTTATTAATTATAACCCAAACAAAATATAACACCGTTTAATCACTAAAAGTTTTTTATTGCGAAGCTTTCCGACAATGACGTCATTTTCAAGCACTCACACAATAAATATTAAGATATGTAATATTTATTGTGCGTGCTTGAAAATGTCGTAATTGTCGAAAAGCTTCGCAATAAAAAAAAAATTTTAGTGTTCAAACGGTGTTATATTTTGTTGGTATATATATATATATATATAGAGAGAGAGAGAGAGAGAGAGAGATATGTTCAGCCAACGGCATAACGGTAGAGGCTGAAGGTGAATAATCTCTAGCGAATAGGTAGCTAAATTCTATCCTTAAATGCAACAACATGATGATAAATAAGGAAACTGTGATAATGAGGTACAGTAAATTGGAAAATAACAAAGAAATAAAAATAGTACAACACGTAAAAACACATATCTTGAATAATTAATAACACACAATGGAAACCTCGATCAAGAAATAAAATCTAGAACAACACAAACATAAGTGGCCTTCATTCAAAAGAAATTGGCAGAACTACGAAAAAGAACATAAAAGTATGCATTTGGAGCATGTTCCTGTATGGTTCAGAAACTTGGACCATAAATAAAGGAAGACAAATATGGTGTTAAAGAAAATAGCAAAGGGTGAAATGGATGAAGACTATAAGCACAATAAGATGCAGCTGAATATGGCACATAATAAGAAATAAATATTTAACATCGATAATCGAAAGATAGCTAAATCGTAAATGATCATATGGAAGACCACGGTGAAAATACATAAGACACTAGAGTAAATAAACACCAGCTAATCAAGTAGAAGCCGGGAGACGCAGGTTTCCTAGACTTTAAATTCTTTGATAATTTGGTATTGACACGCATCGGTAAAAATTTGTTCTCCGCTTTTTTTAACAGATTCCCGGTGACGTAATATTACAAAGAACCGAGCTGTTTGGTTGGATTTTATCGTGCCACAAATTATTCTGGTAGTTGCGTTTTTTAACATGAACACTAATTATCTATATAGACAGCACATTTTGTCACCGAATATATTAGAGCTAAGGCTAACACTGATATTTCACTAAATATTCTAGTAAATTTATGCAATATGGTTGTTATAACAGAGTCATGGCCAGAAATATATTATATAGATATACATATACATTATTAATACCTAATGTTAATTCATGTATTGCAACATTATCTGCAATAGTTGTTTCTAATCCAGATGATGTATGTACATTGTTTTTGCTTGAAACTTCCGCTACTTCTTCTTCCGCTGTGTGTAATAATTTAGCCGCTCTTCCGAAAAATAAAACGAATTATAATTAAAAAATATAATACGTTTTAAGAATAAATATAATTAAATTCATGATTAAACCTGTATCTAATTAATATTATCTTCGTAAACATTTCATACAGTAATCAATATACATTAAAGAATATTCTTCTAATCAGGGCAACTCGATTGAGGTATGGCGTAGCCACTTTCTATAGTCTCTGACTATTTCATGAAATGAGCCTAAACTTATTGCTATCTGGAATAATTCGCATATTTTTGCGGATCCAGTACACGCCCTAATATTTTGTAGACAAAAATCATATTCCCCAAATTCCATCATTATTGTTTTGTAAAAGATGATATGCAGATGCAAAACGAAATATTTAGAAATTTTGTATATTTACTTGTAATCGGTCGTACTCGGCGTAAATATGGGAAATTCCAAATTTTGTAACATAGAACAGCCGCATTCGCCTCCTAATTTCACGTAGAATTCGTAATTTGCAGCCCTTACCGAAAATGGATCTTCGCGACTGCTCTGCCTGCGACCGCAATTGCAAGTGCTGATATAACGTACACCACTACTATGCTCCATAACAGGCAAATCATCAATACTAACGCTAAAATTCCGAGAGAAAAACGGATTATTTTTTTAATTTACTAGGACCATACTGAAGGTAAATACGGGAAATACTAAATTTATGACACACATATTATATATATTTTATTATTATTCTAACTCACTCGTCGCCGAATATGAGTGCCCTTTCTAATGATATCCCTTTCTGTTAAATAGTGCAATATCTGAATCTTATATGCAATATTAATTCAATTTTATAATTAGATATATAGCTACACTGATCTGCTATGTTCCCTCTTCCTCTTTTTGTGCGATTTTTGGAAGTGTAAGCACTTGCTAATCTTACGGTGTCATTGATGAATTTTCTCCATTCAGTTATATTCAACTCCCATTCCTCTCAAGTTTTATTTTTCCTCGAATTGATACCGTTCTTTTTGATAGAGTTTGATAACACATCTTTAAATCTTAATTTTGGTCTTCCACAACATCTTTCACCGGTGTGTATAGTATACCATAGAATAATCGCTTCGGTATGCTATTGTTATCCATTCTGATAACATAACCAACCCACCTTTTAGGATATGCTTTCATACACTTCTTTCTGACACACCTGCCTGATTTTTACCTAATGATGATTGTTTACAATTTACCACAATTTGAAAATATCGTTCATCTGAATAAGATTTAATAATATTATAATATTGAACAGGCAGAATGTAAAACTAATATAAAAGATTTAGAAACATAATTATTAGACAAACGACCTAATTTTATTTTTTATGCCAACCACGGGAATACCCCTATACGATACATGAATTTTTATTTTCAACACATTTGTCTATTTTCATAATAATAATTCGGTCGACATAAAATATGTCAATTCTAAAAATATTTACATAACTCTATCGAAGTAGGTTAAGGTTACGTTACTTAACGGTCTTTACTCTATGTACCACAATTTATAATTTCGTGTCAATAATTAATAATGCGTGACTGAGAGTGAAATACAGAAGCGATTCGAGATTATGACCATAAATTTCATAATAGGTGAGAACAAATTTTCTCGTTGCTGAGTATAGAAACCGCTAAAGATATCTCTTAATTGTAACTTAATGTTTTTCTCATATACGAACTTACATCATCGAATCGTTTTAATGTCATTATGTATATAATATAATAAAAATATATAAATTAGATTTTTGTTATATACCTTTCATCAGGTTCGTTACTACTAAAATCACCAGTGCCACCCTTATGTAACGGTAAATTACATGGATGGCCTGTTAAACTGAGCACTTCGCACATTTGTCTGCCACGTTTCCAATACTTCTCAAATTCCTTCTGTAATGCCGGAATATAACTATGTACGCAAGATCCTCTGGCATACATTAAGAAAACAGACAGCGCTTGCTCTGCCTACAACAGTGTTGGGCAATGATTTTAGTACTATAAGCTAATGTCGGGATATTTATACACACACACACGTATATGTATATAACATGGGCATTTCAAAAGTCTCCGTTACTATTTCAGATCTCAGATTGTAACACTGACGAGATGAGAAGTAGCGTTGTTTCGCTCCGGAGCGAGTCGCATAAATGTGCTCGCTTTTATTTTGAACGACCAGCTTTTTTGCTCTTTGCACAATGAATGAGTACGCTTCCAGCGCACAAATGTATTATAGTACTGTACATTGCGAGTGTAACACACAAGCACATTACATAATCTTTTTTTTAAGTACGCTAAAAAATCAACAAACATTTTACATTCCTGGAAAAAAAAATTATACCAAAAAAGCAAAAAAACGAGTTTTTAAAAGTGTCATTTTCGAAAAAGTAGGTTTACATTTTGGATAGCAACTTTGGGAGAAGGCTGAAATTCGAACCCGGTTAAATTGTAATATAAACTACATACCCACGCGCACCATTCATTTATCTTTAACCCTTCTACCCGTTTTGGAGGCATTGAAGTATAGGTATTTGTAACATTTTCCATATCGGATTTTTCAGAATAGCCGCCAATAAAATTTTCAAAATAATACGTAAACCAGTAAAATATATACTTTAAAAAAAAAGATATTACAAAAACATAACTTTTAATTCTCCCAAAGCTATAATTTAAGTCACATTTTAGTGTGCGGAGCAAAAAGAGTGGAGCGCACAGAAAATAAAGAGCGACACAATACTAATACGAAGTTCACGAGTGTGTAACTGGTAAAAATTTCAATTATTAGAAATTGTGTAATTAATCCTTTGTTTTCATATGCAGTACTCTACTCTAAATTATCAATAGCTTAAAAATCTTCTCTTATCGTTCAATGCAATTACGTGTTCAAAATCGATTTTCAATTATTGGCAGTTAATGTTTAAATTACTATTATTTTTTATTTATATATATATATATGATTTACCTTGCTTTCATGATAGGCTTTCGTGTAATGCGAAGGCGAGTTTTCTTGATAAGTCTTTACGGCTATCGGAAACACTTTTAAGCACCGACCTAGACTGAAACGTTGATCTGTATCTAATATTGCATGCAGCATGTTAAAACAATCATCTTCGTTATCAGTTTTTTCTTGACACACCAGATAATTATATACTTTCTGAGCAACTTCGAACCAAACACGAGCCTTACAAAGCTATAATTATATACATACGTACATAATATTCAAAGTAATTAAACCCAATGAAAATCTTTAACTATAACAGTGAACGAAAAAAAAAAACAAAATAAAAAAACAATTTACCTCGAAATAATTGTTGGTACCAGCGTGTCTGTTTAAATTATCATCGAAACCATTTGTAAATGCTGTATCAATGTGCATTTTCAAGAATAATCTTACAGAGTGATCTAAAAAATTAAAAGATAAAATTTATTAACAGTTGTAAAGAATTCTTGTGAATTCGAGTATGATATTTAGAAACACGTCGAATTTCTATACCTTTCAGCGAAAATCTGATGTTTTTCCTAAAATTGTACATATGATATGCTTACAGAAGGTGCGTGTTACAAATATATGAAAAATCATCCGCGTACCGTTTTACAGATATATACAATGAACATTAGGGAATACATAATCCAAACATATATGCTGTATTCACTAGTAATAGTTAATTTTTTTTTTATCTAATTTTCAGAAAATAATATACATACATACACAAAATAGATGGACGTTTTCAAAGAACGTTATAATGTGCACACATAACAGAATGGGTGTTCACGTATAAATGCTTGAAGCTTGTTAATTAAGTTCGTCGTATATACAGGTATATGGGGAAAAAGGTATTTTTATCGTATATATGAATGCGCAGATGGTGCTTGATGGTATGGTAAAGTAACGACTAATATGTTATTAACTACAATGACCGCAACGTCATTAAAGTAAGTAGTTATGTTTATATAGTTTTTATCATATAAAATAATTTTAATACACATTCTCCTTCTTTTCGTATCCGGTTCGACTTAAATTTTGCCACACTAGAGTTCAGCTAAAATTTTAGCTTCGTTATTAGCTGCAATGATATCCTGCATAATGCATTTTGTTGGGTTTATGTTACATATTAGTACGTTCTGCAACGTTTGTCGTTCTCCAGACTGGCAATTCTGTTCTTTCGCCTGTCCCATTTCGTTATTTCTACAGCCGTAAGAGCACAGCCTGCTCGTATTCGAGTCATATCTCTTTGTGTTCTGAAAGTGGTGTTTCATTAGGCGGAATTTCTTTATTCCGTTGTACTATCCGCTCTTTTTCAGGTTTTAGTTTTAATTCGTTGGTGGATTTCAAAACGCTGGATCTTGATTTTAGTCTGTATGCTACTTCAGTTTGGCCATATATTGGATGCCTCTGCCATGGTATTGAGTAATCATTTCTTTGTCCGCTATAATACGACGTCTAATATTTGGTGGTGCAATCCCACTTAGTAAATAGAGGTTGCCGTTGGTTTTAAACACCCTGTCTGTTACTAAGTGACACGATTTATTTAAGGCGACGTCTACTTGTTTTGCATACGCAGATCTAGCCCAAGCCGGGCAGCCATATTCTGCCGCTGTGGTTCTCATAACCATAGCATTCGCACCTTATTTTGAAGTTATAAGTTTTTACTCCTTTTCTTTACTTAATCCCTCGATGTTAAGCGAGATCTTTACGATTGTTGGCTCTGAAAGAGCCTTTTCTGCGAACTGGTGTTGGTACGATTTTCCGGTATATTCATCGTAAAAATTCTTCGTAATCCCCGATTATTTCGGTATATTACCGTATTATCTTCGTTTCCAGGGGCACCACGTGGAAATCCCTACTTTGTCCCCACTACACATATTAATACAGCTCATATTAACCGAGTTATTATGTAAATTTTAACAACAATATATCAAGGCGATAAAGAGAATGATAAGACTATGATTAAATTTGTTATTAAGTATAAAAGCTTATATTATAAATAATGCGAACTGTATTATACGTCGATTTGATAAATAACTATTTTAATTTCTGTAAACTTACCGATTCTTCCATCCGAATCGATTTCGGATACATTTTCGTAACCAAAACTACAGTGTTCTGTATTTGAAGCTACAATTATGACACAATTAATTAAAATTATAAGAGAACTAGACACGGGGAATGGAAAAAAGAAACGAATACGAAAAATATGAAATGCGAAAAAAAAAAAAACAAAAAAATGTACGATTCCAAAGTAAAATAAAAAACAAATTTTTCTCATACAGCGAATTAAATTCGAATCTAAATATTAAAAATACGTAAATATATATAATATATGCGTTTTTCGAACTTACGTAAATTATGTTCAAAACAAGAATTAATTACAGAATTAACGCAAAAATTTTTCCAATCGTGCATAATATCTTCGTTTGTTTCCACAAAGACGAACTCCTGATTAGCTGGTATGGCAAATAGGGTGTTGTAACTATAATACATTATATAAAAATTATAATAACGTAAATCGTTAACTAATAGGTTTTATAATTATTTCGAATTAAACTATTTAAAAATACGTAGTATTGCAATACATAAAGTACCTTGTGTTTCCAACGATTTTACTCTTCTTTAGTATACGATAGATCTGATCTTCGATTGCATGTTCTAAAGATTTTATGTCGGTATTTTCATTGACACTATTACTATAAATTTGACATTAATATTAATAACGCTAATTCGTGTAAAATTAGAAAAATTATTTCATATATCAGTTTACATAAATTTGAAAACGCCTTTTATCGATTCAAAATAAATATATTACTTTCGTTGCTTGAATTCCGGAGGACACTTTTCGAAGTAAAATAAAACTCTGGGAGAACATAGTCTACCATTCTGCCTCCACGTTTTGCAGACATCCGGAATTACCTTTATTATATCTATAATCTGAGTCTGTAATTTAGAACTAAATGAATATTAATGATTAGTATAATTAAAATGAAGGAAGCAGTGTCACTACATACTGTATTACATCATATGCGGGCGCATCTGTATTGCATATAATTAGAGTGTTTCGATGCCATCACATTTTGCACGTACGAAAAATATTATATGAGAACGATAATTAAATTACTAATCGTTTAAATCATTATTGACTATAATAATTATAAACCGGGTTATCTGTTATATTAATTATTGTTCTAAAAATGTTATTTAGATATATATGAATTCACGCTATATTGTTCTTGTTTATACATTAATAAACAGAATTCATGAAAATAAACGCTATTGGAATTAATAGCTTTTATAAACATGTAAAAAGGCTACAACATAAAAAGGTATTGATTTTTGTATACTAAAATGAATATTTTGAAATAATAAAATTGTCCAGAATAATTTTATCGGATCATTTAAAGAACACGGATGCTATAATTTTTAATTTGATGTTCCATTTTTCTGGCATAATGTTATTTGTAAACGATATTGAATGTAAAATATCGATTTCTCTAAAATACCTTTTAAAACGATCAGTAATCAGTTAAATTGATGGTCTAGTAGGAAAAATATCGCATACAAGAAAAGAAAAATAAGAGGCTACTAACCATGTATTTTTTATAAAATTACGGTGATGGTTTAAAAATCCATAATAATTTACTGATTATATTAATTGATCCATTTTTTTTACGTGGTTAGTAAAAAAATATTATAATCACTTTTTTGTCACTTATGGTTGAGATGTAAATTTGAAGCATGCGAAGGAGTTATTTATACTTACCGTATTGTATCTAGCGCTCTAAACAATTTAATGTAGCTCAAGTCGAACACGTGTGTTGGGTGAGTAATAATTAAAACATGTGATACATAAAACAAGAACAAAACAGCTCGGGCGTATTTATAATTCAAATCTGTCCAAATACTGAGATAACCCTACAATATATAACAAAAAAAATGTACAAATAAACGAATAAAATTATTCACTTCAATTTCATAAGACTTGTCATTAAAATTATATAATTTGACTAATATAACAGGGAAAACAACTAAAGCCAGAAATATTTATGATAGGAATAATACATTACCTTTTCTTCAATCTGAACACAGTATTCATCCAATATTTTAGCCAAACTATTAGCATCGTACGAACCTCTAAGATGCAAATATATTACATTTTCTCTGGTGTCAAAATAACCTTCAATATCACACTATTAATAAAAAAAATACCGGAGTCAAAAATAGAGTTATCATGTTTTAAAAATAAACTATTTTAAAAAAATTTTTGTTCACTTGATAATGGCGTAAATTCCGAAAAGCTTTGTGTTTTTCCATAAGAAAATAAATATTAGTGATTTAACTAATTTTCAATTGATTTTTTAATATTAATATAGTTCGAAAATTTAAATTTTGTTTTAGCTCAAACAAACGTCTATGATTTTATCTTTGAATGAGTTCAAATTTTTATTTAAATTAAAACCATAAGATTATATATACTAAAATTATGTTATGCAAGTGTTATTAGATCACTAATTTAGAAAATTTTCTGTTCGTATTTGAAATGAATGGTTCTAAAGGAAAGTTTTTAGGTTGTAAAAAAATTTAATTTTCAAAACAAATACCATATTCATTCTATATTTTATTTTAAAATAGGAAACTATTATTAAGTATATCACGTAATTAAATTAAATGGGTGACATCAGAAATAAGTTTATCGAAGTATAAATAATATGATTATTCACACTTCATATATTCAAAACACAAATATATTACCAAAACGTCTGATTTTATAAGAACATCCTCCATTAACAATTGATGAAAAACATTATAACCGAGTAGTTTATCAATAAAGTTTACTTTACAGCTTGACGCCAAGTATGAAGACTTTCCGAACACAGAAATTACCGTAACATTATCATTCAACACGGCAGAATTTGTACTGTTAAAAGAAATAAATTTTAAATTAGACTTTAATTAAAAATTATAATTTGTATAACAAAAGTTTAATATATAAAGACAAACATACAAATAACAGAATCTAATAATACAGATGTCTTACTGTTTTGTCCTCTCGAATGATGCATCAAACTTTTCACACTTCTTCATTGTAAAAACATATTAATAGATTATTTTATAGCATCTAATAAAATGAAAACTATTCTCAATTTTGTTTAATAACTATTAACGAACAACAAACAACCGGGAACAAAAATTGAAAACTGGAAACTAAAACCTGAAACCAGTAAGCTTTGTTGCCAAACATCGGTAAAATTAAATGGTTCGAAAACGAGTTGGTACATATTTTTTGAAGATATTGAATTACATTTAAATTGATCTAGTAAATAATAGCTAAGGTATAGGCTCAATTTACAGGGCGTCCTACTGAAGTTGAATTGAAATAAAATGTGTAAATTTTAAAATAAATAAAAAATCTTATTCAATGTAGTAAAATCTTCAATGGCCTTTAAATATTTAGTAGATGTAGACTAGACAGGAAGTGAGTTAATTCGCACGCATTCATTTCCTCCTCAACTACTCAATAATTTAGATTTGGAATATGTTGTGTTTACGTATTTACAAGAGTCAATTCAATTAGTACTTAGATATAAATAAAATAGAATTATTTAACTTTTTTGATATGAAATGTAGAAAAGATTATTATCATAAATAAATTTCATAATTAAAAAAAAAAATTAAAAATTACAATTCTCCAATTTTTGTTCCAGAAGCTTCTCACAGGCGAGAAAATACTTGGACAACATATATGAAGAATTTATTATAAACACATTAACATAATTTAAAATAAGGAAATAGTTTTATATAAAATGAATAAAAAAACAAGTACAAATAATTATTTCAGACTACTATTATAATTATTTAAAAAGACGTATAATTACAGCTGTGCCATATTTTATTGTAAGAACGATAATATTCGTTAGATATTTGGCGTGTCATTGGTTTAGTCAGTAGTGGTATTTTTGCTATGATGTAGCGATATCAGTGTAATGTTCGTTTTATTTTTAAGTTGAAGTTTTATTTAGGGTTATGTTAAATTCCATTGTTTTCTACATTTTTCTCAGTTATATTTCAGCTTTTAGTCGTATTCTTCATTTAAGTTTTTATTTTATACATTTTTCTGTGAAATGTCCCGTCATGAAGGTATGTATTTAGATTCTTCATGGATGTGTGCATTTATTACATGAAGACATTTGTCCTTAATCACTAACTTTTAAAATACACCTCGGAAATTTTAGATTTACGTAATGCAAATAATATACTTAAAAATGTGGTTTTCATAAATTTATCTTCGTAATTTTCAGGATGTGATATTCATTGGTTGAATTTCAAAGACATTTTCATATATTAATTTCTATTTAAAGTTGAAAAAGTGTGATTAATATATATGTTTGTGGATATCGTAATTTACATGAATACGTGATAATTTCTTTAAATCATAGTTTTGTGGTGATATAACATTACTCACCAAATATATTAGGTGCATATTAATTTTACATTTAACGTTATTTATATAGTCGCGAATTATATTATTTGCGTGTTTACATGACGTACCTTACTTCAATTAGTGCATTTGATTTCAGGAAGTTAAAATTGATTTGATGTAAATTATATTTTAATATATTAGAGTGCATGTTTAAAAAATCAATCTCATTGACATGAATAATAAATTATTCGTTGCTTATTTTAAAGAATTAAATAATTTAATTAGTATAATAATGAACTTGGGCTTAATTAAGAAATATTATTTTCCACTTGTAAAATAATTGAAAAATTTTGTGTTTAGTGATAAATGTTTTTTGTTTAAATTTAATATTATGCATTATAGTTTTTCTGTCTCATTTCAATATTAACTTTGTTATGTTAATATATTTAAAATCTAAGAAATTGTCATATTTTCTTCCTGTTTTTACATAAAGACTTAAAATTCGATAGTTAATGGACAAATTTTATTTCAGGAGTTAGTTGCGATTCTTGTTTAAAAGGTAATTTTCGAGGTCGTAGATATAAATGTCTTATCTGTTATGATTATGACTTGTGCGCAACGTGCTACGAAGCTGGTGCTACTACCACTAGGCACACCATAGAACATCCAATGCAGTGTATCTTAACACACTCTGATTTTGGTAACTATATTTACAAAAAATAAGATTTTTATTTATTATCGTGGTTTAAAGTGATTTTTTTGAAACAGCCATTGTTACGTGTAAAATACATATCAATAAACTTATTTTTAACGGATTGCGCTCACTTTGTTGATAACGTAATTGTTTACAATTAAATAATTGATCCGCCTTACTATATTTCTTTTAATGACAATTATTTTAAATGTTTATTATTTGCGAATACGAGCAACCGTAGTAAGTTTTAGCAAAACTTCTACAACGTCACTCACATTTTATTCTAGTGAATGAATTATTTATCACGAGCAACCGTAGTAAGTTTTAGCAAAACTTCTACAACGTCACTCACATTTTATTCTAGTGAATGAATTATTTATCACTTTAAGATATTTTGTTCAAATGCGTGTTTAATCGTAATTTAACGGAGAAATAATAATTTTATATTTGAATAAAAGTTTTACTTGAATGATATCAGGATAAAGCTTTGACTATCCATTTACAAAGGGAATTTGAGTATTTGTATGTTATTCCTCATAGTTATTTAATATAAATAGTTACATTTCTGCTAATTTAAAATATATTTCAGTATTTAGTATTAACCCCTAAATAGTTTAAAAACATAAAAAATGTGTTCATTCTTATATTTACATTATTTTTGTAAAAATTGATATTTTGCTGTTAATATTAAGTGTATTAAGCACCTTACAATTATAAACTATAATCAAGTTATTTAATTTAATAATATTTCTTTTTCTGTAATTATTATTATTAAGAAATTGAAGATACAAACGAAGAACGTTTTTACATGTAATCGACACAGTTAATCGTTGCATGTTTTTAAGGAAGGAAGTATTGTCAATTTAGTTTTGAACATCGTGTGAAGAAATTTTTAACTGTTCATGGAAAATGTCTCACATTAGAAGAGTTGTATATTGAAATTCGTCCTTTGTGAAATTTATTCCTAATTTCACGAACCAGTATTTTAATATGTTACCAAATTTGTCCAATTTCACTTAGTAATTTCCTACACATTCATTAAAATGAATTGCATCGAATCTTTAATCTATTACATAAATAATTCTCTGAGGATATTCTTTTAAAATTAGTATGTTTTTAAAAATTCAACTCGATAACATTTTTTAACTTCCTTAAAACTTATGTTAATAGATTATTGTAATATTCATATTGTAATTATACTTTAAATAAATTACTCTAGAATTATATTATGGCGGTGAA
The DNA here is from genome assembly GCA_032883995.1 of Coronaproctus castanopsis. NCBI lineage: Eukaryota > Metazoa > Arthropoda > Insecta > Hemiptera > Monophlebidae > Coronaproctus > Coronaproctus castanopsis. Next base: position 103,789,364 of record CM065053.1, on the reverse strand, counting down.
GCGTTGCCCCTAGATCAACCACAATCGTTTACGTGCCCATACTGTGGGAAAATGGGTTATACGGAAAGTACATTACAAGAACATGTAGCGGCGGATCATGCAGAAAATACAAACGAAGTAGTGAGTATTTTCGAAGTTATAATTGTATATACCATGTTTAAATATAGACGTTTGCTTATGCCGATTCACGCAAATTAAAATAATAGGAAACTAGATTCAGAATTACATGTGTAACTTATCAGCAAGTCGTGTATAAACGGAATCTTTTAATTAAAAATCCAAAAATTATCTAATTATTGTTACTGTTATTGTAGTTGCTAAACAAAAATACCTTTGTTAGAAACCGGAACACGTGTATAAAAAACTTTTCAAAGCCCGTCTATTTTATTTGGGTTTGAACACTTGATGTTGAATGTCTCCAAGATGACTAGTTCTGCTTTTTGTGGTTAATATATATAATTATTACGTGCATTATATTAAGAAGGACAAATTGTTGAGTATAAACATGAGCGTGTTAGTAAATGATATTTGCATTATACTTAAATGATACGTATGATAAATTAACATTTGACATTGTATTAAAAAGATCAGCAGTTTTGGTAAGAGTGTAACAATAAGTGTCGTTTGAAATATAATCTTACTATACACGAGGGTACGATATAGTAATGTACGGAGGTTTGTACGTGTTGTGTCCTCGAATAACGTGAATAATTTGCTTATTATTTTTATCAGTAATTCCTTCGAATAGTTGAAACGCATCTATTTTAAACCAGTTTTTCTGATGTATATTGTAGGTCGACTAAATATGGTTGCTGTTAGTTTTGCCTTATATTTACATATGAATCAGTTACTTTTTATATCTGTGTGGCTGCCTTTAACAAATTTCAGTTTTATCATATGTGTACGATATATAATCTTAATATTTGTAATTATGTGCGTTGAGTGAACTTTCAACGTTTTTCGTGTTTTTTCCCCATATTCGAAGACTCCTTATTTTGTGTATATTTTCTACGTGAAGATGCAACATCATATTGATCTGAAAATCGTGTTTTGTTATTATTTTCGTAATTTTATAAATATTCTTCTAATCTATTTAGTTTTAACAGTTTTCATTTATCGCCGATGTATCAGTCTAGTTCAATTTTGCTCCTCATTGCGTAGCTGAAATGTATTAATAATCGTGTATAGTACATTTTTAGTGAAGTTTCATTTATTGTAGCTATTTATAATTTTATTCGTAATATTCAGTTTTTGTGAAATCTCCATAGATGAATACTATTTAGTTATGCTTTGATGGCTTCGAAAATTTTGCTCAAATTAATGTTGAAACAAAGATTAGGTGTTTTACCGCTTTATCTTCAGACTTGTATGTAAAATATGATCTGAGTTTAAAATAACATTTATACGTATTGTTTTACGTTATATCGAAGTGCACCAGTTTCTCTACGTGATATCGTCAGTTTTGGACGAGCTATAAGCAATATATTTTTATATTTATTTCGAATTTATATTCGTAACGTTTTAAAAAAAGAGTATATTATACGTAAACCTGCGGTGTCATTGTTCGAAGTTTCTAAAATTTATTTATTTTGATGTTCTTATTTTTAGGTGTGCCCTATATGTGCATCTCAACCAGGTGGCGAACCAAATTTGATAACGGATGATTTTACTAATCATTTAGTAGTGGAGCATCGCAATAATCAACGAGATCTTATAAGTTTTCTAGACGAACCGATGACTAGGTCAAGACACGTTAGACGAATACCTCATCCGACCAGTTCACGAACTACTGGTAGACGAACTAATATGCAATTTAGGTATTCGCATACGTATATTTAAATATTCGAAAATGTAAATCTGTAGTTTAGCTTATTATAAGATTTCGAGGAAATAAATATATATATATATATTTTCTAATAGTATAACGAAGGTGAAAAATATAAATCATATTATAATATTGAGATTAATGAATAAAATCTTGGACAAGGTTGAATCATAGTTATCGAATATGTTGTAATATGGAAAGATTCGGTTTAATTTTATTTATTTATTTATTTATTTTTGAAATAATACGTTGAAGTAACACGTGATTTTATCATTGATGTAGTACATGAAATTTAGTTATAATTATTTCAAGTGTCTTTATTTTATATAATTAGTCCTTCGACATTATATATTACTTAACTTTGCGCATTCCAAAGAATGTAAATTTTGTCGGATTATACGTATATAATGATATATTTTCGAATGAAATAATTAAGATTAAATTGAAATAGTCATCTTGATAATAATTATTATTTTAAAATTTGTTCTATTTTTGATTTTATCGTTCAGATTAATGAAATTATGGTTAGTAAACGTGCATAAATATCAAATTAATAATTCTTTAATATGTATATAATGTAAGATCCAATTAATTTAAGTAATTTATAATTTGTTATCATTTTATAGTTCCGCAAGCACCTCGTCATCATTATCTCCTACTGCAAACAGGGATAGCAGCAATAATGTAGATCCTATTGCAGAATTATTGTCTCAGTTAGGCGGGGTTCGTCGTACTGTAGTTCAAGGAACATCTCCTGCTCACTTACACCATGTACATATGCAGTTAAATTTAGAACGATATCACGTAAGCTATGTATATAAAATGTATGTGTACATGTATATTTGTGAGTATAAATTTGTCTATTCATATATATATATATATATATATATATATATATATATATATATATGTATATGAAATGATCACTCAGAATATATTTGTACAGACTGATAGGTATTTATAAACTTTATTCGAAGTGATTTTTAATAGTTGCTTACATTGCCGGTGATATTTATTCACATGCAAATCTGCTTTTTGAGTTTTCACAATTTGATATTTATTTTCATAAATTTAAAAGTTTTTTATTTTAGTGTTCTGCTTCAAACGTTTGAAGCATCTAGCTGTATAAATAATTTGTAGCGTATGTTTAAATTAATTAAGAAATTAACGTATTTAAAATAAAGTTCGTTTTCACTGATCTTGAAGACAATAAAAATATTTCAGTTTTTTAAAAAACATTTTTTTAATGAAAAAAGTTTATACCTGTAAAATAAATTTAATTCAGTGCATTTTTTTGTGAAAGGATAATAACAGTTTTAATTAAAGTCATTACAATTACTACAAAATGTATTGATTTGTCTATATTTTGAAAAATAATAAATTACAAAAAAAGGATGCACACGAGAAAAGGAAAATGCAATAACACATATGAATATAAATAAGATTATTAATCTAATATACTAGGTTTGTAAGCGTATCTGCGGCTTAGCGGTAAGGCTTGCTAGTTTTGCTCGCACTACCTGAATACGAATTCTAAAGGAATTATATATACATAACAAACTAATATTTTATCAAGCATACAATTGTAATTTATTTTGTAGGAGGACGGCCGTCAACAGCAGGTGGCGGATCGTTTACCTCGAAGACAAGGTCAAGGAACATCATATGCAAACGGTAATTTGAATCCAAGGTATATAATAGCGGCTAGTAGTTCAGCTAGTTCTACCGTGACTTCTACACCGGCTACTAGTACCGCCAGAGCTGCGACTCAACCAACCTCATCTACCGCGGAAAATACTACAGTTCATCAGTCAAACATTCAGAATCAGCCAAATCCGCAATTGCTTCTTAGCAAGTAAGAATTCGTCTGTCTTCTATTTTAAATATTGCGCAATATACATTATTATAAAGGCAGTATTTCCTATTTGGAGGAATTATGTACATCACGAATGTTGTACGCATATAACTTAATTAATTGAGAACACTCGTTACTTCCAGTTAGTGTTTATTTATTTTTTCTTCCACTAAAATACTTCTTTGAATTCTATTTTGTTCAGCTACGTTGAAAAGTTCTTCTTCTCAGACATCATGAAATGGGCATCAAAAATTTAATTAATATCTTTCTTAGCATCATCTAAAAGTTTAAAATCGAATTGCAATTGCGTATAATTATTTTAACTTTAAACGTCTATTTCATGTTTATTCATGGAAACTGTGATTAGAATTTGCAAATTACGTAATACAACAAGTTAAATTAATCTTAAACAGTAAACGTAATCGATTGAAGAAAATGGAAGCGAATAAAATATAACTTAATTTACGTTATTGATTTCTGCATTTGATTTTTTATTTTCATTTACATTCGGTCGTTCAGGATTTTCGAAACATCTGTACCAGAGTCGGATTTACAGCTGTTAGAGGTTGATCGTGCTGATCGTAGTTGGTTCATAAAAGATATACTATTGACAACCATAAACGATCGGAAAAAGGAGCCTCGATTTAAAGAGTCGGTCTCGTCAACTAGTAAACGAACGCAGACGCAACATCTGCAAACAGCTCCTGCTCAATCGTCATCCGCTTCTGGTTCCGGTTCTGTCATCGTCGTTGATTCGACATCGACTTCTAATTCTGTTCTAACTTCTGCTCCCGATTCGGTTTCTGCTCCTTATTCAGCTTCCACCCGTGATCCAGGCTCTACTCTTGTTTCCGATTCTCCGCCAGATTTCGTTTCTGATTCTACATCTTCCGCCGCAGTTTCTTATGCGAAACATTTGGAACAACAACAACAGTCGCAACAGAGCACATCTCCGTCGTTAAAACATTCGACGTCTAAATCATCCCAGCCGAATCAACGTACTATCAACGCTACCGCTGTTTCTGGCGCAACCATTACTACTAATATTACTACCTCCTTCACCGCCACTACAGCTACCGCTGGTAATCAGTTAATTTCTCCATCTTCTACGGCCGGCCAAGCTGTTACTGCCGGTGCTACAGGTCGCGCTACAAATTCATCGCTAACGTCTCGTAGCTTAATTCATTCTTCGTCCGGTAATAATATAGGTAATATCAGAGATATAATAGCGGGCGGTAGTAATAGAAAGCCGTTGTGTCAAATCGACGCGACCACTTTAAATCAAACAAGCGAACCGCCAACTTCACATTGAACTACAGAATAGTTTCTGTTTCTAGTCTTAATTTCGTAACGCACCTTTGTGAAGAAATGTTGCGTAAAAAAAAAGGCTGTCTCAAAAGCGATGCGATATATATATTTTTTGATTATATTTATATGCTCACAATACTTACGAACGTAACGTACGCATACGCAAGACCAAAAAAATTCGCATGTTACAATGTTTTGCTTTTTTTTATCCGCTAATCTAATTCGGTAGAGTAATAACATTACATTAATTTTCTACTCCAATTTATCACTATTATGAATATGGCGAACAAACCAAAATTGTGTTTATTTTTGTTGGAAATTTTTGATTTTTGCGTCTAGCCAGTATTTTATTTTGGTTCTTATCTAACGTTGATAAAGTAATAAATCGATATTTCGGGGTGTTTTATCGTACGTAATACTTGTGTTGTTGTGATGTATACGCGTATATAATATACATGAAGTATTCATAGGAAATGGTTTCGTCGTATACAGTGCCCAGTGCAGATGTATTATCGAATTTTCTTCTAAAATCATGCGACGGTGCGCACAACAAAATTGGGATTCTAAAATAATTTAATAACGTTTAAACAATTGTACATACATGTGAGTTATTATTAGATATTTATTTTTAAAAATTGCGTATTAATAACACTGTACATTATTCATATGTGTATAATAACTTTATTTTATAAAATTAAAGTTGTTGTTTAAACATAAAATTTTTACATCGGTTTAATAAGTTTCTTTATATCTGGGTATGTAGCTTTGTGTCAAAGTATGTGACTACGGTAGTAAAATATAATCATTTGCTTTAATTTCTTTATATTGTGACGGTGTATACTGATAGCGAAATAAAAAGTAGATACGTAACTTACGAGTATGTTTTAAGATGCTCTGTATAATCATTATTATCGTTTAATTCATAATTCGCGAAAAGAACAAATCAAACGGATTAAAATATTACACGGTATTTTATTTAATTAGGCTACTATGTTAAGTTTGCATCAGCCAATAAAGAACGATAAGATTCTGTTTTGAAAAATCAGTTGAATAAACCGCTTGGTATTTTCGTGTAGCTTTATGAGCGTGTCGTAAAATTATATTTTGATTATATTTCGAAATTCGAAATATATCGTTATTTTGATTAATGAAAGCGTAGATCAAGCGTAATGAAAATATTTTAATTAATCTCGTTAGACGCGGAAAAACGTTACAATGTTTGATTTTTATTAGCATTGATAATCCATTTTGTTTTAGTATCTATTTTTATTTTTTAAATTGTGAATATTGCGATTGTTTTTCGCGTATTCGTTTAATAGTTTAGAAATAATGACCTCTATATTTTTTGTTATATTTTAAAACTACGAGGTAGATAAAATATTTATTTGTCGATTGTTAACACGTTCACTGCTAATTATAAAATCAAAAATCAGTCCTAAGGACACATCTTTCACTTATTATCATTTGCATGAAACTGATAAATCTCTAGGAAATTGGGCGGTGACGCAGCATGTGCATGATCAGACTTCTAGTTGCAACACTGCATTTCTCGAACATGCTACGCGGGTACAAAATTTTTCTGTTATTCAAATAATATGTTTTTACAAATCAAAATACATTCAGGTTCAAAATAAGTGTATCTCATCATAAAAATGTAGTAAATATATATTATAAAAAGGGTCATCGACTTTATTTGTAATTTAAAAATCACATGTTTATATGAAAAATAGTTATATGTAACATATCTACGTATAAAATGTATGCAAGATATACGAAGCATTAATTATAACCGTGATATATGCTAAAACATGGTGTCAGGGACAAGAACATCCGAAATTGAAATCTATCATGTTTTTTTGTTGCACTCAATTATTTGAAGTTATGTGTAGATGTTCGGGCAAGTGAATGTTTGATGACGCTTGTTATAAAACGGTTGCCGGCGGAGTAAGCTTGAAACGATTTTAACGTGAAAATCGTGCAAATTCTTTTTTTCATTAGAATAAAAATAAACTTACCATGTATAATCTTCGAATATCAAAAATGAACAAATAAGGAGCAAGATAGTTTAACGTAAAACACCCAAAAAATTATCTTAACAACGTAAAGTATGGATCCAAACTTAGGTGACATTTAGAACCTGTTAAGACGTAAACCAAAATCATAGAAAGAGGATAAATGAAGTGCTTTCATGCGTGTGACCAGCACAAATCATAATTACGCAGCGTGATCAAGCAGTGAACGTACTAAATACCGAGTTGTAACGAAAAACTAATAAGGGTTTACAAGTAATATATTATACTTTATGGCACACTTTTTTTTTCTTTTTAATAAATTATCGATTCAGAGTAGGCGTTGTTTTAAGTATGGAGTTGAAAAAAAAAACGCAATCCAAATGAATAGTATTTTCTCGCGTTAATTGTACTGCATGCAATTTTTAATAAATTGTCGATTAGGCAAAACTTTAGAATTAGAAAATATATATTTGTTTTGCATACTGGGAAGAAGATTTAATTTTAAAAAAGCAAAATGGATGGAATTTGCAAATGACTTGGATAAAAAGGTAGAAACAATAGAACCAACACCAGTCAACTATCATTATTTTGTGGAGGTCTTAAAAATAGTATTTAAAAGGCATATACCAAGAGGATGTCGCACTAATTATATAAAAGGATTATGTCAAGAAGCTATTGACAATCTAGAAGAATACTATAAAAGATATGAAACAGATCCTTTTGTCGAAGCTACCATTGAAATGGGAGAAAATATCATGGGAATAATAGCGGGAGAAAGGAAAAAAGAGTGGATTTCAACTATAGAAAATCTGGATATGTCGAAAAATAGTTACAAAGCTTGGAAACTGATAAAAAACATGAATAATGAAAAACTACAACCAAAAGAATATATAAATATTACACCAGACCAAATAGCAAATAAATTATTATTGAATGGAAAAATTAAAGGTAGAACAGATAAACCAAAACTGATATTGAAAACAACTGATAATATGAGCCAACTTGATGAACCGCTCAGAATGGATGAACTAGACAGGGCAATTAAGACAATAAAAGATCGTAAAGCACCCAGAGTCGATAACATAATGACGGAACAAATTAAACATATAGAACCTAAAGCTAAAAAATGGCTTCTGGATATGTTTAATAATTGCATTATCATGGACCGAATTCCTAAAGAATGGTTAAAATCGCACGTGGTTGCATTACCTAAATCGGGAAAAACCGCTATAGATGCTGGAAATTTTAGGCCTGTCTCTTTATTTTGCCATAGTTATAAAATATTTGAACGAATAATATTAAATAGAATAAGTGAAAAAATAGACTCAAAACTTATTAAACAGCAGGCCGGATTTAGAGCTGGAAGGTCATGTACAGCGCAAATCTTAAACCTGGTACAGGAAATAGAAAATGGATATGAAAACAAAATTGTAACAGGGGCGGCGTTCATAGATTTAAGCGCAGCATACGACACAGTAAATCATAGAATATTAACAAAAAAAATTTACGAGCTTACTGCCGACTACAAATTAACCAAAATCATTAGCACATTATTTAGGAATCGGCGATTCTATGTAACGCTGCAAAACAAAAAGAGTAGATGGAGGAAACAGAACAACGGTTTACCACAAGGAAGCGTGCTTGCATCAATGTTGTTTAACATATATACTAATGATCAACCAATTGGAAGTTCAACAAAACACTTCATATATGCTGATAATTTAGCTATTATAACTCAAGAGAAAACGTTTTGCGAGGTAGAAAATAATTTGAATGGAATACTGGAGACTATGGAAAAATACTCTAGCAATTACCTCAAACCGAATCCTAATAAAACCCCAGTATCGGCGTTTCATTTGAGAAATAAGGATGCAAAGTGTAAATTAAATGTTAAATGACAAGAGATATCGCTGGAACATTGTGACAACCCAAAGTACTTAGGCGTTAAGTTGGATCGAGCCTTAACATTTAAAGAACACTGCGAAGATACCAAAAGAAAAATTGGTACAAGGAACGGTTTACTCCGAAAATTGATTGGCTCCACCTGGGGTGCAGATCCAAATGTATTAAGAACATCAGCTTTAGCTCTATGTTATTCCGCAGGTGAATATGCTAGTACAGTATGGCGGAATTCAGTACACGTAAAAAGAATTGATGTAGCACTACATGAAACCGATCGTATAGTTACAGGATGTTTGAAGCCGACACCGATCGATAAAGTAGAAATATTATCCGGCATAGCACCACCAGGTATAAGACGGGAAGTGATGACTGGAAAGGAAAAAACAAAACAAGAACAAGATATAAGACATCCATTGAATGCAAAAGAAGCAGCAATAAGTCGACTCAAGTCAAGAAAGAGTTTTCTTAAAACAGCAAATGCTCTGACACAAACGCCGGAAATCACTGGGTTGGCGCTATGGAAAGGAAGGCTGAAAGAAACCCGATTAAAATTATGGGAACGGCCGAACGAACATCTACCTCCCGGTAATAAATTGCCGTGGTCAACATGGAAAACTCTAAATAGAATAAGAACTATTACAGGTAGAACAGCAAAGAACATGAAACAATGGAAAATTACAGATAATGACAGATGTGATTGTGGCATGGTACAAGATTCGGAGCACCTATTAACTTGCTCATTGCTGCCGGTGCGATGCGGGATGGAAGATATGACAAGAATAGACGGAATCTCGGACGACGCAGTTCAAATAGTGAAATATTGGGGAAAAAAGGAATATAAATGACCGACACGATAAGAAGAAGATACTGGGTTGTTGTTATCTCGTGCAAAAATTATAAATTTTCGTAATAAAACAAAAAAAATTGTTGTTTATTATTGAACCTGCTGGAACGGATTATTTTTTTTACGTATATACTAAGTTTTACAGTGTAAATTCTCGAAAAAGAACGCGAGAATGATCAATTGTAAGCAGTCGAGTATTTTTGCCGGGAATTAATGTTTATATCGCCCTATTTCTACTTTCGTAGTTCGAAGGAGTGAATTGACTTTACGTTGCAGCTACCGCCAAAATCGATTTTAATTTGAAGTAATCCTGAATCCCGTCAAACGAATATTACTTAACAGATTACACGTGGTTCGTATAACTTGCACCTTATCCGACATACCATACACGCCTCGAGCTTTTGAGAAAAGCACTAAGGATATATTTTCTGTTTTAAATTTTAACTATTTCATATCTGTCTTTATTTAGACAACAGATAATTTTCACATCATTTTGTAATGAAATATAAATTATACTTTTAAAAAATGAACAGATTTCTATCTTTTCCGAACTTTTGAAAATGTTAGGACTATCAGATTTTAAAGGTACTGAATAAGTTAACATCCTGTCCTAATTATATACAACCTTACGCTTTGAGACTGCGCTACTCTCATGTAAGCAAACGAAATAAAAAACTATCTGTTCTTACAATTTGGTATGATAACCTACATTTAAAATCCTACCTATACGTTAATAAGTCCTACCTATATGTTAACTATACTTTCATAATAAATATACATATATACTACGGAAGTAAGAAGGTTAAATTGCCGAAGTGGTCAGTTGCATTATATTTCTTTGATGCATCCATGAACAGATTCGCTGACACTATCAGTTTCCTATAGTGGCTGTTCTTTTGAGGTTAACCAATATTTTCGCCAGTATCTTGCTTTATACATACTATCCAGCGTATTTAATTGTGAACTTTTTCCTTCCAAGTGTATTATACATATATACATATATATATATCAACTCTCTTTTCCTTCTCATATATAGTCGAACATATCTATAAGACGATAATAGGCCTATTACTTAAAATTATTACTATATTTCATTAAATAAAAAAATATTCAAATTTGATGAGTCAATACATACACAAACACATGTACACGTATTCAAATATTGAGGGTTTCTATTCATATTTTTTTATGTTATAATAGTCCGAAATTGTTAAGTATTTGTCAAGTTGAGCGTCTAATGGAAGAATATACACGTGCCCGTATACATAGTAGATAAATAACATTTAAAACTGATAATGTTTGCGGATTTAAATGTTTCTCAGTATACGATAATTATCCCATAGGTCGTTCGCACATTATGTAATGGTGTCAAATAATTTTGGATTACTTAATCTATTAAAAGAAATAAATTTAAAATTGTCTATTCGAGAATAAACACGAAAATAAAAGTATCACTATACGATTTAAAACAAATATAAAATGTAAAATTACACAGGCGAAATTTTTACTGGTTCGATTCGGGAAGATTTATCGCCGGTTGAAATTTGTGAAAGATCAGTTTCTTTATATTTCACCCGAAGAAGTTTTGCCAGTAAATCGGAATTAGCCGTATCCAACATGCAGACTTTTTTCTGTAAAATATTTAATTCTCGATTACATTCTTTCTGTTCCATTTCCGCGTTCAATAATCTAATATAAATCAAACATGAAAAAAGTGAAATATTAATGTGGTTTGTGATGTATGCGCAATTGAAAACATCGAAACGAGTATCGAATACAAATTTTCGTACGAAAATATTTTACAACTGACATCGATGATAAATCTAAAGTTCACGAAAAATGAAACAATTAGTTGCCAAAAACATATTGACGTTATTTCTGTGCTATGAAACATCACACGCACACAATTTAATTGTAAACGGACATCACCGCGATTTAGATATTCTATCTGCATTAACCACCAGTCTTAGTCCTTCATAGACCGAGTCAAGGAATAAAATAACATCTTCCAAGTCTCGAATTATGCGCAGCTATAACACAATCATCAGTATAATGTAACATGTAACATATTTCAACTTTGCCCTGAGCAGTCTTAAATTATCGAGATCGCCGTTTAGGTGAAACTTTATGCAGACATCACGCTTGTATTTGTCGATGATTTACAAGGATCACGAACGCGCTTGTAAAACATGTAAATAGAGTTGGTCTAAAACACATTCTCGTCAGTATTTACAAAAAAATATTACATAGATTAAAAAGACAAGATTAAATTAAGTAATTTTGTTGTAAATTTTTTTTTAGTTGTCTGCAGCGCATTTCTATTAGAGACAAATGATTTTGTTATGTCACAAATGTTAGATATCGGTCCATGCAGGTACTGTTTCTGTTCCACATATTCTTATCGAATCTATCAGAAAGTAAACATCAAATTTGTGGTTTTATTTTGCGATCTAAAGGTTGCTTGCTTTTCAAACATTGCACCATCCACAATGAATTCTTTTAACTAGAATCCTCTCGAAGTTGTTAAAGTTATTCCACGATAATTATTACAATCAAGTTTATCCGTTTATTTTTATATATGTTTATAATTATAGATTTTCGGAAATTAGTCGACACATTTCCTGCTAACCATTATATTTATAAATGAACTTTGCAATCATGGCCTCCCTCCGTAATTATATAATTCTACGGGCGAACCATCAATCCCAGGAGCTTTGTTATCAGGCATTTCTTTAATTGCCTTGTATTTCTTCTAATTGTGGCATCTGTTTTACATTTTCGTTAACCTGGTAATCAGGAATTTTATTAATCATGTTTCAATCAACGTGATTATTTTTGTTTAATAATTTGTTATAATATTCCATCCAACTGTGGTGTTAATATTTTTATCGCGGCATAACAAAAAACCGTACGTGTCTTGATAACATTATTTATTTTACTTATAAAACCATGTACAGTTAGAATTTTTTATAATCCTTTATATTCTTTTAGTTCTTCACATTTATCCGACCGTTTATTTTTTAATTTTTGTATCGTACGCATCTTTTAGCTCGATTATATTTTTCCACTTAAAGTAGCTTCGTATGATTTCTTTTAGATTCAAATAGTTCTAAAATTTCATTTTAGTATTCAGTAAAACAATCATTTCTCTATGCCACAGATTTCTTTACCAGTAATTAAAAACAGTTCTTTCATATAGATCTAAAATTCTTCATGGATCTTCAGTTTTTATATTATTTTAATATATTTCTTTATTTGTGCCAGGTTTTGCATTGCTTTTTAAAGGAATATATATATTTTATCGACAAAGAGAAATATATAATTATATAATTGAATAAAAATAACTTATTCCAATTCATTAGATTGAGATAAAAGGAAAAAATTAAAGATTACTGAATTTATTTATACTTTACAAATAACATTAAAAATATTCTGTATATACCCGAGAAATAAAATACATATTAGAACTGTAGAAAATTGGTAAAAAATTGTCATAAATTATTAAATTATGAATTTACTAACAAGCGAAATAATTGATTATATTAAATCGTTGCGAATAAAATCATCTTTATTAACACACATATATATATATCGCAACGTATCGTCGAATGGTTACCGAGAAGCCAATTATAAAAGACCAAACATCATCCAAACGCTACCTTGTAACCTTTTAATAAAAACTAATGCGAAATCTGGAATTTACTGTAATGATATTGACGATGCGCTGCTAGTGAAACCATTTTTTCGCGACTCGCTGGCCTCAATATACCTATTATAGATCCGACGTCACTTTCTCGTTCATTTATGTTTCAAAATCGAACTTTATCGTTGAAAATCTTATATTTTCCAATTATCACCTACGCAAGCTTGAATAACTTTTCATTTTTCGTTTTCTAATTTTAATGTCATATTTTTTATAATACTTCACTAATTCAGACCCGCAAGCTCTGTATTTTCCTGTTGTAATATAAATTCCTAATGCAGTATCATATTACCGTATAAAATCACTTTAGTTTACATGTTATACAAAAAAACAAACAAACTAGTAGTTCTACGATTACGTAAAGAATGTCGAAGTAACATAGAAAAGAATCATTCGGACGAGAACAAATTTCATCGACGCTATACATTATTGTAGTATTGCGCATATCTCACATATACGTAAAATACATACACACTATATATATAAAAAATACGCTTACCTAATAGAAACTTCACGTTTTTCATCTTGCACTTTACGCAGATCATTTTCCACTTGTTTCCGAAACATTTCTTCCGCTCTAAGTCGTTGCCGTTGTGCGCTCAATTGAGATTGCAAACTTTGCATGTGACACTGACTCGCGTCTAGTCGTACTCTGCAAATCGTGTATAATTTTAGAACGAGAATATACGTAACAAAAAATCGATACTAGCGGATGAATGAAAAAAAAAAAAAAAAAGATAAAATGAAATCCTTCATACGCCGCAATGCATATATAGTGTAGACTATCGTTACAATAAGGAAATTATTGAAAAATAATGCACATCTACGAAAACGTGAACGTAAATTGATGTTTTGTTATTTTCGATTTGGCCAAAACTGTGGACCATGTAAAAAACGATAATTACGGAATGTCCATTTTCCTCCTTCATTATTCTTTCATTTTCGAGCTGTGCCGTATTTTTCTTTCTTCCATCCATATGTTACCACCGGTGTTCTTCCTCACATTTTCGACGAAATCTTTAAATGCGTTATGTCCTCGATTTTCATTTCCGATAAATCTTTTTCGGTTTCTATAAACAATGTAAGTTTTTATTCCTCGGATTTCCTTAAAAGTATTTGAATACGATCTTAATTTGCCTATGTGATTTCATTCTTTTTAGATGTCCATAAAATCTTATTCTCTTTTTCCCCATCGTGTCTGATATCTTTTAAATTTTATCATATATTTCTCTGTTGCATTCTTAACACCTGTCGTCCACCTTTAATGTTTGGTCCCGGAATTAGAATTATCCACGTGATTTTCATCAGCTCGATGTCTTCCTTTCGTGTTTATATTCAGGCGCATTCTGTAGCATATAAACACTACGGTTTAATTACGGTATTATAATGTAGCATCTTTGTATTTATCGATAATGACATTTTATTATATATTTCCCTGGTTAAATTTAACGACTAGATTTGCTTCTTTATCTAGATCGTTTGATTGGTTTATTTCGCCTAGGTAATTTAATTTTGTTTACCTTTCCATGTTTGGTTTTTTTTTTTTTTAATTTTCAAGAAATAATTTATTCAATAATTAAAATCAGCCAGTGACAGTTATGATAAACAAGTTTTATCAAAATATTTTTGGCGTTTTCTCGACTTTATTTGCCCCCGGTCGTATTAATTATCCGAAACAAAGATTTATAATGATAATAAAATAACAGTAAAAATTAATAATTTTTTTCTTCATGAAAAATCGCAGCTTTTCGGCTGTTAAGCTCCAGTATCGAGCGAATATAAAAAATATAAATTATCAAAATATACGCAAATTTATAAAAATATAAAATGTAAAAAATATTACTTAGATACACAATTTTAAAAAAATTATCAAAGTGATAAAACGGTATTTTAAAATAATCTGATAGTGAATGTGATAAACAACACAATCAATCAGCAATATAAAATTTATGTATAAATAAAAACATAATAGCAAATAAAATAAAAATAAATAAAGAACGAAAGGAAAATAGTACGCAAAATTCTAGGATCGTGATGTGTTCAGGAATTGTGGAAAAAAGTAGTAATAAGGAAATATACGGGGGGGCACATTGAAGATATTATAATCACCGTGAAAAAAAGATTTAAAAAAAATGGGAGACGGAACGCTTAACAAGAATTTTCGAATACTTCGATAAAAACCCTAGAACGCAAATTGCCTGGTTCCGGGATGTTAAGAGAGATGTTGTGTAAATTAACGTCACGGAAGAAGACATTATAAATAGGGGCAGGTTCAAAAGCAAAGTTAATACTTTCCGGAGCCTTGAAGAATAAGTGAAGAAGAAAACTGATGTTAAATGAACAGATGAAAGGAAGGAAAAATACAGCGAAGTAATGAAGAAGGATTGAAAGGAAGAGGAACAAACAGCCATCATGAAGATATTTTATGTGGTTCATAGCTGGCTAATTCGAAGAAGAAGAAAAATAAAAACATCTGACTTTATGTACCGTATAAAGGGCAGGTTGAAAGGATTAAACGAACTTTTATCGTCGATAGTTGCTCGCTAGATTTCCCGAGTACGATTTATTAATTTTCGTATTGAAAGTCATAATAATTATAAAACTGACATCGTCACTACGAAGAAACAATTAATTGAGAACTATTTTTCTTGATTCAAAAAAATTAGAATATATAAAGTACGTTATCGTAGAAAAGAAACATTTCCAACCACTAATTCGAATAATACACAAAAAAAAAAGCGAAGGAAAATTTTACTTGTAAACAATAGATATATACCTTATTTCTTCAATTTGAAATCTTCTCTTAGTTTTTAACTGGATATACTTCAAAGCTAGGTTATTATACTTTTCTCCTAAATTAGCTAATTGGTTCTTTAACGAGTCACACTCTGCCTGAAATTACATAATACATAAGTAAACAATATGCGTAAAAAAATTTGCAAAAATTTTTTCAAACACATTTCTTTTAAAATAGTTTGCATTACATTGAGAATATAGACACTGACGCGTTCTTCAAATTTTCTCATGGCTTTTTGAAAAATTATCTTTCGGAATTGAGCTTAGTGTCCTTTTCTTCAATCGAAGCACAATTGTGGCTTTTCAACTCCATCTTCAGGTCATGAAACAGAAAATTAGTGGACTGAAATCTGTGAAATGGATGAACAATGAAACCATTTTTCTTGTCAAAAACAGAGGGCGTTGTTCGCTGCAGTATGATCAGACGTATTACCATGTAACGAGACAAATCTTTCCACAGGTTTGACCGAATACGTGCGATTCTTTTAAAGAGTACTATAACACGGGTGAGGCTTTCGTCAATTTTCGTAATAGTGCAACGTCTCCGATTATCTTCTCATCTTCTACCGATCTCTAGACGACGAACAGTGTCAGTAATTTTCTTTTCTTCAAAACCATTATTGTGTTAAGTTATTGATGGTGCACTGCATGACCTTCCTGATCTAAAACCAGCTTGATATCAATAATTTTTTCATCAATTATTTTCATTTATACGTCCCAGTAGCACGCGTTCAAAATTTAGAAGGTGTGGCATAGTAATGAAATAGGCTCATAGCTTTTTGCTTCTTATTGATCTTTACCAGGGGTTTCAGTATTGCTACTACATGAGTATTTCTCCACTTGGCTGGTATTTCATTACGACACACAGTATTTTTGAAAAGATCTGTGACCCACAGTTCTAATCCCGAAATGTTTTATCTGATCGGTCATAATATCAATTCCTCGAGTTTTGCCATCTAAAAGAATAATGTATAGTACACAACACTTCCATAAACAATTACCGAATAGTGTCAAACGATCCGATCGACACGATGGTCCCAGTGGTATTGTTATAGCGACAGCATTATTACTTATAAGACGCACTACATATATATACATATCTATATTATTAAACGATCAATTTATATATATATATAAAAAAGTTGAATATATTGTTGAGTAGTGATTTTATTAATTAATTATAAACAAACAAAATATAACACAATCACTAAAAGTTTTTTAATCGCGAAGTTTTTCGACAGTTACGTCATTTTCAAGCGCGAACAAAAATTATTACATCTTTTTTTTATAAACGCGAACAAAAATTATTACACCTTTTTTTTATATTGACGTAACTGTCGAAAAGCTTCACGATTAAAAAAATTTTAGTGATTGTGTTATATTTTGTTTGTTTATAATTATATATATATATATCTTGAAAAGGGTTTTAAAGATTTGGATGAAATTTTATACATACATGTAATTGACTTGGCCTGTATAGAAATTACGAATTTAAAAATTTTAAGCCCGACCCCATAAAATATTGGAAATTTCGTTTTTTTTTCATCGTATTTTCCTTGATGCTTATTTAAATGTATGTTGAAAATTACGGATCGGCATTAACCGTTTTAACATTATAAATTTAGAAATCTGCTTTTTACGTACATGTGTTGGTAAATATAATGAAAATTTTATATATCGGTTACCGTTTTGAATATTACTGAAATTATTTTTTAATCCATGTAAGAATTATTATGAGTAAAAAATTCGAAAATTCATTTTAAAAAATGAAATTAAAAGTGTATCATTCGACATTTATCGAACCTCACGTTTTGAATATGTTGAAAAATAGCGCGCAATATTTTTCGCGCCATTTTTAGTTTATATAATTTGTAAAAAAAGCGCGTGCAACAATCTAGAAAACACATATTTTTCCATTCGTTTTCTATTAATAAATAATCCGCGGTGAAATGTTGTCCGCGTAGTAAACGTGATGAGTCGCGATATAATTAGCCACATTTTTTCTTTTTAATGGAGGCATAGATCGGTAAGGATAAATTTATTTTAGTTTCGAATATATGCACAGAATTATTATCTGTTTGGTATTTTTTTATAATCGTGTTTTTTAGAAAAAAATTCACCGAAAAATTACAAAATTAATTTCCAACGATATATAAAGGGAGCACACCTTCTGATATCTATCAAAACTGATATTTTTGTTTATATGTATGAAACGAAATTTTACATTATTAAAATACTACAGTTATGTATGCAATGGTTTCAAGTAGTATGTTATTTGCACCTAAATATATTTTCCGGAAAAGCATGAGTTTACAATAAAAAAACCCCTCGTAAAGTTCTTTGGCCCAGGTACTACATACACACTCATATAATATATACTATATACATCATAGAATAGAATGAGAAAAATAATGTTATGAAAATTTTGCTTAACGTTTAAAAACTATTTTTATATACATTTCATAAAAAGATTAAGTGAATTTTATTTAACTATGGCACTAGAAAAATTAAAAACCTTTTTCCACCACAATTTAAACAATGTAATTTCATAAAATTAAATGTTGTATGCATATCTAATTTTAATAATTTTTTATTAGCAATACATAATACAATCTTAATAGTACAAATTAAATAATTATTTCCGTTTACAACACAAAGAATGTATGCGAAAGCGACATATCTATATATGTATATATACACACACAAAACTGCTGGGCTCAAAGAATAACACATGAGACAACTGTGTTTAAAACGAATTTAAACAAGCGTTGAGTTTTGACCATAATTATTCACTTAAATTCATTATTGAAATTCGAAATAATACCGTATACACACACACATCCATATATATATATATATACAAAGTACCTGTATTTTTTTATTTTCTTCCAATCGAGCTAACTCGTGACAAGAATCCATTAAACTTGATAATTTTGGAGACACAAAACTCGCTAATTCGCTAGTCATTAAACTAGGTGGTGTGGAATCAGCGCTGTAATAGGAGTAATTATTAAAATCTATAATAAATAAAATACTGATCATAATTTATAATAACAACACATTAATCACGTATGAAGTAATACTTTGAAAATTTTAAAAACAAATATGATGACGCGTTTTCATAAATATTTTGTTTATCTTAACATGCAGTGTATATCAGATTCATTATTACAATCATGTACAACAGATTCAAAATTTACAATGTTTCGATATAAAACGTATACATACCCGAAACTGTTATCTCTATTAAACGTATTAATTGAATTATTCTGCTCATTTTTAAAATGTTCTAGATCTGAACAACGCTTGTTAAATTTAGCTGTTGATTCGTGACTGAAAAACATTGTAATTTTTGATACATTAAATTGTATATATATATATATATATATATATATATATAAAATGTTTAATTACCAACATATAATTTGCTTTGACCCCTGAAATAAACAAGAAAAACGGGTAACATGTTTAAATTAGTTTTTTTTTTATGATTGTTCATAGTGACGAATGTTATTTTATTGCAACTATTTTCCTAATCGATTCGTATATTTACAATTATTTTATTGCTGCGAATACTATTTTATTTACGTTATATGAATTAAAAAACTGTTACAAACCTTTGTGTTAAAACAGAATCATTCCGATTGGCCGAATGTGTAGCCGTTAATTCATCTAATATAAAAAACAGAAAAGATTACTAAAAAAATATTTTATAAATGTCATAAATTAATAAAATATACAAACGAATTAATTTCTCGAATATGTAAGCCGACTAAATAAGCGTTCAGAATCCAATCGTTTCTGAAGCACGATAAATATTCATAAATGCTCGAGGAAGTATAAAGACCTGTTATAAGTCAAATGTAAGCAAGCTGTTTCATCATGTAACTTTAACAATAAAGCATGCTACTGTTAAGATAACTACATTTAGTAACTACAAGATGATCAAGGCATTAAAAAAGAAATACAATTTAAAAAATGTTTAATAATGATTTTACGAAACTAGACGGCGTTAATTAATTGAAAAAAATGATTTGCGGATGGTTGTATTTAGATTCAGGTATAAAGTTAAGTTGGCCAACCGTTATAAAAATTGTTGTTTTTTTGTTATTAATTTCAATGGGCATAGGATTTTTTCATACAGCTGAATATAAAAATTATTTATTATGAGATCCCGGGGTTACATGAAAAATCGATATAAATATAGATGTCCTAATACATATAACCAATTCATAAGATTAAAAATAATCTAAAAATTAGCTAAGAACAACTATGAACGATACAAAATGGCATATACATGATTTTTATTGTGATATTTAATACAATCTGAATAGATGACCAGTTTACACTACAAAAAGAATAAATTAGTTACGTTTCGCTTTTGTAGTTGTTCTCATAAACGCACGTTTTATTTAAATGAGCAACCATTATAATATGCGTATGCCGGATGAGTAAACTCATTATATTCAATACTTGCTACAATTAATTTTTGAAATAG
Organism: Coronaproctus castanopsis; assembly: GCA_032883995.1. Taxonomy (NCBI): domain Eukaryota; kingdom Metazoa; phylum Arthropoda; class Insecta; order Hemiptera; family Monophlebidae; genus Coronaproctus; species Coronaproctus castanopsis. The sequence goes on along the minus strand of CM065053.1, from coordinate 103,768,621 downwards.
AGGAAATTTTGGAGATCTTCATGCTACAAAATTAAGCTTCATACGTATTAAAAAAGAGAGCATGCATCAATTATATCAATAGCAAAAGTAAGGAGAAAAAAAACGAAAAGTAAAAAAAAAACATATATATCATGCAAATGCAAGAGTGGAATTTGTTTACACACCTAACTTTACTTCTTTTTCCTCTAATTCGGTGAATACTTCAGTCAGCTGTATATCATAATAGAAAATTAACTATATTGTTGTTAATATTTAATATTGATGAAAATTTTCACATTTGCACATGAACACTGTTGTGTCCAAAATACTGTTAATTTTGTCAAAAGAAAGTAGTAAATATAAATACGCTTTACTACCCGATATTTATTACAAAATGCACATAAATAATGCTTAACCTTAAGACTTATCCAAACATTTATTCGGAGTTTACTTTTAGTTTGCTAATCAAATTACTCAAATATATAAAATGTGTTAAATATTCTGGTTTCTCGGAGTAATAGTTTTGACATAAAACGAAAAACATATAGGTGCAATATAGGAAAACAAAATTATTTACAATATTAGTATGTAAATGTGTTTCATTAGTAGGCGTAACTTCTGGGTTTAGTTAAGCTGAAGAACAATTATACATTAATATTTTATGTACTGATAACCGAGCTAATCATAGTTAATTATTTTTTATTTTAAAATACATTCATGTAGGATAAAGTTTCTTATCACAATTATTTTTATTACTGGTATATTTTAAGATACTGAAACTAAATTGTGAATGATATTAGGACACATATTTTTTAATATTAAACTTTTTAGTGATAATTTAAATGTTTTTTTTTTTTTATATATGCTGAGCAGCATTAAATTCATACGGCATTCAACTTTATTAGTTCAAAATTGATATCATTTACACTACCTTTAAAATAATTTTCTCATTTTCTTTTTCGAGTTCACGATTATTTTCTTGCAATATTTGTATCTTGTCATTCAAATCTTCCAATTCCCTTTTTAACACTTCCTTTTCTGAAGAAACCTAGGAACATATTGTAGTAAATTTACCACTATACCAACAACGAAACATTAAATTAATGATATTTGAAAAAAAACACGTTACTTATGTAACATAAGATGTAATAAATTCATACCTTAATAATGTCCGAAATTAACTCATCATTTCCTATCGAGTATAGTTTCAATTTCTCACCTTTCTTTTCTAATTTTACGTATTCTTCAATCAACTTTGAGAGCTGAAAGATATAACATGTATCTTATTAGCATCATAATTTTTTCGCGAACTAACAACATAAAATATTTCAAAAGTACACAAATTATTATATTTGTTGTTTAAAGGTCCGAATTTTTGTGCTAGTGCATAATCAAAGAATAACATACACCAGTTGAATATTAGGCATAAATCTAAAAATTATTAAAATAAAATTTCTTTAAAAACTACAATTAAAGAATAACATAAAATTATTTGAACGTGTTTATTATCAGATTTACATTACTTAGTTTTTAAAAATAATAATATTAATCTTAATAATTATTCAGGTATGAAAACTTTGTGTGTAAATTTAAGAGTTAAACCTTTTCTACAACTGTATTTCCTTCCAACGAGAGGGGCAGAATAATTGACGCTATTGTCTGCAACTGTTCTCGTAATTGTGTGCATTCCTGTTCATACTTATTTGCTTTTGTCTCAGCTGTATTTTTAATACACGTTAAGTAACTTTCGATCTCCTAGAAAATTTAATATGAAAACGAAATATACACATAAAAGTATAGATGATATAAATAAAAGCTAAAATATATTACGTAACTACAAATTCTATGTAATTTCAGATTTTATGTCTTATAATTTTCAAAATAAGCGTTCTCACCTCAAGTTCGTCATGTTGTTGTTCGCGGAATTTATCGAACATTTTTCGAGTATTCTTTAAATTAATTTCGCAATCTCCAAGCCATCGCCAAATTAAGACGACATGCTCCTCCGGTTTTAAATTATCAAATTCAAGACCTTCCTTTTGAAAACGGCATCGAATGTCAGCCCATTCATCTTCACACTACATAATTGGGATTATTGTAATTAGTATATGCAGAATCGTAAAAGTTAAAAATATATATATTCACAAGTATTTATTAATACAATACATAATTAAATTAATGATATATTTATATAACTTGAAATGTACTTGGATCATATTAGGGCAATTGCATTTTAGTAAAAATCCAAAATTGAAATCAAAACATTTAAATGAACGTACAAAATGAAAACCTACATACACTTTTTATCTATATTTTTTTGGGTTTTCTTATGCTTTGTTTTAGTTTTAAGAATGACTTCTGCGGAAGAGCTATTATCACATATCTTGAATTTTTTTGTTCTTATATTTGAACTGACATACGTTAAACGACGATAAATTATGTTAATAAAGAATTTTAATGATAAAAATTTGTAAATTTCTATTTATAAGAGAGCTCCGGCAGTTAGTTTCATGACGAACCATGAATTGGAATTAAAGTTCAAAGCATTATAGAAATTTAATATATATATTTTCAAATTTTTAATGTATATATCGTTATTTATATATTTCTTACAATTGTAGTTTTATGAAAAAAATAATTTTAACAATGATCGTGGACGATCATTCCTAAATGCCTATAAGCATAAAATTAAATTTTTCCGGTACGAGCATGAGCATGATTTGAATATAAAAATGGTATATTTATTTTGGATATAATATATAAATCGTAAATATATTCAGTACTATAATAAAGAAATAATGTTAATAAAATTATATCATACTAATTGTAATATGTCTCGATTTCGATGGGATAAAAAACTTTTCAAAGGACGCCGATTAAGTGATTTACAATATAAATTTTCAACTAACAATATCGGTACAAGTTCAGAAAAGTCCGTGGTATGGGTTAAGTTTTCGAAAGGGTAAGTGATAATTGATACGGGTTAAGAAATGTTTTGCCAGCGTTTATAAAATATGATTAAATCACTATACGAAAGCATTAATTTGATGTTTTAACTGATTGATATCTAATTATGAAATTTGTGATATGCATTAAGAACAATTTATCTTATTTATTATATGTACTTATTTTAGTTTAAGATTAAAATTTAATAATTTTATATTTAAAATGTGGAAATAATATAAATTTTCTTCTTACCTGATTGTTACAACTTTATCATGATTAAAAATAGAACTATATAATTATAGTCCTGGTAGACATTGTTACTAGATATAAGGCTGTACTTATCTAAATGTTTATTGTGGTAATATCTACAAATGGAGCAATATATTTCGTTTATATCAGAATTATCGCATCATTGTAAATTAAAAGTAGATTATGGTATGCTTCGATAGAGTGTCTTAAATAAAATAATTTTTTAATTACACGATTATCATAAAAAATATGGTCGGGAATTAGTTTACACTTTTGAAAGCGATGAGCGGTATACGAGGATTATCTACAGATAACGATAGTAATATGCGCTTTGTTTCCTTAAATGTTTACATGAAATACATATCTTTAGTTAGTTATTTTATTACTTTTCCAATATTTATTTAACTTTTTAAACTTTATTTTTAGATAAGTTTTCGTTCCCTTAAATTTCTTTAATTTAAAGTAGTTTCAAGCGTTTAATTATTGTTTTATTTTATTTTTTATTAGTTTCTGACGTTTTAAATTAAGTTTTTTATCCCATGTTTATTTTTGTGTTTCCTTTATAAAACGTTGCCTACGTTACGTCTGTAGTAAGTAGTAAAGATGTGTCGTTCAATTTTACCGGCATATGTCATACGACTTACGTGCGTTTCGTTCACTTCATTATTTGGTCTATAACACATTGTCCTGAAATGAAATGATTCGGTGTTTTATGAAAGTATTTCAAGTATTTTGTAATTGTGAAAATTATTTGATATTAGATCAAAGAAAAATTAAGAAAAAATATACATTGAAAAAAACAATAAGGAATAAGTTGAATAATCCTCAGAGTATCCTTAAAATTACAATTAAAATAATAAATTATAAAAAAATTAACACTGAAAGATATCTTCAAAGAAAGGAACTACACAAACGTATGATAGCAACGACACACCAACACATAAATATAAAAATAAATTGGATGTGTATTGTATACTATGTGCTAAAACTGTTAAAAGACAACACAATTTATTCGAACAACACTAAACGACTCATTCGTGTATGCTGGTGCATTTAAATTTCCGAGGATAAAATTGGATTTTACAAAAACGTCGATAAATTGACTGAATTTACCTTGTTTTACAATTTAATACGTACTAAAATTTTAAAAAATGTATATGTTATCGGTTGAAAAATTCAAAACATTTGATTTGTATTTGTGTAATTATAAATGTATTATTATGATATAATATAAATAAAAGTAATTCGAAAAATAATATGTTGTTATTACATAAAAATTATGTTAATTCTAACACGTTGTTTTGAGTGACATGTTTTTTGTTGATATTTCAGCAATAATTTATTATTATCTATGTTAATTCTAACAAATTGTTTTGAGTCACATGATTTTGTTCGTATTTCAGCAATAATTTATTATTATCTACTGGAAAGTATGCTAGATTTGCTGATGGCGCAGCCGTTGCACAACTTGGAAATACTTCTGTTCTTGCTACTACAACCGGTAAAGAAAAGAAATCTCTATCTCAGTCTCCTCCACTGGTCGTCGATTATCGTCAAAAATCTGCTGCTGCCGGTCGTATACCTACGAATTTTCTTAGAAAAGAACTAGGTCTTACGCAACAAGAAATTTTAACCAGTCGACTGATTGATCGATCTTTAAGACCGTTATTTCCTCCCGGATTTTCGTGGGATACTCAGATTTCGTGTAATTTACTAGCCGTCGATGGAGTTAATGATCCGGATGTTGTTGCAATAAATGCGACATCGGCTGCTTTGATGTTATCTAATATTCCTTGGAATGGTCCAGTGGGTGCGGTTCGTGTTGGTATGATAGGAGACGAATTAATCGTCAACCCGACGCGTAAAGAACTATCTATAAGTTCTTTAAATCTTATAGTCGTGGCGACTAATAAGAATCTTGTTATTATGATAGAAGGAGAAGCTAATAATATACTGCAACAGGATTTCATGAAGGCTATTAAATTTGGCGTGAAAGAATGCCAGAATATTATCCAAGAAATTAATAATTTATGTTCGAAAGTTGGAAAACCGAAAAGAGAATTTAATTGTTTTCCAACTTTCGATAAAAACGTTGTTGATTTTATGACGACTTTGAATGAATCGAAATTAGAATTAATTTTCAACGATTATACATTAGATAAAATAGCTAGAGATGATGCAGTAAAAACACTTAAGGAACAAACGATGGAGAAAATAAAAGAAAGTGGAATTAATTCCCCGGATGTGGATACATATTGTTCGATAATTTTTGACGATCTTAAAAAGAATATATTTCGAAAACTCGTTTTTAATAAAAATATAAGGTAGGTGTTATAAATTAAACATAGTTTGTTATAAAAATATTTATACCAATTGTATTGAAGTGATGTTTGTTTTAAAAAACTAGATGCGATGGCCGACGTTTAGATGAGTTAAGAGATATAAGTTGCGAGGTAGATTTGTATTCTCCGTTACATGGTTCAGCCTTATTTCAGAGAGGTCAGACGCAGGTTTTGTGTACTGTAGCCCTAGATTCTCCTGACTTCGCTTTAAAGTTGGATACCATGACTGGTTTGACAAGGTAATATTTAATATTAAATTATTTTATTTTGTGATATAGCTATACTAGCTGCTAATTTAGTTCCAGAATATGCTAGTGCGGTTGTTCAAAATCATGTGGATCGAATCGTAAAGTGAGCCCATAAATGGCGCATAACATTCAATCCATTCAAGTGCCAACATGCCACCTTTACTAACAAGGAAGTAACATGAGTAACATGTCCTCCAATATGTATCCATGGTGATGAAATTCCGCAAACTGTGTAAGATATCTCAGCATACATATTGATCGACTGCTAACATGGCGATTTCATGTTGCTCAAACAAGGAAAACTATGATTTCGCGAACCAGATTGCTGTATCCTCTTCTAGGAAGGAAATCTGCTTTAAACTTAGCTTTAAAAAGAAAAATTTATTTAACTATGATAACTTCAATCTGAAAATAAGGAATCGAATTATTTGGAACTGCATATAAAAGTAATGTATTGAGAATACACCGACAACAATCGAAAATATTTCTTATCATCACATCTGCAACAAAATATGTATCTAACTTAACCCTCTATAATGACCTAAACATACCACATATCAGTGAAGTTTATATAAAACACTACAAAAAGATTTTTGATAAATTTCAATTTAATATTAACCCACATGTCCGCAGAATACATTTATTTACTCTCCCTGGCAATCCGACGAGACGATTAATAAAGAGGAGATGGTTCAAAGATGCTCTTACAATAACTTAAAAAAGAAATAGTTCAAATTACGAGAATAAAGGATTTTAATAACTCGGAATATCGATTAAAATTTGAATAATAAACTTATGTATTAGTAATCAAATAACCCAATAATTCAGTGCTTCAATTTTAATGATATTGTCACTGAAAATCTAATTGTCTCACTGGAGACGTTAGATTAATCACATTTTTTTTTACTTTATTCATCACCATTGTTTATGGTACTTTGGTGCCGGTATAATGAGAAATAATAATAAAAAGGAGCAATTTAGTAATATCAGTGTGTATAAATATGTAAATAATTAATGAATCTCGATACTGGCCTTATATAGTTGTTTTTCTTACCTGTTATTTCATATAATTCGTGAATTTTATATAATTTTATGATAATTTAAATAATTTTTAAGAGTTTATTTTCGACATGTAAGATAATGAGTGTAATATTCTTAGTTTTCATTTGGTACCGAATAAATATTCGCATTAGTAAAAATTTTTACCTGCGATGAATTAAATTTATCAAAAATAGTTCCGTCAGATGTTATTGATATTTAATATTATTAAACAAATTTGTATAGTTGTGATGTTGGCAGAGCATTTGTCTATGTGGTTACTCGAACACATGTTAATTCCGTTTAATGTGGACGAGGCATGTTACTGTTGAGTTCGGATTAACGAAAGTTTGCTGTAGATAAATAAAACTCCAGTTGATATGTAGATTTTCATAAAAAAATTATAACACGAATGACTTACTGTAATCGCACGCGGTCTTTATATATATTTATCGATAGAACACAGAAGATATCCTAATACGTTTGCGAAACTGTTCAATACCTGAAGAATAAAAAAGCAGTAGGAATTGATGAAATACTACGGAGATATTAAAGTAGATCAGGAATGAAGGGATGTGACTGGCCAAAAGATTGTAGTCAATCAATATACATTCCTATACACAAGAAAGGACAGAAAACGAAATGCGAGAACAATAACTTTTCTCTCGCATACAAGTAAGATTTTACTATTGATACGTAATAATCAACTCTATGCACGGATCCGAAGAATTAACGCTTTGTGAAAGGAAGAGGCACGCGAGAACAGATTCTTAATATGAAGTCGCTGATCGTTTTATCTGTTAATTACGTCAGTTAGTTTTATACGTTTTAGCAGACGTAGTTTTGTTGAATCGTCCTGTAAATTTTTGAATCTGTATAAAGTGTGTTATTGCTTATAAACTAAGGAGCCGCAGCCGTTATTCCTGGTGTTTTATTTTGAAATAACTTAATTAGTATGATGTTACTTAATGAGCTGCTCAAATTTGTTTATATAGAAGTCGTATAGTGATAATTTGAATGAACCGCCAGTTATGAAATCTGAAATAGAACTCGCATTGAAGAAACTAAAAGATCGAAAGACGGTAGGAGTAGACGGTATAACTGCAGAAATGCTGAAAGCAACGGAAGAATCGGGAATAAAGGTATTGCATACGATTTGTCAAAAAATTTGGGAAACTGGCAGCTGGCCAGAAGAGTGGACAAAAAGGCCTCTACAGAAGATTGTGGAAACTACCGTACAATAGCATTGATTAGTCATGCCAGTAAAATATTACTATATGTATTACAAGACCGGCTTAAATACTATCTCCTACCACAAATTTCGGAAGAACAAGCTGGGTTTGTACCAGGTAGAGGCACACGTGAACAACTATTAAATATAAGACAAATAAAAGAAAAATGCAACTAATATAACATTCCGGGACTGCTTTGTTTTTTAGATTACAAGAAAACTTTTGATAACATCAAGTGAACGAAAATGTGGCAAATATTACTAGAAATGGGAACATCGAAGCATCTAATTTATTTTGATACAAAAATTGTACTTTAATAATAAATGTTTCATTAAACTAGAGAACGAAAAATCGAAAGAATTTTCAGCAAGAAAGGGAGTACGCCAAGGTTGCTGTATTTCAACGATTCTCTTCAACATCTACGGGGAATGGATTTGTAAGGAAAACTATGGAAAGATGGCAAGAAGGAATATCTATCGGAGGGAAAAAAATTACAAATATCAGATTTGCAGACGACCCTGTATTACTACAGAGCAAGAAATGTTTGAATTACTATCAAGAATAGATGTGGTCGGCAAAGAGGCTGACTTAATACTGAATAAACATAAATGTTCAATGCTTATCATCGATAAAGAAAAGAGAATCCAACAACCACTGATTTTGCTGCGAGATATTGAAATTAAAGATAAATTAATTTATTTGGGTGCGTGCATATCAAAAAATGGTGGATCCGAAGAAGAAATAAGGAGACGGTTAGCTCTTACAAATGTCGGGATCGGGGAACTAAACTGTATGTGGAAAAACCATAAGATCTCTAAAACAACAAAACTGTTACTCCTTAAAAACGTTGATTTTTTCCATAGCGACATACGACTCAGAAACCTGGACGATTAATAAATCGATGAGGAAGAAGCTTGAAGCTTTCGAAATGAAGGAATACCAAAAAATCTTGAGGATCCCATGGACAGCCCACAGAACAAATGATTCTGTTTTAAAAGAACTGAAAATCGAACCCACTGAACAATTAGTACCATCCATTGAAAGACGCATGCTAGGCTTCTTTGGTCATGTAATACGAGCAAATGGGCTGGAGAAAACAATTCTGCAAGGAAAGATTAATGGAAAAAGGAGTCAAGGTAGACCGATGAGCTGTTACATTGATCAAATCAAAAGGTTATGTAAAGTAGACACACAGTAAATCATGAATCTAGCGCAGAATCGATATAAATGGCGACGTCTCGTAACTTGCATCAAATAAGGTCACGACATCCGGATCGGATAACGAAACGAGAATAAGAATATATATATATTAAATGTAGCTCCAAGAAAGGATAGCTACTTCCTGTCTGCAATAAAACAGCAATCATTATTATTCAACATGTGCAAAGGTTTAACCCAATGGTTAAGCTCTATTACGTATATATAATTATTATTATTGTTTTAGCGGCGTAAAAGAGAAGAATTTTTTTCTACATTACGAATTTCCATCTTACGCTACAAATGATTTAAGTCGAAGTTCGACGCGAAGAGAAATTGGACACGGTATGTTGGCCGAACGCGGATTACGACCCATCGTACCACATAAATTTCCGTTTGCGATAAGACTTACTTCGGAGGTTTTGGAATCGAACGGTAAATTGTTAATAGATGAAAGAAAATTAAAATGTGTACGTTTTTTCTGGACGTTAATTTCAAACCCGTCTTACGTAGGTTCTTCTTCGATGGCTTCCATTTGCGGCGGTAGTTTAGCGCTGATGGATGCTGGCGTTCCGGTAACTATGCACGCTGCTGGTGTTGCCGTAGGTTTGCTTACCGAATATGAAGGAACCGATACGAAACATTTGAAAAATTATCGGATTTTAACCGACCTGTTGGTTAGTTATTAGTATTTTTTTTTTCTATCGGATTTTACTGTGATTTAATTAGGCTAGATCAAACGGTCAACTACGTTTCAACCTACGAACGTGAATACCATTGTCAAGTATATTGATCGCTAATACATTTCAGTCGGTTTCTATCTATTGCTTAATAGCATGTTTGACTTGTCCTTCCACGTATAGAATATTTCAATCCTGATGCAAAGTACTGTTAGACACGTACGAAGGCGATGAAACGATGAATCTTATGTTCTGGAACTTCTGAATTCTGTTTATGTGCGTATCCTTTGCGCAAACTCCACAACGCTAAACCATATATCCAAACAGACTTTATAACTAGTTTATATGCTAGAAGGTTGTTTTCTAATGACAAACTGGAGTACCTGCCAAGAAGCCAATTTTATTTCTGTTCTATTTTTTGTATAACGCGCTTTTGCATGGATCGCATTGATTTTTATTTTTTTATTTACAAAACAGACGTTGCGAAATTAATCATCTATCGTCGCCATAATACGGTTCACGTAATCGTGTTGTTTCACTCTGTTCAATTGTATCATGTAATGTGCTAACATTTTTCAATAACATTATAGCGTAATTAAAAATTAAATATGAACGATTAGCAAAAAAATTGTAATCCAGTTCGTTTCGTGATCATCCGTTTCGTCGATGAGCGAATAGTGGAAAACACAACGGTAATCAGAGCATTATGGGACCATATCAATTTTCCTTTTAGATATAAGGTTGACTTATTGATATATTTCGAAAGTGAACTAGAGTTCCACAATATGTTTATTATCTGTTGGTAATATTCTGCGTATCGTATTTATCCTTATTTGAATTTTTATAGGGCATCGAAGATTATTTAGGCGATATGGATTTAAAACTAGCCGGCACTAAAAAGGGTATCACTGCGGTACAAGCCGATATTAAAGTCCCCGGGCTTCCTTTAAAAGTTATTATGGAAGCTATTACGGCCGCTTGCGAAAGTAAAGCGAACATCATTAATATCATGGATAATGTAATTAGTAAACCGAGGTAGTCTATGTATATATATATAAAAATTATGTGTTGTATTTTGAAACATTTTTTTTCTATTTGTCGTTTATGATTTTAGCGATGAATTTTTGTTTCTTTTTAGAATCTAATTCGATGTCTAAAATCATCGTTTTTATTGCGTATAACGTCCTATAAATAGGTTGATTGTAATAGATGTTATTTTTACTTCATAAGTATCCGTAATTAATCTTTTGCATGCGTCACCTATTTATTTAATAGGTTTTGTGAAAGTTAAAAATATTATTTTACTAATTTTAATTTTATTTTTCACGTTCATTACAAATCGTTCGGAATTTTCATACCAAATTTTTTTCCTACATCGTGGTTCGGTCTACTATAATTTATTTATTTGCGCAACTTTTAGTCAAACAGTAATCGTACAGATCAATTTTTCGTTAATAATTTACAAACGATATGATCACTTTTTTTAAACATGTTTCTACGCGTTTCGTTTATTGTCTTAAAAATATACTGTTTTCAATTCAACGATTTACTTAAATTCTTTGCAGAGAACCGAAAAAGAGCAATTGGCCGGTTTACGAAAGATTGGAGATTGAACAGCACAAACGAGGCAAATTAGTTGGATTCGGTGGTGTTTCTGCTAAAAGGTTGATGTTGGAAACTGGAGCTCATGTAATTGTTTTGTTAACGATAATATCGATTATTGTAGTGATTTTTAAAAAATAAACAACAAAAAAGTAGTTCAAATCACTATAATTTTACTTTTCGACTGGTTAGGTCATTATAAAGTGAATATAAACAAAAAAATAAAAATATAACATAAAAAAATATTAATTTAAATTAAAATTTATAAAAATCAGGAAAGTGAAAAAACAGCAATAAAATAAAATTTTATTAATACTGTTTTTTTTTTCATTTTACTGATTTTTATGAATTTTAATCGAAATATATTTTTTATTTTATATACATATATATTTTTTATCACTTGATAACAGACGAAAGGCTTTGTGATTTTTCATAAAAAAAATTTTTAGTGATTTTAATTTCTGATATATATATATATATTTGTGTTTATTAGTTTTCGTGTAATTTGTCGAATATATGTATCAGTAAAGATGAAATACGCAACAGTGACGAACAGATAAATTTATGCGTTGTTTATATTGATTCGGGTTTTAGTTTAGTTTTTTTCTCCTCGTTTTATTCGATTTACGTAAATTTTGATATTTTTTTTTCATACCCATTTTCAGTTGTCCGGAAACGAAGATGGTTCTTTTGTATTATTCGCTCCGAATCAAGACTCAATGAATGAAGCGAAAGAATGGATAGAGAAACATTTGAGTGAATCTTCGGAACCTCAATTAGAATTTGGAGCTATATACACGGCAAAAATTACCGAAATAAGAGATATCGGACTGATGGTAATATTATACGAGTCCATGACGCCGGTGCTTCTACATAATTCACAAATAGATCAACGAAAGGTAATTTATTTCTGCGGCAATTTATAAATAGTAGAATATTTCATTCGACAAGGTTTCCTACGTTTATGTGTATATTTCGATAGGCGAATACACAAACAGGTGTACAACCTAATTCTGTTATTACTAAATAAAAAAAAAAAAAAATCGCGTTTTCTCTATTATATTTGTCATACACGTATATTTAACGCATAATAGGCTATATTGTACGATTTAATAAAATTCTTATTTACCATTTATAGATTTCGCATCCTAGCGCACTCGGTTTTAAAGTTGGCGATGAAATACAGATAAAATATTTCGGTCGTGATCCGGTGTCGGGACAGATGAGATTATCTAGAAAAGTGTTACAAGGACCTGCTTCTAATATCGTGAGAACGTTGATGTAAAAGGATCAAATTCGTATCGTATGTATGTCCCAATTTATTTTTATTCAGCTACATGCGTACAACAGTTTCTAGCCCCTCGTGATGTGGTGCTATGTTCGGTTTCATTTTGATTTCTCATATGCTGTATGCATGTAAATCTAAATCGACGCGAAACATTTATATAATCGACCATCTTTATCGTTCTTCCAAATTCATATTAAAAAGACGAGCAGTACGTACGATTATACATTTTAAAATTGTAGATTAAAAGCAGTCCTATTTAAATACGGTATTTTTTTACTGTTTTTCGAAATCTATTGTATCATATAAATGTTAATAAATTTTATACATTTCGGCAGTTGACAAAATTTTATTAGAACACTCTCTCTCTCTCTCTCTCTCTCTCTATATATATATATATATATATATATATATATATATATATAATTATTTTCAGGCAACTATTAAGTTTGATTTTCCAACGGGAAATCATTGTATTATATTTCTCCAAAATATGTACCCATTTAAGATAAGGTGTTAAAGTAAATAATGGATAAACTTTACACACACACACACAAATATATATATGTATGTATGTATGATTAATTTTTTTAAAGAAAATTATTTACTCGAATGTTTTATTTACAATTTAGAAAGTATTGTTTTAAAACATAACATTTCTTACTAATTGTCATTTATATTTCTGGCATTTTACTACAAAAAACCGGTAATTTAACTGATAAGGAACTGCCCAAAATGGACGACACTTTCGTTGCTCTTGTATTTTGATACTTATTCGTTGGGAGTATTGAAGGGACATAATAGAAGTTAATTTTTTTATTTTTATAATCTTAATTTGATTTTAGTTGTATAGCACAAGGTGTTGTATTATTTTGATAACGTAATTTGTCTCAGATAATAGTCTGTTTTGTATATATCCAGCATTTAGGTACCTGTATTGAAAAATATATGAAGTCTCTTACAGAATACGATGATTTATGTTGTATATTGGAATGAATCATTGAACACACTCCATTCCATAATAATATATGTTCCTACTATTTACCTTGATTGAAGTTGTTTAGTTATGTTGGTGTTTACCTAAGCTACCATTAATGTCTTATGTTTGCAAAATAAGTTTATATATAAATAAAGTTGTTTGTTTGAGTTAAAGTAGGATTACCATCTAAATGGAATTTCATTTATACAAAATTTTTCCTCTCATTAGATTTATTTATAAAATTTAGGTGCGTATGTTTAAATGTGTGATAAATCTCCAACAGAATACAGATAGTTTGTACGTTGCATTGCATAATTGAGTATACTTCATTGATTTGTTGATGTTATGAACATATCGAATCTACAAAGAATATTCTTGTTAACCCGTTTGAAGCATCAGCTGTTTTTATATATTTCGTTCATTCGCTTGTATGGGCTTATTATTGTTGCTTTATCTGGACTGGAATTATATTAGAAAATATTGGGAGACAGTCTGTTGCAGTTGATTTCACTGAACCAGTAATTGCTCCATTGGACGTGTTGAACCTCTTCTAACTTCTTAGCCCTGACAGTTATTTAGCCATACTGGGTTCCATATTTCGCCGTTGAGTATACCAGTGCTAAGGCTGTGGTACGTGACATGATTGATTACAGGCGTTCCTCATGTAGTACCAGATATTTGGTATAAAATATTAGTTCTGCTACATATGTTTGCAGCCATATTTTGAGGTGTTTACAGAATGTCGGTTGCCTATTCCTACATATTTTTAATTTTCCGCATGCTTCGACAACTGTCAGCCTAATCTGACCTCCAGTTTTATTTTTATGGGTGTTAAGATGTAAAGAGGAAACGGCACTTTTTTTTCTTATTTAATTGTAATTTCCGCTCCTTAAAGTGTTTCGATATTCTCAGTTTTTTTTTTCAAGTATCTCGTAATTTCCATCTTTTCTGCAAGGTAAAAGCTACATCATCAGTCTACATAAATCTTCAACATTCTATGGTTGGCACATTTGTTATATATATATAGCTTTAACATAGAGATGAAAGCACTTATCTTCGCGTTGTTTTTTTCACTATTTTTAACTCGTAAATTGACAACAAAATATCTGGTTACTCATCATTAATTTCTGTCGGGTCTTGCATAGTATTTGAAAAATAAAATTATTAGACTAACTCGCCATCCCACATCGTATGATTATAAGTCCGTAAAAACCACCAATGTCTTGAAAATCATGTTCAACATTTGTAGTCAAGGTATTAACTTGATTTATACAGCTTATGGTTTTCTTGAAAGGTAGTTTGTTCTAAGGCTGGTTGCACGCGAATAGTTTAATTATTACGTTCAATAAATCTAGGCATATAACTTTCAAATTTTGTCTAATCCTTCCGTGGTTTCATGGTTGCGATAATCTGAGATGTTTTAAATCATTTCAGGAATTCCCCGTTTACTGGGGTGTGATTTATTATTTATTTTCTAGCATTTTTGCTTAAATTCTTTACAAATTTCAGATATATTTGTTCTTCTCTTTCCTTAATATTTATGACGGCTCCAGTATTTTCATTTTTGTAAAATAAGTAGCTTAATGTGATTTTTCTATCGCTTTCTTCTTTAAAGTTTCTGTATGTTTCTTGGATTATTTCACCAAAACTTTTATCTCAATTTTGTGTATTGTTTGTACAATTGGATTTTGCCGTATTATCTAGTTTGATTTGAAAAGTTTGGAATGTAGTGATTTTTAAAAAATAACAGAAAATCAGTTAAAATCACTAATTTTGTTTTAATGAAAAATCACAAAGCTTTCGATCGTTAAGCCATTATCAAATTAATATAAAAATATATACAAATTTATAAAAATTATCAAAGTGATAAAACAGCATTTTTAAATAATCTGATAGTGAATAAGCAACACAATTTTTGTGTATATTTTTATAATTTATATTTTTTATATTCACTTAATAATGGCTTAACAACTGAAAAGCTTTGTGATTTTTAATAAAGAATAAAAATTTCGTGATTTTAACTACTTTTGTTAATTTTTTATCTGGTTAGATTTCATTGGATTTGTGCATCTTGTTTTTCCCCTAATAGTTTTCACAATAAGTTGCATGCCTTTCAACAGAATTTTTCAAAATGGAAGGTTTCTTTTAGTTTTGTCCATTTCTGCTCTCGTACAAAGCCTTTATAATCAGCTATCTTGTCATTTCAATAACACCTGGTAGTAGTTATTCTGATAACAAGTTTCTTGAAACATGCATAGTTTTTTATTATTTGGAAGTATTTTTATAGTTCTACTAAAAACGTTTGCAGATTGCTTCACTGAAGTTTTATCTATGTTGTTTTACTAGCAATAATCTAATAATTACTAGCCTGTATTCAGGAGAATAAGTTAGGATTTTACGTGATGTAGAGGTCTATGTTCTTGATTTTTGTTAATAAAACAATGAAAGTTTCTTTCGCATGTGCAACGTGGCGAGTAAAGTGTTCCCCGTAAAAATAACCGGGTTCGTCCATTTTGCCTCTAGAGGTTTGTTTGATAATTCAGTGATAATCCTACATGTTGGACTTCAATTATATTTATATTTTAATCTTTTTCCGTTGTGTTCTTAAGTTGCCACGTTTGTTTTAATATATGTTGAAATCCTATACTGCTTGTTAATACTCGTTGCTGCTAACTTGAAGCCAATTATCTTTTTAGTCTTCCTTCCATCAGCTATGCGGGTTTCATGCATAATAATCATGCCCACGCGTTCACTCTCGCGATATTCGTTCTAGTATATTGCATTTTGCGTCGTGACTTATTATTTAATTTATCTGCTGTATCCGTATATTATTCGATTTATTCCTTCGTACGTCAAGGCTATTTCGATCACATCTTCGATTCTTTTACTGACCATAGTAGCGAGAAATAATGAAAGTTTACAGTTCGCTGACGAATTCCCATATTGTTGGTTGTAATATAGCGGTACCAGGCGCATAACACGTGGTCGTGATACGAGCAGGATATCAGTACTGGTTTGCATCGATTCTTCCACGATTTTCCCGTAGACGTAATTAAATATAATGGCGCCGATAGGTTTCGAGGCGAACGGTTCTATATTATTACGACTTGGTATTTTCTACTTTTTAGGGCTTGAATCGCTCTTTTGAAATGTACGAATGAAATTGTATCTTTTCTTCATCATACTGTTGTATCAGTGAATAAAAAAAGTAGATTTAATATGACGAGAAAAAATAATACAAAAAAAAAAAAATGAAACAGATTTTATATAACGGGAAATCTATAATTTTCAATATTTTACTGGGTTAATATAAAGTAATTTTTAAAATATTAAACTAGTTTTCAGTAACGATAGCGACAATAATCTTTATAAATATTTCTTAAAACGCGAGTAATTGCGATTTTACTGAAATAATGTTTAATTTTAACTTCGATCATCAACTTAACGTTACATTATCATATAAAATACGAATGTGATTAAATTATAGTTTAAATAATTTTTTAAATTATCAGCAATATTTATAAATAAATAAAAAAAATAAACGTTTATTTCGAACGATGTTCCATATACGAATCTGTAGACGTTGTTCGATATTACAAATGTCTTAAAGTGATAAAGCTAGTAATACTGAGGAAAAATAAATTCAAACCATTTTTAACGCTATGCACGAACTGTATAAACAATAACGCAATTAATTCGGTGGTAAAAATGACGTCATTTAGTTCACTGGTTAAGTTTTGAATATGTCGATCATTATCAGAAATATTTTCTTTTTTTTTTTAGGCATCACGTAATTGAGATTTTATCATTAGCCGTTGTTGATACTGCGCTGTAATTGGCCAATTATTTATTTTTCATAGTTTTGACATTATAGTCGTTAGTATTGTTAGTTTTTATTAAGTTGTTTACTTAGTTCTTACATATGATTTCTACGCGCTGTTAAAACTATTCTTCAACATTATGAACGGGGAAAACTACGATTTTTTTTCTATTTTAATAGTCTCTGGGATAATATTTATTTATTTTCATCGCTTTCTGAACGAGACGGAAATGAATGCAATAGTAGAATAAACCACGGTGAAAGTTTTCAAATGTAATTACTCGTTAATTCTACTAGTGCTCAAAGAATAATAACCATAAACTGGGAGTAACCATATTAATTTTATTTCAGATAACGTAAAGGTCGTTATAGAGATAATTTACCTTATTCTCCTCCACCAAAAAGAAAATCTCTATGAATCTCGCAGCGATTTGTGTATCCAACAAACATTAATCAAAAGTGTATAGTTAAGTACAACTGTAGCAAAATTAATTTTACGTTTATTATATGGCCGTAATAAAATGAGAATCTATTGATCTTTTCCTAAGGATTCGAAATTATTTCCTATTATTTATTCATTTATTTATTTTTAAATAGTGCTTATTGCCTTTCGTCTATGACTACTTAATTACACATGAACTTAAAATAATTACTTGCATTAGATCTGTATTAATAAGATTCGCGTATAGCTTACGTGTTGGATTCGGAAATAGAATAATGAATTGTAAATTAGTTCCCAGCTTGATGAAGGATCACTTTGATAGTTGTTTTTCTTTTTTCATGCTTGCATCCTGTTCAAAATGTCAGTTACGTTTTCTAATGTGCATTCAGTTTTTAAGTTTTCATAAATTTAACTGAAGTCATCGGTTAAAACCGAGCCCAGTCGAAGGCGTCTCACGAGTTCACTCAACTTATTTGAGATGTCAATTCATTGTCGTATACTCTTTGGAAAACCACCCTTCATAAAGCAGTTCCTAATTGTTGTAGGGGAGATTTGTTCCGATGATGTACAAGTATGAACTGTAAATGTAGAATCGTGATAATTTTTTGCGGAACCATCTATTGTTCATACACACCACACATAATTATTAATTCTATTAAGCCTTGACAAATTTATGATAATTTGTAGTTAGGAACAAGTCACATGTTTGTCCGTTAAAGAACTGTGGGAATTGAAATTACTGTCCGCCACACTTTCTACAACGGTACTTGAAAAATGTGTCCATTAAGAGGGGTTTCCTGTATTTACATCAATGTAATTTGGTATAGTGATGATATATACGCGCGTGAATGAATAGTAATTTTTAAATATTCACTACTAATTAAGAAATTCGATTATCAAAGGTTACATATATATCTCGTAGAGTTAAAATTTCGTCGAAAAATTTTAGTGTAATAATTTTTCGAAGTTTTTAACGCAGTCACGTATAACTTACATATTATATATATATATATATATATATATATATATATATATATATATATATATATATATAAATGAATAAATATCTTTTAAATGAATAAATATCTTTTAAAACTTTCAATCACAGTAACCTATATATAAGTACCTTTCAAAATTATCCATTTTCATAATAAGGATCATTTAGTTGACATTGACTATTAAAATTCTAAAAATATTTATATAATACATTAATAATTATCTAGAGGCATCATTTAAAAAGCGGCGTTATGCATGAAATAATTACTTTATATTTTAATCCCTTCCAGTCATCTATAATTATATTATGCATAAGTATGTTTAATTTTGTGTGAAAAAATTGATAGTGTGTGATTGAAAGGATTAAGAAGAGGGCCAGGCGGTTTTTTTTATTTTTTTAATTAACTACATCATTCTAGGGAATTAGAGAATATGTATGTTATATATATGCATTTGTATTCTAATAATACAAAGGACAACATAGCAACTGAGTTAACCGATATAGCAAAAAATATTATTATTCTAAAAACATGATACATTTGCGGATGTTACTATGTATATCACTTTTTAGATTATTATGTTTTCTTTCAATACAAATTTCGATAGTTTAATATATCAAATTTTGTAATAAAGCCGAATTATAAACTTCTAATATTCGTTCGAAAAAATGTTAATGCATGCATATATATATATATATATATATATATATATATATATATATATAATATGTGACGATTTTTTAACAATGAACAAATATATACCTAATATTTTAAATTTATTCCAAACATAAATTTCATTTAATTAGTCTTATTTTTATACTCGCCGTTTTACAAGAATACTGACAACTTTAACATAGTAAAAGCCAAAAACCCGCTGAATAACCATAATAATAAAATTTAAAATCCCTTGATAATTCCGTAGGCTTCTAACGTTGTCATAAAAACGTAAAATACCCAAAAACACGACAAGATTAAAGACGTGATTATTTTAACGCAGCGTGGTCCGCCTAACTCACCACCGATCGATTTCGATCTTCGTAGAAGTAAGATAATTATCGTCAGAGCTGCTTCACTTACAAACAAGGTGACGCAGAAGGCTAAGCTGTAACGATTCAAATTTGAAACATTATAAATTTATATTTCTGCGCTTATCGTTACATTAGTTTTAAAAAATAAATGTTTAATAATCACAAAAACGCACACACGCGAGTATATGTATTATTCAATTAGATTAAATCACGAGAGGAAAAAGATATTGGATCAAGTTAGGTAGAAAAGGAATTAGTTTGGAAAGGATGTTGATGTTGTCATAGAGGTTGAAGTGAAAGGGGGGAAGCCGGAAGGTTCAATAAGGATCTCTGAGATGAATATTGAGGGGCAACTGACGAGGTCAAGATTAACAGCAAGAGTGACACCGCACAGGGCTTACTAAGGTGGATCATTCCAGGAGGTGAATATGTGTCATCTTTAAGTAGGGCGATGACCACGTCGTCTTTACGGCATTGTATGTTTACATTCCACGGTCATATTGTTGACCGAACGTAATTTATTGGTTGAAGGGACAGAACGGCATTTTTGTCCCCATTACAATCACAAACAGCACTCAGTAGCGGGGAAAATTGTCAATTCCTTAAGGAAAAGTCCACAATCTTTGAGTTCCAGCTCATATTAGATCCTATGACAATGAACTGGTTAATAGAGCAGCCAAAGATGCAGCGATTGCTCTACCTACGCCAAACACCACAGTTCTAAAATCAGATTTTGCGCGACACATCAAGAAGAAATTATTGTATTTATGGGGACAAAAATGTCGTTCTGAAGAGATGAGTTGCGGATGACATTTCAGGTTTGGATATAATCTGATTTCCCGGTTGAATTAATACAACAGTAAAGAAATTCTATCAGCACCATAGGAAGTGTGAAATAATTTTTTAAGAATGTTTAGTTTCTTTGCGGAAGATTTCTTATATGTGGTTTCCAAATTAGTTGTCTGTCCAGGTGCAAGCTAAGGTATTGTACATAGGGAGAAAAATGGAAGAGGTTACATTACTGAGAATATATATATATATATATATATATATATATATATATATATATATATATAATTCGTATTTAATATTTTTTTTGAACGTGTTATGACAAATTTGTGACTTACTTATTTAAATTTCGGATCAAACTACAAATCAACGTAATAATGGACTCGACGTCTCAATCCACGCACGTTATTCGTAGATTACTTATTTAAATTACAAATTAACCATTTCAGTAATAGTGTCAATTATATAGTACATAAACTTTTAAGGTTAAAAAATTGCATATTTTATAAGAAGTATTCGGTTGGCATAGAATGTTTTAATTCGAAGAATATTTATTGTATATCGCATTAAACATTTCTTAGTCATCTCAAAAGCAGTATTATTAGAAAAATATTACTTTATATTTTCATATGTTCCAGTTATTTTTAATTATTTCATCAAAATGTATAATTTTGTGTTAAAAAAAAAAAAAAAATAATATGTGACTAAAGGGTTAGTGGTATGTTGGTCCGATGATTAAATGTGCACATATTTATAATCCAATGGCGTGCGGTGATTCTATAGGGCAAGCGATAACCATATAAAGTGTAACACTATATAAAACGAAAATTTATTTAAAAAAAAAATGATGATAAATCTATTTAATACTTATTTAAATAATCCATTCGACGATTTACTGTAATAAAGTCAGTTAAACGTACCCATCCGTTCATTTTGTAGCTGATTTAACATTAAAATTAAATCGCGAAAACGGGTTTTCAATGAATGAACACGCATTTTGTTTACAAAAAAAAAAAAAAATCGACTGTACAGCTTACACAAATCACATGTATTAAACCAGGTTAAACTCCAACCGAAAGCGATATTACGGGCGCTTACCATCAGTGTCGTTTCGAGTTTTTTCCCCTACCACATCCATTCTTCCATTTACTCCCCCTTACGAACCTACCAGCTCGGCTTTTTTTTTCATCTTGGTCAGACTTCGTTCCAACCACAATTGTCTTCCTAACCATTTGTACACCATCAGTTTTACTCCATCTGTATATTATCATGTGCATGCGCGAACTATAGCTGACGCTAATCATTTGATATTTGCTTCTGACTTGTATAGCAGAAGTAGAGATGCCTTTATTAATAAAATGTTACAATTAAATATTTACCCCTTCTCAGTCGCCTACTTATTGGATCTGAAATAACAACAATATCCTCGCAGCTATGACCATCTATGTATATACATCTAAGATTAATCTCTAAGTGATTTTTTTTTTCTTGTATCCCTTCTGTTATATTTATGGAGTGTTGACAATGGGTTATTTTGATATTCATACCTAAGCCCAATTTTAATAATGTAAATAAATAAAAATTGTTTTCACCAACAAGCTCAATAGTATTATAAGAAACTCGGTTAAATCACACGCATACGTACGATACGCATACGAATAACTGATCTTAGAAATGATTGGTTTATTTAATATTATTGTGTTATTTTTTACTTCATCAAAATAGGCAACGGGCTACGTGTTTATAGTATTCACGGAAGAATGAGTCCATTGAAATTTTCCCTAACGAAAAATCATTCAAAAGACAGTTATAATTGATATTGTCGTAAAATGTATGTCGCCAGTTACGTGTAAAAATATATATGTGTGCGAATCGTGTGTTTATATAATAAAAAAGTATTTTGAAGTCATGTTAGAAAAATAATGTTTTAAGTTTACCACTATTCTGAAATAACATGAATGTGTGTATTTTTTTATCTATTTTATTCACTATGTTTTATATATGACACGTGGCTTAAATGGCGTTGTATAAGTTATAACTTTCTATCTTAATGTTCATTTCAACACGCTATATATATATATATATATATATATATATAGATGTTGCAACAAAATTTTCGCATTTCAATAATATACATTTCCATAAAACTCATATTAATTATTCATTTCAGACATTATTTAAGTTAAGGAACGTTCTGTATGTATTAAAAATGGACTATTATGTATTTAGCGTTTAGAAGTAAATTTTTTAAAATATTATTATATTTATCGTAATTAGAAAAACATTTAAGATGGTAACATATTGATGTTTTATATATGATATTATTTTCACGATTGTTGAAATATTGTGTAATTATCTGGTTTTGAGCTATTATGTAGATATTGGTAGTTAACGAAACTAGTAAATTATCTATATATAATATACTAGAAAAATCACGGCCTTGCCAGGACTCGTAAACATTTAAATTACACTTTAAAAAGTGTTTGTAGACTTTAAACAATCGTAATTAATTGAACGTATTTATAATTATATACACTTCCTAAATATTCAAATAAAATAAATCTCGGATATAATATTTTAGTACGAACGGAAGTTGAACGTTCATTTTCTAACATTATAGACAAAATATTTATTATTGAAAATCTATGATAGTTAACATTTTAATACGAAGGGATTTCGAAAATTAGTAAAGATTTAAATTTCACCTTAAAAAGTTTTTGTAGACTTTGAAAATTCATAATCAATTGAACGTATTTATAATTATACACTTTCTAAAGATTACAATAAAATAAGTATGTAATTTACGCTATTTCAGGCAATAAAATTATTAATTCTCACGCATTAAACTTCTATAAAAGTGTCGATCAATGTTGCCAAGTTGTAAGTAAAAATTCAATACTCGATTATAAATAATTTCAGCAATTTTGTAAGTAAGGTTACGAATAAAAATTTAATACTCAATTGGCAGAGACATAAAAAATTAGAAATAAGAATTCAATATTCAATACCAAACAACATGAATGACAACATAAACTACTAACAAACAAATACCCGGGATGGATATATATATAGGTAAATACATTAGTTCTATGAATGTGTAGATGGCGTTAGTAGACAATGTAAACAATTATTGTTTCGTGTTTTTAATATAAATTTTTAGTTTAAAAATAATATACCGGTGATAGGAAATACATCTAAACACGATTCTAAATCACATATGTTAAATTTCAAATATAAAAATGTAATAGTTTTTTTGTACAACCCAGGACAAAAATGTAAAATTATAGGACCCATAATAAAATAATTATGTACGTATATTAGTGTGTGTGTGTTTGTAGAGTAAATTTGCGAGTATTATGCAGGTGAAATTTACCAAATTTTACAATAATTTTGTCTTTTTCCATAATTAATTTGCAGTATATTATAACGGTGATAATTATTATTTTAACTCGCGTTCTAATTCTATATTATGTTCTGCAATTGTTATCCGCTTAAATATATTTTCAACTTACTTTCCGGGATCCACTCTAAATTTATTTCCATGAGCGGCGTGGTAAATGGATGCGATTGACCAAGTGATACCTATTCCAAGGAAGACGTTTACCGCATTACTGCCGGTTACATTACCGACTGAATTATCTGCCGTACTATCCTGAATCGCTGCTACCTTACTGGCAAATGTATCTACATCGAGAATATTTAATATTATTATTAAATATTTAATATTTAATATTATTATTAATTAATATTTGTGATATACGATGACTTTAATCTACTTTTTTTTTTCTAATTGTTTTAATGCCCTTTTTTTTTTTTGAGCCATAATATAGCGTATAACTGATCCATATTCTTCGTTTATATATATAATTAATTTTTAGTATTCCAGATAGAATTGTGATCAATTAATGAAATATCTATCCGTTGTAAACAATGGCGAATTAATATAAATGGAAATAAAACAAAACATATAACGTACACTAATAGAAAACCAATAGCTATACCCAGAAGTATCTGTTGTTTATAGAACTGGTAATGCTTAGGAAATTTAAGACCAGCAACTAATCTACACTCCACACAACCCTCAAACATTAATCCAACCGCGAAACCTCATCAACATTGTGGTCCTAGCTGCCTGGCACGTTATTGCTGGCTTTCCACTCTTTTTAATTGTTTCCTTGTTTATCTACTTGAACTAATTACTTACTTTCGTTTATATTATATTTCATATTCCCCGTTTACGTTCGCACGACAGTTATATATATGTACATACGTATATACTTTTTCCTTTCTTACTACTACTATATTAATTATAAGTCACAAACTCTTCAACACACACTCCTGATGATCTACGGGACTATGTTCCTCATCCTGTAGCCATCCTATTTATTAAGTTACACACTGCAGGGAACTACTATACACATCAATTTTCATATTTTTTAATAACATGCACCCTTGTTTTGTTTCAGCCATACAACACTTACTCACAGTTATGCATAAGTACACTAGTTGCATGCACCCTTATACTTACAAATTACCAACTACACTTGCACCACCGACTTAGTGCGGAATGGAGAATAAAAAAAAAAGGAACAATAAATTACAGAACCATATCTGGGTTTACAAAAGACTGACGTGGCGAACACATATCCAGATAAAAAGAAAAGAGCTTGACATAAAGACTCGGTAGATGCTCTAGCTAACCTGAATAACAAACTATTAATATACAAAAAATAATACTATCACCTATTTGGAGGTATGGTTGTCAATTACGGGGTTGTATTGCTAAAAGCAATATTGCGATAATACAGCGTTACTAAAATAAAATATTACGAACAGTGGCAAATGGTCCATGGCAAATAAGCAACAAAAACCCTCAGTCGCGATCTGAACATAAAATACGTATCACACAAGTGATAGGTGAAGATGAAGCAAATCATAAAAATGAGCTTCATAATCACCTGAATTCGACAGCAGTCAGTTTAATCGATAACTCCTCATAAATACGTCGTTTACATTGGCAGAAACCGCTAGATTTAATCATAAATAATTATAATTAAGTCGCGATGTTATTTACACGTCTTCATTCGAAGATGCGTCATTCATGTAATTTTTCGATGTAATAATCTATATAGAGGGGGTAGATTAAAAAAAAGTATTCCGAGATATCTGTGTAGAATTGTTGAGAGCGTAGATAAATATGTTGTGTATAGAAATTTATTTAATATCGAGAATTATCCTCCTGTTATTTTTCTTGTTCATTCGTTTCTTTTTCATTTTCTTAAACAGATTAAATATGTAATTTAAATTCCCGAGCCAATGGATGGTTTTATAAATATCTTCTATAATATGCTGCAGTGTCTGTCAGGGTTCCTACCATCCCCTGTTTCCGCGCAATATACGAACATCTACCTAGGCCCGTAATAAATTTATTGAAAATTCGTCCATGTTTCCGTTGCGGTTCTATTTTTGAAAATTCTTGAGTAGGTTTTCCGATCAATCGAGCCTTTTTTATTTTGTTACTATTTGTTTCTTCTTTCAGATAACGCTATTTATTAGTGTCACTTGAGTATTGTTCTATGTTCGGACAGGTAAAACTCGTTTGACCCATTTTTATCCTCTATTCAAAATAGATCCACCTACTTCTTTAACCCAGAACGTTAAAATCACTGTAGCTCGTATCTTACTCCGCTGTTCTTTATGTAACTCCATTCGTTTTTCGTTACACTTTCCTCGTGCATTTAATTAAATACTTTTACCTAAAAATAGAAATACTCTTATAAATATCCTTATTCTCAATAAACTATCTTAATAACGAAATAATAGGTTGCGTGCTTTTAGTTTTTTTTTTTTAGTAGTACCTGATATGAGAAAACACACACACACATATATATATATATATATAAAATGTATATGAATATATAGATACTAGAAGTTACCCATGGCTTCGCATGTAATTATTTTTTTAAATACAATATCGCTGTCTCTTTCTTTTAACAGGTTTATGTATTAGTATAGTATACTAATATACGTGTATATATATATATATCTCCGTCCGTTATTTCGACCACGCCCCTAATGTAACAAAATGTGGTTTGTATTGCGTGTGTTGGTAGTAAAGGTACATTCCAACCAGAAAACGTGTTAAATTTTAAACGATTTGGCAGAATTGTCGCTGTTTACTACTTTTTAAGACTCGAAATTATTGTAATTTCTGTCCTACTTGTGATATCAATGTGAAACAAAGCTTAGAACGAATACGATAATATAGGCTATAATTGCTTTAATAGTTTTTAAGTTAAATCGGAACACAAAGACAGATAAATAGAAACAGACAAAAAATTTAAGAAATAGATTTTCACAAATAGCCCAATTATAATGAAAATATTCGCAATCACAACGGACACTACAGTTTTATACATTAGTATAAATATAGATTAGTATAGATAGTGTATAATATATATATATATATATATAATTAAATATATAAAAGCATGGTTTTCAACCTACACAGGGTTAAATTCAAGGAAAATCACTTAATGAAAGAAAAGGAATGGCAATAACTATCATATATATAGAAATTAATAATTTTTTCATTTAATCAAATCAACTTGACGGTTATGTATATAGCCTTTGTAATGAGAAAATTCCGAGTCTAGTTAATATGCGTATATGTATACATCACAATATTACGATGTATCTATATTAATCCACTCCTTGGTGCATGCATTTCCATAAATTTTCAACAAAGTTTATCTTGTGGCCTCGAATCCAATTTATTCCAGTTCATTTTATTTCAGCTATGTCGGAATAGATAACACACATTGACAAGTTGATTGTACCATTTATTTTTAAGAAACGCTTCCTCACTTTTAAATACCACCTAAGTGAGTGATGTACTCATTTTAATTTCCAGTTGAATGACGTCATTCTTATCAATAGCAATTTTCTGACTCACATTTACGTGTCACTTGCGTGTTCTGTTTTTTCGACGTTTACATTTATCATCATTTCCTCCGTAGTATTTGTAATTATTTTTAATTTTTCATACATTTATCTGAAGTTCTATTTTCTCAGTTCTTTAGTATTATTTTCTTTTCGCACTGTTGCCTATTAGAATTACCTTATCAGCGAAACGTAGATAATCCAGTCTTTCTTCGTTTATTTTTCTAGTCGTTGAAGTTCGGCTGAATGTGCTCATGACAAAGTTCGGCATTAGCCATAACAGCAGTTTTTAGCGTCTTTGTCTCACGTTCTTCTTCAATCATATATCGCGTATATTTTCTCACAATGTCATTGAAACAAAAACGATCTAAATCGATAGCGTAAATTAGTACGTTCGGCAAAGTAATGAATTCGGGTTACGATATTCTTTAGAGGGATTACTAATAGTGACGACGATATCGATAACGACCGTTATGTAGGACTTTTAAGGTGACTCGTAAGATCAATTTTCATGGTACGCGGCTTCCTACGATCGTTATATTGTCGAGTTGCATTTCTTTGTAACACTCTGCACCACGTCTTTTCTACCTTTGTATTCCGTTTAGCGATATCGGAGGCATCTTTTGCAACATGTCTCAAAACTGGTCGATCATGAGCCAAAACTATTCCTAACTGCCGAACTGTATACCATATTAAAAAACTTTAACATATTAGTTTTTTATTTTTATTTTTTATGTTAAAAAAGAGAAAAAAAAACCTCGACAAGATATAATAATTTCATAAAAAAAATAATAGAATACATAAGTAACAGGACGAGAGGAAGACTGAAGATGCTTATAACGGATAGTAGTAATATAAAACAGTAGTGAGAATAAGTTTTGAATGTGCTTACGTATGATTTTAAAAATTAAATTGATCCGTTCGTAGACCTAATTTAAAATGTTGTGCGCATAATTAGCAAAATATTTCGTATAACTAAAAAAGCGATCATATTTATATTTGTCCGATTATCTTACCGGGTACGCTAGTTCCAAGCGCTACGAACGTTACCGCAGTCACGCTATCTTTTAATCCAACGGTACAACCAAAGTGAGAAGCTAAATCGCCGATTACCGCCGTCAGCAAGCCGATAACGATAATAGATGTGATAAAACACAAGTATCCGGACCATAATTCTAGACAGAACCGATAAAAAAGGAATTAAAATATTATAAACTTTTTTTTGTCCCATACTTTTACTATTATTTTAAAAAATTGATTTTTAAAAGGTATCGTTAAAAATAAGTCAGATAAGTAATTTTTACGAACGTGTTATTTCAAATTCGGAACAGATTGAAACTTTCGTTCGGTCGTTCCATGAAATATTAATATTACAGTCATACACGAGACTTCAAACTGCTACTCAATTCAGACAGATACGAAATTCAACATGGCGAAATACTCAAAGGAACATTCGATCAGATACTTCACCCTGGAAATCATCGATTCAATGGAATATCGTTGGAACGAGGTCGTGCATGAAATTAATAGAATAGACAAGTTGATCCCACTAGGTTCGATGTCGTTTGCTCTCGTCTTCTCGTCAATCCGTCTTACGAGTTAAAAAACAGCAAAGGTTAGCGATTTTAATAGAACATTGGCATGTTTTCTTCGATTCCTTTCTATTTGAGTTTAATCACAACCAAGGAGAATCCATCCGCTGTCTGATATGACGAATCATGTGATCGGCACAGTTCAATTTTAGGCTGACAGCCATCTTCGTAATGTCCTTCATTTTGGCGAATTCGGTCAATTCTTTTAATTCCAAGGACAGATCTCTCCATTGCTCTTTTCGCACGACTAATAGACTAAATCGCATTAGGACGGAACATGAAAGATGTGAAAAAATGTTGCACAGATCGGTGATGAAGAACGACGCAACATGCGACTGCGGAGATAAAGACCAAACAGTCAATCATATACTAATGGAATGTCAAATGCGAGCATTAAATAACGGTCGGAGAGAGATCGCGGAGCTAATTGATCAAGCAAAAGAATCGATGGAGAAACTAGATATTAATCTGTAGAATTAATTAAGCAACAAATGGCTTTTATTTGTACACGGAAACATACGAATAAATAAATAAACACGACTAATTTTGTCAGTATATACTGTTTTGAAGTACCGCGTTCGACAACCATACAGTATTAAACCTGGTACGACGCATCTTTCCAAAATACTAAGTTATGCTTTTAGGTTAATTAAATAAAATATAATAGTAGTAGTAAATTTTCAACAACTTGGGAAATATAAATAAATTTAATCGATAAACTTAAATTTATAATAACATAGGAACAGTGTAATAATATATATTTTGCCAAGAAAAATCTATTGTTAGTCTTTAGTTTTATAGTGTACGTTTTTAATTACAAACCGTTACACTCGATTATTGAGATCTTTAAAGTTACCCTTAAAGAAAAAACGTTTACTGCTTTGTTTATTCTAATAAAAATCACTACATTCTACAAATTAATACCCGCTGATGTTGGTGAAATTTTTATTTAGGTTTTTAAAGAAAATACACGCGTACATGCACATATACTACCATGCATATATACATCCATATATATATATATCACGTTCACGTTATCACGTTATGCCCATATCGACCCACTGCTGGGTGTAGGCATGTCCCAGACGTTTCCAACGACTTCGGCTCTGTGCCACTCGGATCCAATTGATTCCTGCATGTTTGGCAATGTCGTCTCGCCACCGTGTTGTTGGTCTGCCCCTTTGCCTTTTCGAATCCAATGGACACCATTGAAGGATATGTTTTGTCCGCCTGCCATCATGTCTACGCGCTACGTGTCCAGCCCATGTCCATTTTAATTTTGAAATTTGTTCCACCGCGTCGGCCAATTTTGTGCGCTCCCTGATCCAAGTAATGGTTTTTCTGTCTTTTAACTTCACGTTTAATATTATCCTTTCGTGAGCTGTTTGAGTTTTCCTGATTTTCATAATTATTCCCTTTGTGAAGCTCCACGTTTCCGCTCCGTACGTTAATACCGGTAAGACACACTGGTTATAAAGTTTGCACTTCAAACTGTTCGGTATATCTTTGTTCCTGAATATGTTGGATAACTTCCCAAATGCGGCCCATGCGAGAGATCTTCTCCTTTGTATCTCTCTTTGCATATTTACTTCTCTGTCTGTAGTTATTTCTTGTCCTAAATAAATATATCGATGTACCTGTTCGATGTGCTCCCTATTTATCTTCACTGACATACCATCCGTGTTATTAGTCATTACCTTTATTTTCTGTTTATTTATTCTTAATCCTATTTTCCCAGATTCAGTTTGAAGCTCGTTCAGCATAGATTCTAATTCTTCTTTATTCCTGCTTATTATAACGATGTCATCTGCAAATCGTAGGTGATTAAGTTTTTCACCATTTACCGTTATGCCTTTCGAGTTCCAGTTCAGTTTTCTGAATACACCCTCTAAGGCCGCAATAAATAATTTCGGTGAGATAGTATCACCTTGTCGCACTCCTCTCTTTAGAGGTATTTCCGCAGTTTTATTCCATAGCTTGAATTTCATTGAAGCAGATTCGTACAGTGTTCTGATAATGTTCACATATTGCTCTTCAACTCCGCAGCTACATATTGACTCTAACACTGACCATACCTCAACCGAGTCGAATGCCTTTTCATAGTCTACAAACGCCATATAGAGTGGGATGTTGTATTCTTCACAAGTTTGTATTAATGTTCTGATCGTTAATAAATGATCCATTGTGCTATAACCAGACTACCAGAAATGCTGAAATATGGTGGTTCTGCAATAGTAGATGCACTGCGATCATTATTCAACCAGTGCCTTGTTAATAAAATAGTACCCACAATATGGAAGGAAGCAGAGGTTATCCTGATACATAAGAAAGGGAACACGCAATTGCTACATAACTATAGACCTATTAGTATGCTGTCCCAAATATATAAAATATATACCCGTGTAATAACAAACCGTATAACACAAATAATATATATATATATATATATATATATATATATATATATATATATATATATATATATATATATATATAAAATATGTGTATATATATATACAGATATTTTGACGTTTTTGCAAATGCTTGTATGCCTGTTTTATTCTGTTATCTTTTTGTTTTTGTTTTAGTACCTACGTTTTGTACATTTCCTTCGGTTTGTTTTCGTTTTTATAAATGGAAAGAAAAATAATCAGAAGATGCGTGTTTTTCTGTTGCCGTCGGTTTTCTTGTAATTTAATAACAGTTTCCATTCTTTTATGTTGGTAAAGAAGAAATTCGACGACTTTGGTCTAAGGAGTACCAACACTGTAAGAGCAATATTTTTATCGATAACGCAAACAACCGCTTGGCCTAATGTTAGGCAGTTTCTAGTGCGTCTCGAAGCTTTTTTCTCTGTCACCGACCCGTAAAATGACGTATCTATTTTATTCCCGGTAGTCCTCTTCTAAGGCTGATGTATCTGGGGTTACGTGAAAATTCTTCGAGAACAGAGCGAGAGGGATTAATTGTTTCCACTTCCAATTTTATCTTTTAGAAGGTGAAAAGCTTTTGTGAAAGTGAAGGCGATGACGATAGAACAAAAATAAGACGTAAATTTCGCACTACGAACTAAACCAAGGCTTTTCGTATTTCTTTTATTATTATTACTACTATTATTTATATTATTATCATTATTAGTATCTGTATTATTTATATTGTTATATTTATGATCATTATTAATTTGGATAAAAACACGTATTTCACTTAGTGGATGGCTGACGAAGGAGATTTAACCTCAAAATAAAGTACGTTAAAGAAAACAAAGCCAGAAATATATACATATATGTGTGTGTATTGTGTATTTAAGCCGTTCACATACTGAAGAGGATAATGACCAAATTATAGGATATTTATTGTTCCTTATTTTTATTTTTCAGCTACACCTAATATATATATACATTATATATAGGATGACCCACAGAAGACGAAGGTTTTTTGTAATAACTTAAAAACTACTCGACCAAAATTTTTGAATGAAATTTTATTTAAAAATAGGAAAACTAGAGATAGCTTACAATCATATCGTTCAGATCACCGCCATTTGGAACAGTACGTTCATTCAGTCTTTTAAAAAATTTTCGAATACTTTTTCGAGCAGAGATTGGTGAATTTTTGAATTCCTTTAGAAGTTCGAGTTATCTCGTGGACGGACGACGAAGTGATGGAAGCAACAGCGAGTTTGTGATTTCAATATGACGTGTTCCGTTGACAGTACCAGTAAAAGTGAAAAAATACGCACCACTATTCTCCACTTCAGCTCAGATGATTACTCGCTCGCTGTATGACGGATTCTGTTCAATTGAATTCGGGTTAGATTCGGACCAGTAGCGGTAATTCTATTTGTTTACGGATCCAGATAGCTGAAAATCAGCTTCGTCGCTGATAAAAAGATTGTTTAAATCGATTTTTTTCGTCTTCGATTTTTTCAGCAAAAAGTTTTCGTTGTGCATAGTCGGTACATTTTAATTCCCGAGTTATTACCGGTTTATAAGGATGAAATTTCAAGTCTTCCAGCAGTATACGTCGAACAGATCTTCTCGATAGGTTTAAAGAAGCAGCATGACGACGAGCAGAGCCGTTCGGGACTCCAAATGATCCCTGTCCGAACTCGATCGATATTTGTGGGGGTACGAACCGTTTTTTTTTTTTTTACTCAGGATGTTTTTTATTTGTTCAAAAAGCTGTCTCTCGAAAGTTTTAAACACACCTCAAAATTTAATTGCGAGATGGTGCAGGTTTACACCGCGTAACTTTGAATACTTTTTGAAACTCTTTTTGTACTGTCGTGATCAGTTCACGCCGAAAATAACGTTCCACACGAAATGCGCGCTCCTTCTCATTATAGGATGCGATAATAACTGAAACTGAACAAAAACGAATCTTTCGTGTATACAATAAACTTGGAGCATACGATTTGCGTTGTAGCAGTGTTACTAACTGCGCTATTCAAAAAACAAAACCGTCCGTTTTCTCTGGGCCATGTATTATGTATATATATATATGCATGTATGTATGGTGTATATGCATATCATTATTATTCACTCTTGGTGATAAGTGGACTTTGTTCATTCAATGCAGGTTAACGCAGGAAAACCAAAAACCATTAAGGAGACGCCCAGATTTGAAACCGTATCGGTAGAAAGAGTATTACAACGAATTAGAACTTTTAGATATATAAGACAGTGTTCTGTCGCTATAAAATTGCTATAAGAGCGACCATGTCAAAAAATGCTAAACATTTCGATAATATGCCAGAAAAGCACTAACAATTATTGTCTTAGTCGGTAGAATTATATGAGGCTGAGATATGAGACATTAGAGGTGAGGACAAGAAGAAATTCGAAGCGTTGAAAGCTTAGTGTTAGAGTAGATTATTAGAAGAGACATGAAAAATTATAAATAAAACCATTTATAATTGATGAAAATAGAATAGTCTTACTCTCCATACGCAGGAGACGTTTAAATGGATCGGATACGTCCTAATTGGTATTCTGGCGGATGCTTTGGAAGGGAAGGATATATATATATATATATATATATATATATATATATATATATATATATATATATATATATATATATATAAATTAGATAATACTTTATACAAAACGATTTATTACACCCCAATTTAAACTTAGTTATTTCGATATATATATATATATATATATATATATATATATATATATATATATATATATATATATATATACACATATATATATACATATATATGTGTATGTCTATTTTTTTTTCCTTTATTTTTTAATTGAGTTTAGGTTATAAAACCATTACTACTCATTGTACATATAAATTTATATAAACTAAACGCTAACGGTAACAAATGATTTATAAAATAGAAAGATAAATAACTAAACTAAGCCATATAAGGAAAATACACTATACGAGGATGTAAAGGTTACAAAATAATATTGGATTTATATATATAAGAGACCAGTGCTATCAACACAAGAGGATTATTTAAGGATAGGAGGTATGCAATAGAGTACGGAGGGAAGATACCTCATAATGATTAAAACGAGTTTGGCGTTTTTTATGTCTTAGCTTAGAACAAAACGATGAATAAAAAAATCTATTAAGTATTAATGGGATAAATTATGAAGTCCTGATTATTCATCTTAGAGTTAATTAAATTATTTAAATTTTTAGTTTTAATTAATAGTAAAATCTTTCCAAATTTCTAGATGACTAAGGTGTTGCATATCTATGTAAAACTATATTTTCGTCGATCTTTTATGTCTTTTCGATAGTCAGTATGGGCATATACGTTTTTATACGTACACTTTTTTTTTTTTTTTGGATTCCACATATATCTCACGCGCAACTCTTCTTCGTTTATATGTTGAGGGGAAATTTAACTATAGTAAGATTTAGCACCACCTTTCAAATGGAGCAGATAAATTCAGTTTAACGCGAATGAATTCGATTTTAAATAAATTATAACTTTAAATTCCACCAGCGCCATCTCCTAAAAACGTTCATTTCATAATTAAAACTTCATAAATAGGAAAAGAGTGAAAATACAATAATTATAACGCGATTCTACGTAAGATAGTTTTTAATATATACTGTTCGTTGATGAATTTAAAACTAGGAATTTTGTATAAAAAATAATAAATACTTTTTTATTTGTTTTTTATTTTTTGACGGCTCCCACAGCGGTTTACCCATTATTCGAGTACGTAGATATTACGATTATTTTGAATTTTTAAATTCTACTCTAGCGTTTATTATTAGCAAATTTAATAAGAATAAAATAAAATTTAGAATTCGTGAATTATCGTATTAATTAAAACGAGCGGAAAAGTAAAAAAATTCGGAAAATGAAAATTTAACTATTTCGAATTTCAATTTAGAAATTGAAATCATAAACGCGTTAGAGAGAGAAAATTTGAAAAATAAAAATTCACCCAAGTTAAATTATTTATTATCACGTATAAAATCGGAATTAGTTAAGTCTTTAAATTCTTACCAGGTATTTCGGATAAGTTCGATTGTAGTACAGATAATTTTCTGAGAAACTTTTTATATACGTATATAAATTTATATAAGAAAAGTTCTTAAGTTAGACTACATAAAGCATATGTAGGATCAAAAAAATGAACAGAACACGATTTAAATATTAAAAATCTTTAACAGAGAATCTAAATATGTTTATTGTAGACGAGAATATAATACCGAGGTGCACGTTAATTATTATGTGAGCAACAAAATTAAAACTTACTAAGAACAAATGCATTATAATACATTTTTGCTGATTATTCTACGATAAAAGAATTATTTCGATATATTTATGGAAACACTATATACTTTCCGAAAACAACCAAACAGTAAAATACGAAATAGAATCAAGAAAGAACAGGAAAGTACCAATATACGTTATACAGGCCTATACAACCGTGTCCTAAAAGACAACGACAATGTAATAGCACGCTTGTAGATATGCACATTGAAAAATGTATAGAGGTAAAGAATATGATGAAAAAATAAAGTTAAATAATCGAAAAATTAGATTAAATATCTACACGAAACACATTAATGAATAAATTCCAGCGAACAAATGAGGCAAATCACAGACTTCTAAATAAAAGAATTAATTCTAGCCAGCTTACGTAGAAAAAATAAAAAAGAATTATCTTAATTTTAACTATATGGGTATGTTACAATTAACAATAAACCTATATAAACATATGTATTTGTGCATGTTACGTGTGGAAAGTAAGAAAGGAATATTGACAGGAAAAGGAACATTTAGAGATATGAGGTGATTGCAGAAGGAGTCACGAGTGGAGCGGTAATATGAGCACTCCAGGAAGATGTGATTTGCGTCTGCGATACAGTGGATATCTGAAGGATGTGAACAGAACGGAGAAGCAACAAGATGCATTTGAAAAAGTGTAGCCGGTAGACGATTTTTTCCAAAACGTAGTCGACATAAAGTGACAATAAAACCACGGAGCAGACTCGCTTGTATTTCGATATTATAGAACCATGGTAGACAAGGAAGATCAGGTTGAAGCAGTTTATATTTTGTAACATTATAAGGATTATTCCAAGTAGCTTTCCAGTATTCTTTATGAGCTGTCTTAATGATAGACAGGAGATCAATGCACGGCGTGTAAGCAATAAATAAATCAAGGTACGTTGTACATTTAGCATAATGATCAGCAAGTAAATTCCCTTTAATACCAGCATGATCAGGAATCCATGCGAACTTAACAGAGACACCGGCATCCCGTAAAAGGGTAATGTGATTACGAATTTTAAGTATTATGGGAGAGGAATGAGGATTATAAAGTGAGAACTTTAAGGCCAAGAGACAACTTTTAGAATCAGAAAAAATTATTACTTTTGAGTTACCCGATTCAACAAAATGAAACGCAGAGCTTGAAAAATAGCCTCAGACTCTGCTGTAAAAATGGAAGAAACTCGCAAAAGGGAAAATTTTTTAACTATGTCTAAGGAAGGAATTATAAAAGCTGCTCCTACATGATTCTTTGATTTAGAACCGTCTGTATATATAGTGAGAAATTCTGACCAGTTATCACAAATATGAGATGTAAAGAGAACATTGGCGATAGAAGGGGGTGTAGAAGCTTTGAACGTTTTAAAAGAATTTAAATCTATATCTAACACAAGATCATTATTAAGAAAGGGAAATGAAAAATAAACGGAAGGTAAAGAAGGAAGTATTAATTCACTGTACATAGAAAGGTGATGTGCAGAAAGACATAAAATAGGGCGACGATTAAAAGAAAATCTCCAGTTCTGAAAAATTTCGAAGAATGAGAGAAATATCGAGTATGAAGTAACTGAGAAAGAGTTAATCAAAAATTTATCAGCCAAATAAGACCGCCGCATAGATAAAGGAGGGACTTTTGCCTCTACCTTCTAGACTGGCTATGGAAGTAGAGACAAGAGCTCCAAGAGCCAAACGTAAACATGTATTTTGAAGTTTGTCTAAAGTTGAAATATACCTGGATGGTGCATTGGCAAAGAGAAAGCTACCATAATCTATGACACTACGAATAAACGATTTATACAAAAGAAGTAAAATTAGAGGATCACCCCCAAAAGTTGTATGCGAAAGTGTTTTTAAGAGATTTATTCGTTTGGAAGCTTTGGAATAAATGGCCTCAATGTGATTACGCCAATTGAGTCTATAATCTAGGACAAATCCTAAATACTTGCAAGATGTGGTAAATGGAACACAATAATTGTCAACCATTAAACCAGGTATTGAATGGTTAACACGTCTGTAAGAAAATATGATAGAGTCACATTTATGAGATGAAAGAGTGAAACCCATGTTGTTTAATAACTTACAGATCAATTCTAAAGAACTATTTAGTAATTGAATACCTTCTGAAAGATCAGAGTTGGTTTTATAAAGTACAATGTCATCAGCGTAGGATAAGATATTAATGCTATTACGAGGGCAGGCTTGAAATAATTTAAACATATAGATATTGAATAAAACCGGGCTTAAAACAGATCCCTGAGGTAGTCCCAAATGTACAACCCTAATGTAAGGTTTAGCGATAGACGAATGTTTAAAAATAAGAATCCGATTTTTAAATAATTTACATACGCCATAGATGAAAGAAGGAGGAATTCCTAGTGAGGCAAGTGTATCACAAAGCATAGGAATTGAAATGGAATTAAAAGCATTACTTATATCTAGAAAGCACGCAATTAGATATTTACTTGCTATCAAGGACTTGTAAATGTCAGCTACCAGATGAGAAACGCAATTTAGTGAGCTAATATTATTACGGAAGCCATACATTCCAGAAGGGAACATATCATTATTTTCCAACCACCAAACAATTCTATTCTTCAATATTCTTTCATATGTTTTTCGAATACAGGAAGCAAGAGATATAGGTCGATATGATATATTAATCACAGGAGAGTTAGATTTTTTAACAGGAACCACTAGAAAGTGTAACCAGCTTTCAGGATAGGAGCCAGTATTGAGGAAATGGTTAAAACAATTTAAGAGGATGGTTCTTAACTGGCGATAGAAGCTATAATTTAAAATTATGAACAATTACGACTGACTGTAATATTTTTCATAATTTTTCGAAGAAGCATAGTGTTGGTAATGTTCACTAAAATTGGTCCGATAGATGGGAAGTTACCAAGAATGCGTTAAGAAATATGTGGCAGCTGTTACGAATGTCAAATGGAAACACGAGGAAAATATTCAAATCGAACAACGAAATACGGAATCACCATTATTGTTATTTTGAATTACTCATAAATATTTGAGAAGCTAATAATCGAATAAGATCTCCATTTAATTTCTATTGATTATCATTAATATAAATATTTAAAAAAATCAGCGTTACACATTGCATTTCTAGTAATCGATTATTTATAAAATATAATAAACCAATACACCGGAATAAAAAATTCTTGGGTAAAAATTATAAATAAATAATTAACAAAATAAATATATGTATATTACATAGATATATATATTATTTATATATATATATATATATATATATATATATATAATGTACGGCGTTCTAGGAAATAGTTTTTTTTTTTTATTAATACTTTATTATGCAAATTAATAATGTACAACTTGTTGCATTTACAGAGGAGCAATACACTGCACCACCGCATAGGCTTAATCAGTGTATTGCTCCCCCTTTACAATACTCTATAGTTAATATAGTAACCACTTTTACACTAGCATTTGCGCGGGGCTGTGCGTCAGTTTCACTCACAGTCATAGTATACTTGTATTCCCTTATAACTTCTTATACTAGTTAATAATTAAAATTATAACTTAGGTATACTAGATGCATAAATGTACGAATTATCCATAATGACACATACATACTAAACATTATATGCATAAATTCCACACAAACACCCCCGTACATACATGTACGCGTGCAGAAATACACTCGTTATACATATTACTGTAAACGTTTTATCACGGATTCACAACGCAAAAACTTCAGTGACCATGGAATTTCTTATGCATTACATTAAATGCGAATAATTTGAATTGTATTTGTCTTGTAGGTTAAAATTATTTTTATTGTAAAATCTTAAAAAACGTTCGCTCAGCAGACCAAGTCTGTGATTTATAGATGTATTCTCAAGAGACTTTAAAAGATTGGATATTAAGCCAACAAAGAACAATTGGGAAAATAACGCTCAAATCCTAGAGTGTGGGCTAATATGGTTCGAAAATTAACAAATATTATTACAATGCGGGAAAAAATTGAAACCCCACTGTTATAAATATGTCAACTTTATACTTTCATAACAATACACCCCGTCTGGTTATTTTCACACATGCGACACAAACATTACCATGGATAACAGAGAAGGCCTCATACTCGGACTCGAATTAGAATAGAGGAAGGAAGATATATATATATATATATATATATATATATATATATATATATATATATATATATATGTGTATATAAAATTGAAATAAACGGTTGAAATTGTAAACTTTTCAAAAAAAAAAACTACATTCAACCCTTAGATATATAAAATTCTGCGCTACTGTATTACGTATATGTATCATAGAGTGCATCGTATTCTATATAGATTGAAACAAAATATTTTCTATTCATACGATAAACAGGATGTACTGAAAAAAGAATATTTTTAAATTTTATAAATTGTTTACGTTGTTATAATTTATTTCGAGCCCGTTTGCTTTGGTCGGAATAAATTCGGCCGCTTCAGCAAGACAGGGGGGAAATGAACCCGATAACATTTATACGAAATAAATCAGCTGATAATTATTAATTACCTGGCGGCGGTACAAAGGCGAATAATAATTTCCAAACGAACGTCAAGGAATGGGTGAAATAATTACAACACGTCCTTCTTCGTTTTCTTTTCGGTTCCTGGCCTTGTTCTTCGTCGTCTTAAAAAAGAAAAAATACATAAATAAATAATTAATTAATTATTTACGACTGGTATAAAATTCTTTAATTATATAAAGGTTTTTTTTATGTGTATTATTTTAACTTATTAATTATATATCTATATATATATATACTTTTGCACTAAAATTCAATTTATTCTCCATTATTTGTGATTGTTCCTATTCTTTCTTTTCAATTTGCTTCGTTAATACATATGAAATATTAATCGTAAGAGAAATATTAATAGCTCAAAGAGCTATGTAAAGGAAAATGTATTATGGGATAAGTCAAAAACAGAAGATGCTCTCCGCAAAATACTGGAAATGAAGTGGAGTTGGGTTTGACATGTAGTTCGAATGGACACAAGCAGATGGGCCAAGAAATGTACTAAATAGTTACCAATCAATAGGAAAAAATTGAGGCGAAGATCAAAAATGAGATGGAGGGACGGTCTGAATGCGTAAAACACTTAATCGGATGGACTGGAAACAGCTAAGAGAAAAATATGTAAACGTACAATAAATTGGAAATATATATATATATATATATATATATATATATATATATAAATATACATATGGTATATGGGAAGTGAAGATTCCGAAAATTGGAATTCAAATAGTGAAATGTTAGACTAACAGATCAGATGATAAAAACGGAAATAGTTGAGGAAAAACAATATAAAAAGTATAGTCAATTGAATATCTTTTAATGGTCGTGTAAGTGCAAAATTGTGTATGACCTAAAAGAATAACGGAAAGACAAAGGGATAATATATATATATATATATATATATACACACATATGTGTGTGTGTGTGCATTTATCTATCGCAATATCTTCCTATCTAGCTCACATATTTCTTTACACACACATATGCACACATCGTCGTTATCATTATCATCATCGTTATTCTCAACATTTGTCTGTAGTTAATTTTCACTTGGGTTTGGTATTGTGTCATTCTTGTCATTTCTTCATAGAATTATGCTTTCACATTCCTCTACATCACAGAGTCTGTATCATACTGATATTTCTCGGGTATGTATACTTTTTCTTTCAAACGCTTTAGTAACCCTATCGTAGTTACGTGACTTATCGTCCTTTTTTTACGCGAATTCCTTGCGCTGCTTTTTCTCACTTACATTTTACTTATCCCTTTTATTTTTATTATTTTTAACAAAGTCGTGGTAACATTAGATTTCTAACGCCACTGGATTTTTTATCATTGTTTTTACATTTTTCACTGATATAACTTAATATCACGTGATTAATTTTTTTGTTTTATAATAAAATGTTACATCAGTTTAGTCGATTCTACTTATTACGTGTTTTTCACTGCAACCATCTTGGACAACTATGCTTATTAATTATATATAAAGTCATACCCCGGAATCCCCTTCTTAAAGAAATAGACAGTGTTTATTGGATGATTTTCATAGAAGCATTTAACGCGGTCATTTAATCATGGATTTATCATCTACGCCAAGACTTAAATTAACCCTTTCAGTCACACATCAATTTTTAATACAGAAAATTATTAATTTTAAATTATGTTAAAAGTACTATTAAAAATATGATTAGCAAAATGTTACGTAGTTTTTGTATAACTATAAGGCGTTGAAAGTTGGATATTAGCGAAGACTTAGAGAAGATGTTAGAGGTTTTTCGAAACGTGGCTATATCGTAGAATAATTAAAATAAAATGGACGGACACAATACAAAAGTGCGATGTATTAAATCGATCCAATAAATGTAAAGAAATAGTGAAAGAAGTTAAGCGTGGAAGATTAAAATATTTCGGATATATAATGCGTCACCCGGAACAATATAGTGCACTTCACCTTCTTTTATCCAGGGCAAAATCGCGGGTAACAGTCAAGAAGAAAAAGAATAACGTGGATACAGAATTGGACGCAGTGGTAGAATTTAATTACAGCTGAACTGTTCCGAAACGCATTAGACAGAAAAATAATTGGTAAAATGTTAGCCGACATTCGGTAACGGACATGGCACCATGATGATTATAGTGATTATATATATATATACATACATATATATATATATATATATATATATATATATATATATATATATATATATATATATATGAGCTAAATGCTCCACCAATCGGTGTTATATTCGGAAATGGTATATTTCCTTTAAAAAAATTTATCACTGGTGTGATTTATATATAATTTATTCTTTTCAAAGATTCACGAACATATTAAAAACGATTACTTGTCGAAATTCCTATTAAATTTTTTAGACGAGTAAAGAAAAGAGTGTGTTATTGGAGTTTAAAAGACACGAACAGACAGAATTCTTGAGAAAATTTCTTCTACATGAAGTTTATAAAGGATGTTAAGACAGGATAAAATGAGTAAATTCTTTCGTGATTTAGTCCTTTTAGTCACGTTGTCCATTATATGACACATTAAATTTTCATCATCGTCGTATTGTTCATTGCCGAATGTCGTGACCACTGTACGTTTATTTTTTTTACGTAAAAAATGAGCTAGCATTTAAGACACTATTTATATCGCGCATATGATATTATACGGACTGGAGTGCCACTGACTTCTCCGCCGCGATAATTAAGATTTATATAACGATGGAAAACTTTCTGTCGCGTGTTGGGTTCGAACCCTCGACCGGCGAATTGTCAGTCGAGCACTCTAGCAACTACGTCACCGCGACATACGTGAAATTTTAATGGTGAATTTGTTATTTTCTGATCGACGTAAAGTGTCTCAATTATAAAAAGATTTATATAAATAGATTGAAAATTATCTACAGTTCACCTCTAAGAAGCGATATAGTATAATAAACATCCGCTGTATAAAATTTATAATTTTGCATCGAAATTTGATAATATACGACTGAAACGGTTAAAACGGTTCCTTTCCTAATTGTATATAAACGTAAACGAGACGGTTTACGAGTTTTTCTTTGTTGTTGTTCCATTTTCGAATAATCCGAGATGTGAAAAAACTTACCATCGTAGTCGGCGGATATTCTGAAAGCGTTGCAAAATTGCTCGGACCAAGAAGAGGTGATACCAGTTGCAGGAATACCTTCTTCGACCAGTTTATTTACGGTGTTCTGAAATAAAAATTCGAAATAGTTACGGCGTTATTGAATTTACGAAAAATCGAAAAATAAATTTAACATTATCGATTCTCGAAAATATGTTTCGTTTCGTGTTTTCCAAAACTTCGTTGTATTTATTATTATTTTTAGGGTTTGTTCTTTTTCGTTTTAAACAGACGTAAGAAAGCTACTATAATAAGCTAATTATATCAAGGCTCGTGCGAATAATGGATTGGATAATTTCACCTCTATCGCCGATAACGATAACGATAACTAAAGTCAAGCTCGCCGTATAACATAAAAGGAGTTAAGTACGGTCAACTTGAAAGTTGGTAGGGTACATCGCTCCCGACAATCCTCATCAACTCGATGACTGGTAGCTACATGAGACGCAAATTTGCAATACGCTTTGGTTTGCTATTGTCTTTCTCCGCTTCTTTATCGCAGGAAGCTAGAGCACTCATTTGTTGACCAATCGGATAGATGGGTAAGTCAGCTAGAGGTCGTTTTACTACAAAAAATTCACTTCCCTGGTTGCATTCGAATTCAGCTCGTACTAGCAGAACGCTTATACGCTGCGAGGTTCATTAGTTGCCGTATCAACGATACGTAAATGTAAATAAATAATGATAAGAAAAAGTTATGTATTGTAAGTTAACTATGGCGACGTGGAAAATTTTAAAT
This sequence comes from Coronaproctus castanopsis, assembly GCA_032883995.1. Taxonomy (NCBI): domain Eukaryota; kingdom Metazoa; phylum Arthropoda; class Insecta; order Hemiptera; family Monophlebidae; genus Coronaproctus; species Coronaproctus castanopsis. The sequence goes on along the minus strand of CM065053.1, from coordinate 103,724,028 downwards.
AATTAAATTTGGCCGTTAAATACGAATTTTAAAAAATTAACTATCGGTAATAATCTTTAATTAAGACTGTCAGGTGTTTCATTACAGTTCAATGACTATTGAAGTAAAAAAAAAATTATTCATAATTTTCCCTAATTTTTTCGTACAAATTTAAGTCTAAGTCTATAAATACGAAATTATACGAACATTATAAATTGTAATGTTTATATATATATTAACATTAACAGAAGTTACAATGCATTTTATTAACTATAAAAATATTTCACTGAAACAAATAATTTTTCATAATTTTTAACGGTATGTAAGTTAATGTCTTAAGAATAAAAAATTTGCAAACTTCAAAGCGTATTTCGAACAATAATCTGATTTTCGCCGTTATTGTTCATCTCAACGTTAATTTTATTACATGATTAGGAAAAGATATGTACATGTTTTATATATATATGTATATATAAATTAAAAAAATTAGTTAACCCTGATAAATGAATAAAAGATAGAAGTAAATATTAAGAAGAACTAAACTTACAAATACAGAAATCCGAAGAAATTAAAACACTGGAAATAAATAAACAATCTGAACTGATTACTAAAATTATGAAAAAAGCTGCGGTTAAAGTTTCACTATATACAAAAAAGGTAAATAATAAAATAAGTAATGCGGCAAAAGATTCAATGGCACGAAGGAGGAAACTGAAAGTGAATAAATATAAAAATCAAATTGAGTGGGCAGAATTGTATAAATTAATTAGAAAACAATTGAGAAGTGATATACGTCGAAACGATACAAAGAAAGTTTGCGAAATAATTGAGCATAACAGAGGGCCTAAAGTATTCAAGAAATTATTGTCGATGGGAAGTAAGCTGCTGACAATTTGAAAAATTGTGACGGAGATATCCTTACAGACAAAACTGAACTATCCAAAGAGGTAGAAAGATTCTATGCAGATCTCTATGACACAAAAGTTAAACCTACAGTAAAAGATAAATTAACAATAAATGAGGATAAGGGAAACCTACCGAATATATCGACAAGTGAAATGAAGAAAATGAAAAATAACAACGCCAGCGGGCAGGATGGTATAATCCCAGAAATGATTAAAGAAGGAAATGAGGAGATTTTATATTTGCTAAAAAACCTGTTTAACAAATGTTTAAAAGAGAACTCTATCCCACGATTACGGAATGAAGCAGATGTTATCCTAATACACAAATGGGTGATACATCTAGCCTAGAAAATTACAGGCCAATCAGCTTATTATCACATATTTACAAGCTCTATATAAGTATTATTGAAATAGATTACTACCAACCGTGCGAGAAAGCGGGCTGTAGATCCGGTTTCAGCACGCATGATCACATTCACTATTAGGATTTTAATCTCTAAGTGCAAGGAATACAACATGGAATTGCACATGGCGTTCATCGATTATCATAAAGCGTTTGATACTGTGGAAACATGGACAGTGTTGAAAGCGCTTGAAGAAAATGGTATAGATGATGAATACATCAACATAATAAAAAATATTTACAATTCGCCAATGATACAAGCACAGCTGGTGGGAAAAAACCAAAATACCATTAAAGAGAGGCATCAGGCAAGGAGACACAATATCTCCGAAGTTATTTATAACAGCCTCAGAACGTATGTTTAAAAACTTGTCTTGGGAGTCTAAAGGTATGAATATTGATGGGAAGAAAATTAGTCACTTGCGTTTTGCTGACGACATTATGTTGATTATTAATAATGTTGATACTTTACAGGAAATGATAACTGACCTTCATAACTGTTCCAAAACAATAGGATTAACCATAAATATTAATAAAACGAAAGTCATGACAAATAAACCTCAAAAGTTACAAATAAAACTGGATGACCAGATACTGGAACAAATCAGTGAATATATATACCTAGGTCAAATTATTAGCACAGAGAAGGAAGCAATGGATAAGGAAATTAAAATACGAACACATCTCTCGTGGGTAGCTTTTGGAAAATTGAGTACCGTCCTCAAAAATAAATATATACCTAACAGCTTAAAAAAGAAAGTATACGAACAGCGCATCCTTCCAGTGCTTACATATGGAGCAGAAACATGGAGCCTAACGAAGTATGTCGTTAAGAAACTTACAGTGGCACAGAGAGCCCACGAAAGATTAATATTGGGCTCAAGATATCAGACTAGAAAACCAACACGTGGATGACACAGCACACTAACTTAAAATGGAATTGGGCAGGTCATGTAGCGAGAAGAAACGATGACAAGTGAACGAAGCGAATATCAGAATGGTTTCACAGAAAAGTACGCAAAAGTCGTGGTCGGGCGGATACAAGGCGGCAGGACGATATACAGAATTCAGCCGGTGTGAAATGTATAAGTGAGGCCCGTGATCGCTACAGATGGAAAGAAAAGCGGGCACGCTAACATTCAGCAATGGATTGATATAAGCGCGTCGTGATTGTGATATATATATATAGTACCTGGCTGACCGAATTTTATTGGCTTTTCGTTGTAAAATCGTGTATTTTTCAAAAAATATATTTAGATACGAATCACCATATCATTAAAAATCCTTACATACATAACTGTAATCGTATAGAATTTCGTTTCATAAATTATTTCTGGGGGTTATAACACCATATCATTAAAAATCGTTACATACATAACTGTAATCGTATAGAATTTCGTTTCATAAATTATTTCTGGGGTTATAACCAAAAATTCAATTTTTTTTTCAAAGGTATTTAAGGTTTTTTTTTTTAAATGAATTTGGGAATTTTTTAATCGTTTTTGTTTTTCTTAAATTAATTCCTTTGTAGATTAAAAAATATTTCTGGATGGTCTGATTCTTTAAATCGGAACGGTGCCCAAAATATAAAATTTTAATTTATATTTACCGAGCCGTATGCGGTAAAAAGTAAATTTCTAAGCTTACAACGTTCGAACGGTTAATGCGATGGAGGTGAAATTTTGAACGTACATTTTGATTAGTATCGCGAAAAAGACGATGAAAAAATATTAATTTTCAAAATTTAATGGAGGTTTTCGGCGTCGATCGGGTCCGATTTACAAGATTCGTAATTTTCGTATGGTCACTTTGAATTACGTCATAAATTACAGTACAAAATTTCATCGAATTGTTAAGGCCGTTTTCGAAATAGCCGAGTATATATATATATATATATATATATAAAATTCAAAAATTCAATGTGACATTTTAAATTAAAGTAAGCTTCATTCCGTAAATGGTTCCTGTAAAATAATAATCTAACTTCAACTATACTGGCAGGTATTTTCGCTTATTAATAGAGTTGACAGATTTAAATTCAAAACGTCGTACTTTATTTACAGCTTCCATTTGAGTTTTTATTTATTTTTTTTTATTAAATTTTCATTTGATTCTACAGATTCCCGTCAATCTTAATTTAGTAATTTCAAAAGAAAATTTTCTTCACGCATAAATAGTTTCTATAATAATTTTTGTTAACACTGACAATTTTTATATTCGTTAACTTACGTTACATACGCGGGAATAAATTTTTATAGCAAAAAAAGGTATCCACATCTGCTCGGTAAATAAGTACCATTGTATTGTATTGTATCCATTAACGTGCTGTGTATTGCAACATTGGCCAGAGGCACAAGTAAATGAAGTTTAGATACTATGTAGTATGTTGAATAGTTTTAGGAATCGAAATCGGAATAATAAATTAGTACCAGTTTGCTGAGAAAGTAACGAAGCCATGAAAAAGAATGGTAAACCATTACTTATTGGATTTCTCAGAAAGCTTCGCGTGTCGTTTTCCTAGTACTTAATCAGTTTTAAATATATCCTTCAGGTTGATGGGGCTTTAGTTGCTATATATATATATATATATATATATATATATATATATATATATATATATATATATATAAACGTTAGAACAGCGACGTCCAACATAATCAGCTAAAAACGAGGTTGGACGTTTAGCAAAAATTTAGTGTGGTTAAACAATAAATAGATTGGTCAATTTATTAATATTTTCAGTAGTCTTGTACAGCGCTGAAATATGGACAATACACCGAGCAGAACGCAAGCGTATCGAATCTTTCAAATTATAGTGTGGGAGGTGAATGTTAAGTATTCCGTGGACGGCCAAGAGGATCAGCTAATCTGTACTCGTGGAAGTCGAGTGAATCTAGACAGTTATTAAAGGAAATTCTTATCAGAATCGGACGACTTTTTGGTCACTCAAACAGTTTGGAAATGATCTTTATCGAAGAGAAATTGGATAAAGAGACCGAGGCCGTCCATCTCGAAGATAGTCAGATAGATTAACCTAGTTTATAAATAGTAATTTCTACAAATATGTACACATAGCACAAAATTAGGTATCAATAGCGCGAACTACTTTATAAAAAGTGCATTCCTGTGTCACGATGTACCTACTAGTGACAATGTGATTCAGATATATGTATACATATAGATACGCAATTTATAATGTTCACGAGTCGAATTATGTTTACACCAGAATACACCGCCAATAATGAATTCCTTGCCCAGGAACCATTATCACCGTCTCTAGGGGTCACTTAATATTGACCAACCACATCGATTGTGACAAACGTTCTGTATATACAAACGTCAAAAGATACCTTTACAAACGGCTCTTTGAGGCGTTAAGTCACGAGCTTGAGCTTAGTTGCGTTCGCATTTTTGCGCAACCCCTTTATGTAAAACGATATTTACATTTATAAAATATAAATAATCGCTGCGAAGAACGTGCTATAAAATAAGCTACTATCAATTTAAAAAAGAAAAAGTTGATAGGGGATGCACTAAAACGTTTTTTTTGTCAAGTTTGAAAGCTAAACGACGCCTCCTGTGAAAGTTAATACGACATGGTTTGCCACTGATTTCCCAAAGCTTTTCATTACTTATCAACACTGTAGGGTACGGCATCTAACTCGAGTATATCTAAAATCGAAGTGTTCCAATCAAATTCAAAATCGCTATCTTTCATGATCGATGCACCATGATATATTAGAAATAATGACATATATAGAGGTCTAAAAATGAAAACTGCGAACGATGTAATAAAAAGGTGTAGCGAAACGTATGCACAGCGCTTAAGATCACATTCAAATTCCACGGCGGCAGATTTAATTTGCGACGACACACAGCAAACACGAAGATTAGGAAACAGTTTTACGAATATTATAATAATTAAAGGTTGAGTCTAAAAGGAAGGCGCCTTAAAATTAAATAAACGAATATGTGTTGTGCATAATATTTAATGCCATTTGAACAGATTACATTAACCCCTTTAGTCATGATGTCCATCATACGGCATATAAATGTTTAACGCTGAAACAATTTCCTATTTTTGTAATGGGGGGGCTCTTCGATTGATGTAGAACTTTCAATTCTAAAAATAATTATATAACATGTTACAAGTTATTTAGTCATTCGAAAAGTAGTATAACACAGAAAATATTACTTAATATTTTCATATTCTCCAGTCAATTTCTTTAACCACTTCATCAAAAGTCACTTTTACGTCAAAACATCCATATATGTGAATACATCCATATATATATATATTTGCGACGTGTAATATAAGTAAGCCGTTAATCTAACTAATTAATCCAATTTTAACCAAAATAATATTTCAGGTATAAAAAATTGATGGTATTATAGCTAACGTTTCCGTTGTTAGGAATTTCTTATTATTTGTTCATTGGAAGTTCATTATGTCGCAAGATAGTAAATTTTATATTGAAAATAATTATTATATGTCAACATTTTATTGTTCTCTAAGAATTAAACTTAATAAAGTTGAAAGCTTAATATTTGATTTATGCTTTAATATAATCTAAATGCTTCGACTTTTCTAAAGTATTACACACACACACACAACATATATATATTATATATATATTATATGTGTGTGTGTGACTTATGCTTGCTAGTACACGTTGGTTGTGTATATGAGTATTCGGTTTCAAAGATAATAAAGGTTACGTAAGAAAAGGATGTGAAAGCCATAATTTATGATTTGGTTGTTAATTTAAATACCACGGTACTAGATCAACTCTGTTTCTCGGTAGGAGGTTATTACAGAATAGTTTATACTTTTGCCTACGAACAAGTAGTTTGGTTCACTGTTTCTTCACGTTTGTCCGTTCGCCTGTTCACCAAATATTTCTGCCAGAAAAGAGCTGAAGCTGTTCCTGTCCTATATTTGTGCCTTCCGGGTAGACTTATCAAAGATGCGCGTTGCCACGTGGTAGTGTGTTTATTTGTGTATGTGTATCAATCGTTCATAGTAATGGTACACGCACTAAGCTCCGATTAAATCAGGAATATATTACCGTGAATACAAAAGGAAGCGACTGTACGAAAAGAGAAGTAAAAACTAATATGAACACGGGAAAATTTCTGTTTATCGGAAGAGAAAAACATTGCAGTTTCTTGTACTTTAGCTGCTTGGCACGTTCGGAGCGAAACGCTGTAAGCTAAAACGACAAAAAACGACATTTCTCAGGTGACGTATATCTTTCCTAGATTTTATTTTCATAATTTTATTTCATTTTATTTTTACGAGAGCCAGTTGCTTAGCAACTAGAAAGACTTTACTATCATTGGGACCATTCTAAAATATGGAAGTACCATCGATGACGACGATATTTTTCCCAGAAAAGGAAATACCAAGGTTAAGTATACACACATATATATATATATGTGTGTGTGTGTGCGTGTTATTGAAATTTTAAACGAAAATGTTAATTAAAAATTTCGACGTTATGTCGAGTAAACTATTAGAATTTGTAAAATTATTTCATAAATTTATCTATTTTAAATTGAATAAAATGTAATTGAATTTTAAAAAAATCAAACTGATTTGTTGCTGTAACCAGTGAAACTAGTAAACTGTTTTTATTAAATAAATATATTGTGATACGGTGAAGTTATTTTGTTTGATTTCGTTAAATTAAACATGTGTCACCGAAGAAGCACTACAGAAATATTTTTGGTATTAAAAGAAGTATTTATATTTCGGTCTTACTTAAAGTAAATAACGTATTCGGAAACTCGTAAAATGAACACCTGTAATAATATACTACCGTACATACACATAGCACCTATATTAAAAATGGGGGTTCTATGTAAATTATTATATATTTAAGATTAACACGTTAGTTGAATTGAAATGTAAACGATATCTGCCCGACTGAAACCCGAAAAGGCAAAAGTGGATATGTTGTAAATAAATGGATAAAAAAAATATTACGTCATAAACATTTCTTACGTAGTTTTTTTTTTTTTTTTTTTTAGGTTACATATAAAAGCATAGGCAGATATGTGTGCCAAAAATGAAGATAATAAGTTCGTCAGACAACCAGAAGGAAATATGGCGTCTGAAGGATGTACGCAAACAAAACAATACGTAAGCAAGTCGAAACAAATAGAGATTAGCGGGTGTGTAATCTGAAGCAGCGGCAAAAGCATTACCAAGACGCAAATTGACAATGAAACCTGTGAGATCGTAACACACGACGAAAAGGAATTACACAAAAAAAGGTTACAGGAATTTATGAACGAAATTTACAAAACTGAAGAATGAAATATACAAAAATCAGTTCTCGTACCAATTCCGAAGAAAATTATGCTAAAACAATACAAATGATTATAAAACGATTAGTCCGATGCGGCACGCATCAAAATCATTCTCTGCTTTATCAAGCGTATGCTCGGAAAGAGGACTACAAGATGATACGCAGAGCGGCTCTTAATCCAAACGCATTATAAACACCCTACAAAGATAAAAACAAATGGAAGATAAAACAGAGAAATTATTAGAAACAATTAAGGCGACTAAAGAAGAAATGGAGGAAATGGATGATCGTTACTATGTTACACTAGAACAGTTTGAGAACATCATGTTTGCTGCCACTCACCGAAACAATTGATGTCCAGGCAATCAAACAGATGGATGTAAATACTAAAAAAAAAATAGTTATCAATTCGGTAGCCATCCTGAAGAACGTCACAGTAGGATAGAGAGATGAAAATACATATATATTTTTTATAGCGCTGTGTGTAACTGCGAGGCTATTACAACACTGATGAATTAGCTGTTGCATGTAGTAAATGAGGTAAGAGGAGGAAAAGAATTGTATAATTGAGAAAGGGGAATAGTTGAAAGACTAAACTAGATTATGTGGAGACGGATATAGGGATGGAGTGTAGTAAAATATGACGACTAAGAGAGTGGTTTGAGAGTAAACAAAAGGGGAAAAATGTTAGGGGGGCATTGGAATAAATGGTCATGAGAGATTATATATATATATATATATAGAAAACATAAAAATTTAACTTTTCCAACAAGATGCGCTAAACGTTCAATTTTTAATAATTGATTGATGTGTTTCCGGGAAAAAAATTTATGGCACAGTTAAAATATTAAAATATTTTATGTTTGGCGCATTTTAATTTTAATATGTCGTTGAAAAAATAATATTAATTTTTATTAGCACGAATATAATTTTTTTATATTTAAATATTTTTTGAATAACCTTTCGAAATCATTCGAACGTGTTAATTTTCAAAAATAAGAGATTATAAACGGGCTAAGTAAAGTTATACGAGAAAATGTGTAACACGAACGTAAATGAAAACTTGCATTCTTGATGCGACAAATGTATCCATTTCTAGGTAGAACCTCTAAGCTGAGCCTGACAAACGAAGTAATATTATACAATACTGTCATTGCTCCTTTTTCGAGGTATGTGCTCGTATTATATGGATCTACTGCTAATTCACATCTCAACAAGGTACAAGCATTTCAGTTCAATATGTTAATGACAATCGTAAAGGCGCCCTATTTTGTTCCCAACAGAATCATTCATAACCACCTGGATATACCTATGGTTATTACACAGTATAAGAAAATGCATTAAAAATTTGGCCACAGTTCGAATCCGCCGATAACGCGGATGTTCACTCTCACTTAAATAAGCCTCCAAGGCGGCTGAAAAAAAAACAAAACAGTGTCGAGATGCCGTTTGAGCTGATTAAGATTAAATAGTGTCTGCTGGTTTAGGCTGACACAATAACAGCAAAGCAACCGGCTTAATTGGGATAAGTTGTTTGAGAAAGAAAAAAATTGAATTTAGGCATTGCGTTGATGTCTAAAAAAAAAACTCACGGGATGTACAAAAAACGGAAATCGAATAAACTACCGAAGCATAAATCAAATTTATAGAGTTCCTGTATGTAGAAAATATTTCGAGACGATCGAAGTGTGAAAGAGATAAAGCAGAACAATAGTTCTCGCGAAAAACCCACTCACGAAAAAAAAAACAGTTTCTTATGTCGATGAATAATATTAGTAAAGATTTTGTAAAAAAACTTTATCTAGAGCGTGGTGTTAAACGAAGCGTGGTCGATTTTGAAAAGAGAAAAATGTGAATACGTCGTTAGCGTCCAACGTATAAAAATACCTCGAACGAGTAAAATAACTGATGGATGAAATGAACGATGCGAAATCGAAAACAAAAATTAAGTAGTTCGAAATTCGATCAGATATTCGGAATGTACGACAAATTCAATTGAAGGGCAAGATCAATAATTAGTTATACTTACGGAATGCTCCCGAAGACGGATCTAATATTAATATCGGCTAAGGTCGAGGACCGAAAGGAGGAAGAAAAAGAAAAAACGTAAATTTTGATTTTTTTTATTCCATCCTACAGAAATGAAGATTTAATATATGTTTTCCATGATTAAAGTATACTCGAAGAAGTAATTTAATTTAGCCAGTTCTTTGATAAACCACTTTGGAATTTGTCACTTGTGACGTTTCGCTCGCAAGTTGAATTTTCAAACTAAACTAAACTAACCGTTACCGCCGCTGTTGAAATAAAATAGTTTTAAACAACCGAGAAAAAACAGCTACGGAAGAAGAAATCGAAAATAACTGAAGGTGTAACGATACAAATAATCAAAGATTACTGGCATCAAATAAAATGTATACATATGAGCGACAACGCGAGTTCCAGTTGAGAAATAATGAAGGTTAATTTTCGACAATAGAACAAAAATTGTAAAAATAACGTAATATCGCAGATGTTAAGCCAAGAAAAAATTATAAACATTAATCAAAATGAAACGTTTAAATCAACGGACGGTCAGTTTAGTTTGGTTTTCAAATGGAGATATATCTCCGAAACGTCATCATTGATAAATTTCGACGTGTAAGTTAGTCGACAGCTCATGGGCGCTAGACCGTATATCCTGCGAATATCGGTACTGACACTATGCAACTAAGCTGCGGAGTACGCGTGCCTAATATGGAAACATGTCGATATTGTTAAACGAGAGCTGCCGCATTATGACACGGTGTTTTTTTAAAACCGACATCTGTCGATAAAATTCGCATTCTTTCCGGTATTACTGTGCCTGAAATTAGACGGCAAATAGCAGCCAATATTGAAAAGAGCAAGCAGAATATTATCATGGATCCCAGATCGCACAGGTTTCTGACAAAAAAAAAAACAGCTAATGAGGCAGCCGCTATCCAAACCTATCAATTAATTCTCCTACATCCGAATCTGATGCAAACGCTCCATCAAAAACAAAATAAATAAAACCTGTGATTTGAGGAATGTTATCCCTACAACTAATCGGTTTAGAGCTATCTACTCTTATTCTTTTCATTGGAGATCTTTTTTTACACAATAGAAAATAATAGGTGGTTCTATTTCGTTTTTGCATTAATCACACTGCATTGACTCATGGCTACATTATAAATAAAACATACCCACCACTGTGAGTTCGATTAGTCCAGACACCCTTAACTTACTTTGTGAATGCTCATAATATTCCATATACCGACGTCAAAAATTTAATTGAAATTCAATAACTATGCTTAGAGATTGCAGCTTCATCCACATCCACTGGCAGCGAAGTTACAACACCATGGCAAAGACATGCGATGATTGAAAAGATGCCAGCCACAAAACATAAGCACAAGGTTCAAATGAATAGAATAAAATAAAAACATAAATCTCGAGGAGTAGTACCACTGGATAGTATCTCCACTCCGGATGGAATCTGAAATAAAATTCGCCTATGATTATAAATAAAAAAGAAAAAAAATGTATACAGGTTCTAAACTTCAACAGGACATTTTCGATGTACTTACTTGGATAACAAAGCGCAAATTTGTATTTACTACTGATATTACAAAAATGTTTAGAGGCATTCAGCTGCATCCTGAAGATTGGGACTTACAAAGAATATTGTGGATTGATGCTGACGAGAATGAGCAAGCTTTTTAATTGACAACTGTTACAACACTCGTTCAGCACCATATCTTGCTGAACGTGTTATCAAACAACTGGTCATAGATGAAGGGCATAAATCTTCCCTTACAATTGAGCCACTCATTAAAGGGGGTTATGTTAATGATATTTGTGGCGGTGCTGAAAATCTACAGCAACGCAATAATATTACAAATCAGGAGGAACAATTATGTTTTCCCGGTTATTTTCTATAGAAAAATGGAAGAGCAATTCTGACAAATTTTCAAAACTTTCATCGCCTGGCAAACAATCTTCAGAGAGTCATACATTCACTGACTTGTCAAAAATCCTGAGACTTTCATGGCTGTGTGCTTCGGATCGATTCACATTCACTGGTCGAGTTTTTGAAAGCGAATTCATTTTAAAACCAACCATTATTTCAGAGGTTGCGCAACCATTTAACTCTCTGGGACTAATATCACCGCTTGTCATAGGAGCTAAAATTCTTATGCAAGAATGTGACTTGACAAACTATTGGGCCAGACAGAACTACAAGATGGCTTAAATTCAGAAGTGAGCTTAATCCCAACTACAAATTCCACATTGGATCAATTATCATTCAGATGCCGTTCAGATGGAAATTCATTGTTCCTCTGATACATCTCAGCTTGCTATGGCAGCAGACATATATTTAAAGCTTTCATAACACACCATCGGTTATTAATCTCACTGTTCAAAAACTAAGGTAGCACCTTTGAAGCGAGTTACAATTTCACGTCTACAACTTACAGCTGCTTTACTTTTGACTAAGATGGTCAAGCATGTGCAGTAGACTTTGGATATATCTAATGTGCCAGTCTTTATGTGGACTCAATCATCTATCACATTGATGTGAATGATACAATTACATGTCCTTTTTGTTTTCGGCTTTTCTAGACGATTTATTTGCTCGTGTATTCCTTCTTAGATTTCTTTGTTTTTATTTCTTTCCAAGACGTTTTCATTATTATGCGCCACATCTAAATCTTCATTGCAATCAGTCTATATATTTCCCGTGTAAATCAGCACACTCCAAACATCTGTTTTTACAATTTTTTTTTTTTTCGAATGTCTATACACTGATATTATTATTTGTTAACACTGATTTTTTCTTTTTAAATGCACATTTAGCTCGCCATATTCGTCTTTTAATGTATATTATACGTCTATTATCCTCTGTTTTATTACACTTGCTAGTTTACGTGTTTCTGTGACTTGTTCTAATTGAATTTTTTATCTATTTTTACGTTTACCATTTTATTTAGGGCATTTTTATTGATCTTCGCATTACCTTTTGTTTTCGTTTTAATTTATATAATTCGCCCGATAAAATTGTCAGCATTTTATTCGTAATATTCTTCGATTTCGCTAATAGAGCAATATCGTCCTCCAAACGTATGTTAGCGCTAAAGAAGGCAGCTCTTCAGTCCCCCCCCAAAGAAAAACCATCCAGTAGCTAAAGACTGGAGTCATATGACATACATTTAGTGCTGCCTTGACTATGTCTATACCACTGAAGTAATGCTGAAAGCCTCCAGTGGTACAGACTGATACAGTCAAAGACATGAGCACCGTGGTGGTTTTTAGTGAGTACTAGTCTCACATAACCAAAGGGTCTGGTTATCCATGATGGATTTTCCACCACGTTAAAAAAAAAAGTATACAATAGATTTGTATTCCATTTACTTTTACTCCTTTTGATTTATTTTTCATCCTTTTTTTATAAATATATTGCGTATAAAATTTATTTTATTTCGTTTTAAAACGGATATTGTTTGACGTGATAATTTTTTTAAAAATTTTTCATTAATAAACACCCGTCTTTATATTAGTTTTTTCCTCCATTATAATAACATGTAATACTAACGAGGTGTGCTTAATAATTACAAGATTAAAAAAAATCCCTTGCAAACTTTCTAGTCGTCCTAAACTTTTGTTTAGAGTATCGTTTTACAAGTTTTCATTTTTTCCCGGTAATTAAACCAAGGAATGATGGGGTATCATCCTTAAACGTGAACACAGACAGAAAGAGAGAGAGGAAAAATATTTTTTTTTCTTTTATATGTTAATTCTTCGAACGCGCCAGTTCGGTGATACCGCGGCGTTTAACCGACCTGTTATAAATATAAAACTATATCTAGCGCTGGTGTTTTTGTAGGTGTTTATAATTTAACTGTAAGCTAAAAAACATTTTCCGACGTCGTTCGATTTTGCCGTGTACCGCTACAAAGGCTAAAAGCGCGGAATCTATTATTCCGTTTCTATAAACGTGAAGGTAGTTTAGCGAGAATGAGGAAAAGTTACAAGAGTATTTTCATTCTTAGGTAAAAGTATTTCATTCGGCGTTCTAGGAAAAAGTGTCTTGTTTTTTTTTTTTTTTAAAGTAGAAAATAGTGGAGTATGAGCTACATCTTGCGTTCGAAATTGTTATAAAGAGATTGTCGGAATATTACCTTATTCGCCTATAATACTCGTAAAGGTTTTACTCCGGCGTAAATTAGAACCTCTTTCCGAGATTTACGCTTTATACAGGAATCTATAGATAGCATTCCGTTGTTGTAGTGCTTGAATCTGGCCGACACAGTTATTTCCTTGTAAAGATCTCGAGACAAATAATAAAAGTGAAAAAATATACTCTATGCAGAAAGTTTTACTACCAAACATCAAAGGATTAAAATATCATGAAAGAACCATCTTATATAAAGGTTTAATACAGTCACTATATGGATATGGTGCTTGTATTTATATAAATGAATTCATACTTAAAACAATAAACAAACAATAAATGAAATTCTTATTAAATATCTGTTCTCTCTACAGGACTGCACCTTCATCTGCTGTCAACGTCATTAGTAACATACTACCTTTAGATTTATATATTATTGTGCAGTTGCTTCATAATATAAAATAACTAGCAGCATTAACCTCCTTAACAGCACGTATTATTTAAAAAATAAAACCCTTCCCTCAAATCTAATCGATAAACCCACCTATAAAATCCTGAAAAAATACATTAATCAAGTACTAATCAATATCTGGCAACAAAGAGGGACACCTGCGAAATAGGAAGAAAGACTTATAATTTTTTCCCTAATATTGAAGCCAGAGGAAGAATGAAAAAACTAAATATTAATTTCTTCACATCTCAGGTTCTTTGTGGGCATGGAAAATTTGGAGAATATCTCCATAGATTCCGAATCTCTAGTGCACCACAAGGTACAATATGTGGTAGTGATGAGGTCGACAATATCGAACACCTCATATACAAGTGTCCTATCTTTAATGACGTAATACTTATCAAATTAAACCCAACCAATCTCAAATCCTAAACAAAAATAATATGGAAACCCTCTTAACATTTGTAGAAAAGGCAATGCAAAGAAAATTTGCACTAGATGTTTAATAGAAAGTCAAATAAAAACAAATTCACACGTCATACCGATAATTCTGAACTATGTCATAAAACTGTGTCTTGCATGGTTTACCTCTGCCTAATATACTTAAAAAATAATTTTATGCAATAATCATTAGTACCATAAGTTATTATAAGCGTGCATTTGTAAGAAACTTGTATATATATAAATTTAAAGAACACTTAATTACTTGCATACACACGTGGTCGGAGGGACTATGTTATTCATGCCCCTTCCACTCTCTTTTTTTAAGTACACTTACACTTAACAAGGAACAATTACACACAACTGATGTAATGCACACTAGTTCCTTGCTATTTTATAAACACATTTCATAAATATATTTGCCCTATCACCCCAAAAAAACAAAAAAAAAAAACTTCGTAAATATAATTAAAAGTACTGTGAAAAGCTCAACCTGCGCATCTATAAAAATTAATTAGGTTGCAGATGATGAATACTGCGTGATCAAAGTGAAAATATGTTTAAAATTATGTCGGTAAAAAATGAGAACAAAAATAAAACACAATCGATTTGAAAGTGAAAAGAAAATAATCGCTTCATGCCAAAGAATTTTTACTTACCTTAAAATCGTCGCTTTCTTTAATGATTATTTCAATTGTGGAAATTGCTCCGAGTTTGGGTCTTCCATCTTGGGCGACGATTTCTTCTACATTTAGCTCCTCTTCCTTGTCGGCTTTCACGATAGGGTTTCCAGCTGCGGATAATGTAAAAATACGCGTCATTATAATCACATGCGTAACTATGGAGTACAATTATAGACACAATCGTCTTGTTAGCAAAACGACAAACTACGTAAATTTCATCGGTAAATAAGTAACCCCGATCGATAGATGGAAATTGAAAAATCCCCAGAAAACGTCCCGTATTAACTTGTCTAACGAGTAGGTAATTGATAATTTGAAGAATGTGGAATGTAGTTATTCTTTATTAAAATAAATAACAAAAAAGAAATTAAAATCACCAAAATTTTTTCTTTATTAAAAATCACAAAACTTTTCGGCTGTTAGATTATTATCAAGTGAACATTCAGAAATAAAAAATATAAAGTGAAAAAATATTAATTTAAAATTACAGTTCACAAAAAACAGCAAACTGAAGAACAGTATTAATAAAAAGCAAAATGAAGAACAATATTAATAAAAATATTTATACTGTTCTTCATTTTGCTATTTTTTGCGAATTGTAATCGTAAATTAATATTTTTCATTTTAAATTTTTTATTTTTAAATATTCACTTGATAATGGCCTAACAACTGAAAATTGTTGCGGTTTTTAAAAAAAAATTTTTTTTTTAGCCATTTAACTTATTAAGTTGTTTATTTTGGGTAGGTAATTCTTTACCTTATTAAAAACGATGATTTGCCTACTTCCTGATTGATAGTGCGGGTTTTTTCCCTCTATTTTATCGTAGGTCTGAGTTAAATAAATTTACTCGCACGCGATTGAACACGTTCCTTTCTATAATAAAATGAAAAACACGATATTTGACCTTCGTCCGATCAATTTAGAAAAAATGTGTTAAGACGCTATCGTTCGAATTATTTGTCTTGGTGGAATCCCAAAGCTTAGTGAAGGTGGTATTAAATGCAATTTTAACTTTTCACGGATTATCGTATCGGTTCTTTTAAACGTCCCAAAACGATAAAAAAGGACTCGGTTTACATCGAAACAATTTTGAACAAAAACAAATAGAAATATATATATAAGAAATCTGTGGAAAATGGAAGTCTCATAAAAGTTAGCAATAGAGATTGTTTTATCCTGTGCTCTTTTCTTCTAGTATAGTAGTATAGAATTGTGATTAAGAAAGAAAATAATTAATGAAATACGTATACTACATTTGGCCTATTTCATTCCTTTTGGACTATCCAAAATTACAACGTAATGTAAAAATGTTCCATTTATTTCGAATTCAGTAAGCTAAAAATTAAAAAACCAAATAAAAAATTACAAATAAATAAAAATAAAAATAAAAATAAAATGGAAACAGAAAAAAAATTAAAAAACTAAATGGTCGGATTAAATTAATTATTTACTAATTTGCGTTAGAGTTACGTATAGTAAATATTTATAGACATATGGTTATTGTAAATAAAATCATTTTAATATTAATTACGGATTGTTAATATATATATATTCCGTCGTGAAGTGGCTATGTAACCCGTATATTGAGAACAATATCTAAATGTCAATACATGTAATGTTGATGTATTGGAGAGTAGTGATTTTACGAATTAACAAAACTATTTTATTTTACTTTCACGTCATTTTCAAGCCATAAGTTGTATTACGAAAATAATTATGTAAGATTTTTTTAGCTTTTCGAATTTTTCTCAACACTGCAATAATTTTATTAATATTGTTCTAAACACGAATTTATTAATCTTATACGGCCAATTACAGCCCAAAAAATATAAAACTTTCGTGGAACTTAATAATAGAAATTTTGTTATGACTGTGTATCGCTGTTTACATTCGACAATGTATGAGTAATAGATAATAATAATAATATTTTATTAGAAAAATGATTGTATACGAATAATTTTTCTAATTGTGCATTATTATTCTTTTGCTATATTTTCCTATTACTTTCTTTCACTCTACGTTAGTGCGGTTGGAAATATAAGTCTATTCGATTTCGAAATCTTACATGGTCGAAGATTTAGTTTAATTATCGGACTCGAGTTGATTCCTTTAACGTGCCGTCTACTGCTTCAGGGCCGGAGGCACGGTTCAAACGTACTACAGCTGATTATAAACCAGTTTCGTAGAGGTATCCCAACACGGAACCAACTTTGTCTGGTCTTAATGTTTCTTTAATGCTTGGCGCACTTTCGAGCAGGAGGTGCTCAAGGGTTATTGGCTCACCATTACAAGAGCAATGTGGAATATTTACTCTACTTATCCAGATGGCTGTGCGTTAGAAGTGTATGTCCAAGACGCAATCGGTCTTTACATGACAGCGAAGACGGTGTGAACCAGAATGTCGTATTCGTTCTAATTCTGCGTAATTTGTCAGTTAATGGCATCTGATACCACTGTAATTTTCATTTGGATAATAAGCATGATTAAAATCCTTACACGTTACTTAGGTAATTGTGGAGCTGGAAACATTGTAGAAGCTTCTTTAGCTGCCAGGTCTGCTAGTTCATTACCTTTTTATCTCAGAATGGCTTTAGATCCAAGAGTTGGTTTATGGTTGCAGCCTAGTTTTGAGAGGAGTAGCAATATATGTTTAGCAATGGAATGCTGCTTATCGCTGAATATGAGTCAGTAAGGAGATGACTGGTCCCATTAAGGTATTATTTGTATCCTCCAGTATGTAGTGTACTGCCAATCTGACGATAGGACCGAAAAGTACGGCGGTAGTGAATAATGAATAAGCTGTACATCCTACATCGAGACATGATTTAGAGCCGTATGTGAAGAGCATCATATGAACTATTCAAGTATACTTGCTATATCCTTGCGCTTTATATAATCATCGGTAGCCGACCCGAAGTTCCACTTATACAGCGTACGCATAATTTTGTTTCTCCAAGTCGTATCGAAAGCTTTAGGTATATCGGCTCGTGGGTTTTCGAAGCGGAGGGGCTGAAAGTTTTACCTAGTTGAATTTTTTTTTTTATAAAAAACATACAGCTAGGCTACCATTTCATAAAAACTTAAAATTCTAAATTTTCTAAACAAAAATAAAATTTAGAATCGGCCATTCTAAGGCACTTACTTCAAAATTTATTTGTATATGAAGTCCATACGACGGTTTTTCACTTTCGCGAACCGGTCAGTTACCTTGCTGTGGAAGTTAGGAATCATATCGATAAGAGTTTTCTCAATACTTATCATGGCAAGCGCAGAAACTCTGTCTTCCAGCATTGTACTCCGTAAATATGTTTTAATTCTTTTCAAGGAAGAAAAACACCTTTCCGCTTCAGCAGTTGTCATAGGAGACGTTAACAAAATTTTCATCAAAAAATATACTTCGCCGAGTGTTTTGTAAATACCGGTGTTTCGAAACAATTGGTGGAGTTGCGCAACTCCCGATGCAAGGGAAAATTGTGAATTTCTTTCGTATAGAACAGAAATTTCAGTTTGCAAACGATTTTGATTTAGCATGGGATATGCCTGGCAAGTTTCGTTAAATTCTTGCCTGCAGTACGTTTCAAATTTCTCTTGTATCAGCAACTTTCCTGCAGATAGATGACCAGTAAATTCGAATCTAACCCTAGCTTGCATACATATTGTGTCACAAACTTCTTTGATAGCGGCGTTTCGATTTTCATTACATTTCCTCTTACGAGATACGGGCATAGAATCAGTATTTGTGGACACCAAGTTTTCAAAATTCGTTTCTCTGATTAAAGAAATTGCGAAAAATTTTCCAGTGATGAAAAAGCGCTCGAAGAATTAATGTTGCGATTTTGAAATGCATCGTATAGTAAATCAACGTGTGGCATAATAGGATGGAAGACGCCAAGTCAAAATATAAAGTTGTCATTGAGAAGACGAAGAAGACCGGATGCTTCATTAACCGTTTGGGTATTATTTGAATTCTACAATTTTTCGAAACATTCTTTCAGCTGTTCAATGTTTTCAAAAACTGTATTTACGACTCTTGAATTGAAATTCCATCTTGTATCGGAACCACGTGAAATTCTTCTTGACATACAATTTTCAAGCTCAGCTAATCACTGAGAAGAACGCGAAAAAAATGCTGGAATTCCTGACAAGCTACTAAAAAAGATGCGTACTTCTCTATTAGTTGAAACTGATTTACTCATTACTAAATTTAATTGATGAGCATAGCAATGAATGAAATGGGCATTTGCGTAAGTTTCTTTTACTATTTTTTGAACACCGCCACGCGCTCCGCTCATAACTGCGGCGCCATCATAAGTTTGAGCAATTAGTTTCCCAGTATTATCTTTTAAAACAATTTTCAACTGCTCCAACATCTGTTTCAATAATCCTTCTGCATCTTGTTACTCAGGGTTATAAAATCCCCAGAATCTTTCGTATATAGTTCCATTGAATTCGTAACGAAAAACAATTACCTCCTGTGTTTTCTCAGAGATATCAGTCGTATCATCGGACATAACAGCCAAAAATTGAGCTTGTTCAATTTCATTAGAAATTTCAGTTCGACAAATGTCTAACATACAATCCAACAATTAATTTTGAATTGTTTTTGAGTTAGCTTTAAACACTGTAGAATTTTCAAAATGCACTTTCAAATTTTCATCCAATTTCCTTGCGAAATTTAACTTCTTCTTCTATGTGCCATACTCAAGAGAGCGTAGGCGGTCACCAATGTGCCAACTAGATCTTACGTTGTCTTGCATCTGCCATTAATTGTTGTATTGAAGATGCGCCGGTCCAGTTTTTGATATTTTTCAGCCAATCTGTCCTCCTTCTTCCCGGACTTCTTATTCCTTCTATCTGTCCTTGTATAATAATCTGTAAAATTTTATACTTTGCACCTCTAATGATATGGCCAAAGTATGACACATTTCTCTTTATAATAATATTCTGTAATTGTCGATCTGTATTCGCCTTCTTTAAGACATCTTTATTGGATATTTTTGCTGTCCAAGGTATCCTCAGCATCCTTCTATGTATCCACATTTCCACAGCTTCGTATCGGTTAAAATGTTTTTTATTTAGAGGCATAGCCTCAATACCATATAACAAAATTGACTGGATATAACATCGAACTATATCTTGTCTTATCTTCAGACTAAGCGATCTATCACATAATAATTGTTTCATATTATTGAAGGCTACTCGTGCGTAACTGCACCGTGCTTTAACCTCGGCATCCACATCGAGACTACTAGTGACATAGCAACCCAGATATTTAAATCTATTCACTTTTTCAATAATTTCATTATTAACGGTTATTACAGCGCTATTAATTTGTTGTTTACTAATCAACATCCACTTAGTTTTTCTTGTATTTATATTTAGACCATAGGTTTTGCCAACGTTATCAAATTTTTGTAGCAGTCGTTGTAGGCCTTGATGGCTGTCTGCTAATATGACCGTATCATCCGCGTATCGGATATTATTAATAATTTTTCCGTTAATCTTAATTCCATACGTTTGGTTTATTATGGCTTGCCGGACAATCTGATCCGCATATAAGTTAAATAACAACGGGGATAATACACAACCCTGTCGTACGCCACGTTTAATTTCAAATTTAACTTTTGACTCATTTTTGCCAAGTATTAACTCAGCTTCTTGATTCCAATATAGATATCTTATAATCTTCAAATCTCTGCTATCAACGCCTATATTTCGTAGCATTATCATCAGTCTATCGTGCTTTACATTGTCGAACGCCTTTTCGTAATCGATGAAACACATAAAGACGTCTTTATTCATCTCTCTGGATTTTTGTAGAGTTATTATTAATGCCGCCAATGCTTCTCTGGTTCCATAACCAGGGCGGAATCCAAACTGCGTTTCCGATAAATCTTGCTCGCATTTCCTTTTAATCCTATGGTAAATAATTCTCAGAAAAATTTTCAGTATATGATTCATCAAGCTGATTGTTCTGTAGTCACCACATTCTCTAGGATATTGCTTTTTAGGAATCAGAACAAATGAAGATTTCAACCATTCTGATGGGATGTTGCCAGAGATATAGACACTGTTGAAAAGAATTGTTAAATCTTTTATATGCTCTTCTTCTAATAAGCGGAATAAATCCCCTGGTATACGGTCCGGCCCTGTTGCTTTCCTGGGATGCATTAGTTTAATTGCATGCATTACTTCTGATTCCATAATTATAGGTCCATCGTCTATAGAATATCGCCGCCAAGTGGTGTTACTTCGATCATCGTGGAACAGTTTATAAAGATATCGTTTCCAAATATCTTTTTTGGCGTCTTCATCAACAACAGGGACACTACGATCATCTGTCAATCTTATAACTCCGTGTTTAAAAGTTTTACCTGTTACCGCCTTAATGTTCTTATGCATTTGGAAAGAATCGTGTTTCTCCTGTAAAGCCCTTATTTCTCTACATTTTTCTTCCATCCATGCGTTTTTTGCGCATCTAATTTCCTTCTTAATTTGTTTATTTAACGCGGTATACTTATTTACATCTTTATTCTTATATTTCCTTCGTTCGTTCATCAATTCCAGTATTTCATTTGTCATCCATATCTGCTTTCTAGTTATGTCACATGTTAATTATGACAAATTGTTTGCATAGTTTGGTTGAAATGTGGCAATGTTAAATGCGCAACTGAGTCCTTTTTCTTAAGCTTTCTTAATTGGGCATTTATCTCTTGCGATATCTTTTCTTTTACTTTTGGTAGTCTTAATTTAGTTATGTCCAGAGTTCTACATCTATTCGGCGTTCTAATTGCTTTAAATCTTAATCTAAGTTTCGCAACTAACAAAGAATGATCCGAATTAATATCCGCTCCTGGGTAAGTTGAAGCTTTTATAACCGCGTTCTTAAAACGCTGATTAATTAGAACATAATCAATTTGATTTCTCATTAGATTCGCTTCGTTGTCTCCAGGCGATCTCCATGTATATAGGCGACGTTTTGGTAACTTAAACCATGTATTTGCTATGACTAGATTATTTTGTTCACAAAAATCGAACAGTTTATCTCCTCTGTCATTGCTGTCGCCTAGTCCAAAAGATCCAATTGAGTGGCCTCGTTTACCACATCCTACTTTAGCGTTAAGATCACCCATAACTATTAGCATATCTTGTTTGTGAAGCTTATCTATAGTATTCTGAATGGAGTTGTATAATTCCTCCAGAAGTTCATCATATTTGGACTCGGATGTTGGCATATAAATTTGCAGGAGATTTATCTTGCATTTTGCGCCTTGAATTTGTAGCATCATGATACGTTCCGAGATAGGTGTAAAGCTTATGACATGTTGCTTAATACTTGATGAAACGATTATTCCAACACCATTCCTTGGCTGAAGGTTTTGCTTCTCGTATCCCGAATAGTAAAATGTTCCGTCATTTTGTTGACAGATACCTGTCCCTGGCCATCTGTGCTCACAAATACCCAAAATGTCTAATTTCAACCGTTTCATTTCCAGAATCGCATTATTAAGTTTTCCAGCTCCATATAACGTTGTCACGTTTAACAGTCCTCGAAAAATACCAGGGTTATCGGAATCCGCTTTTTCATTATGTCCTCGTAGCGGAAGTTCAAAAATTTACCGCAAAATATCAGGCAGTCAATGATTTTTGATAAAATATCCCTATTCTTTTTGACGTTTTCATTGAACTTTCTGATATTTACTTTATACGCTTCGCTTACCTGTGTCGCGATATTAATTTTTCCCAGCATACCAAAATCTATCGAATTTTTTATATGTTGTGCTGAATTTTCGTGTTTCTTGATTTTTTCATTCAAATGTTTCAAGTCTACCACACCAGTTTGAGTCCAAGAAATTTCACCGCCAAAAAGCAGACAAGGAAAACAAAAGAAAGCGTTTTTAATTTCACAACCGCAAAGCCAGCCACATTTTGAATAAATATCCACTTTAAATTTTCTTTCAAAAGTATTGTTTCGGCTAGATGACGTTTGTATAATATTCAATTGCGGAGTCGGCTTCCCACAAGCCTTAACATTAGACTTTTCTGCAAACGATAACCGCGAAAATTTGTTATTCAGCAAACACGAAACCGAATTCAATTCACTTTCACGAAAAATGCTATTTCCAGCCATAATTAAAGTTAGCCTTTCTACCAAAACAATCGAAGTAATAAAATCCTTATAAATAAATATATTTATTCAATCAATAAAACATAAGTAAATAAGCAACAATAATAGAAGAACGCGCGCGTCAACATTTCATTCTGCAGTTGGAATATTAATCTTGAAAATTTGAAATACAAGTCTACTGGCTGGGCTGGTTTTCATGCAGCCCGAACGCGGGCAAAAAAAGAACTATTGCGCATGCGCTTTTACCATCGTCCGGTTCCGTTTCCACGCACTTTATGTTTCCTAAACACGTAAACGAGAGCTGTATTGGGCTGGTTTTTATGCAGCCCGAACGCGGTTAAAAAGAAACCACTGCGCATGCGCCTTTAACATAGTTTTCTCGCGGAACCACACTTTTTTGTTTCCTAAACGTGCCAACAAGAGCTGCATCATACGTAGCTCTCACCAACGTTCTAGAATGGGCATCCAAAGAAAAAAAATTACTTTTTTAAACGAAATTTCAAAATTTTAGATAATTTTAATTGATTTTTGAATATGAAAAAAAAATTATACTGGTAATTTTGTAGGTGGGGCTGCAGCCCTTATGCACGAGCCGTCACTGCTAGGAATACTGCTAAGAGGTACATTTTTCGAGTAATGGCAGACATTTTGCTATGAAGAAATTTAATAAACCTGCTGTAGCAAGATAGATATAAATGTGGTTACTGTTATGCTATAATACACGTTCAAATATTTGTTCCGTTTATTTTACGATAATTCCACAACTTGATATTTATCGGTGGACAGAGGTAATCGTCGTAGTAACAAAATATATCAGTTAGCTGGAATGCGCCTCCAAACATACAACGTGAAGTTGAATCAAATATGGAAAGAAACAGACAAATGGATAAAAAAAAAACACCCCAAGTATGGCCAAAAGCCTATTAAATGGAGATTTAAATTAAAGCTTTCTACAATGTTCAGAAAGATTATAAAGAACGTCGACAGAAGAAAAACTGTACAAATGGCGAATAACAATGAATAACACTAATGAATATCCAGAGGAAAAACTATCCAACGGAGCAGACCTCACGCGGGATCTGTGGAAAACCTTCAATAGAATAACGACTAATGTATAACGGTGCAAAGCTAACCTACGAAAATGGGGATACTCTAAGAGGATGCGGTGCAGTACAGGATACGGACCATATTCGAAAACGCTTTGCATGGTCGGCAAGTTGTAATGAGACCGATTTATACTCAGTAAATGACAATGCTGTTTATTGGTGTGGAAAAATTTGATTAGGGTTTTGTAACGGATACGATGAAGAAGGACGGATAATGAACGAAAATGTTTACGTCGTCAATATTTAGCAACCGGAAGTAAAAATTTTTTTAGTACATGCTATTGTAGATGGCAGCCTGGTCGATGTTCTATTTTACCGATTTAGAAAACTGTCGCGACTATATACGTTATTCGTTGAGTTCGCCATCTGTATCGTGATTATTTCAATATCGAATCGTCCATACCAACCTAAACACGTCTTATATTAAGCATCATATCCTAATAGCCCACGATAGTCGTTTAATTTCTACCATCGGTAATCACGGTGCTAGGCAACTTCAATTTATCTTTCGCTAAATTTTCTTTTTAAAAATCAATAGCAAAAACGCTGTCATTTCTTTCCCCCTGGCTGCTTTCGTTTCTTTTATTAATTTCCTTATTTCTACTGGAATGTGAATACTTTCTCGGAAATATTTTATTCCATACTTATCGTCAATTTGGTTTTCGTACCAACCATTATTCAATTCAATAATGCCACCGATTGGTCGATGTAATTTCGATAAGTTTGTAAAAAGACGAGGTATGGTTCCGCAGTCTTTCTGAATATCATCCTGGCATTCGACAAAGTATGGCATCCTGGATTGCTATATAAATTACACAAAATTTTAAACAGGATATCTATTTGAGTGGTTAATAATACGATGGAGAGAATAGCTTAATAAAAGCGCTGCAAGGAAATCTGATTTAAGTGGGAGCGGAAAGTACAGACCGACGTTTAATATAATACGCGTCGAGTATGTTGGAAAAAAAGTAAATGTGCGTCTAACTGGTAACAGTAGAGGATTTAATCGTCCATTGCGAACAAACTCGCAAATATATCACGATAACCTTATGTCAGTCCAATTTTGGGCTGTAGCTGCCTTCACATTTTTTCCTTCGATTCCACATATACATGCATATTTACATGTTAGTAAATTAGGATAATTAATATATGATGCATGAGAAATAATTTGTATTAAAACATGGAAGATCGTAATAAGGAAAATGACGATTCACACCTTTTGGCATTTTCATAATTTTACAGCAACAACGTCTCTAATGATTTTGCTAAAGTTACTTAACAAATCCATTGATATTATATATATATATATATATATATATATATATATATATATATATATATATATATATATATATATCGAAACATCATTATCAAATTTTTCGGTAGGTATAAATTTCTACCGGGTTTTCTTCAGGTTTCCACCGTGGATTTAAAAGTTTCTCATGTAATCCGTCAATTACCGTGTATGATTTTTCGATAGGTTTCTTCGTCTTTTACTTTATCCGTACGTAACGTTTTTAAAAACCGCCATACAGTTAAGGACTTTTACTATACGTATATGATAAAGATCTACTAAAATAATTTATATTTCAAACAGATATCATAGGGATAAGTCGAGTTTATCAACCGAATTATCGTAATTTTTAATCGTCTCTTGTTACTTTCGGATCCTTTTTGGTAAATACGGTTTTAGAGCAAGTAGCTGCTATGTTAGCCTAAAGAATTGCCTGGGTAACTTTACTATTAAAATTTAGCCCGGCTGAATTGCTGATGTTGCGTCATCATTTTCATCGTTAATTCGTTGAATGTAATCTAAATTTCTGCTCCGGTGAAGATTAAATCCAAATTAGGTTTCCGAGAAATTAATTGTTGGCTATCGACGTTTCTTTTTTCCTTTTCTTTCTCTCGTCTCTCTTTCTACGTTTTTACTCCGTACTCATGGTCGTTCTAAATTAACTTTAAAACGATTCTCCGGATTGCCGCTGCTTTTTTCATGCTTCACTGCCGTATTCGAACGTCTTACCTTAACTATTGATTACTAATGCTACTGTAGATAATATGATAATCTTAAGCACGGTTGAATTTAATATAGTACGGAGATGAGATTATTATTATTATTATTATTATTACTGCTTATTAGTCGTCAGGTGAAAAAACTGTCGTGGACGATGTTTAACCTCGTTAAACATGTCGGAAAAGATAAATGGAGGGGAAATGTTAGAAGCTCCGAGGGATGTTCTTAGATTAGACGGTCCAACGATGAAATAGTAAATTGTTAAGTTGTCGACAAAACGAGTAAGACATTTTCTAAAATTTTGCAGCCTACGAAATAGCTTATCTCGGAATTGGGCCGTTTTGAAAATAAAGTCGTCCCGCTTTTCTCTCTTAATTTATATTAATTATTTTTCAACCCTCGAATAAATCGTCCCTTATAACTAACTACGCTCTTCAGTTCGAATCGAACTATTAATTATAATTTTTAAAATATCGAATCTATTCGCCTTTAATATTATTATTATTATTATTATATTTTACTAAATTAAAAAACTATTTAAACGATTAATTTAGTCGCATAACTAATTCAAATGCCGTGACGAATTTTATTCTTTAATTTGTCTAAAGAAATCATTTTTCTATTTCTAAACACCGTAAATGTATTCTACGGTAATGATTTCAGTTTATATTACAAAAAATTCGGTAAACCTTTTTTTTTTTTTTAGAAATTATATTGTCAAATGAAAAAAATACAATGTAATTATATTCCTGTTAAAACCTGCATTATTAAAATAACCTTAATAATAATAATAACAACGGATAACAATGTTAATGAGGCGAATTTAGATGCACCAACAGATATCGAAGGATATTTTTAATTCGGATTGCGACGCAGATATAAAACTTACCTTCGTCTATTTCGATGGGCGATTCCAGCTGAACGTGAAACGATACGTTTTTCTCGTAGCAATTTTCTTCGACGATCGGTATTTCAATCTGTTTCCTACGAACATAATCGGAAACAGAAAAAACAAAAAGAAATTTGAAAAACAAAAAATTAATTTTCGAACAATGACGAACATTATTTTTCTTTCAGCACATTTTTTTTTAATAGGCTACGTAAGTGGCACTAGATTATTTTTTTTTCACATTTTTTTCTTACTTGTTTTTTCTCTTGTTTTACAAAATTATATTACGCTCCAAGTAGTTCCTCGAATTAATATTTCAAAGAGATATAAATCATTACGTCGCACTCTTTTCGTTTTGTTCTAAAATTTTTTCATCAGCCGTGTCGTGTCTTTAATGACGAGCTGTCGAGTACATCCTTCATAAATTACTTTCGCAGTCGTGTTTTTACGTACTTTTTATTTATTCGTTTTAATTTTATTTATTCATTTTAATTTTTCAATTTAAATTTATTTGATACTACTCATCACTGTACAAACATTAAACATAGCACATATAAATTAAAAACAAGAAAATAAAAAAAAAAATATAACAGCACGTAAAAATAAATAATTTTGAGTAATAATCGAGTATGTGCAAACTGCACGAGCGCCGGTTTAAATGCACGAAAATTACAAAAAACGAAATAAATATTAATTTATCGTTACAGTTTCGTTGAAAGTAAAAATTATAAATTAATCGAGTGGAAAAAAATATCGTAGACGAACAAGATATATACAAAAATAAACAGTTTAGAATCGCTAGATAATGATAAAAATTTTAAATAATTAAGAGTTAACAAATAAAATAATTAAAACGCATAGGTATGATGTATATGGTTAAAATATATGATGAGACACATAAATGTACTTCACCATTACACACGTATACCAATTTACATAAATATATACTTCAGCTGGTTTCTGTTCACTTAGAAAGCAAGAATGATTAAATTTTAAATAAATTCGGTAAGCTGTTATATAATTTGGATCCTAAATAACATGCCTGTATTCTCACGCGTGCTTTATCAAAGGGCAGGATTTCTGCTTTATTAGGTGCATTAACCGACGTAGTTTTTCCTTTATGAAAATTTATATTAAATTTGAATTTGTTTTTCGGTACATAGTCTAAAAATAGTTAAATTTTATATAGATCGCATATTTGCAATAAATCCATTCGTAGTGTTGATTTATCATTAAAACTGATACACTTTAAGGCTGATTTTTGTAATGTTTCAATGGTTTTTAGATGATATTTAGTCATGCCTCTCCAATGGACGGTGAGCGAGAAAGGGTTGATATAGGGTTATGTACAAATTCAAATGCTCAGGCGAAAACAAAAACCGGTTTTAAATAATAAAATAAATATTAGTTTTAAATTTTTACCAGGTAAATCGAGTGAGCACTCCAATTTAGTTTGTTATACAGCACGATATCGAGATATTTAATTTCAGTAGTCATCGTTATGGGCTTACTATTCAAATTTATACACACGATGTATTCCAGCTAACTGTATCCTGTGATTTATATAAATCATAGTCTTATTAATATTTACTACTAATTTATTATTATTTAACCAACGAGATATTTTATTAAAGTCATCTTGGACTAACTTTTAATAATAATAATAATAATAAATTAACAGTTGTCTGTAGAACGATATCGATTTACCGTCCATTTTAATGTTATGTTTTTGAAAATTATGCATCCGTGTTTAAATATTCCGCATGTATGTGTACTTGGTCAAATTCAGTTTGCTCTATATTTCTCGGTGGCACAATTATTTAAAACTTTTGTTCATATTTATTCGTGTATTACAAATATAATTTTTTTTAGGGGACTAAATAAATATGACCAAAGGATGATAAAAAATAAATAAACCACGCCAGTAACAAGACAGAAAAATTCGTGCAGAAAATATGAGGATGTGTTTTAATAGCATCTTGTTTTATGATATATATATATATATACATATACATATATATATATATATATATATATATATATATATATATATATATATGTATATAAATATATAAAAGACGCACTATGAAACAAAAAAGTTTAAACTAAAATAAATCGTAAATACATAAATAATATATATTATCATGATGTGTCGTATTATTCGTTAATTTTTGAATTATTATTATTAATACTATTTTCATTTATTTCGGTAATTATCTGGTTTTAATGATTATTACTATATATAAATTTAATTTATATGTTTTGTTTCATAAATATAGAAACTCGTATGTTTATATATGTGTCAACGTGTACAAAAATCGTAATTCAATATTAATAAACTCATCGGTTAAGACTATAGAACATGCATTTATATAATTACATACGATGAAATTTTGGTACTATTATTAATATTGTATTACCATCTAGTATATAATATATATATATAAATAAAAAATAAATAAATAAATAAAATTTATATTTTTGAGATGCACAAGTTCTATTTATTATGTTTATTGTGTTTTTTATATATATATATATCTCATAACGTACAGACATATGTACTAATTGATTTATCCCTCATAATAGTCCAAGATTCACAATGACGATGATGGTTCGTTGTAAATTAATAGTTGATTCATCGGACCCCTTTGTTGTGAGACTCCCGCCGAGAAATAAGTTCGAAATAATTTCGTAATAACTTTATTTAAAACGACGGACGACGTGCAATACCTTTCGGTACATCGAGTAATACGAGTCTGAATTCGTACGAACGAAGTCTCTTATTTATATAAAATGAGTACGTGACATACGGATCGACGGAACGTAATACAAAAAACAGATGTCGATTTTGAATATAATAAGTATAATAACGTTAATATTCGTAATAGAAATAAAGGTGTTAATAACAATGATCATAATAGTTTCCTTAATGCAAGTAATGCATTTGTTTAATAATGATAATATTAATAATAATAGTAATATGTGCTTTTAACGTAATATGTTGTGAACTTAAGATCTATCAACAAGGGTGCATTTAATATAGAGCGGTGAATGCATTATCTCGTAACTAAAGGATAGCGTTAATAGCGATAGACGAATTATGACGGAATTGAAATGTGATTGATATTGAGCAGACGCGACATCCGTCTAATACACTTTTTATATATACGAACTTAAAGTAACGGACGTCATAAACTAGGAGATGCGATATCATTCTATAATAATAGTACGAGTATAACGTGAATGATAATAATAATAATATAATAATAATAATAATAGTCGTTATACATCGTTCCAGAATTAAGATCTGGAGAATATTATGGTAAAATATGGTTTTCTGAAAACGATGTGAAAAAGGTTATTTTATAGTTAAAAGTAATATGAACATACGTGAATACATATATATGTACATACCATTATGTATACTTAAAAAAGGTTGTTATCTGTGTAATGTTAATAAATGGTGATGTACGATAATAATAATATTAAGATTAGGAACAGACATATAACACCTCCCTCCTTATTTAAAAAAAAAACGAAATTAAATTAAATAAATTTCTTTTTTTTTTTTCATTTATTCGGAGTTAACCTTTATTGCAGTACGATCCTTTCGAGGACGCAAATTATATCTTTCGTCGTCATTGGATCCGAGGTCTGATAGTGTTACCGGATTGTCCGGAACGATGCGCGTTCTGTGGCAGCACATTGAACAAATTCCAATAAGGCAATTATCGTTCCTTTGGTTCTTTCTTTTCCCTTGTAGTTGTTTCTTGAAGTATCTGTATATTCTAAAACAAAGGTACACTGAAACAACAAAAATAATGAACGAAAATACTGATGACACTGTTGACGACGGTAACTGGTACGTAGTATATGACATGTTTTGGTCGATATCTTTATCTAACTTCTGCAGCTTGTAGTCCAAATAATTGAGTTCTGTAAGCGGCATGTTGGCTAAGCTGACAGGAGATAGCTTCGTATAGTTGAGGTCACGATCATCGCGGCAGCAATCAGCTGTTGTTAATTCTATCGTCGGAATCACGTGTTTATGAGTCGAATTCGTCGATGCTCTGGTGGTTAATACCGTTGACGGTGTATAAGCTCTACAATTCTCGTTTAACGATAATATACCGACGTTGGATAGCTTCAGATCCGAAAATAATCCCTTTTGACACAATATAGTTAAAATCGTTGCATCTCTAATAACATAAAGCCATTTATTATTCTTTAATTTATGCCATACGTCCGAGTTTAATAACACTGCATTTCTATCGCACGAATTTGGTATTTTATTCGTCAAATTTAAGAATAACGTAATTTCACAAGGTTCTTCTCTTCCAAGTTGTTTTAATAACGTCTCTTTACATATGTATTCGTTATCCGATACGGCGAGGCATTTATGAAGATCGTCTTGCGTAACGTAATTAGTCAAAACTTTACTCATTAAGAGATAATTGAATTTAGGTTTGATATAGAAATATATATGATTAGAGGAATTAGATAGAATAGGAAAAGGAATAAGATGATAGAGATTATAGTCTAAATTATTTACTAATGGTATTTCTATTAAAAAGACTAATAGATTCCTATCAAAGAATACTTTTAATTGGCATATGTCATAATATTTATGGATATTCTTCAATTCTAATGGAATTGGGAATTCTTGGTTTTCTGGAATTCTTGCTTGTATTAGTTCATTTAATAATTCTTTAGGAGAAATAACTGACGGGTGTAGGTCATTCCGTTTAGAAAATAATATAGAATTAATTATGTTATCAAATTCTTCATTGAGTTCAGTTGTTAGTTCCGTTAACAGATTAATATGCTCGGTCACCATCGAGGTTATATAAACTTGACGGTTGTTTATAGTATTATTACGTAGGAAATCATTGATGAGCATAAT
Source organism: Coronaproctus castanopsis (assembly GCA_032883995.1). Taxonomy (NCBI): domain Eukaryota; kingdom Metazoa; phylum Arthropoda; class Insecta; order Hemiptera; family Monophlebidae; genus Coronaproctus; species Coronaproctus castanopsis. The sequence continues at coordinate 103,691,636 of CM065053.1, read as the reverse complement.
ATTATCATTTAATTTTTGTTCGTTTCTATTCATTTTAGATATAGATTCGTTAAAGTTCGTTATAGTACCTTTAATTATGTGTATCTGATCTTTCATCAATGTATTTATGTGTTTATCGTCGTTTAGTACTTTCCTAATCGATTCGTAATAATATTGTCCATCATCGGCGTCTGGCGTTCCGAACAGCCATTTTAATGCGTATGATCCTCCATTAAAAATTCCTCGTTTTGTAACGACGTGTCCAGTTATTTGCTTAATTAGATCGTATTTTGAAATTAGTTTATTTTCTTGTAATTCTAATAATCGAAATGTATTATTACAATGAAGTATGACTGACCTTTTGCTTGAGTTGCCGCATAGGCGATACGTTTCTTTCATTACCTTAGATAAGAAGGAAAGTTTCGTTTCGGAGAATGAAATATTGGTCGAGGAGACCAGTGTCCATTGGTTTCCTGATATCTTTGCTTTTCCTAAATGTTCAAAAAATAGTCCGGAATGGCTCTTGATCTCCGTAGCGACATTATTTACTTCTTCACTGCGACTCAGTGGTAAGAGCAGTACAACTACGATCACAGTAATTAACATCTGAAAAATACCGTTTGATCATATTGGTGTGGTACGTAACTTTTCTTTTTCCAACTAATAGATCTACTGTACTGTTATTATTGACGCTAATGATTTTATAAGGCCCCTTAAAGTTTGGTTGCAATTTTTTTGATAGTCCTGGTTTTATATTTTTATTTATTATTACGACTAGGTCGTTTTTATTGAATTTCTGCGGACTAATTTTTTTATCATAATGGCCTTTTGATTTTATTTTAGAATTTATTATGGCTTCTCTTGCTAATTTATGAGAAACATTTAGTCTTAATTTTAATTGGTCATAATAATTATCATACGTATATTTAAATTCGGGTTCTTTAGTAAGAACGTTTGGGACATGTGCTTTATGTCCGAATAATAATTCAAATGGGGTTTTATTAGTAGTCCTATGTATGCTCGTATTATAACAAAACATAGCGTGGCAAACGAAATCATCCCAATTATTTTGTTTCTCATTTATGAAGTGTTTTAAATAGTCTTTTAACGTTAAATGCGACCTTTCTAAACTACCATTTGTTTGTGGGTGATACGGGGACGAGAATACACGACGTATTTTATATAGTCTGGTTAATTGATTTAAGATTTCCGATGTGAATTCGGTTCCTTGATCAGACAAAATTGTTTCTGGTATACCGAACTGGCTAAATACTTTTATTAATTCTTCGGCGATCGTTAGCGCTTCGTGATTAATCAATGGTGTAGCGAATGAATATTTTGTTAAGTCATCTTGCATTGTTAAAATAAATTTATTACCATTTTCTGTAAGAGGTAGTGGTCCAACAATATCAATAGATAAACGTTGAAACGGACGATAACTAGTAGTAGTAATTTCCATTGCGTTTTTCGTAGGTTTGAAATTTGTTTTGTTTAGTTGACATGAATCGCAATTTTTTATGAAAGATTTTATATCATTCTTCATGTTTGGCCAATAATAATTCTCGCTAATTCTATTGTACGTTCTGAAATATCCACTATGACCAGATAAAGATGTAGAATGATTCTCTTGTAATATTTTTGATATATCTTGTTTCGACGTTAGCAGAGTTTTATTATTTAAACATATAGAGACGGAGATTTCCTCGTTACGAAAAATATATGCGATAATTTTTTTGAATTTCTGATAGTTTGTATACGAAAAATTTAGGTCATTAGGTTTCGCAATAAATATTTCCTTTTCATTACGTTGGATCAAGAGATCACGTAATACCTTAATTGTACCAAATAAGTCTGAATAATTCATATCGTTATAATACGTATCTTTATGTGTACAAATGTACAAGGTTTTAGAATTTTCCTCAATTACTTGTACAGTCTTTACATCGTTTATATCGTAATCTATATCGTAATCGTTATTTAATAAATTTAGTACATTATCATCATCATTATTTAGCTTACTGCAAAACACAGCGATAGGAGTTTTCTTAAGTATATTTTGGTTTATTTCGTTAACTACACATAATTCCTTATTAACGTGGTGATACTCGACGAAATCCTTATATGTTTCATTTTTATTTTTTGTTACATTTATCGACATTATTAAATTATTAGTTCTTTTAATTTTATTATTTTTATTATTCGTATGATTTTCGTTATTATCAGTTGGATACCTAGATAGAGAATCTACATTATTATTTTTTCTTCCAGGTTTATGCTTTATTTCATAATCATATTCCGATAATTTTAATTTCCATCTTAATAGCTTCGATCCAGGTTCTTTACAATTAAATAACCATGTTAGGGATTTATGATCAGTTATTATTTTAAATTTCCTACCGTATAAATATGGACGGAAATATTTGACTGCCCATACAATAGCGACTAATTCCTTTTCTGTGGTGTTATAGTTTATTTCGTGCTTATTCAAGGTACGGCTAGCATAAGCTATAGGCAAATCGTTACCATCCTTATTTTGTGATAAAATAGCTCCTACGGCATAATTGCTTGCATCCGTAGTTAACGTAAATTCCTTATTAAAGTCAGGATACTGTAAGATTGAATCATTGGTTAACGTTTGTTTTAATCGAATAAAAGATTTTTCTTGCGCTTCATTCCAAATGAAATTGATATCCTTTTTTAATAATAAGGTAAGCGGTTTTGCAATTTTTGCAAAATCTTGGATAAATCTACGATAATAACCGGCTAATCCCAGAAAAGATTTTATGTCCTTCGCACATTTAGGCGTGGGAAAATTTTCGATGGCGGTTATTCTATCCGGATTTGGTTTTACTCCGTTTTCCGAAATGACGTGTCCCAAATAGGCGACTTCTTTTCTTAAAAATTCGCACTTGTCTGGTTGTAATTTTAAATTATTATCTTTTAATTTTTGGAATATATTTTTTAATCGTTTAAGATGTTCTTCTAGATCAGTAGAATAAATAATAATATCATCCATGTATACGAAACATTCTAGTCCTTGGAGTCCACACAAGGCACTATTCATTAGTCTTTGGAAAGTTGCAGGTGCGTTTTTTAATCCGAAGGGCATTCTAACATATTCGAAATGTCCAAGAGAAGTGCTAAAAGCGGTTTTTTCAATGTCAGATTCCTTCATTTTAATCTGATGAAATCCTGAAATTAGGTCTAAAGTACTAAAGTATTTAGATCTACCTAATTGATCCAATATTTCATCGATATTAGGTAAAGGGAATACTTCACCTATCGTTTTATCGTTTAGCTTCCGATAGTCGATCACTATTCTCCACTTTTGAACTCCTGAGCTATCTCGCTTTTTAGGTACAATCCATAGAGGTGATGACCATGGGCTTGTCGAAGGTCTGATGATTTTTTGATTTAGTAATTTATTTATTTGTTCGTTAACCTCAGCTTTTAGGCTTTCAGGATGTCTGTAATTTTTTGTGAATGTAGGCACGTTGTCATTTAAATTTATTTCATGTTGCACCAAATCAGTGAATGATAACGAATTATCATCCTTTAGTTGAAATATGTCATCGTAATTCGAACAAAGATTTCGAATAGCCTTCTTTTCTTCAATGTTTAGATGGTTTAACCGTAATTCATCGAATAGTTTATTTTTCCTATCTATTTTATTTGGGTTTATACTATTATCGTTTATTTTTGTAAAATGTTCTGATTTGGGTAGAGGTTCCAAGAATACGTCAAATTTTGTGAAAGTTGTCTTCTTTTCCGTGGTGTTAAGTATAGTAGCAACGACTTTACTTTTAGAATTTACTTTAACTATCGCTCTGGAAAGATAGACGCCTTCGATAATATTTAATTGTGGTAAAATGCCTTCTCCAATTTCTGGATTAATCACGCTAATTTCGACTACGGTTTCACACCTAGGTCCTACAGTAAACACCTCCGAATTTTCAGGAAAATGAATTTTGAGGGGCTCAGGTGAGCCTTTAATTTTTATTTCTTTGTTTTCGTAATCGATATGCGCATTTACATACCTAAGGAAGTCATTTCCTAATAATCCATCATGCGGTATACTGTTTGGTCCATTTAAAATATGAAATTTTAAAACAATTTCTTTATTTCCGAGCTTTAATGGAATAAGAGTGAATCCTACAGTCTGAATAGACGCATTTTGACATATTCCATTTAGTGTTAAAATTTCCGATACGTAATATTTAGTATCTAGATTTAAACTAGAAGCTTTAATTAGCGATACGTTGGCTCCCGAATCGATTAGTAAATTTAAATTATTATTCTTCGCGCTATTCGAGGGAATTTCCAAAAACATCGTATTATTAATCCCGGAGTAGAAAATATCCTCACTAATTAATTTTGGAACACCTGTAGAGTTGAGAGACTTCTCGGTTCGGTGTCCGCAACCGGAAGTTGTGTAGAGTTTAAATTATTATTATTCGAATTTCCTTGATTTTTTTGTGCATTTTTGTATGCTAATTTCCGACATTCTTGTATTTCGTGTCCGGATTTTTTGCAATATTTACAAAATTTAGAAGAATTATCTGGTGAGAATTTTTGTACAGTGAATATTTTATTTTTTCGATAACATTCGTTAGTGTTATGATTAGTTTTTTTGCAATTAGTACAGAATTTTTTTATCGAATTTTGATTATTTTTTTCGATAAAATTTTTATTTTTATTAATATTAATAGCCTTTTCTTCAGTTAAAGCGGCTGTAAAACACTCATTTATATTAGAGAATTCTTTCCATCTCAAAAATTGTGATATACGAGGTTCGCTATGATAAATAAATCTATTCATAGCCGTTTCTGTTATAGATTTAATTTGGCCTGGTAGTGTAATACTATCAGTATTTTGAGTTTTCATAGCTTGTAGGGTCCTAGCAGTTATATTATCTAGTCTAGTATAGAATTGCGTAATATTTTCTTTATGGTCCTGCTTTATGTTAGCTAGCTCTTCTAATAATTGCACGTAATGTTTTTTATCCTGATATAGTAATTTTAATCGATTTTTTAATTCCTCCCAAGAATTATACGTACAATTCATTAAATGTGCTTTAGCGTTACCCCTGATTTTGCTAGTAACTATATATAGTAAAGGTAATTTTTGAGTGTCGTTGGCTAATTCGAATGCATTATTTACGTTAGAAATGAAGTCGGGTAATAATTCCCTATTTCCATCAAATTCATGTGGAATTAACTTTATTAAGAAATCTAATGAAAATTCCGATTTATCATTCGTAGAATTAATAGCCATTATTAGTTAATAAAAAAAAATTTCTTTAAACGAAATAAAATAAATAAATAAATAAATAAGAATTTATGAATTCAAGGAAGAGAAAAGGAAAAAGAATTAAGAGAAAGAGAGAAAAAAAAAAATAATGAGTAAAAGTTCGTTTTGACTTACGATTTTTATCTGGAAATCAGTTTCACGAATATTCTGATTTTCTGAAGGTTCTGATTTTCCGAAGGTTCTGATTTTCCGAAGGTTCTTCCGTACGAAGAATGGGAATCCACCGTTAAATCGAAATCGGCGATAAGCGAACGAAATGCCGGAGAAGTAGACGAAATTTCCGACCGTTTGCGATGCGATTATTACGATTTAACGTTACGAATCCTACCGAGACTGCGCCAAATTTTTATGTTGTGAGACTCCCGCCGAGAAATAAGTTCGAAATAATTTCGTAATAACTTTATTTAAAACGACGGACGACGTGCAATACCTTTCGGTACATCGAGTAATACGAGTCTGAATTCGTACGAACGAAGTCTCTTATTTATATAAAATGAGTACGTGACATACGGATCGACGGAACGTAATACAAAAAACAGATGTCGATTTTGAATATAATAAGTATAATAACGTTAATATTCGTAATAGAAATAAAGGTGTTAATAACAATGATCATAATAGTTTCCTTAATGCAAGTAATGCATTTGTTTAATAATGATAATATTAATAATAATAGTAATATGTGCTTTTAACGTAATATGTTGTGAACTTAAGATCTATCAACAAGGGTGCATTTAATATAGAGCGGTGAATGCATTATCTCGTAACTAAAGGATAGCGTTAATAGCGATAGACGAATTATGACGGAATTGAAATGTGATTGATATTGAGCAGACGCGACATCCGTCTAATACACTTTTTATATATACGAACTTAAAGTAACGGACGTCATAAACTAGGAGATGCGATATCATTCTATAATAATAGTACGAGTATAACGTGAATGATAATAATAATAATATAATAATAATAATAATAGTCGTTATACATCGTTCCAGAATTAAGATCTGGAGAATATTATGGTAAAATATGGTTTTCTGAAAACGATGTGAAAAAGGTTATTTTATAGTTAAAAGTAATATGAACATACGTGAATACATATATATGTACATACCATTATGTATACTTAAAAAAGGTTGTTATCTGTGTAATGTTAATAAATGGTGATGTACGATAATAATAATATTAAGATTAGGAACAGACATATAACACCTTGATTTTTCTCTCGTTCACTTTTAATAATTTGTACGCGATGAACGAACTACTTTTGTAAAACCGTATCCGGTAGGGACAATAAAAGCCTTGTGAAATACCGTTGAATTTTCTGGGTAGAATAATAGAGACCGCCTATAGAGATATTTATTAAAGGACGAACGAGTAGGAATTTTACAACCTTAAAAGGGTTTGAACGAATAGCTAAAATTAAAAATTGGAATTTTAATTTCATCTCTGGCTAGCGGGCGATCCGTCGGGAATTTCATTTTTGTTTAGTGAAAATGAGATTAATAAATTTTAAAGTGATTATATTCTTTATGGTTATCATTAATCATTCTACTATCTTACATACTAATTCCGAAGATTTGCAGCATATGTGATAGTTTTTTCCAATATCCGGTTCGAAAACGATTTAATAGATCATTTATTTATTGTACGATATATTGGTTTACTTATTTACACCCTATCTATCGCAATTGACAAATAGGAGTAATGGAAAATAGTGTGGAAACAAATTGTTGAAAGCGTTAAAAAAATGTTTAATATTGAGCTTAATGAAAAGGAACAATATTAAAACATTTCGATAAACATGCGCAGAAATATAAAATACATACGTAATTATAAATGTCAAACTTACGTATACGTAAGCGTATAAAATGAAATAAAAATAGTAAGATAAAACGACACCGTAGGTAGAAATAAAAAAATAAAAAAAAAAAATACTCTTTTTAGATATTTACAAATACCGCAACTTATTCGAAATTACCAAGTCGCAAGACCAATAAATTTAGCAACAAATCAACGATATCATTTCACTCGTAAAATTTACAAATGCATTTTATATAGTATATACAATATACTTTTTGAAAATATGCCTACGAAAGCGCGAATATATTATTATTATTATTCATCTAAATTAACGTACCGTTGTGCAACAACTAAGGCTAGAAGAACGAAGTAGAGGAAGTTAAATGAAGGAGTAGAGACGGGACATAAGTAAGAACATGATTAGGCTAGTAAGAGAGGAGTATTCATCTTTGAAGAAAAGAGGAAGTGAGGGGAGAAGGTTGAGAGACAATCTGATTGAGGAGTACAAAGAACAGTCAATGAGGATATGGGAGACGGAAAGCGTGACGCTATACACGGAGCACCGGGATGCCGAAGTTCTGTTGATCAGGTGTGAATGAGTGAGTCATGTACGGCCCAGCTGCAATCTGCTGAGGACAACGTCTTCTCTGCTGTTTGGAGCGAAGTATTCCAAAGTAAAACGAAGTTCTTGATTTAGCGAAGTTTATTTAATGAGAAGGTCAATTGCCACTTTTGTTGCCACGAAGCAAAAAGTCTCCATTTGACATAATTACGTTCATCAATAGTTGGAACTGCGACATTTGGGATCGACAATAGCCTCCACTGCTGCTTTATCTGCTACTTCATTCCCTGGAATCCACAAGAACGAAGCTAATTGGCAAGTTTGACTAATAACAGCTGTGTTACTTCTTTGCTGTAGCGTTGGTAATTACACCGCATAAGAAGTTGAGCGCTGAGAGTCGGAACATACAACCGATGGTTGTTGGATGTTAGAACTTATTATGAAGCCTATAACGAGGTAAATCGCATAAAGCTTGGCTGCAAAGATGGAAAATGACGGAAAAAACGAATACCGTATAACGACATTATTCATGACGACAGAGCAGCCAACAAAATCTATTGAAGGTGCATGCGTCAGTATACAACACTAATGAACTAGTGATAAGAGGCAGAATTTTTTTCCTAATATCCTTGGTTAGTAGATTGAGAGACCCAGCTTGATTGGACTTTTCATCCACTGATGCGCACAACGATTAAATATTGTAATATTTGCAGTTTTATAATGTTCATTTTTAACAAGATGTTGTTGTTAAAGATGGTTGTAATCGATTGAAATAGTCTCGAAGAGGATGAGTAGCAGATGGAAGTAATTTATAAAGGAATAATCCAGAAGCTTTTAATTGGATTATGAAGTTTTCTAGGAGGAGAACTGCCGACGAATATCGATAGGCTATTTTGATGACTGAGTATAAACTATCGATTGAGAAGTCAGCCTGTATATATATTGCGCAAATAAATACAATGCGTTAAAGAAGATAAATAAAATAAACACCCTTTGATATCTTTGTTAACTCGATTTTAAAAGATCTTTTTTAGTAATTTTGTAACACACAAGTTGCACCGGAGCAAGTGATTTCTCGCGTTTACGTCGGTTAGACCTTCATTTCATTAATTTCACCGCGGTTCTAGCTCACCCGAGAACAAAGCTGGTTTAAAGTTTTCCAATTACAACAGTTTAAACGACGAACCGAATTTAATTAATGCTTCATCATCTTTTCGATACGAACTTTATCTATTCATCTACATGCGCGAAAATTTCTTTACAAAGGGACTGTATTATGCCCATATACAGTATGGGTTCTTTTTTTTCATTTCATAATAGTATATTTATTTAATAATTACAAATGTATTACGTTATGAAAATTTAAAGTTCCGATTCAAATAAGTTTATCGCCACTATAAACTTCATTTACAATCTTTTATATACACTTTCTAATATTTATAATTTTAAATTTGACGGTAATATCCAAAAATTAATTACAATATTTTTAATATAATAAATTTAATTTTTTCCTATTTTCTATTTCTTTGATGGCTAATTTATTTATATTTACTATTTACTAATTCTGTTACAATCTAAAACTGTCCCTCTACAACTACACCCTCGCAGGATATGTGGTAAAACGCACTAACCGCAGAATTACACGCTATACAATGTTTCCGTTTCCGTTATATCGAAAGGTCTTGGATATTTCTTAAAACTACCGCGAGTAGTAAATTGTCTATTATGAAAATTAGGAAGCGATTATTTTTTGAACCTGTCATTCAGTAGGGAAATAGCGATACGTTAATCCGTGATATGCGTTCCAAATAATGATTTGATGTTGCTCTAAATAATTTGTTCGGTATAACTTTGAACTGTTTTGCGCTAACTTGTTTATCGTTTCGTATATGAACTTTCTATTTATATATTATGCTTGATTAAATTTTCACTGATCGTATTAATACTGTTTTTGATAAAAAATATATATCGATCTAAATCCATAGGGAAAATTTCGGATATTACTGGTATCATTTTCAACTTCACTAGCTTAATTTAAATCATCTCGCTAATAGTAGAATCTAAGCATCGTGTATACATATATATATATATATATATATATATATATATATATATATATATATATATATATATATAGTAAAATTTATGCAGTTGTCGTCTACGTATGTCGGATTCTATGCAAATCATTGGGTTATCTTTACATTTGCGGTTTATAATATCATCGAGCTGCTCTCATTCGATTTCTCCTGCGTATAAATGTCCGTATCTGTTAGATTAATGAGGTTAATGCAAATGATTGTTTGGATTACGTCTTATACGCACATACAATACATAAATGAATGATTCTAATCACTATCATACTACACCTCCACCTTTAATTGAATATGGTTTTACCATGTAAATTTTTCTGTAGAAGTAGTCAGACGCAAGAAAAGAATTTGTCATTACGAATAACTCTGACCAATTAATTTTAGATATTTCATGACTAATCTTGCATATACTAACTTTACGAAAGTTATACTCTCCATCGCCTATTATATTGTCTACTTTCAAGAGAGAACATCTAGTTAAATTTTTAACGCGGGATGATATTTTTCATCCATCGTATGAGGGTCAATAGCTTTACAGACTTCTATACTAAGAAATCCAAGTTTTACCTTGAAAATTAGTAATTGTATTGAAAAAATTTAGACCAGTTTCCTTGCTATAGTGGAGTAGAAGTTCAATATTATTATTATTGTAAGAAAAATCCGAAACAGGAGGACCAGTAAACGCTAGATTGAAGTCACCCATTATTATTAAATTAGGTTGATTTAAATTCTGTAATATGCGATCACTAAGTAATTGATACAAAGCATTTTAAGCAGTGGTGCACATGCGAGGTGGGATATACACGCACACTATAACTGTCAATAAATTACTATTTAGGTTAGTGACTTTAATACATACAAGTTCAATACTCGAAATACGTGTAAAAAAATTTCTTCAACATGATAAATATTTTTGATCGTTAACAATACTCCATCGCCTTTATTAACATCCCGATCCTGTCGGTATATAAAATAACCTTTATGAAAAAGCTCACTGTTCAGTACACTGCCAGTTACACATATTTCAGTTAAACCTAACACATAGCAATTATTACTGTAAACATTTAAATTAAATTCAGATAACTTAGTGTGTTAAGTCCTGGAATGTTCTGATAATAGAAGCTTAGCAATATTAAGATGTAATATTAAATTCGTATTAAAAAAGAACATACAAAAAATGCTATCATAAACTATGCGAGTACATCGATTGAACACAACATAAAACTAGAAATGGGGAACAATATAAATACTTACACATAAGTACACATACATTTACATATATATAAATATATATATATATATATAATCGGGTACGATTTCCAGTGAACATTAACATGCACACACTCACGCTTACTAAATACTCAAACAATACATATATATAATCATATTCATCCAACATCGTATTCAATGTGTAGTGGTTATAAATTTGTCATTTTGTTAGATTTTCAACGCATCTGTGAATTACTGTGATTATGAGCCAGCCTGGTCATCTGTTCCAAATTTAGTCCAGCGATTTTGACAATTGCGTTTATCCACCTTGTTGCTGATCGTCCCTTCCTGCATTTTCTTAGTGGTTTCCCTTGAACACAACAATTTCAGCCATGTACTTAAAATTTCGCCATTCGTATAATGTTCTTAGTAACCGATGTGTCCGATTAAATTAACGTAAAATTTCATTATTTTAGTTGTCCGAGATACTTATCGCCCAAGTTTCTAAACTATACAGAAATATCGGGGATACCAAAGTTGGCGCTAGGGTCGTTTTGGTATTTTTAATAATATCAGTGCTTTTCCGGATCTTCGATGATTTTGTCATTACAGAACGACCTAACAGGAATCAGATCAAACCGATATGTATATCTTTCATTGGGTCAATCCTATCGTTCAAGTTTTTCACTTTTTTCGTTCAACTGTTAGCCTTTTCAGTTTAACGAAGTTAATTATATAGATCGCATTCCATTATTATCAAAGATAAATATATAATTTTTGAGATATTTTCCCTTCATTTTTCTTTGTTTCTTATTGCCACCGATGGAAACGCTACTAACTACACTTATATGAGTATAAAAGTAAATGTATTAATTATATATATATATAAAATTTGGTGAACGCGTATAAATGTCGGATTCGTCTTGTTTTTATTTACTTTTGAATACTATTACTTTTACTGATGGTTAACGTAATGCAGTTAATTTTTGCAGAATAAATGCATATTTATTTATATATATATATATATATTTAATTCTTTCACTTTGTTTTAAATAATTAAGCGAATTTTAATAGATAATCATGTACATAAATAATTTGTTTGAAGACCTTAAAATATATTTCAATTAATTCTGAAACAAATTAAAACTTCAATAAATAAATCAATATGGGATAGGATTAAAAAAAATTTGTTATATGAATCTTTTTTACGTTTAAAAATTATTATAATACAGTATAAAAACAGTTTTTGTACTTGGCTAACTAAAACACTAAAGATATAATTTTAGATATCAATGATGGAATTATCAATAATTAAATTATTGTGTGGTTATTTTATTTTACAATAAATTTTATAAATTATAAACAAAACAAAACGCAGCACGAAAACTATTTTTAGAGATTATGACGTCATAGATTTTTTTAAAATATGTTAAAATAAAATCAGAATTTACGTATAGATTACAAATCAATATTGAAGAAACGATGAAGTAATAACGGTCTATCGCGATAATTGTAACCGATGTACCGACTGAACATGAGCCTGCTCGTTTGCAGTTGCTAGGTATCTCTCCCATTATTCATCGAGCTGCTAAATAGTTTAAATGCAATACAGGTTAAAGAAGAAATTAAGGAAACCTCGTAAGTGTTTCGAGATATTTCCTAAGAAGCTATTACTTTTGTCCTTTATGCTTTCATATATATATATATATATATATATAAATTAAATTAGTGATACTCTCAATATTCCGTAATTATTGGCTTACAGTCAGTATGCTATGAAAAAACAGGACTGTTTATATCGCAATTATGTCAGCGGTTTTTATGGTTAATTAGATCGTTTATAATTTGATGAGCTCCTCTACGTCTTTTACAGTCGCATTTATATAATATATAACAACAAAACTATGAAAATTGATTACGGATGGCGTTTAATTAAACATTAACAATGCTTTCAAGTATTCACGCACTTTTCGGGTTATTAAAATAAAATCAATAATAATAACAAACAATAATAATAAAATAAAATACTATATATAACAAATATATTTAATATATTTTTCTTAACTATACATAACTTTACTATATATAGCACATATATCTAGTTTCAATTTGTGATACTTATGCACAAGATTATCTGCTCGGGACAAAAAGGCGGTAAACAACAACATCAACCAATGACAATCGTTCAGAAGTAAAGTAAAACTCAGCTAAGGTGTTTAGCCTTCTCAATTACGTGTAAAACTTAAACATTGCATGAGACGACTGCAGAATAAACGGATAACAAATGATTACATAATTAACAAATTGGGCATATAGATTCGACTCTTAGAAGTAAAGTGAAGAAGATTTCCCGGCTTATACGTGATCTGAATTCGCTTGAACGTCATATAATGTTCGGGGAAAATGAATTCAAAAAGACTGAATGGTGATGGATGTCCGATTAGTGAAGCTCAATGACCGAAATCAGCCTTCATAAGGCGGTACTAGCTGCGAAGAGAGGATTGTATAAAAGAGAATAAGATTTTACAACACCACCCCTTTAGAAAATAACGACAATAATTGTATATATATATATATATATATAACTTACGCATCGTTCATATGAATGCGGTATCCTGAGCATATAATAAATTGACCATTGCACACTGTATTTCTTTATGTTTTGTTCCTCGTGTATATTGACACAGTATTAATTCCTATTAAATTTCTTTTATATCTATCCAGCGCTGCGAGAGAAAGATTTCTGGCTTTCTTTCTTGGACTTATATTTGTATATTAATGTTACTAGTTTTCACCTCACTACAACTATATGCTCAAAATATTTCATCACACGAAGAGCATAACGATATTAATCAATCGCCGTATAAGAATAGATTTTTGTGTATTTATACATTATAAGGTCCCTAATATACGAATGACCCTTATTTTCAATCTTTTTTAAAAGAACGTTCATTCGGTACAGGTCAGTTGTAATAGGTGTTATAACATCAACAAGTATGCTCGATATCTTTCGTCTGCCAAATGATACTTCTGCGTTTTGTACACCCGATCTCACGGCACATTCTACTGATACATCCTATCTCCAAATCTTTTTGACAGATTGTGTTTTTTTCCGTTAAAATATTTTTTGGGTGTTTGGTCCACCATTATATGTATATATTTATATGTATATATTTATATATATATATATATATATATATATATATATGTATGTACGTATATATATATTCTAGATGTGATCTCTCGAATACGAACGGACTACACTTTCTTTTTTTTCAAAATTTTAAAGTAATTTTCTCTTGTTATTAATAGGTTATCTTCATTTCGTATTAAAATGCGGTGATAATCGACAATATTGAATACAGTCGGTCAAGTAGAATGAGAGAGTGATTGCTTGAGTAAAATAAGAAAACAATACGAATAGACACGATTAAAGGTAGGCTAAACAATACCAATTCCTTTTTGATTGAACGAAACTCGTTAGCAGTTAAAGCTAACGGCAAACTATGCGAAAGAAAACGAAAAACCAACTCGATTTTTGGCATAACAAGGGAACGAAACGATATATAAACCAAAAATGTGACTACACAGGTCGGAAATCCGTGAACTACAAGCATCGTTGCTCATCAATCTTGTACGGTTAAGGTAACTCGATGATGATGATAACGATGAACACGAATAGTCCTTTAGGGTGGGAAGTGTAAATACTTCTCTTTCTACGAAGTAAGCTTAGAAAAATGCGCTATAAACGAAAGATAGGAAAAATTTAAAATACCAAGGAATACAGACGTCGGAAGTAAAAATAACGAGCTCGCATTGGCGAAAAATCGTATACCACCGTCTTCATATTTTCTCTCGAAATGACTGATAAATACTTCTATTTTTTATACGCTTTTTACATTGAATTTGACGAGGAAGAGTTAGACTTATATAAACTAGATTGACTAATTGAAGTCACGAAGACGATAAATAATCTCGCGAAATTAAAAATTATTGCGTTTGTATAATTACACTGAACTCAAATATAGGCAAATCTCACGAATTCAACAATTATTATAATTGTGAAAGTGATACATAAAATTAAATGTTATAAGTGTTATAGACGTATATGACTGCAATGAATAACGAAAATTCAGTAGCTCATAGATTATTGCAATTATATCATTATTATATAAAAGGTTACACTTCCTTATGTTATATATATATATATCTTCTATTCAGCTATTTTCAATCCACCGCTGGATGTAGCTCTCTCGAAGTTTCTTCCATTTTTTCCTGTCGGTCGCTGGCTTGCTCAATCTTCTCGAACTTTATTTATATCATCAACCCAGCGTGTCAATGGTCTGCTTATTCTACGGGTTCTGTCTAGTGTCCACATTTTTACTTTATTTACAAGAAACTCCGGATGTCTTACCAGATGACTAGCCCATCACCACGTTGATTCTTTTATGCTTAGTATTATATCCTTTATGTCGCGGTGGCGTAGTTGCTAGAGTGCTCGATTGTCAACTCGACAGTCGAAGGTTCGAAACCAATACGCGGCATAGAAAGTTTTTCATCATTATATAATTCTTAATTATCACGGAGAAGGCAGTGGCATCTCACTCCGTGTAATGCGCGCGCATCTGCGTCACATGTAAATAGTGCCTCGAATACTAGTTAATTTTGTACGTACAAATAAGCATACAATAGCGCTAGTCACGACGTTCGGCAACAAACAATACGACGAAGATGATGATTATATCCTTTGTCATTGTAATTTTTCTAATCCATTTATTTTCTATCTTGTCTTTCAGTGTTATTCCAATCGTTTTCCATTCGATTCTTCCTTGAGCTACTCTTAGCCTTTCCTTCAGTGCTATTGTTATATTACACGTTTACTGCCATTGGTCATTACCGGGAGCACGCATTGGTTATAGATTTTTCTTTTCAGATTGACTACTCTCATATATAGGTAAATAATATTATTCTTTAGCTGCTATAATACTTAAAAGATATTATAACACGCGACATTTATAATCTATCTCGGAATATAAATATCGAAAAGAAGAGAGGGCGAAAATGAAGTAAATTTAAAATATTTTAACTAATATAGAAAAATCACACGCAGACCACGGAATAAATATAGGTGTACGAAACTGTATCGGACCAAAATATTTCCAATACGAGTCGTAGTCATGGAACATTAATGTTACATGTCAGAAGTGAATTGAAGACTTTAAAAAGAGAAGTCAAGTTGATTTGTCTTTAATATTTAGTAATTTTTATTATTTAATTTAATTATTTGTTCATTTTTTTTCTTTTTCTTCAATATTACACAAGGTTTTTATTTATATTTCCTTATTTTTAATCTTTTAATTTCACGAGTTACCGGTTAATATAAATGCAAATTTTAATTAGACAATGAAATCCGTTTTCTAAATTTCTACCAGTTCTAAATTAAAAGTGTAACGAGAACGCAGGAAATTATATTTAATAAAATAACGTTTTTCGAATAATGCGATAGACAAATACGCACAATCGACAACAATGAATTCAAATAAATCTTGATCATCTCAAGGAAAAAATCCGTATATACCTATGTAGGCCTATCTTTAAGCACGTCTTTATATTAATTACAAGCGTGGACTCAGATTTACTCGCAATACGTATTATAATTTAAGCGAATTGTAAATGACATATTGAAATACGATTCTTATTCATTTATTTATTATTTAAAATTTCTGGCGCGCATTTTAATGTAAATGAATTTTGTTGCTAACGAATATCAGATGCTTACTTAGCATACAGAATAATAGCATGTTAGATACAATTACATTTCAGCTTAAAAAATAAATATTTAATAAGCCACATCGTCTATTTCTCATATTCGTAGGTGAATTAGCTAATGTATAAAAAAGCGTAAAACAATTGAACAGATGTTGGTAACTTAGAAAAAAGAAACCCTATGCATTATTTTTCGAAAGAGAACGTTTGAAAATTTTGCAACGAGTTTACAAAATAATATCATAATGGAATACAGGAAAAATGCATTTGTGTTCAATTTCTTACAGTCACGGGTGAATTCGTTAATATATAAAAAAAAAAGTGTCAACAATAGAACAGCTGTTAGTAACTTAGAAAAATGAACCCCTATGTATTATTTTTTAAAAGAGAACAGTTGAAAATGTTGTAACTAGTTTAAATAGTTAACTACAATAATGTTAAAATCGAGTCCAGGAAAAATGTATATATGTATATATAAATTATCGATGATGCTCTTTTATTCAAAAATTGTCTCAAAGAAAAAATATTAGATGCTGAATTAAAGAAATGGAAATATGTTAAATGTAATCCTAAATGAAGGTCAAACAACAACGGCTATCGAAAAAAATTATCTCAATTTATAGTAAAATTTTTTTTTTTAAATAACGTAGAAATTAATAAATTTAGCTCGCGCGAATGTATTACGATTAAATATAAGAAATTACGTATAAAAAATGCAAATTATTTGTTAATATAGGCGAATAGAATGAAATGCGTATCTCAACAATCTAGGGGTTGGAGAAATGACATATAAACGAATAGATTATGCTTCAACGAGTATCTAGTTATCAGAACCAACAGAGCCTGAAAAATACGCATATATACGCATACATAATATGTGAATAAATCTACATGTATACTAAATGTAATTAATGTACTTATATATATATATATATATATATATATATATATATATATATATATATGTGTGTATATATATATATATATGTATGTATGTATGTACACAAGTAATGGGAGTCATTAGGATGAATACCGCGAAAATTATGGCCCTGTCATTTCTAAAACTTGTCGTTCATGTTTCGTTAATAAAATTCATAATTAATTATCAAAATCGTTTCATCGTTTTGATTTAATATAGTAATCATTACTGCAACCAATACTGCTCTACTGAACACCGGATATCAAGGGGGTACCGTAGTTATGAAGTAGATCAAAAATGTTTCTCTTGTATGGAATCGATAAATGGAGCAGCATCGTAATTTCATAACTAGCGGCTACATTTTGATTTATTCGACAACTGATTTATATTGCTTATTCCTACAACCCATATATACATACATACATACATATATATACATATATATATGTATATATATATACATATATATATATATATATATCATTGTACATATGAACACGAATTATTTGAAATGTGATAAATAAAGAGCTTCCTTCAATGCGGTTAAAGGTTTTCATCTTTTGAAACTCGTATCTAAATTAAAGCTTTTATTGTATCGAATTGTGTTTTCCTAAATTTATACAATGTTTCTACAATGGCAACATCCAGGGACGTCTTTTATATATATATATATATATATATATATATTAAATGAATGTATATATAAAAGTAATGTATACATATATGTAAACAATTTATATATGTATATACAATACGTATAATAAATTTCTAAATTTACGACTAAAGGAGAACAAAGTGTACATTTACGTATTCTGCGAAACTAGTATACCAATGGTCTATAAATACATGTTCTTCTTGCAGTCTATCTCTCTGTTAAGGAGGGTTGGCCACGATTTTTGGAAGACTGTTTATACATACATATATATATATATATATATATATATATATATATATATATATATATATATATATATATGAACGTGTGATAAATGGAGAACTAATGCAAATTGTGCGAATAGACCGTCGACTACTTAAATGTGTGCCACCCCTATTGCAAAATGTTTACCAACTCTGCATGACATAACTTCAACTCGGTGAAATACGCTACAAGTTTTATTGAAGTTTAAATTAAGGAATATACAAAAGTAGTAGTCGTATATTTCTTAGTAAAGTGGTCGGTTAATATTGAGCAAATTTCAATTTTATCGCAAATGACAGTGCCATTTGTTTTAGCTCCCTTTTTTTTTATTACAAAATTAAATTACTTGGAGCGAGACTGATAAGAATTTTATACATTTTCATGTTCGACGATAAGTGACGAAAATAACATTATTAGTTAAACATGACATTAAAATCGAAATTTCAAGATAACATCGATGATTACTTTATCGAAAACCTGCTGCTAAAAATATATATAGGATGACCCAGTGAAGACGGACACAGTTTTGTTAAAAATACTCGACTAAAATTTTTGAAAGAAATTTTATTTAAAAACAGGA
Source organism: Coronaproctus castanopsis (assembly GCA_032883995.1). Classification (NCBI taxonomy): domain Eukaryota; kingdom Metazoa; phylum Arthropoda; class Insecta; order Hemiptera; family Monophlebidae; genus Coronaproctus; species Coronaproctus castanopsis. The sequence continues at coordinate 103,672,499 of CM065053.1, read as the reverse complement.
AAACGAGAGATTAGCTTACAATCATTTATGACCGCCATAATAATACATTCATTCAGTCTTTACCAGTATTTTTGAAGACACAGTCGTTGAATTTTTGAAATTTCTTCGGAAATTCGAGTTTTCAGGTGTTCCAGATCTCATGGATGTATTTCGTAAAAGGGGTTCTTAACGTATACACACACAAAAAAATCGAGTAACTTTGAATTCTTTTCGACTCTCTTTGCACTGTCATGATCAATTCACGCCAAAAATAACGTTCCATGCAAAATGCGCACTCCTTCTCGTTATAGGATACCATGATAACTGAAACTGGACAAAAACTTATCTCTCGTGTGTACGCTAAACGTAGAGCACGCGGTTTGCCTCGTAGCAGTGTTGCCAACTGCGCTATTTAAAAAACAAAACCGCCCGTCTTCTTTGGATCAGCCTATTTAACGTTATATTAATAAAATATAAACGATATCATTCCTATTTAGTGGAAAAAAGCAAACTTTTGTACCCGAATTAAAACTAAATCTCGCTTTGACTACAAGAATCACCACCGCCCCAGTTCACTAACACGCGATTACGATGGTTGAAATTCAGTTTTTTTTTTTTTTTTAAATAAATGTGTATCGTAATCTCAATGTTTAAATAATCGATATATACGACTAATTATTAATTAAACGTGTATAGAACATTAGTTCGTTAACTAATTTATATTATTTATATACATAAATATCGCTTACATAACTAAATCGTTCGAATAAGGAGAGTTGGATCCTATAACTTCAGATAGATTTGATGATCGACTGGTGGAGTAGTCATTTACTACAGAGATCGAGTTGAGAATTTCTTCCTAACAGCCACCACATTTGACGGATTTTAAGTCGGATATGTTCTATTTTCTTCTTAGCTTAATTCTTTCGCGGAATCTGATTGCTAATTATGTAAACATTATATCGCAGTTTTTTTTCTTCTTTTTTTTTTTTTTAAATACAGACCTTTAGGCTATTATTAAGATACAATCTAAGCCGTTTGGCTATATAATTATCATCATTAACTTAATGATTACTTAGTAGTTAACATAGATTCGAATAAACCTTTTTAAAGAAAAATGTCGACTGTCTTTTTCTAAAAATTTACCGTTTTTACGAATAAAATTCGATACTGCATGGAGGACGTACTTTTTCTGTACTTCAATATCCCCCCGATCGTCCGTCTACGTTGAAATTTTTAAAAACTATTTTCGGAAACGAGCGCGCTATCGTTAAGGAATTTTATTATATCGTAGGTATTAATTCGATATTTGTGTGAATTATCTTTCACGAAGTTAATTGCGCCGTTAATTTATAGCGATAAAGATAATTATGTGGTACACAGAACTAAAATTTTTATTTCCTGATTTATGTGGAATGTCTTAATTTGAAATGTATTTATATAAATACGTTGAAAATTATCTATAGGTAACTTAAGAAACAGTATTATATAATGATAAACACACGTATAAAATTTTTAATTTTGTGTCAAAAATTTTTCAATATATGAACTGAAATGGTTAATAACGTAATAAACGATAAAAGAGGAGTTAAAATCGCTAAAATTGTCTTTATGAGAAATCACAAAGTTTTTCTGCTGCCAAGCCTTCATTAAGCGAACATAAAACATAAAATATCGAAATATATACAATTTATAAAAATATAAAATGTAATTAATTTATATATACAATTTACAAAAATTATTAAAGTGAAAAACCGGTCTTTATAAAATAGTTCGATAGTGAATGTGGTAAACAAACAACCAGCAATAAAAAATTTATACTTAATTACTAAAAATAGTTAAAATCACTAAATTTATTTTTAATTATGCGAAGCTTTTCGGCAATTACGCCATTGTCAAGCTATATACAGTTAAAATTAAATAACAATTTAAATCATAATATTCATAAGGATCATTATATAAGAATATTGGAGACAGTACTAAATCAAAATTATTTCCAGTTTCAAAATAAATATTATAAACAGAATAGTGGTTTAATTATGGGATCTCCTTTATCACCCATTCTAGCTGATATTTATATGAACAAATTAGAAAATAACATTAAAAATAATAATATATTTAAAAATAATGTTAAATTATGGAAAAGATATGTTGATGATATTTTAATAATATGGAGTAATAATGATGATAATGATTATAAGTTGAATAGTTTTGTATCCAATTTAAACAATTATAATAAAAACATACAATTTACATTAGAAATAGGAGGTAAAATAATAAATTTTCTAGATTTAAAAATCAACATTATTAATCAAAATATTGATATATATATATACAGAAAGCCTACACAAACAGATACATTAATACCAAAAGATTCATTTCACCCAAAAATGCATAAATTAGCAAGTTTAAGAAGTCTTATTAATAGAGCAAAATCAATTTTAACAGACAAGGATAAATTGAATAAAGAAAAAAACATTATAAAACAAATAGCAATAAGAAACAAATATAACCCTACTACAGTTGATCAAATATGGAACAAAACTAAAGTTAATATAAATATAGAAAAAGAAAAAAAGAAGTATTTAGGTTCAATAAATTATGTAGGCAGTCATACATATAAAATAATTAAAATATTTAACAAATACAACACCGATTTAGCAATAAGAAATAATAATACATTATTAAAATCAATAAATAATAACAAAATAGAAGATAAAAATATATTAAAAAATTCAGGAGTCTATAAATTAAATTGTAACCAATGTGAAAAAGAATACATAGGAGAAACAGGCAGACAATTCATAACAAGATTTAAAGAACATTTAAACTCATACACAAATAATGATGAAAAATCATTATTTGGAAAACATTGTATAGAATTAAAACACAAAATAAATAATATTAATCAAAATTATAAAATTCTACATACAGAAAAACATTTTAAAAAAAGAAAACTACTCGAAAAAATGGAAATAATAAAAGAAAGGGATAAAAATAATTTATTAAATTCAATGGTAAAGTTTGAGGAAGAATTAATTTTAAAAAGTGTATTGTAAAAATATTATTCCTAACTATTAAGTTTTTAATCACATAAATATATATTTTTCATTGTTCAAACACATATTTTTATAAAATAATTATTTTCTAGCTACTGTTCTGTAAATTTTATATTACTGACAATTGATTGTGTTGTGTACCACAGTCAGGGTCAGATAGTCTAAAGTATTCATAATTCATTTTGTGTAAAATTGTAAACTTAGTTTTAAATTAATATGTTATGATTTTATATTAATTAATTTTAACTGTATATAGCTTGACAATGGCGTAATTGCCGAAAAGCTTCGCATAATTAAAAATAAATTTAGTGATTTTAACTATTTTTAGTAATTAAGTATAAATAAAAATCACTACATTTCACAATCAATAACTTTAATAAAAAATTTATACAATGAATAATAACACAATAGCCAGTAAAATATAAAATTTTATAGTGAGTTTTTTTTTAATACAGCCCTTTAGGCTATTACTAAAATACAATCTTAGCCATTTGGCTAAATAATTATCATCTATAACTTAATAGTTAACTTAACCACTTAGTACAAAATGAGTGTGGAGTATGTATCCCATTGACTACGCATCCATTATACATAAATTTACATATTACAAGACTAAATCTATGGGGTAGCGACGAACAAGTCGTCTAATTCTATGTTTAATGCGAAGTAGTTGTCTTGCTTCTGCATTAACGTGACTATCCAACCGTTGCTTGTGCAATTCAGCAAATTGCTTAATGACATCATTAATGAACATCATATTAAGATCAGAAGTTACATGAGTAACGATAAGCATCAACTATCGCGCGTAAGATGATATTTTGACGGCGTTGTATTATATCCCTATTCGACATAGCTGTACAGCCTCACAGAGTAAGGCCATAAGTCCAAATAGGTTTAATAATTTGCTTGTATAGCAGAAGCTTGCAGGAAACATTTAACTCCGATTGCCTGCCTATTAACCAATATGATTGACGTGTTTTACTCTTGAGCTGCTGAGCTTTCATTTTAACACGAACTTTCCAGATCAATCGTGAATGCAAATACATGCCTAGGTACTTTACTGAGTTAGCTTGTGGAATGAATTGGTTTCCTAAGTACAATTGGTACATATTATCAGCGTGCTGTAACGTAAATAAGACATGGACAGACTTCTGCTCACTTGTTTAATCTTCCAATCTATAGTCCATTTTTTAATCCGATCGAGCCTATGTTGCAATTTATTTGTAGTATCAGATTGGCTGTCACTTACAGCTAAGATTGCAGTGTCATGTGGCTGTTGTTTTGTTATCAATAGGAAAATCTCTTATATATAACAGGTCCGAGGACGCTCCCCTGTTGCACACCTGCTTGTATATAGTAGAATGACGATCTATGACTTCCACTACTCGGTGCACTTGGTCGATTGTTGAGTGCTTCTGTCTAAATCCAAATTGATGTAGAGGAAGCTTATCTTCAACTAGTATTAATAATTGTTTTAACAAGAGTTTCACCAGGAGTTTAAAGATTGATGGTAATATAGAAATTTGTCTGTATGACCTATCCTCTTCAGCTTTTTTGTCTGTTTTTTTTTTAACATTATAAACTGTGCCACTTTAAACCATAGATTTAGTCTTGTAATATGTAAATTTATGTATAATGGATGCGTAGTCAATGGGATACGTACTCCACACTCATTTTGTACTTAGTGGTTAAGTTAACTATTAAGTTATAGATGATAATTATTTAGCCAAATGGCTAAGATTGTATTTTAGTAATAGCCTAAAGGGCTGTATTAAAAAAAAACTCACTATAAAATTTTATATTTTATATTTTACTGGCTATTGTGTTATTATTCATTGTATAAATTTTTTATTGCTGGTTGTGTTGTTTACCACATTCACTATCGAACTATTTTATAAAGACCGGTTTTTCACTTTGATAATTTTTGTAAATTGTATATATAAATTAATTACATTTTATATTTTTATAAATTGTATATATTTCGATATTTTATGTTTTATGTTCGCTTAATGAAGGCTTGGCAGCAGAAAAACTTTGTGATTTCTCATAAAGACAATTTTAGCGATTTTAACTCCTCTTTTATCGTTTATTACGTTATTAACCATTTCAGTCCATATATTGTAAAATTTTTGACACAAAATTAAAAATTTTATACGTGTGTTTATCATTATATAATACTGTTTCTTAAGTGAACTATAGATAATTTTCAACGCATTTATATAAATACATTTCAAATTAAGACATTCCACATAAATCAGGAAATAAAAATTTTAGTTCTGTGTACCACATAATTAACTATCTTTATCGCTATAAATTAACGGCGCAATTAACTTCGTGAAAGATAATTCACACAAATATCGAATTAATACCTACGATATAATAAAATTCCTTAACGATAGCGCGCTCGTTTCCGAAAATAGTTTTTAAAAATTTCAACGTAGACGAACGATCGGGGGATATTGAAGTACAGAAAAAGTAAGTCCTCCATGCAGTATCGAATTTTATTCGTAAAAACGGTAAATCTTTAGAAAAAGGCAGTCGACATTTTTCTTTAAAAAGGTTTATTCGAATCGATTATGACGAAACTTCTTGCGCACGTTTGTTCGGTATTGCGGAAAAATTTAACGACAAAGTTCACGGAAAAGGTCCTCAAAAAGAAACGAACGTGTTTCGACTACAAAACGACGGAAAAAGATTACTCAACATCTTTGGACTCGTGCAGCAGCGTATTTTAGCATATTCGGTCAGAGTTTAAAGAATTTCTATCTTTGGAAACGCGCACAACTGCATAAACACAGACATACAACACGCGTCGAACTAGAATGAGAATTACCTTAAATAGTAAAATTTTGCAAAATATATCCTTAGTAGGTGAAATAAGAAGAGTCGGAGAGAAAGAAAAGCGATCGATTCGAAACCGCGATAAGTTGCAAAACTCTGCGAACTTTTGAAAGTTTAAACTAATTTGATCATATTACGAAAGAGTCGACCATTTAAAAATATTAATATACACACGCATATATATATATATATTCTAACGATAAGTAAAATTTTAGTTACAAATCTTCCAACCCACTTCAAAGTACGCGAATTAAAAATTCAAATTTAATTCGAATATTATTCCGTAATGAAGTATGAAAAACATTAGATTCGAAACCGGTTGCAAAACTTTATGAAATTTTGCGAATTTAAACTAATTCGACTGCATTAGGTAGGAATTGACAGTTGCTAGAACACTCGACTGTCAAACTGAGAGTGCAGGTTCGATCCTAGCTCGCTGCGTAGAATCTTAATTATTACGAATGATAACGTGACTACCTCGCTCTTTATATCATCATACAGGCACAGGCGTGACATGAATACTGGCTGATTATGAACACTAATGCGCTAGTCACGACGTTCGGCAATGAATAACATATATATACTTATTCTTAAAGTAAACAGAAAAACAAAAATTTAATTCGATTAATTATACAGTACTTGTTAATATTTGAATTACTCCACTGTTAATATATATATATATATATATATTCCCCGGAAATCCATTATGAACACAAGGTGTGGTTAAATTTTTTTCAATTGCCACTTTATTGCTGCCATGTATTTATTATTATTAATATTTATATTTTATAGGGAATTTTGTAACTAGCTTGTCATCTATCTCGGCGATCATCTACCGTGATATATGATAAATAATATTAACAGATCGACCTATATATACATATACTAGCATGCCCGGCATCGGCTTCCACCGAGATTAGAATGTGACCGATTTTTGAAATTGAGTTTAAATATTTACGTTCTTTAGCTAACAAGTAAGGAAGAAGGTAAACGTGAGTTGAAGAGTCTTTTCCTTTTTTTACTTTTTCTTTTATTTTTTATTTATATATTTTTTAAAAGTTGTTTTGTATTTTAAACTTATATTTGTAATATATGAAAATTATGATACTTCTGGAAAAATATTTTTTGTGCCCATTTGATTTGGGGGGCAATAAAATACTCTCTACATCGTCAGTTCTAGAAACTGCTATCGTGCAAAAAACCATTCTGATTTTAAATCAATACCAATTCGCTTAAAGGCATGCTCCTGTGTTTTATTGATTGTCATGGGATTATCAGAAATTGTAGTCTTTTAAATTGGAATGGTAAATCAGATGGAATAAGTGGGATACGTAGTATCAGAGCTTTTATAAATCGACAAAATGACGTTACTGAAAATACCGACATTAAATACTAACAATAATAATAATAATAATCTAACGAAAACTTTATATACATACGGAAACATTTGACCCATAAATAACGTCGTTTTGGATAATTTTCAGTTTTTACGTACTAACAAATAAAACGGAACGTCGCTGTATCAAACTTTCTATAAACCTAAGCACATATACACACACACATACATACATACATATATAATTTGTATAATAGTTTTTGTATTAAATATTCAACCAACTGATTATTATAAATTAATTGATTAACTGAATAATTAATATGAAAACACCGCTCCACAACGTTTGTTGTCATGCTCGCAATCACAGTAACATAATTACTCTAAAACCGATAATTAATCAATTACTTGATATTAAAACCATGCCCTTCTCCGCGATACTCACAATCACGTGAAAAAGGCTTGGTAATGATTGTAAGCATAGGTTTTCCAAAAAACGTGTACAAGAAAAAATCTCTTTGTCTTTATATAATAGTATAGATTTTTCTGACATATTTTATTATTATAAATATTTATTTCAAATTTTATATTTCAATTATTATATTTTATTTTCATACGTATCCTTTACTCTAAACTCGCCACAATATATACGTAGCCCTCGTTAATAGAAAACCGTGCAGATCAAAATGCAACGTCGCATTCTTCTTCCTTAGAAGGCCGGTTAGCATAAGCCTGCAAACTAAATTATTTCTCTTTTTTTGTTTTTTTCAGTTACATTTATTTTACTTATATATAATGTGTATTAGTTTACTTATGTGTAAAAAGTTTTTTTTTTTTTATTTTTTTAAACATCATACCAGCATTAATTGCTGCAAACAACGGTGATCACGTAAGTAGGAAATTAATATTAGTCTAGTGACTCCAGTAAGACACTAGACTATGAGGAAGATAAAAGAGTAACTTGATGGGAATTAAATATTTGTAGGAATAGTATAGGAATGGTTAAATACAATGATTAAAATGAAGAAAAAAAAAAGTGTAAAAAGTTAAATCACATTAAAAACATCAGTAACTACACACATACGCTAAAATAAGTTTATTAAATTAAGAAATTAACAAAATAAAAACAAAGTTAGTCACTTTAAAAATTATTTTATTAAACCAAAGCTTTTCGATAATCACGTCATTTTCCAAAAAACATTACATATAAATTAATAGTAATATTAATATAACAAAAACTTATATGATTCACATTAACTATGTAATTTAATTTACTAACAAAAATTTATTTTTACAATAACATTTACTTATAAAACCGATTTTAAAATTAATTCTTCATCAAAATTGATCGTATTATTTAATAAATTATTACTACTTCTATGTTTTATAATTTGTAGCTTTTCTAATAATTTTCTTTTCTTTAATTTATATTCTAGCTCAGCTGGCTTAAAAAATTATTGTAATAGAGCCAAAATTATTTTAAGTTATAACAAAAAAAAACTTAATAAATAAAAGAATATTATTAAGCAAATAAATACAATCCGAGTATAGTAGATCAATTTTGGAACAAACCAAAAAATAACAATCCTCAACGAAATAAAAAAGAAAAAGATTAGGATCAATTAAATATATAGTAAAATACAATTATAAATTCTTAAAAATCTTTAAAAGGTACAATATTATGATAGCAATAAATAATAATTAAACATTATTTAAATCAATTTACAACAATAAAATAGAAGAGAAAAAGGTATTACAAAAATCTGGAGTATACAGAATAAACTGCACAAAATGTAAAAAGCTTCATATAGGTGAAACGGAGAATAGACTAAGAAAACACTTTAATTCATATAAAAATGATAATGATTACAAGTCACTTTATGGAAAACACTGTAGAGAAGAAAAACATATAACATTACAGATAATATAAAAATTTTACACACAGAATCTAAACTTAAAAAAAGAAAATGATTGGAAAAACTACAAATTATAAAACATAGAAGTAGTAATAATTTATTAAATAATATGATAAATTTTGACGAAGAATTAATTTTAAAATCCGTTTTAAAGTAAATGTTATTTTTAAAAATTTTCTGTAAACTAAATTACATTTGGCTAGTTAATGTAAAACTATATATATATATATATATATATATATATATATATAAGTTTTTGTTATATTAATTAATATTAATGTTAATTTATATGTAATGTTTTTTTCTATGCTTGAAAATGATTCGAAAAGTTTTGCGTTAATAAAATAATGTTTATAGTAATTTTTTTTATTTTGTTTTGTTAATTCATAAAATCACTACTCTCCAATGCATCAAAATTAAATTAAGAAATGTTAAACATACCTGTAATTTAATTGATCAGTTGTAGCCGTTAATAAGTAATTATTTAAGCGCACTCAGTTATGCATTTTTCGAACTTTTCAATAGCAAATCATCATTAATACGAGTTTCTTTCCGGGTCATATTCGTTTGGTTACGATAATTATTTAGGATTATATTAATAACAAAAATTGAATATAGCTTATTAAGTAGGGTATTTCACAAGTACTGCACGTTTTTAAAAATCCGGAATAAAAGTCTTATCAATACTATATATTGATATTTTGCAAAAGAGAGTTTTCTGTTTTGTATTATATAGAAATTTATTCAAACGCGCATCATTATTTACAATGAATTCTAACATGGAACACATGTGAGCTAAAACAGACATTACCAATTCAGTTGCAATCGACAATCTATTTCCCTACAAAGCATTAAAATATTGGATAATTTACAAAAATGTCTTTATTCTCTTTAACAATGCTGGCATATGTAACACTCCAATTTTTTGAAAAGAGAATGTGATGCATATCCTGATATATATATTTGCAGAATTGTCTATTTCATAACATAATTCGTTTCTAAAATAAGGAAGTCTTTTACATCACATATGTTGGTTTCGAAATAATTGTTTTCATCGCTATTATCAAAATTAAAATTTTCCTTCAAACGAAAATTAGCCTTCGGTCCCAGGTTACAAATATTTATCATAAGTAAAATCGGTCGAAGTAAAATGCAGTTTACGTACTACACTAAAATTTGACGACTCAAAATTATTCTTAGGAATTGCTTTTATCCACAATTTAAGAGCAGTATCTTTCGAAAATTTAAAAACACTTACCGCTTTACGGTTTGAATCTTTTAGAAATGATCCATAGTTACTATTGCATCCAGAAACGCACCATTTATTCGACATTTTTACAAAATTTAAAATAGTTTTTTAGTAAAATAATAGAGTATTATAATTTAACAATTCGACGTTTTTATATTATAAACCGCGTGTAAACGACGAACAATGAAGAGCTAATTTTTAAAAAGAACCGTCAAAACGCGAATTTTATTTTACGATTAATATAAGCACTAATTGATAACATATTAAAAATCAAAACGAAATTTTGCATTTAAAACCGTAACCGGCAAGTAACTTCAAATCAAAATGATATACATTGTACTATGTAAACAACACAAATATCAATAGGTTATGCCTTCCCGACATGTTGCCAATTTTCACCACAGCACGGCTTTCTATTAACGAAAATATATATATATATATACATACATATACAAACGCACACCATTATTTCTGTTTGTGAATTGTACATGAAAATAAAAATTCTTTATTTATTGTATTATTTATCTTGTAATCACATTCTAATTTAGTTTCATCATTTAAAATACAAATGTTCTCCACGACATTAGCTATCGGGCAAATAAATTATTTTAATTACGTCACTGGATTAAAGCAATTTTCGTAATGCGTAAATGTCGCGCACAAAAGTATAAAGAGTAGCAATAAATTAGGCGTAATTTTGGACATTAATAATTATCTGATAATTTAGTTATATAGTAATGTTCGTTTTTATTATTCGTTTATATTATCATTATTTTTACGAAAAGATTTTAATCATTTACAACCATTTAAAAGTTCATAACATTTCCTCTACTCATCTTCGCTAAAAAGAATGACCGTTTTTCGTTCATTTTATTACATCTTAAATTCGTTTGGCTTAAATTTTCAGCAAAAATCTTACACTCGAGTAGTAAACAAAGAATTTTACGATTTGAAAGATTTTTGCGCGAATCGTATTTAATCAGTTTCTGCCAGTGAATAAAATTCTCGACGGTAATAGAATTTTACGATCACACTAAAATGATAACAATAACAATTTCTTGTAATATATTGAATCGTAAAATGTTTTATTAAAAAGAACAATCCGTGTTAACGGATAATAGAGTCGTAGAAGCTGATACTCGCATAGTATCCTAAAACATCTTTGTAACGATCGCCGGCAATCGTTAAATTCGTTAATTAGATTAATTTTAATTTATACTCGCGTATGCTTATATTTATCCCCTCTCATGATAACAGAGATTTCCAACTTGTTGAATATCTCTACTAGGAACAAAGTGCAAAAATCAAAATAAATACGGAATTTACAGATGTAAAAAGTGGTATCAAAAGGGGCGTATGGCAAGGATTTTCACTTTTAACCGGCTTATTTCGTATATACGCAGAAAACACTAAACAAGCTGCAAATATAGAAAAATAGGAGTGACAATAAATGGACAACGTATAAATGAAATTAGTTACACCGATGATAAAGTTATTACTGGCTGAAATGGAAAAGAACACCTAGAAAAAAAATAAAACCGGTTTGAAATACGGCATAAAAATGAATATTAGAAAAAGGAAAATAATTAAATTCGCAAGAGTTGATGTATATATTATTAAAATAGATAGAAAGTGTAACTGAATTAAGTATTCAGGGAACCTTAATCACTAAATGATGGCAGAATGAAATCAAATCGAGAATTGGCACGGCGAAATAGGCATTTAACAACCCGAGTCATGAGCGAAAGAATTCGAGATTAAGTTTAAAACTAAAAAAATAGCAATAATGCGTTGTGTTTGGTCAATACACATGGACCATAAGTGTAAATAGTAAAGAAGGAGTAAATTCTCTTGAAATGTAGTGGCACCGCAGATTATTAAAAATTCTTTTGGACAAAATTGATCACCAATAAAATGGTTCTAACCTAGATACACGAAGGAAAAACAATAGTGGTCTATAGCATGGGAAGTGAAGTACATAGCTCATGAGATACGAGAAAAAGGCATCTTTACGTTGAAAATACGAGGGAAACACCCTACACAGGTATACAGGGGAAAAAAAAAGTACACAGTGCGTCCTATAAGTTCTGGGACTGGTGCTTCCAAAACCCGTAAAAGTTCCAAAAAAATTTTTAACACGATTTTTATTCGAAGTAGTCTCCCTTAGATTTAATACAACTAACAGCGCGATCTTTCAACTTGTTTAAGCGCTTAGAAAACGCATCGCCTTGAGTCGGCTCGTCACAGCTGCTTCAATCTCTGCAATCGAGGAAAAATGATTTCTTTTGAGGTCCATTTTGAGCTTCGGGAACAGAAAATAGCCTGGTGGACTCATGTCTGGAGAGTATGGGGGTTGGCGAAGCACTGGAACCATTTTTTTGGCCAAAAACTGGACGTTGAGGTCGGCTGTGTGCGCCGGCGCATTATCGTCCAGCAAAAAAAAAACGAACGATTATTCCACAATTCCGGCCTGACGTGTGCCATTCTTTTACACAGGCAATCCCAAACATCATTATAGAATGCGGCATTTACAGTGGTACCCTGAGGAACAAATTCTTTGTGGATAATACCTTTTAAATAAAAAAAAACATCATCGCCTCGACTTTCGATTTTTAAAAAAGTAATTTTTTTTGGGTTGCGGCGAATCTTTGCCGCACCATTCCGCACTTTGACGTTTTGTTTCGGGGTCATATGCAAAACAACAACTCTCGTCTCTAGTGATTATTATTTTCTGAATAAAATTTAGATATTTTTCGATCATTTTAAGGACGTCCTCCGCATTAGAAATTCGCTGCTGTTTTTGGTCGTCTGTCAATCAATGTGAAATAAAGCGCGCGCACAGCATCCTCTTATGTCGCATAAAGTAACACCAAGCTGAAACTAATCTTTCGAACGCTTTAAAAATTTAACCACCTGTAGAAAAAAGATGTAGAAACACGTTTCTAAATTTTCGTGAAGATTGCGCCACTAGTTTCGATTTGACAGCACCAGTCCCAGAACTTATGGGACGCAATGTGTATACTGGAAATTATATTTATCAAACGAAACTTTCAAATAAACGGAGTAACTGATGCAAGAAATCGGATGAAATGAGTTGCACGCTATTTCTTGCCCTAACAGTTGAGACTACAACGGCGACGACGACGATAATATATATTAGTGTACGCTAAACAAAAGAAATTGCGGACAATTTAAGATAATTGCGAAGATTGCTGGACTGGAAACGTTACAAATAAAATTGGTTAAAACAACAGATATTGTTAGATTCTACAAAGAAGCGACGATTAACCTGAATAGTACAAGTTCTTCGACATGGTGGTTTATTACGCGATGAAAAGGAGGAAAATAAATTGTAGAAAGTAGAAGGAGAATGTCGCGGTGGCGTAGTTGCTAGAGTGCTCGACTGGTTAACTCAACGGTCGGAGGTTCGAAACAAACACGCGACATAGAAAGTTTTCATCATTATTTAATTCTTAATTATCATAGAGAAAACAGTGGCACCTCACTCCGTATAACATCATATGCGCGCGCATCTGCGTCGCATCTTGAATGCTAGCTCATTTTGCACATAAAAATAAACGTACAATAGCTAGTCACGACATTCGGCAACGAACAATACGACGTCGATGATGATGATGAGAAGAAGGAGCCGGCTAAAAAATACTTTTGTAACCACATTGCTGAAAGATATCGAAATAAAAACTGGTGTTGACAAATGGAAAGATCTGCGCAGAATTGGTCAAACTAAAGATTACTATAAAATCAAATCGGTCTTAGTAGTCCTTTCGAACTCATAATGATGACACACTTTTCTTCTTTAAGCCTTCTGATGCCAATATTTAGTGTAGTCCTCTACCAAATTTTTCCACCGTTTTCTGTTCTAAGCCTTACGCATCCCCATGTATGACCTGCCTGTTCTATTAGGTCATGTATCCATCTCCTTGGGGGGGGGTCTTCCTTGTTTTCGCCTTCAACTGTATGGTCGTCAGTTCAGTATTTCCTTCGTCCATGTTCTCTGTCGGTCATCCTACATGCCTTGCTCAGTTCCATTTGTTAATGCTATCCTGGATACGATGTTCTCGAACCTGTGTTTTTTCGTATATCGGAGTTCCTGATTTTGTCTTTTAATATTATTCCCACTAGTACCCGTTCCACCAATCTTGTACGTTAGTTCTTTTGTTAAACATATATAAAGAATTTTATTTATTAACACTATGCATATATGCGCTTATATGTTTTTTGTAATTTAAAAATGTACGTATGCGATATCTATTCGAGTGAATAGAATATTTTAGATACACGTATAACGGTCATGTATTTTTACTTCTTATTTATTTTAATGTGTAAAAAAGTGTACGGAACTAGTGTGATTAAAACTAGAAATGCAATATAAATGAATGTGAAAGTAGAAAAAAAAAGACGTGATGAGTAAAAAATTATCTGTGTTGTGTGTGTGTGTAAGCCTCCGATACAAAGTGTACCTATTAATAAGATGTTAAAGTGGACAAGAAGCATGATCCCTTTATCCACCGGTGCGTGTGTGTGAGTATTGAGTGAGTTTTTTATTTTACGGTTATTATAAATAAATACCAAACAACGAGTAGGCAACGTATTCTCAAAGAACTAAATTAAGTATTGTATACGTAAAGTAACGCTTTAAATATTTATGGGTAAATTAATGATGATGTGCAGTAAAAAGCAGTTTCTAAAATTATAACATTCGAAAGCTTAACGCGATCGAGAAATTTTTAACGTACATTTAAATGTCTATCGAGAAAAATATAAGGGGACAAGATCAAAATTTCCTAAATTTTATGTGGTATATTCGGCCCAAAATTTCAAAATTTCTGATTTCCATACGTAATAAACTACAAGTATACACAAAATTTTGTAGCGGTTTCCAAGATGGTCAAGTGTGTATATACAAGATAATAGCGCTCTTAATGGTGCAGGCGAAGATTCAATGGAACAGACCGAAGAGCCTACGACCGCAGCTATGGACAGATATAATAAGAAACTGGAACGGAGACTAGCACTACATCAGTGCGTGCGACGGGCACACGACAGAGAAACATGGCTCAAAATGACGCAGTTATTCTATGATCAGCCCACTTGGAGTAAACGATTAAGATGAAATATATATATATATATATATATATACTTAGTATATTTTTTATTCATTTGTGTCGTTTGTTTATACATCGTAATCCGATCTATATTTACACATGTCAATTTATGTTATTTCTTTCTTCGTTGTTTCGTAAGTGTGTCAAACCATAATCATAATCATAATTAAAGTTATCTATATATACATTAATTTGAAGCAGAATAGCGGAATGTATATTTGAATACTAAATTAAACTAATTAAAGCATTATTAATTTAGGCTCCGAACGCCGAGATACTTTATTCTAACAAATAAATTCAATAATAAATATATACATATCGAATGCGGCGAGATACAGAACATGGCACACCTACTCGAATGTGAATTGACTAGTACTAGATACACGATGAAGAATGTCATTGACGCGGACGAGGATGCTATAAAGTTGGCGGAATACTGGTCGGAGAAAATTTAATAAATGTTAAAAAGTAGTTTAAGTTATAATTGGCTCGGACACGAATAATAATAATAAGTTGGAATAAAAAAATTCCTAACAAAATAAAATAAATAAAATCATAGCAAAAAAAATAGTAATATATATGCTTACGTATATAAGTTATAACATTATCAACACTGTCGTAAATTTGACACAATTTTAAAATATGATATATTTCACCAAAACGAAAAAAGCCATACACTCCAAATTTAAGTTTTTTTCTTTTTTTATGTAGAACGTTACCATAAATGTGATATAAAGTTAGACTACAAAAAAAAAAGAGAAAGAGAAAAATAGAGATACGATGACAAGCAAAAAAACTAAAAAAAAAAAGATATTTATTTAATTAAATGAAGATTCGGTTACACGAGTAATTTAGTTGTAAACGAGTAAAAAGTTAATTTTGAACAGTTACACAATTTACAAACACAAATTTTGCGTATAAATGTGTACGTATATATTTGTCGAGAACGTGACGGTTCCGGCATATCAAACTAAACGTCCTGGTGACAAACGAAGGCTTATTTCTATTCTGAGGGAAATTTTCGCCCTTATACAATTCTACACACAATAAATGAATAACACAGAGTGCTTTTTTGCGCCTTTATATAAGCGTCGTCAAATCTGCTTCATTTTTAAATGTAACTGAATGCATGTATACGTCTGTATAAAATATTTTCAAGCAGAGACGTAAACACACATATGTAATATATATATGTGTGTGTGTGTATGCGTGTACATATCATTTACTAAATTAAAAGAAAATTTTAATTTATATTTACAGCGACGATGTCTTGTCTGTTTTGAACACGACGCTTTTTTTAAACGAGATAATAAATTGTTTTATACTATTTTAGGTTTTCTGTTTTGGACGAAGTATTTTCAGTTTTAATAATTGAAATTATTATTACCATTATTTTATTTTTAGTGTAATTTATTATTATCATTATTGCTATTACTATTATTATCGTCATTATATATGTATATTATATATATATTATATATGTATATTATATATATATTATATATATATATATATATATATATATATATATATATATATATATATATATATATATATATATATATATATATATATATATATATAAGGTACAATCTCTTAAAACTTAATCAAAATTTAATCAAATAATTTTTTGCTTTTATCTTAATTTTATTGTTTGCGTTTTTTTTTTTAGTTATTTTAGATCGTCTTAATATTTTTTTTTTTTTTGGCCCAGTTTTCACCTCTTGAACAGTTTAAGCGAACTGTTCGGAATAAATATATATTATCGGCCTTAGTGAAAGTATATAATTTCTTCGTATTCAAGGAGGTAGGATCCATAATAAATTCTTCCAGTTGGATTGGTAGCGTATTCCTTGTCAATAAAACTTCAAACAGAAAGCTATCTCTATTTTTGTATTTGATGCAGGACCAAGTCTGGATGTTCGATATTATCTTCAATATTACATACATCACAAACTCCACCTCTGATGATCCCTAACTTGCAAGGTGACTAAGTTATTACTACTTTTTAATCTGACAAGTACAGAGGCAAAATCTTTATAGAGTAGTTCCTCATGTTTAACTGAGGGCTCTTTTGTAATTGTTTTTCGAATAGTAGTATATTTTTTATCTTCTAACAAGCTTTTGTATTCGAAATATGATTGAAAAGAACGGTAAAATATTTCTTTAAGATTTGATATGAACTGTCTCCATTGTAATTTATCATGCTACTCAATGGCCGGAATTAGGTCTGTTCGATTAATCTCATCTGCTATCTCATTTCCACGGACGCCACAGTGAGCAGCGTTCTGCTTAAATTTCACCTTATTTCCACGCTTATGAAGTTTCCGAAACCTATTAACGATTTATTTGTTAATAAACATTTTTGTTAATAATGTTTTTCTCTACGTAACATTTTATAATTTCGGTTAATATTATATCGATTTTTTGTTTTAACTCTTTACAATGTTTTCCAAATAATAATTTTTTATTACTATTTTATATGAATTTAAGTGTTCTTTAAATATTATTGTGAATTGTTTGCCTGTTTCCTCTATGTACCCTCTTTCACATTGATTACAATTTAATTTATATACTCCTTAACTTTTTAATACATTTTTATCTTCTATTATGTTGTTACCAATTGATTTTAATAATGTGTTATTATTTCTTAATGCTAAATCATGTTATATTTGTCTATAAATATTTGTATCATTTTGAATGTATGACTTCTTACATAATTTATTGAATGTTTTTATCTATTCCCGTATTTTTATTTATCAGGCATAGTAAAGTTATATTTATTATGGATTGTTATTTGTTTTATCGTTCTTTTCTTTCTTTGCTTCTATAACTTAACATAATTATTAAATGGATTATTATTTTCAATGTTATTCTCGAATTTATTTATGTAAATATTAGCTAGAATGGGTGATAATGGAGATCCTGTCATTAAACCACTATTTTGTTTGCAATATTTATTTTGAAACGTTATAAGGAATTAAAACAGAAAGTAAATAATGTTAACCAAAATTATAAAATTTTACATACAGAAAAACATTATAAAAAAAGAAACCTTAAAAAAAAAAATGGAAATATGAAAAGAAAAGGATAAAAATAATTCATTAAATTCAATGATAAATTTTGATGAAGAATTAGTTCTAAGAAGTATATTACAAAATTCATCAATTTTTATGTTAAACAGACGTTCTACATATTTTTATTTTCTGTGCTTTTGCGGTATGTTTATGTTAAAAATTTATATCACTGATTGTACAAGTGTTGTTAACCACATTCACTATCGGATTATTTTATAAATACCAGTTTTCACTTTGCTATTTTTGTAAATTGAATATATATAAATAAGAATTTTTACATTTTAAATTTCATATATATTGAATATATTTATAAATTTTTATGTTTTATTTGTATGTTCACTTGATAATAAATAGCTGAAAAGCTTTGTGATTATTTTCTAAAAAATATTTAGTGATTTTAACTTCTCTCTTGCTGTTTATTTTTTTAAAATCACTACATTCCACACTTTAACATTAATTTATTATTGTCGGTTATTATTAGTAAAATTATTAGAGAACCTGAAGATCACATAGCTACTATAAAGTTTCGCTGAATATTATTCAGTAATTAGTGATTTATTTTCATAATTTCATTGTTTTTATAAAGTATTATAAACTCCATTGATTCGAGTCAGAACAATGCCAACTTTCGGTATCGGTTGAACGAGTCGCTAACAGCATCGTTTTGTAATGAAAATGATTTAGTTTCTTTGAAATAAGCTAGAACAAAGCTGTCATGATATAATAGGCGACTGCTGCTGTTGCTGATGCCCGAGCTTTTAAGTCCCGTTAGTAAAATTCACACTCGCATTTACGTGACCGAAATATTTTCCCTACATAACCCTTATTCGCAAATTACCGACAAACACACTCACACACTTGCATCAACTTTTATAGACATACACACACACACACACTGCTTAATCGTTGTTCGAAAGAGTGAAACACCTCGTTAAAAATATCGTCGTCGTAAAAAGCGCTTTTACCCACATGAAAAATAATCCAAATTTTCCAAATAGGCAAAAGGGACCCCTCTATTTTATTCCTATTTCATTCGACGACGTTAGTTTAGTGAATTTGATCTTACGAAAGGTGAGAATGATTTATAAAAAAAATTTACAAAAAATGAACTGTCGTAAATATGTACTACAAATAATATCTGCGACTAAGTTTTTAATACAAATACATACATACATATATATGTTGTAAAAATCCAAAAGGGCTACATGGTCTGTAGTAGTGCGTATGTGAATTTAAAATTAAAATTATGAAATCAGAAAGTACATATATTAAAATAACATATTTTGATGTATAGGAATAAACATATAGTTGTATATGTATGTGTAGGTGCGTGTATATATGCATCTATATTAGGCACGGCGAACGTGAATTTTTGTGAAAAGCCCAATAAAGAACAGGATCAAAGCAATATAATTTTTCATAATGGAGAGCATATTGGCGCCTATAGGATTAACATTTTCAGAATGTCCTTGGTTACAGCGTATGTGTATACATATATAAAGAAGAAATATATATATAAATTATAATAAACGGTACAGCAAGCGCTGACAAAGATGTTAAAAAATTTCAAAATGAGAGATTTAAACCTTTTTAACGGCAAGATTAAAAGAAACAATTCCAAATTTTCTGATTGGATATCGCCGATAGAAATAAATGCATGTACGAAATAAGGCCAAAGAAAAAAAAAACAAAATTTAACAATAGTCATTTTAGGAAGGACCGCTTGAGTCCTGACGAAAAAATCGCTCATCAAAGTCAGAGTCGATCGTGTCTACCATTGTGAAATAAATATTCGAAGTTAACATAGAATAGACGAACATATCGGCATACCTATCTATGTATCCAACTATATGTATATATGTAATGCGTAATATACCGCTGCGTCACGAAAAATAAATTTTATAAAAATAGCTGCCTGGACTGCCAATGGCCTTTCCAGTCATAAAAATGAAATTGAACTGCTTTTAAACCAAAACAACATAGATATATTACTAATATCAGAATCTCACTTAACAAACAAAAACTATTTCCATATTAACAGATATAGCATATATAGCATACCCCACCCTAGTGGTAGTGCTCGGGGCGGATCAGCTATAATTATTACAAATAACATCAAACATTATGAAATCAGCAATCCTTATCGCCACAATCACCGGAATACACATTGTGGAAAGCTACACGTATCCTAAATGTACACCCAATAAGAAAGTCAGATAATTCATGGGCTCACAGTGATAAGGAAAAGGCTGATGATTTGTTAAATATTTCGCTACAGTTTTCACCCCACATCCTGGTCATGAAAACCTACTAGTTAATTCATATGATATAGATGTAAGCTTACCAATAAAGCCTTGGTCCCCAAAAGCAATTAAAGCAACTGTTAAAAAAATGAACCCCAAAAAAGCCCCAAGCTGTGACCTGATAACATCCAAGATAATTAAAGAACCACCACGTAAAGGACTAGTTATGCTGACATACATATTTAATGTTATAAAATACGACTTACATACTATCCTGTGCAGCGCAAGTTTTCGCAAACAATGGTGTTAAAAAAACCAGGCAAACTTCCTACAGAAATGACCTCACACAGACCGAACGCCCGTTACCTATAATTTATAAATTTTTTGAAAAACTGATATTGAAAAGATTAAATAAAATTCTAGAAAATAAACAATGCCTCCCAGATCACCAATACGGTTTTAGAACCAAGCATTCTACTATCTAGCAAGTCCATCGAGTGGTTAAAAAATAGAAAGTAGTTTAGAGGAAAAGAAAGTATGCAATGCGGTATTTCTAGACTTCAGCCAGGCTTTTGACAAGGTATGGCACAAAGGTCTACTGTATAAACTGCGAATTGTATCGCCATATCAGTACTACAAATTACTTAGTTCATTTTTAAAACAAAGATATTTTCAGATTGAATTACGAGATGAAGTATCTAACATACAACCCATACCTACTGAAGTCCCACAAGGAAGTGTGTTAGGACCGTTCCTCTACTTAATGTATACAGCAGATCTTCCAGTATCTGATAAAAGCTTGGTAGCCAACTTCGCAGATGATACTGCTATACTTTGCGATAGTCATTGCCCGGAGGAAGCTAATAAAAACCTTCAAATCTCATTAAATGAAGTAACAGCATGGGGCGAACAATAGCGAATAAAGATCAATGAAAACAAATCCAAAAGAGTAATTTTTACCAATAGAAAAATTGTACCTAAAAGCATTACCATCAATCGAAAAGCAGTGCCGATAAGCGATAGTGCAAGATATCTTGGTATACATCTAGATAGCAAGTTAACATGAAAAAGCATATTCAAACTAAAAACAATGAATTAAATATAAAAGTTTGCCAAATGTATTGGCTAATAGGTATAAAATCAAAGCTACAACTTTTAGCAAAGAGAAAATTATGTCAGGATGAATACTCAAAGCAGAAATTCAATTTTTTTGATAAAACTTGTATCAAAATGCAGTCAAGATACAGAAGCCCAAATATATAACAGTTTGTCTAAGTAACTAAAAGATATAGCATATAGAGAATATGAATTGAGCACAAGTTTAACACTAACTGTCTCGTTTATTATGTCCATTTCGCAATGTCAAAGTTATCATGAGAGTTATATATATATATGTATACATGCAACAAAATTCCCATTAGCAGTCAATAACAGATATAAGCTATGTTTCTTATTCTGATATGTAACGTTACATATATACATATCTTTATTATTACTATCGATCAACTATTGTCGAAAAAAGACCAACACATCACATGAATTTATATATACATTTTCAGTTTATGCAATCATTATTATTACATTAATTTTTTCATATTTTAATTAATTTGTTTTAAATTTCCAATGTATCCTTCTACTCTAAACACTCCGTAATATGTATATACAGTCGAATCCGCTTTTAAGGGACTCCGGATAAGAGGGACAGCCGTTATAAGGGACAATCAGCAAAACCCCGAAACAAACGTATGAAATGAAGGTTGTTTTAGTTCGCTTTTTTGGGACAACGAGTCGGTTATAAGGGACAAAGATTAATAGACTTTCAAGGCAATAAATAGTGAGACGGGCGATAAGCCAGCCGATATAAAATGACACTTCCGGTTGTAAAATGAAAAACAAAAATGGAATAAAAATGTTTTAGTCATTTTTCCAATTTATTTTTGTTTAAGTGAACATTTTTGTTTTTTCTTCGTTTTGTTTGAAATGTCCTTGTGTTGACATTCTTTAACGGACGCTTTACTGTTTTTTGCTCTGTACGTTTATTAATTATGCACTCTCCGATAGCTTATTATATTCTTAGTTTAGTTCTGCAAAAATTGTGTTATTTATTTTTTTCTTATGAAAATTTTCTTTTCTTTTTTTAGTTCTGGTGAATTTTTTGTATGAATAAAATGTCGCGTAAATGTTTATCATTAAAGGAAAAAATTTCTATTTTAGACAAAATCGAAATTCAACCTCCCAATATGCCTATTCGGGAGTTAGCAAAAATCATGGGCGTCTCCAAAAACACCATCTCCCGTTTAAAAACAGATGAACAGAACTTATGTAAAAAATGGAGTAGTACTGAAAAGGGCAGTCAGGTGGTGGAAAGGAAACGAAAAAGAGAATGTAAAAACCCAGAGGTTGATGAAGCTCTTAATTGATGGTTTAGCACAGTAACACAAAGAGGTGTAATGTTGAAATTAAAATCGAAGAGTTTGCGAAAAAATGAGTTATGAAGACTTTGCAGCTACGAATGGTTGGCTTGCTCGGTGGAAAGGGAGACACGATATCAAATTCAAAAAAATTCATGGAGAAAAGGCAAGCGCTGATTTGACAGGAGCTGAACAATGGAGTTCAAGCAAAATTTTCAAATTTCTTCAAAGTTACAGCCTGAATGACATTTATAATGCGGATGAAACTGGTTTATTTTATCGAGCCACTCCAGAGGTCATTAGTATACAAACACGAACAACTTATTGGTTCGAAAAAAGCATCGTATCACTGTGCTATGTTGTTGCAATGCAACTGGAAGTGACAAAAAAAACTTTTAGTTATTGGTAAAACTAAAAAGCCACGTTGCTTTAAAAATCTCAATGTAAGTAATCTGCCAGTAACATATTACGCAAACAAAAATGCATGGATGACTGGTACTATTTTTTCAAAATGGTTAGAAAACTGGGATATAGAATTACAGAGAGACTCTAGAAAAATTTTACTCCTTATTGACAATGCAACTCCGCACCACACTGTCGTTAAACTGAAGAATATTCAAATTGAATTCTTACCTCCAAACACTACTTCACTAATTCAGCCACTTGAATGGGTGTCATAAAAAATTTAAAAGTGCAATATAGGAAGATGTTGATACAGCATATCTTAGAAGCTACTGAAGACGACCTAGTAACAGTTTTTACAATGGCAAAATATATCAGTTCCACAATAACAATACTGCAGGCTATACAATTTGTTGCTGATAGCTGGAGAAAAGTCACTTTTATGACAATTCAGAACTGCTCTGATCATTGTGGGGTCAAGGAGCCTGATTATGAAATTGTTGAAATGGAAAATAAACGTGTGACCAACTGTGAACAATTTTCAGATATTGACGCCAATCTGCTATGCTGTGACAATAATATTGAAGATTTGGTTAACGAAATTATGGAAAATATCACAAAGAAGAAACAAATACAAGAATCAGAAAGTGATGATGACACGGATGACATTTCCTTACCTCCTGTGTCTAGAGGCGAAAAAATGTATTGAACAGCTCCGGCAACAGAATAATGAAGGTGCTCCTACGGCATCATTAGATAACTGTGCAGATTTTGTTCAAACGCAGCAGATGAAGAATTTACACCAAACAACTATAGCGCATTTTTACAGTAAATGAACAATTTTTACAAATATCAGGTCAGGTTCTTTTACCTTATGTATGCCTCCTGTATTTTTCTCTTAATTTCAATATAAATAAATATTACGCATTAATAAGGTTATAAGTATGTTAATTGTTTACTAAACTGTATATATTCTAACACCCACTCGCTTCAATAAGAGATTTTAAAAAATTCGCTTTAAGGGACAACCGGTTATAAGGGACAAATGACTTCCGCCCGATGTGTCCCTTATAAGCGGATTCGACTATATATATATATATATATATATATATATATATATATATATATATATATATATATATATATATATATATATATATTATAACGTACTATCCCGTCGTGGTGGTCGGCCAATTTATAACATACTAACCCGTTGAGGATCGCCACGTTATTACGTTCCACCTAAGAGAGCGAGGTACATATACTCTGTGATTGGGGACAATTTGCAACGTTCTCACAAAACCCTCTCTTTGGTAGAGCTATGAACTTGTAGACTGGTAATGTAGCAGATAAAGCTAAATAAGAAATGCCGCAGTCGCCAGTACAGAATATTGTGCAAAAATAATTACTTATTTTATTTTATTCACTGGAAACTAAGCTTCTTGGCGTGGAGCCAACAACTAACAAATTTCCCTACGGAATAACTAGTGTACGTTACGAATTTAATACTATTTATTTTAATTATTACGATGGTTATTTTAATTTTACATGATTCAACATAAAAACAATTTACTAACAATTATTCACATTTCCATATAACATAATTCACAAAATATATACATAAAATTCATTAAGACGTACAAAGAAAATATAAAATATAAAATAACGTAACCTGGTGGTACCACGGGTGAGATCGATGGCGGCTTTCAAATCATGGTGACTTATCCGATATTCTGCTCGTTGTATCTTCGCAGTAAGATAGTATTCAGCTGTTCGGGTTTATTTTTTACTATTTCAAATTTAATTCATTATTTTTATTTTATTTGATCGCGGACGAAAGTTTTATGTGATAATTATTATTATTAAAACAAACAATTATTCTCGTTATTATTCCGCTCGATCTCGTAACGGACGACCAGTTCGATCGA
Source organism: Coronaproctus castanopsis (assembly GCA_032883995.1). Taxonomy (NCBI): domain Eukaryota; kingdom Metazoa; phylum Arthropoda; class Insecta; order Hemiptera; family Monophlebidae; genus Coronaproctus; species Coronaproctus castanopsis. The sequence goes on along the minus strand of CM065053.1, from coordinate 103,646,935 downwards.
TTTACAACCTTTCCGACGAAGGTACGATCTCTTCCTAACAACGATACCGATTATTATATTAACCATATTCGCTTATCTTTATACAGCACGTGTATCTTATACATACATACATATACATATCATCATCATCTATCCTCACTCGTGACCGAGTATGAGTCCTTCGTATTATCCGTGTTTATGTCGCATATGAGAAAGTAATCCAATGCGGTGCGTTGTTTTAAAGCTACATAATTGACACGTTACATTTTGTTGTGTGATATTCTTCTTAACTGAGGGCTTTCTTCTTTTACGTTTGATATTGATTGATTTTAGTACTAGATCGGACCATGCTGTAGTGTTATGGGCGATGTTTTCCCACTTATCTTTTAATGGTTGAATGCCTAAACTTTTTTAGGTCTCCGGAGATTACATCTTTGAATCTTAGCCGTGGTCTACCGAGCAGTCGTTTACCATTTGCCAGAACGCCATACATCATTCATTCGGTAATCTTCCATTCTAAGTACATGTCCCGTCCAATTTAGGCGTTTACCGACTAGCATTCGATCAACTGTGCGGCAATCTGCTCAGGCCAGTACTTTTTCGTTTGTTATTCGATCAGTCCAGTGTATTTTAAGAATTCTACGTAAGAATCTCTGATGACATGTTTCTAATTTTTTAATCTGATTTTTCATTATTGGCCATGTTTCACTCGCGTATAGAAGTACTGGAATGACAACTGCTTTATATACTGCTAGTTTAGTATCGGATAATATATTTTTGTTATCGAAAACCCTTCGCTGTAACTTACTATAAGCAACGTTTGCCTGTTTTAACCTTGATGAGATTTCATCATCCAGCGATGCGGTTTTGTTAACCACGCTACCTAGGTATTTAAACGCTTCAACCGAACGGACTTTGTTTACATTTATTTCTATATTGGACACCACGTCGTCGCAAACTTGTATGATTTTAGTTTTATCGAAATTTATACTTAATCCAAAGTCCTTATACACCTTTTCTAAAATTTGTATAGCTTCTTTCAGCTCGTCAGCTTCATCTGCAATCATTACACAATCGTCTGCATATTGTAAGCTTGTCAATTTGAAGGTCTGTGTCCGTTTATGTGAAATAAATCTGGTGAGATTATATAAACCACAATCAAAACGGAACCGTATCTTAATACCAATATTAGCTGCGTGCTGTATGAAGGCCTTTTGCACCATACCCATATAAAAGTTAAAAAGCGTAGGCGCTAAAATGCAGCCTTGTTTAACTCCGGTGTTTATGTCTATAAATGTAGTTAAGCCTGCATCACATATTATGGCTGCTTTAGTTTGATCATGTAGCTGTTTAAGAAGACATAGTATTTTCGGCGGACAGCCTACTGCCTTAAGACACATCCATAAAGCTTCTCTATTTACGGAATCGAAAGCTTTTTTAACGTCTACGAATGCCATATATAGCGTAGATGGTTGTTCTCTATTTTTTTCAATTATCTGCCGTAGTGAAAATATCATATCGACCACACTCCGATTTTGTCGAAAACCACATTGGTTTTCTGGTATCAGTGGGTCAACTAGAGTCTTAAGTCTTCCTAATAAAATTTTACTAAATACTTTGCTTGCCGTACATACTATAGTTAGTCTGCTTTGTCACCTTTATTTTTAAAGATTGGTATTATTGCCGCTTCTTTAAAATCCTGCGGTATTTTTTCTTCGACCCATATTTTACTATAAAGAGCATGCAAACAGTCTACAATATCTTTTCCTCCAGATTTATATATCTCTACTGGTATGCCATCTAACCCAGGAGATTTGTTATTTTTCATGCTCTTTACAGCTTCATTCACTTCATCTATAGTTGGTGGCTCATCTAAAAATTTATTTTCATCTGTTGTAGATATAGTTTGCAACAAATTCATGTTAACATCAGTAGTATTGTTTAAAAGATCATAAAAATATTCTTCCCACCTTTTCATTACACTTTGCCGATTTAGAATTAAATTTCCCAAGTTATCTTCGACTGCTGTTTTCCGTTGATATTTTGGCCCATAGACGGCTTTGATTGCACCATAGAATCCACGAGAATCGTTTCGATCAGCTAAAACCTGGATTTCATGTGATTTTTCTATCCACCATTTGTTTTGTAGTCTCCTCGTTTCCCTTTGTGCTCGAGCTTTTGATATTTTAAAGGCATCGTGTTTAATTTTATTCGTTTTGTTCGCTTGCCATTTGATGAATGCCTGCTTTTTTTCTTCTAATAGGTTCTTAATTTCCCCGTTTTTATCAGCAAACCAGTCTTGTTGCCTTTTCTTCCTATATCCTAGTACGGTCTTACATGTAGTGTTTATTTTTTCTTTAATTGCATTCCAGTATTCGGCTGCTGGCATATCTTCATGGCATTTCATTTCCTCGACTGTATTTTTAAGTTCCGTGTTAAGATGTCGTAGAACCGATTTATTTTTCAGTGTTGTTGAGTTATAAGTTTTATATTTATTTGCATTTGGCTGCTTCGTATGATAATAGTAGCACTTTCTAAACCGAAATTGTGAGCGCAGCATAAGGTGGTCTGTATCACCGTCTGCACCTCTCATAACCCGTGTAATTTAACAATCATTTTTCCGTTCTTTCTTAGTTATTACGTAATCAATCATATGCCTTTATGAATATCCTTCAAATTATAATTTGTATTTGTAATGAATAGACCATTTCTAGCGCAAAACTGCAAAAGACGTTCTCCATTTTCATTTTCCTTGCCTATTCCATGCTGGCCGATCACACCTTTCCAAAGGTGTACATTTTGACCTACTCTTGCATTAAAATCACCTAGGATTATAATATTACTTTTTGTATAAGTTTTCTTTAATACTGTTTGGAGTTCTGCATAGAACTGCTCTTTTTCTTCGTCTGTACTTTTTAATGTTGGTGCATATACACTAACGACCGTAATCTCCTGGCAATTTGGAAAACGTAGTTTCATATACATGATACGATCGTTTATGCCAATAGGCTCTTCTGTTATGTAAGTATTTAGTTTCGTACTGATGGCTATTCCTACTCCTCGTTCGTGTTTTCTGTCAATATCAACTCCTTTCCAGTACAATGTATATCCCGATACATCTTCAGTTACCTTTCCTTCGCCAGCCAGTCTGGTTTCACTCAAAGCTGCGACTTCTATTTTGTATCTGTTTAACTCTTGTAGTATAATTGCTGATCTTCTGATTGGTAGCTCCTTGTTGTCTTGAAGAGTTCTAACATTCCATGCTGGAAAGTTCCATTTTCGTCCGTGGTGTTTTGCGGAAACTTTTTTTTATTAATAAATCGCAAATGTGTCCTCTCCTGAAGAGTGGCGTGTCCAGTAGGCGCGTGAGGACTCGAGTCATCCTGTGTTGCCACAGAAGACTGTCCACTGCCTGACAGACCGGTTAACGACTGTCCCGTGGATTCAGCATTTTTTTCCATTTGCTGTACTTCCATATTTATATGTTAATAAAACTAAGATAATTGTGAAGGGGTAGCGGCGCATATAGGAACATGGTAGTTGGAGCGCAAAACAAGAGCCATGCCGCCATATCCATTCTGATCATAGTTTTCCAGTGGCAAGGAAATCCAAGACGACCGGTATGTCCAGAACGGCACGATTTCTCGTAGGCAGTTTAAAAGGAAAAAGGAAGAAAAGAGATTAAAGGAAACAAAAGGCAGAAAGAAGAAAGGGAGGAAGGAGGAAAAAGGAAAAAAAGATGTCACTATTTCGGGGTGACACCCTAGCCTTTGGGTCAATACCCTAACCACAAGGCAGTGGTTTGTTACTGAGGAGGTAACAAATTTAAGATTTTTACGGCGACCTTAACTCGCCGAGGAAGAGACAGTCACAGGATTTTTCAGACTTTTAATGAGCAGGTCCTCAAGCTGCCCATCTACATCCTCGTGTCTCCTTGCCCTGTCGCTACTGGAATCACCTACTTGAGGCTTTCCACCAGTAGCCACTGTTGGTCTGCGACTGCTTATTCGACTGACGTCTTATTCGCAGCTAACCTACATATCTGTAGGCCGTTCCACTATCCACCACCTGTGGATGCACCCCGTTCTGGTTGCAGCTCCGGATCCTTGAGAGCACCTGTACAAGTACACGTGCCCCCAAGGGGGACATATACATATATATACACATAAAACGCGATTATCGGTTGCTGGCTCCACGTGCGACTTGTTTCCTGAAATTTCCCCGTTAATCTGGGGTTGATCATTACTATTATGTTCTACTTGTAACTTAATAGACGGATAATACTGATATATATATATATATCTATACTAAACGTCTCGCACGAGCCTATAACCTTCGCTAACCTGTATTATTTTCCAAAACTTATTTTATTTATTTTTATTTTTATTTTTCTTATTTATAATAAATTTCTACAATACCCCCTAGATATTAACACGCCATTATATATATATATATATATATATATATATATATATATATATATATATGTGTGTGTGTGTGTGTGTATGTAATATGTATTTACGCGACATATATGTATGTTTATAATTATAAACATCGTATTTTACGAGTTTCCGATTATTCTGTTCGGCACAGCAAAACTTGATTGACGCGAGCAGTGTAAAGCACATCGTGTATTCTGATATAACTAATGTAACGTTAAACGATAATTTAATGAATCAAATCTACGAATGACAATAACAAGCGTGATAATGATAATAATAATAATTGCCCGTTGTTAAATGTCAAAATTTTCTCTCGCCCTATTCGCACCATTTCCTATCTTTTAGTCCAAATGAGGGAGTGTTGTAAAGATGACATCGATTAATCTTGCAGAATCAATCAATGTCTGCGATGTTTTATTACGGTCGGAAAAGACGAGCAACTGGACACATCAATTCCTACTCAATGAAAAACTGAACTTTTAAAAGAGAACAAATAAGCTTCGCGATATCCATCGACCTAAATCCCTTACGACCTGTTGTAATATAATAAAGGAAAACTTAGTACGAGACGCATACTACTTCCGACATTTCGCTATCATCCGCCGTTTTCTCGATTATACTTTTCCTGTTCCTTTGCCTATCTGCTCAGTACACTTTTTTTTCCTTTCGCATCAAACGTCGGATTGATAGATTAAACCACTAAAATATTTTGTGGAACAAAAAGAAAAAAAAACGAATCACACACTGTACAATTAGTTATAATCGACAGATAAGTTTAAATTTTATTTTGGCGACTTCTCAAATATACCGAAAAACGAAAATCGACATTTACGCCATATTACCGTTAAGCCAAAGAAACTATTGACAGTGAAATAAATGAACAGTCTTGTTTCTTCTTTCCAGTACGACTAATACCGTTTTCTCCGAACTTTATTATATTATAACTTGGTGCCTTACTGTTGCAGAATCTCACTAAATGCCAACAGATGTACCAAAACTAATGACGTGCATTCTGCATTAAACTTAAATTACTTATTCACACACATTGGAAAACTTTCAAAACAATTCTATGATAACGGCAAAATGCGCAACAATAAATTTATTCAAGCCATGGCCAGCTTACAAAACAGATATATTCGTTATGAGAACCGTCTTCAGAAGCACCGTTTTTTAAAATTAGTGTATGTACATTCAAAATATTGTATATTCAGTTATTTATAGTATTAAGTATTCTAGCACATTGTAAATAGTTAAACTATAATTAATTTATCTTTGTTCTTTTTTCTTTACTTGCAGATTTTTTTTCTATTTTCCTGTAATGTTTAAATATAAAATTATATATAATGTAATATAAATTTAAATTTTGTGTACTTAATAGTTTTGTAATGTAAATAATTATATAATAATGATCTTTAAAAAGTCTTAAAAATTACGTGATCTTATTGTAGCTGATGGACCTGTTTAAAATATTATTAATATCATTATCACAAAGATATGTATACGATATCAAGCCGATAGGATAATTTGTCTAGCCGCATAGATGGCAGATTATCTGCTGTTGTTGCTCGTCTGCAATCGAACTCTAGTTGACCAGCAAATTTTTCCTCTTGATTTAAGACGTAACCTTCTACGCCAGTATTGCACTATCTACGATAGATCTTCATTTATTTCTGTTTTGTGTTTTCACTTCCCAATCAGTTTTTCTTGGATTTATTGTCGTTTTCAGATCATTGGCGAATACATCTTTATGACTCAGTTTATGTCTTACATGTTTTTTTCCAGTTAATAGAACACCATGTAGTATTTTCTTTGGTAGGCAGACATCATGCATTCACAAAATATGGCCGACCCATTTCATGCACCTTTCAGTCATGCGCAATAGATTTAACTGGTGCTAGAGCTAAAACTTTCTCGTTTGTCACGAAGTGTTCTCACCTTATTTTCAGTATTCTTCTAATCATTTCGTTGTTCGAATTTGCGTCCTTATTGACATAGCTTCCAAGGTGTTTAAAATAGCTTACATTATACAGCTTATTATCCCCAATGTATGAATCACTAGTAACAGCATTGTAGAATCTCCGTTTTTTTTACAGTTTATTTCCAAACCGAATTTACGATATATTGACTTCAGGTATTAGTCTATTTTGTAGAGTAGCAGGCTCTTCGCATACTAAGGGGCAGTCATCCGCATATTGCATGCTTTCAAGTGTAAATGTTTTAGTGGCTTTTTTAAATTAAATTTAGTCAAATTATATAATCCAACATTGAACCGAAAATTGATTTTTACACCGATATTTCAAATGCGGTGCCTAAGAGCAGTGTGAATTACTTTTATATATCAAAAGGATCTAAGGTTCCAGTATCAGAAATAATAGATGCTTTCATACTGCTATGTAACCGTTGTATTAGTCTTAGCATTTTTGACGGGCATTCAATGCTCTTCAAACTCAGCCGTAATACGTCCCTATTAACCGAGTCAAACGCTTTTTTAATATCTATAAATGCGATGTATAAATTTACATTTTTTTCTCTCGCTTTTTCTGTCACTTGTCGCAAGGTGAAAATCGTATCAGTCGTGCCTCTTTGGTGTCGAAAGCCGCACTGCTTTTCCGGCAAATATGACTCTAAAAGCGTTTGCTACTTGTTTTGTATTATTTTACTAAGTATTTTCCCAGCTAAGTAGTTATCACAGACAGCTTTATTTCCTTTATTTTTATAGATGTTAAACAACTTTTAAAATTTTGTGGAAACTCTCCTTCAACTTACATACCTACATGAAGTCTATGCAGCCGCATTGCAACTTCACTTCCTCCTATTTTATATATATCAGCGGGAATATCGTTCACGCCTGCCGCCTTGTTGTTTTTGCAACTTGTAATAAGTGGGTACTAAGTCAAGATGTTCATTTACCCATATTTTTGGGGAGATGATTATAAATATCAGGATCTATTCTGTTTTCATTGTTTAATAGTTTCTCATAATATTGTTTCCATCTAAAACGTATTTCATCTTGATTTCTTAACAGTCGTCCAGAAGCATATTCTACTGCTGTTTTGTGCTTGTATTTAGGACCATATATAGTTTTTATGGCGTTGTAGAAACCATGAGAATTGTTATTATCTGCTAATGTTTGAATTTCTTTATATTTTTATTTTCCTCGTTTTTTTTTGTACAAATACCATTATGGCTTTATAGGATTTTTGCTTATCTTTATTCGCTTTATCTGCCATCCATTTTTTTTTAATACTGCGAGCTGTCCACTAAGGACGTTTAGCAGTACGTTTAAGAGAATTGAACATGAGGGGACAAGTATCCAACGATACCTACCCGATTACATCGATCCTAGACGACATCCTGCGGTTTCTGACGTTTTCAGCCTCCTTATGTCACCGGTGGTATCAAGCAATCCCCTAGCAAGAGTGTTCGGGTGGCTATCGAGTCTTCTTGCGTGTCTTTTAGCGTGAACTTTTACGACCTCGGCCTCATAATCTGTACGTAAATCTCGATGCAATGTTACATTTCAGATTTGATGGTCTAGAACAAGCCAAAAGTTGCACCCCATAGGTTCAGACAGGCTTTAGAATCACTGTATATATTAAGCTTTTATTATCTGTCGTTAGTACACTGTTTCTCCCTATCAGCCAGTACATTTTTTTAACTCGAATATCTAATTCTTTTTTTTTCATCTCTATGTAATGTTTCCATGTTAATCGGTTGTGTTACTACATGTGTGGGAGTGAAAAAGCACGAATAAATATCAACATCTGTTAAAGAGAAAACGAAATATTTCTTCTTGTTCGCTCTTAACTTAGTTTAAATCATCCGTCGAGATAGTAATATTTAAATACCCATCACACATTAAAGTACATTCTACGCTTGCAGACGATGCAATTATAAAGAATATATGATTTATAAATATGCGAAGTACGTACGAATTGATTAGTTAGCATTATATAATGTAACTTAGTATAAATAGCGATTAACACAAGTTGATTTATATTTTAAAAAAAACCTATGTACATCTCCTTGCCGTACGCCTCTTCTTAAAGGAAAATTTTCTTCTTTTTTATGCAGTATATATATATATATATATAAAATATACACGATATAAATATCTAATTAAAAATGGGATTTATATGATAAGTAAATTTATACTGGTACATCGTCTCGCAAAAAAGTGTGTATTTTACGTGCACGTTACATATATTAAAAATAATTTATGCTTTTATGAACGCAATTAAAAATTTATAAAAGCTAAAACGTCATCTTTGTCCTTAGTGCAGCCTCTGCCTGGATAAATAACGCACATGTAAAGAAGGTGGACGTAGAACTAAATACAACTAGATAATCTCAGAAAAATCTACCCCAGCGGAATCGTATAAGAAAAGAAGAAGTCACAAAAAATGGGTAATCAAAGTATTCAACAGCAGCTGATCTACCTATGAATCAAGATACAAACGCACCCAAACGGCTTAAATCCAGGAAGCCCCAGCCTATGAAACAGCTAAAGAAAGAGCTTAAAAAAAATGTATCAAAAGATGTAGATCACCATAAATTTATTCCCAATCCGAACAACAGACCCCCAGGATTCGATCTACCAAGGAAACAATATGTTAAATTGAACCGGTTGAGCACTCAACACAGAAGAAATAACAACTACATGGTAAAAAAGTAGGGACTTAAATACAGCAGTAGCTGCGACGCAGAACAGCTTTTCAAACAATGGACCATATATTGCATAAGTATCCAACGCGAGAGTTACCTGGCGGATGGCAGGAAGTCAGAGACCTTTCGAGTACGGCCAAGAAATGGATAAAAAACTTGGACATAGAATTATGACAAATAGCTGGTTGACATACTGTTAATAATAATAATTGATAAAAGTCAGTAAATAAGTAAATTATATTTAATGAATAAAAAACGATGCATATATATATATATATGTGGTTGTGTGCGTGATATCTTTATATGCAGACTTTTATATATATACACACACACACACACGACATACACGTAAATTTGCTTAGGGCTCTATAAATACTGTAAGTTTGTTGTTAAACTCGCGATCCTTAATTTAGTGTAGAGAATAATTTAAAGGTATTAGTTTATCGTAAATCTACCCACGTTAAAATCGTCTGATAGACACTACTACAAGTTTACTTACTGCGTTTTTGAACAACTTCGATTTTCGAACTTAAAAGTTTCAACTCTCGGTACACACATCACTCAATCTTCTTCGGGCAGCTTTCAAATAGTAAACTTTTCGTTCTCAACGGCGTTATCGGTATTAATTTAAAACCTTTTACCGCAAACGCCACAAAAGATAGTTCGGTTAAAAGTTATCGCGTAGAAAATGATTTTACTTAACTTATACAATTTTTAGTATAATTCCCACTGACATTGAAAATTATGTAATCTGTGCTTAATAATTATTAAGGGATAGAGGTGTCACACCGATATTAGAAAATATTCACGAATACGTGCTTCGAAGAAAAAAAAATTTAAACAAAACTGTTAGCATCCATTGCGTACGACCTGTAACATTGCACTGTGTCCAACATATACTGTCAGAGTGTCCTCAATAAGCCTACAGAGATAATACTACGGTCTTCCATCTTTATTACAGCTACTGCTCGATGACAAAGTTTCTACGCTATCCAGACTCATACTATTCCTACATAATACTAGATTGTATCATTTAATTTAATACTTATTTTTCCGCTATGCCTTTAGCCATTAGTTGCTGTATATGGCACATTAATTTAAATAATAATAATAATAGATTCGAAACATAATATCTTGGATGACAGAATCAATAAAACATTCATTATACATACACACATATATTATATATATATATATAATAACGTTCTTTCAACTATCCTATGGAACCTGAAAAATCATCTTTCAGAATTTAGTTCAGTTTCCTCGTCACAGCATCTTCAAAAAGAGCTGGACTACCGTCATTCAAAATACAACAGCGTGCTTCTAAAAAATTTCATACTACACGTTCCTCTTGAATAATTACTTATATAACTACCCCGGGCTATATTATAAGCATTTCAGACACCACAGCCGAAAAGCGAGAAGTAAAGGTTTTTTGGCTCTAGATGATTAAAATATTTTTGAAATTGTTTTTCTTTTTTTAATCGACTTAATACGTAAAAAAATAATTATGGTGTATCCAAATGAATAATGGACATATGTGAGATTAGTAAATTACGTAGAAATTATTTATAAAAACAATTTTAATCGAATACATTGGGCATATAGTTTAAGATGTTGAATCTAGAAAATAATGTATACAAAAGCATTTGGCATGAAAGCTTTAACACTTTAAGAAAATTATTCTACTGACGCTGTTTTATTAATATTCGTTAATTAGCGTAGGGAGATAGGAAGGAATTTACGTATAGATTCGGATTCGTACAAAATTTGATCACATCCCTTCAAAATTTCGACTTTTTTTCGAGTACGTGTATTTCTTCCGTTTTTAAGACGCGATTGGAAACGTGTTTGAACTAGTGTAAAATGGTCCCTATTTAATGATAGTTAATACTATTATAAATATTATAGATATTACTATTACAAATATTATTAAGATTATCATTATCATTATTATCAGGTTAGGTAGTGTTCGGTGCCAAGAAATAGGAATTTTTTAAACTCTGCGATTTAAATTCGCTATCAGCAGCATCCGTAAATTTAGGTCTGCGTTGTACCACGAAAGTCGTTTTAGATGATAATGGGATTTTTTGGGGGAATATTTCAGTTGTTGGCACAAATTCGCAGTATTCAACGGTCGAAGAGAAGGACAGTTAAATTTTAACCCCGTACTGCATATCTGCCATTGGCACGATGCTTGAAAAAGGCAGATACGAAACGGGAAAGGAACCTTTTTAAATAAATAGCGCGCTGTGGTTAATTTTTGTATATATATATATATATATATATATATATATATATATATATATATATATATATATATATAAGCTCATATTTTTCTCAATGAACATACTTCTATTATAACTGCTGATTCATTATATGGAAGCGAATGTAAGAGATTAAAGAAAGAATTCAGTGGTAAAAAAAAAGTGTAAGACAAGGAAACAGTAAATAAAATATATGTGTGGCAAAGGACAGTTACAGTCTACGATAAAAAGATTAATAAATATATATTTTATACAGAATAAATATCATTCGCGATTCTTATTTCTTATCGTATGAACTTTAACCCTTTCAGCGATACATTATAAAATTTTGATACATAATTGTAAATTTTAAAAGAGTGTTTATTGTACAATAATGACTCCTAGGCAAACTGTAGACGATTTTCAATTCAAAATTGAGATATTTCGCGTCAATTAGTAAAGAAAAAAAATTTCGCTAGCATCGAAATTTCGTGTATCACATAATGGACATCGTGACTGAAAGGGTTAATAGAACCGTGACTGGTTTTTTTTTGTTTACAATTAAATTATTCATTTCTCATAAGGTTTAGAAACGCCCATACTATTTACGTGCGAACAATATAACAATTTATGTGTTACGTATGTTCGCAATTTTTTCTCGGTTGTAAATTTTTTTACTAACCTAACATTTCGAAACAATTACAGTTTTTATTTTCAAACTGAGAGCGGTTGTTAATATTACGCTTAAAAAAAAAAACTGTCCAGATCCTGCGATGTGCCCTGCTGTCTGTGTACATTCATTTATCGATATTTTTGTCATCGTTATTCTACGACTGGCTGGAGTTGTTCACTGAAAATAGTGCACTTATTTTTATTTTTACCTGGGCTTTTATTCTCTCGGAGCAATTAACCAAGTTGAATTTAGCTGCTATTCATCTCCTATCCGTCGAAATTTGGGTGCTTAAAAAAATTTTAATTGCTTCCCGAACAATTCCGAAGCTATATTTTATGGACCTGATTTCAAAATCCTTAAATTGTATTTCGCGATTCCCCGGACATTGATGCGAAGTCAGCTGACGTATCTTTTATCTTATGTTTACTTGTGTTCGTTTAATATCTTTGATTAATGTTATCAAAGAAATAATTTATAAAATTACGGTGTTTCGTATATGGGGCGTTATAATAAAATTTTTAAAATCTATGACTAAACAAAAATAATTAGCACTCTGATGATGGAGAGGAGAACAACAAAGATTCATATTCATTATTTAAAAGAGATATGTTCAGCCGTTAATTTAGTTACTTCAATTCAAATGCACATAGATTGTAGTATCGCTGCTATCATCCGCCTATTAGTTTTATGCTAAATCGCCAATTTATTGTATTCTGACTTAGAATACGGTTCTTGTTGCTTGAACCCCAATTGATTCTAATTTATAAAAATTCTATCGTCGTAGTCGCCGATTTAATTTTACATCGAATGATTTTAAATTATCTACGTATATAAAAAATCATAATTGATGGATAAGCCAACTAGTATTTAATGATGTCAATACCTAAATTTTAAAATTCGAGTTATTAATTTATCTGGAATTGCTCGGTAGGCTTATAAACAATTCATTCGTACTTACGATATCCTCCTACTTCGCTGTTTATAAAGATTATTTCGAAATATTTTGTAACCTCATTATTCATAAAATTATTAATTAGAGAGTTGCGTTAAGTCTTTTTTGACACTAAATTAACATAGAGCAGACGTATTGAACAGAAAAGAAAACATGTTGACATAAAATTGAAGGAGCTGTGCTGGATTCATGGCAGACACTTCAGTTTTTCTCTTGAAAATAAACTTTTAATTTAGTAATGTAAAAGCGTGTGTGAACATAGATGCTGTGGCGTTGCCCAGAAAATAGTTATATAAATAAGATTCAACGGTTTCAAAATAAGGACATTAGACTACTCATTGCTCTATTCGTACTTACGATATCCTCCTACTTCGCTTTCGAGCTACACATTACGTCGTAACCTTCTCATTCTTTATGTTAAACATGAAGTCAAACGCGCCATTGAGCAGTATAAAAGGAGCTTGGAGTCCCGTACAAATATACACTGACCATCAATTTATTAGATAACGGTCTTCAGATACGCCGATTGAAACGAACCAGGACATTTCATTTATCGTAATTTTGACTGGAATTAATTTGGGGAATACTAATGGATGTTTCTCCCGTTAATTCGCATTTCATACCATTCGCTAGATGGTATCTCGGCCAGTTGTAATTATATTATTGAAATAGAAAAAAATTTACCTAATAAGTATACAACTCATCGTATAATAACGACCAAACGTAACATTGTGTACCACACGCTCACGTTACCGGATGTTCACGTTTGGACGTTAGATTTCTTCCAGTTTCCTTGTTCTCTCACTACTCTTGCGCCTATTTCTATCCACTGGTTAGTTTTTGGTTTTTTGTTTTTTAGATAAGATACTTCATTTTTACAAAACACGTTAAATAGCCCGGGTTTTTAATAAACAACTTCTTCAATTTGTACGTACAGTTACCCTTATGTCTTCGTACGAACTGCTCTAATATTCTATATAGGGATTTTGAAAACACTATCATCCACCTGTTTATTCCAAATTCGATACCGTATGGAACTTCTACAAAAATCGCTACGGAATGCGCGCTTGAACAATAATACAGATAGTACTTACGCACACGCGTGTCCTGATATTAACTATGTGTAGATTACTTATATATATATATATACATGAATGAGTCACGTTTGTCTGTTTTAAGCATGGGCTCGTGTAAAATAATTTTTAACAGCTTATCAGGGTGCACAAATAAACACAATCGTCAAATTGGGGGTGTAGAAGGTTTAAAACGGAGGATGTTTATTTAAAAATCCGCGACCTACTTATTAAATTTCGTATAACTAACAGTAGGGAGGAATATGTGCTCACACACACACACACACATATATATATATGTATATATAAATATACATGTAAAAGGGCTTCTAATTACTTCCGGGCGATAAAATTCTCATTTCCGTTTCATTAATTTAATCTGTGCTCCGTCGGACGATGGAAATTTCTTGCTAGTTATTTCATTTCCCCAACGGTCGTGTAAAACCTTTCGATGAGATAAGCTCCGTAAATTGACTTTAAGGTCTGCTACCTGACTGCAGGACGAACTTGTTCGTTCTTTCTGGTTATGTTCCATTTTTTCTTTTAAATGGTTATTCTTATCATTCTATTTCCATCGTCTCCATTACGAAGATTCGCATTCGACATGGATATGTTGATATATCGTAACATCTTCAATTCTTTTTTTATCAGCGAATTTTTTTTTTTTTAGTTTTACTTCCTCGATAATGAGTAAATTTCCGGGGTGTGATATAACCTAGATAATCTCAATGTTTTAGTCACAGTTACACAAAGAACTTTTAACGCTAACGAAGTTGTCTATTTACTCGTTCTACGTAGAATACTACGGGAATTAAGCTCCTACTCGGAATGTCGAAGATAGTTAAATATTACAACAAATGGAAAATTATCATAAAGCTGTATAAAACCGAAGCTATATTCTTCAACCGAAGGAGACCGGCTCTACCTGACAATCTTACGGTACAGAGAAATATAATAGAATTACGTGACAAAATAATGCATTCTGTTCCTTGTACTCTCTCCTTAACCACAAGTCATTCCGTAACATTAATAAGAAGATAATCCTCTATAAAACATTAATAACCGAAGGAGACCGGCTCTACCTGACAATCTTACGGTACAGAGAAATATAATAGAATTACGTGACAAAATAATGCATTCTGTTCCTTGTACTCTCTCCTTAACCACAAGTCATTCCGTAACATTAATAAGAAGATAATCCTCTATAAAACATTAATCCGTCTAGTACTTGCGCGTCTTGTCCGGAGCTCGATATCAAAAGGTTTTTTAATCAATTATAAATCGTTCAAAATAGGTGCCTCAGATGTATTGTCAATTCACCTCGCTATGTCAGAATTGACAGCATGCATGAGACCTGTCCCACTTTACGATAACATAATGCTGTAGTAAATTATAATTAATTTATTAGTCTTAAGTACACTCGACAATTGTATTGCCCACTTTCATATCTTTTTTAAAAACAGCATTAATTTAAGAACTGAAAACTCAAACAATATATTTTAGCAGTTTAAACTCAAGTTCCAACATTAACAAGTATTGTCAGTAATTAGTTATTAAGAAAACTTGTTTAATTTTATAGCCGCAGGTTTTTATTTGCTTTTTTCACGCAGTGTGTTTATTGTTTACTTTTACTCTTTATATTCTTACTGTGTTATTGTGGTGTAACCCGTGCTATATTTTCTATTATCTTTATAATTTTATGCAAATATATTGTTGTTGTTGAATTATAAAAATATTATTTAGAGTCGGGCACGTTCGTAATTCTTTTTGGTGTACAACATTTCAATTTTATTAGTTTGCGAAGTTTCGAACTGTAAGCATTTTCAGACAAAGTAATAAAATTAACACGGTTTACATCGAAAAAAAAAAACAATTGCGAACTTATGACAATGAAAATTGTATTTAGATAGAAAATATTATGTTTTCACATATTCCAGTCATTGTGGAGCATTCTTAAAAAAACAAAACTATTTACTTGTCGAAACATGGTTAACTGTAATTTATTTAGGGGTGGGGGTCCGTCGGTTATCGTTAACTACTTTCATACGCCAAAAAAAATTATAATTTCGTTTCGAGAATTTATAAAGGATTAAATGAACTTCGTACCGTCGAAAGCAGCACGTGACAGCCAACATTTACCGGCATAGAAGAAGGTGGAAAGACATCGTGTAAAATTCGTGCTCTGTGATTTGAGTTTTATTTGTGCGCTCGTGTGTTTCACTTGAGTTTAAAAAATGTAGTCTAATCTTCTCTATTCCGTTGCTTACGCAATTACAACCTATGTTACCTCAAATAATGCGCAGTTTATCTAAATGTAGTATTACATCTACGACCGTAGACGTTTATTTCTATACCTTTGTTTATAAAATGTTCTATTACATCGGGGGGTGAAATTTCCTTTAAAGACCTATCTCATTTTAAATTCATTTAAAATTTTTAAATGGGGATGTTTTAATTTTTCTAACTTTTCCTTTAGATCTCATTTTTCAATATAAGAATCAAACACTATCATTATGTAATAATTTGATTTATTAAATATATAATTATAAACGAACAAAAGAAAATTCAAATCACAAAGTAAGAATTTACACTTCCATGATGTCTTTCCAACTTTTTCTATGACAGTAAATGTTCGATTCCTCCGATGTTAAACATTTGACTCGTATTCGCTAAAATTTTGTACAGTATCATCCGAGACTCTTATAATTTAATACTCGTACGCCGCATCGCCGAATGTTTTAAAAATTCTTTAATATTCGTTTACTTCACTATTCATGTATTATACATGTTTATTATATTTCGGACTAAAAATAACAAAACGCGTATAAATTCCTAATTATATTTTTAAATAAAGCGTGCGTTCTCTTATTTGAAGTTATCAAGTTCATCCAATAAAGTTATCTATGAATCAGTATCTTAAAACCCCGCTCGCTGTACTGAACAATTACCTTCACCTTGTTGTAAAATTGAGGAATTATTTATATGAATACGTTCTGAAATATATATATAATATATATATATATTTAATTCATAATCGGTCGAGCAGTAACTGCTCATCGTGACCTCTTGTGTATTGTATCGTGTACCAGCTGTCTCCAGTGACTTCTTTTTTGACTGATTTTCGTTATCATGCTTCTGGTTTGACCGCGTTACCGTGTCCGTCCAACGCATGTTGATGGCCTTCCTCGTGGTCTTGTTCCGTTTTGCTGATGCTGGTAAAATGTATTTTTGTAAGCTGCCGTTTCCCTTCCTCATTACATGTCTGTAGTATTTTAAGATTTTTTTCTCAGCAAATATCGCAGAGCCCTTCCTTTATTTTTAATTGATCTAAAACCGAACTATTTGTGCGTTTTATCCTCCATTTTCCACCTTGGGGGTATTGGCTTATTGTTTATGTACTTTCAAGGATCCACTCTGACCGAAACCGGGGTGCGTCCATAGGTGGTGGATAATGAAACGGGCAATTTATCTGCCAATTAACAATAAGCGGCCGCGAACCAAGAGCAGTGGATGAAAGAGCGTGTATGGAGATAGGAAATCTGTGTAAAATTCTACAATACCTAAAGACACCATCGGTGAGCGAGTCATCGCACCATCAAGAGGGCCACAGCTTTTCCGGTTTCAAGTACTGATGAAGATCATGTGGATCGAAACAGCAGTAAATTGAACAGTATTTATTGCCATTTTGAACCGTGTGAACCGACAAATACACTGCGATGAAGAAGACAGCGAGAAATCACCTTATTAAACACTCTAAGACAATTTCGATGATAATGCAAATAAAAGATATATATATACATAACA
Source organism: Coronaproctus castanopsis (assembly GCA_032883995.1). Taxonomy (NCBI): domain Eukaryota; kingdom Metazoa; phylum Arthropoda; class Insecta; order Hemiptera; family Monophlebidae; genus Coronaproctus; species Coronaproctus castanopsis. The sequence continues at coordinate 103,629,101 of CM065053.1, read as the reverse complement.
TAGAATGAAATGAATATGTTATATATGCGAATCACAGATTATATTTCGCTAATTTTAGTGTTCATCATAGATATACTGATAATTCTTTAAGCGTATAATCTCGATCTGAAACTAACGGTTCGAATAATTAATAACAATCAATTCTCGCAGCTAATTCGAGACCTAGTTCGCTGCCAGCACTAGAATCTTCAACATCGTAGAGGCAATCCTGATGGCAAGAACCATCGACGTTGTACAAACTCCCGATCGAATTTTCCTCCCGTTCCATCCGTAGGAACTCGCGATAGAGGGAAAATTCTAACGGCTACCAATTACAATACGACAGGAATAAAATAAGATCGTTAAAATAAAATTTCGTAGATATCCGAATCCCTAGATAAAAATTTAAAATGGCTCTAAAAAAAAATAACAACGAGATATCTCGTATACGCGGAAAACACGTACGCCGAACCGATATTCTAAAAAACCGAGAAGGTAATAAAAACGGTCTACGCTCGGCAGATACGAGATGAATCGAATTATTCAAAAAAGTACCTCGTGAGAAAGCCAAAAAGAGTTACACGTTCGTTTTCTGAAATATCGTCGTTATCATCGTATTGTGTCTCTGAAACGGAATGCGAGCATTTTATTTTATACCCTCTTTCGCCGTTTTTAAATAAATAATAGACCAACTAAGAGCGAGCATTTTTATATTTACCTTGGCCTATCCTTAATGCGAAGTAACTTTAAACCCCCACCCCCAATTCCCGGGTGGCACACGGGTGGGTCTTTCCATTTTAATATTTCAAAGACAGCGAGTACTACTTCGTATGTAAAATTGTAAATAATAATAACCACAGTTATTCCTTTCAGTTCTAGTTGTTACGATTCGAAATAACTAAAATTATAGGAATGAAAAAAAAGAAAAAAGTACTAAAATATCGGAAACGTCAATAACGGCGACCAACGAACTTCGTGTTTCGATAGCGTGAATTCTTCTTAATTATCATTAGTAATTAATAATTAAAAATTTAAAAAAAAATGCGGAGATAACTGCGTAAAACGCGTCTACGTCGCGGATAATTAGTGTCTTTTGAACGCTAGCCCATTTTGTACATCCCAAAATGGGCTTATTACAACGTTAGGCAACGAACGATACAACAACGACGTCCATGAAATAGGGTGATCCAGAGAAGACGGACGGTATTGCTTTGGAATAGCGCAGTTGGTAACATAGTTACAACGCAAACCGCGTACTCCACGTTTAGTGTACTTACGAAAGATTCGTTTTAGTCCAGTTTCAGTTATCAGGGAATCCTATAACGAGAAGGAGCGCGCGTTTTACGTGAAACGTTATTTTCGGCGTAAATCGATCACGAAAAGAGTTTCGAAAAGAATTCAAAGTCCCGCGATTTTTTTTTGTGGGGATACTTTAAGAGCCGCGTCTACGAAACACGCCCACGAGATCTTCAAGACCTGAAAACTCTGATTTTGAAAGAAATTTCAAAAATTCAGCGACCTATCCTCGAAAAAGTCTTCGAAAATTATACAAAGAATGAATGAATGTATCGTTTCAAATGTCGGTTATCTGAACGATATTGTGTTCCACAAATGATTGCAAGCTAATCTCTCGTTTTCCTATTATTAAATAAAATTTCATTCAAAAATGTTGGTCGATTACTTTTTGAGTTATTCAAAGAACAACAAAACCGCCCGTCTTCTCTGAGTTCCCCTATATATATACATACATATATATATACATACATATATATATATATATACTTATACTTATTATGATGTTATGTGGAGTAGGTTGTCAGTTGTGATAATTAAATATGGTGATGAGAAAGTTAACAGCGAATATAAAAGTTAGAGAAGAATTCGATGATAATAGTTGTCAGGTTAAAAAAGACGTTAAGGGATGCCCATTGTCATTTAGACTATTTAATATATATTAAAAAGAGATCGTTAAAGAAGCAAAAATTTATAACTATGGATTTAAAATAAACCGATGTTCTAGATGTATTAGCTACGCAGATGATCGAGTATTACTGGTAGGACCGACTGAAGAAATGCAGATTATGCTAAAATAGGCTAAACAAAGCAGGAGAAATATATGGCATGAAAATAAGCGTTAGGAAAATAAACGCCATAAAATTCACGAATACGGTTAACAACATAGATCTCAAGTTACAAATCGGGAAAGAAACTGTGGAAACTACGCAAGAATTTCGATACTTAGGCTTATTACTAACGAGTGATGGTCGAGATATAAAATAAATTGTAAACCGTGTCGGAGTAGCCAAACAAGCGCACAGAAATTTAGAAACCGTGCTGAAAGACAGGAAACTAAAAATGAATATAAAGATGAAAGTCAACCAATGTTAATGTCCGTCTTAAAATAGGCTGCTGAAACGTGGACAAGTGTAAAAAGATTAAACGCGTTTGTGAACGCTTAGAAGAATACGGCGGATACCGTGAACGGCAAAAGTAATTCAGATATATTACAACCGAGGAGCGGTAAGGAAAAAATGAACGTCGTCGAAGCCATCGAGAGAGGAAAGAAAAAATACCCTGCAACTTTAGAAACGAGAAAATTGACGAAATAATAAAATCAGCCAGGCAATGAGAAATATAAAACACGTTGATGTATATCACCTTCTGACGAGAAGAAACTACTAAATGGAGTGAAATGGATGGGAAAGTTAATGCGGCCAATTATGATCGAAGCTAGAATTAACAGTCGAGGTCTAGCAACTATATATCACCGAATAATAATATTCCGTTTTTGAAATTTCTATACAGATTTAAGCATGTGTACCTAAAGAAAGGAAAAAAATTACAAATTTAGTAAATATAAGAACAAAGTCCGCTTCTTCATTATTTTTTTATGTATATTATAATTTCGAACGAGTACTTTATATTTTGTAACAAAACGAATTTTTTTACAGTTAACCTAAAAAATTGTCGATCGTAATAACGGCGATTGTTAATTATCGTTAACAAAAATACTACTACTACTACTAATAATAATAATCAGCGCAATAATAAATTTAAAAACGAGTAGAATTTTGCCGGTCATTTTGAAGCGAGCTTTTAGATTTAAAAAGTATAAAACTACTTTAAAACGATAAATTACTGAAAATTTTAACGTTTTTTTATGAAATATTAGAAAAATTGTAGTGTATAAACTACGTGAAACTTTCGAAGAAAACGAAAATATTTTATAACGTCATTGTATTAATTTATAGCGCATAGTGTTAGAGGATTTTTGTTAGTTTATACAGACGGGTCTAGGAGCAAAGCCTTACCCTTTACAGGCGCGGCATTCTATATACCTCAACTGGCAATCACCAAATCATATCGTTTACCGAGTTTCTCCACTGTGTTTATAACAGAAGGATATGTGCAATTCTTAAAGCTTTGCAATACGAGTCAATATTACGCGTGCAAATGTACTTATTCTATCTGATTCCTTAAGTGTGCTGACATCCAAAATCCCAATCGTACATTTAAAACTGATAGAGTTATTCTGGCAATAATGGAAAATACAATATATCTACAATAAAAGAATGTCCATATGAAATTTACATGGATCCCAGCTCATATTGGGATCAAAGATAATGAAATTTGTGATCAGGCAGCCAGAACGGGGACCTCCGGAGGCCTAATTATCCCTGCGATTTGTTTAGCTGCGTTTGCGAAGGCGGATCTGTTTCATCGCTGGAGCTCCATGTTTTGTGCTACTCGGAACAATTTCTATAAACAAATTCAAACAAGTTTATCCAAACAATCTCTTTTTCTAATTAAGCCTCCCCATTCAATACCGATTCGTACATTTTTTTCCATTTTAATTCGTATTAGGTCAGGACATAATCTACTGCCCAGCCACCTCCACCGGATACGACTGGTTAGTTCCAGTACTTGCCAGTCCCCGTTGGACTGTGATTCGACAGCAGACATTAATCATGTCATTTTTTTCATACAATCCATATAGTGCACACAGAGAAACCTTAATCAAGATATTACTACAGTTAGGTATCTTCCCTCCGTACTCTATTGCATACCTCCTATGCTTAAATAATCATTCTGTGTTAATAGCACTGGCCTGTTATATATATATATATATATATATATATATATATATATATATAAATCTAATATTATTTTGTAAATAATTATCCTTATATGTCTTAGTTTAGTTATTTATATTTTATAACTCATTTGTTATAGTTTATTTTAATTTGTATGTACAATTAGTAGTAATGGCTTTATAACCTAATCTGAATTTGTGTGACAATAAAGAATATATAGTGTTAGAGGAGACGCAGAAAGAATATGTTTCCAGTGTTAGATTGTATACACCCTTTTCAAAAATAAATTAATCAGCTAGTATTTATAATGTTATTTTTCGACGATGTAATGATATAAGGCTGAGACAGAGAGTAACGGGGTTAGCATATTGGACGAAGTTGAAATTTTTCGACAAAACTTGAAGACAAAGATCGAAAGCAAATCGTAGAGACGGAAGAAAGGTAGTGTTTCTTTTACAACAAAAACAAATGTCGATGGAGTTACCTATTCGACGAGATTTTGCGCCATAAGTATGTGTACTAATGGATTTTTGTTGTTTTCGGTCAGTTTTCAGAAAAATGATTATTTTGCTGTAAGGTGGTATTTTAAAAAATAAGGTCGTCCGGAAAGTACCGAGTTGGAATACGATCGGCGACGCATAAATTATCATCAGAAAATAAGAATGCAAATAATCCTAATATTAGAGGATGGAAGGCAATCGCAAACCACCACGCACGACGTAACAATATAGTACACTACAAAAACACGCGGGGCTGCATTAGTGACAAAAAAAAACAACATTACATCAGTTCTCCCGGATGTGTGTGATTATATCTACGTCAACGCCATATTATGATTGCCTTGTACGTTACTTACATTGTACAACAAAAAATATGTATAGGTAAGTAGTAGCCTACCTCCGATACGAAGACGGATGATGATGATGATGATGATATATATTAATAATCGAAGTTAACGGCGAAATTTAAATATGACCCACGCGCGATCGTAATTTCTTAAGTAATTCCATTAGGCTGGCAACTTACTATTTTTCAAAGCTGCACGTTAATGAAGTTAATTGACATCAAGGTTAAATGTGTAAGGGACGAAGTGATATTCGAGTAGACGAATAAGTGAGGGTTTAATTTTGAGATTTTTTTTTTCAAGAGGAGCTCTTCGATAGAGTGTATAGAGTACGGTTAGTTGACATCCCGGTTAAATGTGTAAGGGATGAAGTGATACTCGAGTAGACGAATAAGTGAGAGCTTATTTTTTCAATCTTTTTTTTTTCAAGAGAAGCTCTTCGATAGAGTGTATAGAGGAGTACGGGCTCTGTACGCTATTCACGGGCCAATATGGTAAATGGGATACGAAATTTGAAACATTCGATTATAACCTAGGAAATAAACTTCATTTTAGTAGTAAAATTTCGAAAGAATTAACATTTAACAAATTATTGCGATGTGTTCTCATGAAGGTAGATTTGGAGGAGCAAACTTCACACTGATATATTTAGACGATAAACACGGCGTCGATTAACTACGTTTACTACACAACTGAGTAAATGTGTTGATTAAAGGTGAACCGCGGGAAGCAGAATGACCACTGAAGTCTCGAATGAAAATGATGGGACATAGTAACCGCAAAAGGAATGTCGGAGATCGTATATTGTAATATTATGGTCGGATAGCGTATAAATATTTTACGGAGATGACGGAAGAAGGCGATATAATTGAGATAAAGAATTTAAAATGTGCCAATTAAATCGAACAGGTTTCTAATGAACAAAATTGTAGATAATAATAATTGCTGCCTTGCCGCAGTATTCTGATGTTTATTTTTAACCATCTAGAAATGTTGCAAATAAAGTGAATGTAATGTGTTCGAGTAAATCTGTTATTGGCATGAGACTTCGATTTAAATCGACAGTACCTAGTCAACTGAACTTTTATTGTTTTGTTTTTTTTTCTATTTTTTTTTTTGTAAAATCAATCTATTTAGATTCGAATCACATGCTATTCTAAAAGCGTATTCATGTAGAATTTCGTTCTATAAATTTCCGTAGTCATGTAAATTTAGATAAATACCATGTGGTTTTTTGGTAATAAATTTTGGAATTTAAAAAATATTTCCGAAAGATCCGATATCTTAAATCGAAACAGTTTTAATTACATTTATCGAGACACATATAAAAGCAATAACATTCGGACGGTTCACGCTATCGAGCTGAAATTTTCAACGTACATTTTTGTATAAGTAGAAAGAAAAAGGGGAAAAATCGAATTTATAAAATTTTAGTAAAATACGTAATTTCCGTATAGGAAATTTTCAAATTATACGGTATGTATAAAATTTAATACAAATCGTAAGAGTCGTTTTCTGAGATGGCCGATATAAGAATTTCTCGCTTAATCAGACAAGATAAGCTACCGCAAGAAAACATATCAAGTGTGTAAAAAAATGGTGCATGTACCAGTCTCATTTTTAAGCTAATAAAGAAAATAAAAAAATAATTTTATTATACATGCAAAAACGGACTTACGTAATCCAATATACATAACAGATTATATAGTTTATATATATATATATATATAGTTTATATATATATATATATATATATATATATATATATATATATATATAGTGTATATATATATATATATATAGTTTATATATATATATATAGTTTATATATATATATAGTTTATATATATATATATACATGTTTGGCGTACTTTGCTTTTTAAAATATGGAAATAAAAGCTATTATTGTTATATATATATATATATATATATATATATAAAAATATGTGTTGTTCTTGTGAACCCATTTATGAATTTATACTCTTCGATTTCTTTGTTTATCGTAATTGGTGGCCTTCCAAGTGTGTTCACGCAATTGATTTTTAATTATATCATTATTAGTATCCCTATTTAATATTGCCGTTGTTACGATTATTATTGTTAATCATCATCATTATCATTATTTATATTACCATATCATTAGTTTAGATTGTGGAATGTAGTGATTTTATTTATACTTGATTACTAAAAATAGTTGAAATCACTAAATTTATTTAATTATGCGAAGCTTTTGGGCATTTACGCCATTGTCAAGCTATATACAATTAAAATTAATTATATAAAATCATAAAATATTAATTTAAAACTAAGTTTACAATTTTACATGATTTTTTGTGTAAAATTGTAAACTTAGTTTTAAATTAATATTTTATGATTTTATATAATTAATTTTAATTGTATATAGCTTGACAATGGCGTAAATGCCGAAAAGCTTCACATAATTAAATAAATTTAGTGATTTCAACTATTTTTAGTAATCAAGTATACCATATCATTATTATCATTATTATTTTTATTTTACGTAATAAATACACCAGGTTAAAATGATGGTATGTTGAATAGGTTTTAGACATAATATATGTCGAGCATATTAAATAGGTTTTAAATCTTAGATAAATTGAACGCGATTCTACAGACGATGTCGACCTGATGTTTCGTATTTCGTCAGTTGGCGCTGATAATTGAAACGTTTAAGCGATAAGAGAATTTACTAGACTTGATTCGCTAATTCCAGAATATACACCGACGTCGTTAATAGGCTTTAAAACATAACGCTCTCGTTTTGGTTCGACGAAGAAAATGACGAACCCGACTTAACGTTAAAAAGCAATTAACATATTTATTAATCGCCAGACAGGATTTTGTCTCTTCTCTACTTAAAACTTCATCTTAAATAAATAGCCTTAGCAGTTGAACTGGAAACTTTTAGTTTGGGCTACAACCAAACATTCGCACGGTGTGTATGTAAATGAGGAGGGCATTGTTTTAGTCAACAGCCGATCGTTTGTTCCGTGCTATAGCGTTGGTGGTTTCTTGTACTTTCGTAAAGTAAAATACGAACATACACGGTATTTGCAAAAAAAAACAAACATTTTTTTCTCGATTTACACGAAATAAAGAATAGTAAAAATTACAAATTACGCAATATTGTGACAGATAACCTAAATTCTTTGTGTAATAATAAAAATTACTCTAACCTAACGTATATAATTAAAAAAAACTTAACGACGAAGAAATTAAGTGTACAAAAATCAGCATATTATTCGATAGAAAATAATAGTCATAAATATGTATAATTATAAACACCTATATAGATGTATATACACACACATATATACATATATGCACACACATATATACATATATGCACACGTACACAAAAAACTGTAAAAACACTTTATCAAATATTATTAATTTACACGTATAGGGTGACCGAGAGAATACGGACGGTTTTGTCGTATTTTGAATAACTCAAAAACTAATCGGCCAAAATTTTCTTGAATGAAATTTTATTTAAAAATTGGGAAAACGATAGATTAACTTACAATCATTTGTGTAACGTAACATCGTTCAGATGACACATTCATTCGGTCTTTACAAAAAAAAACGTTTTCGAGGGTCGCCGAATTTTTAAAATTTTTTCAGAAATCCGAGTATTCATGTTTTCCAGATCTCGTGGACGTGTTTCGTAAATGCGGCTTTTAAGGTATCCCCATAAAAAAAAACCAACGCGTTACTTTGAATTCTTTTCGAAACTCTATTTGCACTGTCGTGATCGATTCACGCCGAAAATAACGTTTCACGTAAAACGTCTCCTTATGGGATGCCATGATAAGTGAAACTGGATAAAACCGTATCTCTCGTGTGTACCCTAAGCGTGGAACACGCAGTTCACGTTGTGACAGCCTTACCAACTGCGCTATTAAGAAAAAAAAAACAAAAACCCTCAGTCTTCTTTGGGTCACTCTATATATTATGTTTAAGGGGTCTGTGCTTACACTTCGTGTACATAAACTCTAGTTTCCTGGAATCATAATGTCCGATTGTTGAGATACGCTCATTTTTATGCAATATGCAATTAATATCTGATGCGTGTCCACAATTCAGGTATATATTTCGGGATACTTATTACGCAGCTTAAACATCTATTTTGTACTAATTGTAATTTATTAAAGCTGGCCTTCTACGTGAACATAAATGTTCTTTAAATCTTATTATTGTCTACCTGTTCTCATATGTATTCTTTTTAACACGGATTACAATTTAGTTTACATATGAAGTTTTTAACATTTCTATCTTGTATTTTGTCGCTGCTAATTGATTACAATAACTAGTTATTATTTTTTTTGTGGTCTCTTCATGCAGAGACATTTAGTGATTTTAATTAGTTTTTTATTGTTTATTTATTTGTTAAAAATCACTATCTTTCGCACTCAAATGCATCGGCTAAATCGGAAACATAGAGAAGCCAACGATGTCGGCTTACTGTATCGAATATTGAGAAAAACTGATCGAAATATTCGATCGTCGAGTCATAAATAGACTAAAAATGTTTTTGGGAAGTTAATTCGTGAAAAGGTAGTATTTACGTTAGAGCTACTTTGCAGTTATCAAATCGTTTTAAGTTTAAAAACGGAAGATTTATAACGAGAAAACCCCATAACAAAATTAATCTTTCTTAACTTTTTCACCTCACTACTTTATGAAGTAAGAAACTTTTCCTTACTAGAAGAAAGCGAAAGTTCTCCATCCTCATTAGAGTTTGACTATGATGGCCGCAACTTTTTTCATCCTTATTGATGATAGTAATGGCGTTAAAATAATAATAATAATAATAATAATAATAATAATAATAATAAATTTTTATTCATAATTTTTATTTTTCCTACAAAGTTTGACTATGAAGTCCGCAATTTTTTACACTTATTGATGATAGTAATGGCGTTAAAATAATAATAATAATAATTATAGTAATGATTTTTTTTCATTAATAATTTTTATTTTTCCCATAAGGCGTAAAATTACGTTTATTTTTCTAATGACCGTTCCTCTTGCACCGCCGGTTTGGCTTAATTTGGAGTAGTTCCTTATAGTAATCATTTTTCTTTTCGTCCACTCTTTAGTTGTGGAATTTTCATTCTATTTTTTCTTCGAAGCGAATTTGTAATTCGATCTAATCTGCCGGCGTTGAGGATGTTTAAATGGGGGGCTAAGCTTATAACAAGTACAACTGCGTCGATTTGGTAGATCATTCAGTCTCACAAACTCATCGATTTGGTTTACATTTGTTTCTCTGAATTTGCTCAGTTAATACTTAAAATTAGTTACTTAATAAAATATACTTATTATCGAATAGATTAAAAAAGAAATTAATAAATAAACAAAAACGACATATACAGGGTGACCCACAGAAAACGGACGGTTTTGTTTTTTGAATAGTGCAGTTGGTAACACTGCTATAACGTCAACCGCCTGCTCCACGTTTAGTGTACACACGAGAGACCCGTTTTTGTTTAGTTTCAGTTATCATGATATAACGAAAAAAGAGCGCGCGCTTTGGTATGGAACGTTACTTTCGGTGTGTTTAATGCTATAATCACGGAGTGGTGATACAAAACGAAGTATGTGATCAAGCTGAAAGTATATGTTCCATGTTACACTTACGTACACATAAACAAAATCAGTTGATGCGATTTTTGCCTAGCAGATATGATATGGAAGGAGAAAATTTATATACAATACGTCCATTACATACATGTCGTTGTATACGTGCAAAATTTAAAATAATTAAAAGTATACACACACACATTGAATCCTCGTGTAAAAATGTCATGGTTTTTTTTTTAATCTAACACGCAGAATCTGAAAAGTAAACGTTTTAAAATTTGTTATCACGTTTCTGTCTTTTATATTAAAGTTATTTACGTTGAATCTTCTTAGATACGTCTAGTGAATTCCGTGTTCCCCCGGGTGAATTTATCGTTATTTTTGAGAATAAATGTACATAAATATTCTGCGAAGTTGCCGTATCTAATTGCTAGTTGTGTCCTATAGAAACGAGTTCGATCGATTTCAAATACTCTTTATGTTGTAAATGACGGTATACAACTAATGGGAGTCATCTATTCACATGATCCCAGAGATTTTGTTTAATGTTCACATAGGGGAAAAGTTTGATAATTTTTAATACCAAACCTAATTCCTCCGCTTAACAGTAGTAGATCCAGAGGAAGGACACCCGCGCTATTACAACACAGCACTAGGGAAGATTGTTCTATAGCCTCACACAAATTAATTGGGATTTTTTTACATGAAAAAATTATTTTACTAATATGTTTGACTTTTAGCCGTTCCGCAGATGCTGAATACGCCATTGTACTTTCAACTAGTGATTCGTACAAGACTAATAGTTGTAATTAAATCCCCATTTATTTTTTTTTATCAGTACTACTATGACCAAATACACCGTTTGAAAATCTATATTAAAGAAAATAGGTAATTTAACTTACCAAGATTTTTCGATTAATAATAATAATAACGGACCTTTCAATTAACCATTTATAACAAGAAATCAATCTCCATCAATGCTGAAATTAGACATTACAATACGATTATCAAAACTCGGAGTTTATAAATTTCTGTAAAAGACTGGATTATTTGGATAAAAAGGAAAAAGGAATAATGTGGAAGATATCGAGCCAAAGAAAATACAAAGATAAATGGAAATCGGGTAAAAATATAGAAGAATTGAAAAAATCATACGAGGAAAAGACGAATCGCATTTTATGATCGCCTCAAACGAATGGATAAACGTCGCCTTACAAAAACGTGAATTATACATGCGAAGAAAGGTACGAAACGCGTGAACATTTCCAAACGAGAAATAAAGAACGGGAATAAATTTAAGTAAAAGATCAGTTCGTTTAAAGAGTTTGTGAAAACTTAGCGAAAAAGACCGGAAAATATGGACGGATGAAAGATGACAAAAACATTTTGAAAGAAGGAAAGAGTGTTAGGCAATGAATAAAACGAAGGAATATAATTTTTGAAGTTACGTCATCATTTCGCGATTTATATTCGTTATAAGTTCGAATTAGACGCCTTAAACGTCATCGCTGGCGCAAATTAGATCGAATTACAAATTTCGCAGGGAAATTTTCGCTCCGAAGAATATAGAATGAAAATTCTACAACGAGCAACACCGACTGAATGTTATTTTTGAAAATTAATAAAATAAAAAAAAACGAAGAAAGTCGAAGCGATATTTAAAATCGAAAAGAACCGAGTAAAGAGGAGCAACAGTTATTACGAGAGGATCGGATATAGTTTTTAAAATTTTTAGGATTCTAAAGAATTGTAAAATTTATTCAACTTCTGTAAAGACTTTTTTTTCTTTAAAACAAAAAAATTAAACTAAAAATTCCACCTTTTCTTTTTCCGAGTGTACTTGTGCCACGTCTTAGACATTTGCATTGCTTCTCTCTTCCACTCTCATTGATAAACTACCGGTTTTACTTCGTTTTCCATTTCTTCTCTCGGGTGGAATCACTTCTCATCCGTCTTCTTTTTAGCGTCGTCGTTTTTCTTACTTTTTTTTTTTATTCTCATTCATCCATCGATCAATCCGTTTTTTTCTATTGCACTTCCTAAGGAAAACGTGCGGCAAATTTTAAACTTTTCGGAAAACGTTTACAATATTTACTTCTTCTTAGATATTTTAACGAAAACGCGAAACTTTTTCACTTTTTACGAAACAACTTCGTTTTCCGTTTTGTCTATATTTCTGGGAGGTTTCGTTCATTGAGGGAAGAATCTCCTTTTTCTTCTTTAAAACCAAACTTAACCTACAGGATTCGATTTTATTTCACAATCAACGAGAACGATCAATCAAGGTTTAAAAAAAACAGTATCTCACTACAGTTCTACCCTTATATAGGAAAAATATGTTAGTACTTATATTATCATCAGTCGCGTATATCGGTCGACACTAAAATAATAATTATAAATTAATGAACTTTAAAAATTATATAACGTTGCTGACGTCGATATAGCCAAATCTCCAGCCCTCCGACATAAAATACAATTCATCAAATTTCTTAAACGTGACTTTTCTGATCTTTTAAACTGTCTTTTTTCCCACAGTGAAAAAAATATCAACATCCAATACACATATTATATATATATATATATATATATATATAAAGTCGCGGTGGCGTAGTTGCTAGAGTGCTCGACGGTCGGGGGTTCGAAACCAACGCGCGATATAAAAAATTTTCATTATTATTTAATTCTTAATTATCACGGAGAAGGCAGTGCCACCCCGCTCCGTATAACATCATATGCATACGTATCCGCGTCACATATAAATATTGCCTTGAATGCTAGCTTATTTTGTATGTAAAAATAAACGTACAATAGCTAGTCACGACGTTCGACAACGAAAATATAACGATGATGATGGATAATATATATATAGATATAGATATATGGCGGTTGCTTAAGATACCGTGGAACGATTTCGTTTCGAATAAGAACGTGCTACATCGATGCAACGTAGATAAATTGACAATCGTCGAAGATATGAAAGGAAAAAAAGCGAAAATATGTCGGGCGTAAATTACGAGAAGAAGGCATTTTTATGTTAGCGGTCCAAGGGAAATGGAATACATATCAACGAACATAGGGATTGGTAGAACTTATAAAGTAATTAATTCAGCTAGACACACGAAGATATGAGGTGGTTAATAGTTTTTGATGTGCAACTTCCTGAAATTAGAATCAACAAAATGATATATATATATATATATATATATATATATATATATATATATATATAAGTATATGTATATTATACAAATTTATACATATATTATCAAAATATCTCCGTATCGGAAGTAGGTGACTACTTATCTATTAGTTGTACAGAATAACTAGTTTACAAGGCAAACATAATATGGCGTTCTTGTAGATAGACACACACCCCGGGAGAACTGATTGTAATCGCTTTGTTGTCACCTCACAATGCAGTCCCACGTGTTTTTGTGATGATATTCTTACTAGGGTGCATATGATGTTGCACGTAAAATATTACGATTATTTAAATTTTTATTTTCTGATGATAATTTTTGCGTCGCCGATCATATTCGAACTCGGTACCTTCTAAATAGAAATTCGTGCTCTAGCCACTAGGCTACATTGATGACTGTATATATATATATATATATATATATATATATATATATATATATATATATATATATATATACATAAGTATAATTTACGTAAATGCATATACAGATATCGCAATTTGATCGTTTCAACTTTAATACTGTAGAATCATGTATTAGCAGGTATGTCGGATTGAATGGATTTATAATGCTTTGCTGTACATGGATCAGACCATAGTTTTTTTCAGTATTCCTTATGCGCAAATTTAATGTACGCTAGGAGATCTATAGGAGAATTATCACACAAGAATGTTTTTAATGTAACGTTGAGGTGACTAAATTATCAGGTAGATTATTGGCATGGATACCGCTATGCCCGAGGATTCAAACAACTTTAACCGTCACTCCAAGCGAGCTTAATTGGGGTACAAATTAGAAATTTTGTAAATGATTAATGGTAAATGAAAATAGAGCTGTGAGTGCTGTAACGCCAGCAAGCAACTTTTAAAATCGGAGAGGATAAGAATATTCGTAGAAGGGCGATGAATAGAAACGTATCGAAGAGATTGCAAAATAGGAGTAGCAATAATTGTTGTCTGCATTTACGTCGACTCGCATTCGTCATTAACGCATATATGCAAAACCACGTATAACCTTCAGCCCGTTTAGAAACTAGCTGACAAACTAGAATTAATCGCTACTCATATATCAGGCACTAGTAAACTTTATAATGATTTGGTTCCGCGGGCTCATTAATATAAAATAAATAATGCAGTACTCGCTAATTACATGTTCTTCGGATAGGTTTTCCTTCGTTATCACCATCTGAAACTTATAAATGTATTAAATCGTTAAGAAATTAAATGTCGTGCGGTGCTGATGATATTGCTGCAACTATGGTTAAGCACCTTCCTCGTAAAGCGATAGTCTATCTTACTAAATTAATCAATAGCATTTTTAAGTTTACTTACTTTCCGACTAAGTGGAAAGTAGCAAAGATTATTATTCTCCCAAAACCTGGTAAAGATATTAGTGATATTCGTAATATTCGTCCCATTAGCTTATTATGTACTTTTAGTAAAGTCGTCGAAAAAATTATACTTAACCGGTTACAATCTTATTCTCTAACTCACAATATTCTCAAAATTGAGCAATTCGGTTTTATTCATTCAACAGTGCATCAAGTTGCCAGAATAACTGATTTCATCACTGATAATTTTAACCTTAATAAGCACACTGGTTTATTGTTAATTGATATTGGGATTTTGTACAAAAAAATTAAATTTGGTTATCGCTTCATCTCGTTAAATTAATTAGGTCCTATTTAAGCGATAGGACGTTTTACATTCATCACCTACATTTACAATCAACACCTAAAACTCTTTTCGCAGATGTTCCGCAAGGAAGTATTTTAGGTCCTTACCTATTTTTAATATTATTAAACGATTTTCCTAATATACCCTTCGTCCACGCGGGTTTTTATGCTGACGATCTGGCGTTATTTTGCACATTGTTCAGAACTGATACAATCTACAATAGGTTGCAAATGCTATTTACAAGTACTATAGACGCCGGAGGCTAAAATTAAATACCGAGAAATCGCACGCTATACTGTTTACTAGATTTCCTCCTTCTCTATTTGATATTACTATTAATGGTAAATGGATCATTTGGCAGAAGCAGGTCAACTATCTAGGAGTTACTCTAGACTCTCGTCTTTCATTTAACGCACACATTAATAAATCTATCGGTGACGCGAAAAAAAGCCATTCGAATACTTGCACCAATTTTCAGTTACCGTTCTCATCTTTCTTCAGTAAACAAGAAATTAATTTACACTACCATTATAAGACATAGGTTAGTTTATGCTTGTCCGATCCGGTGTTCAGTATCCGTTAGTACTTACAAAAAACTCCAGGTAATGCAAAACCAGCGTTGCAGAATATCATTGAATGCTCCTCGATGGACTAAAATAGAGTACATGCATTCCACACTAAATATTCCTCATATTTATAAATTATCAAAGAAATTTTATGATAAATGTAAGTATAATGACAATAACTTAATTCAGATAATCGGGGATTATAATATGCTTGATCTCAGCATGCGTTACACTAGATATAAGCATCGTCGTATTAAGCGCTGATTTCTAATGTAGCATTATACGATCATATCTGTGTTAAGATTTTTTATTTTCATTTATTTATATACAAGTTAAACTAAATTTAATATACAAACTAATAGGTTTGTTTTTTTAATGTTTCTTACTGTTATTTTCTTTATCATTTCTTTAGTTTTGTAAAGTCATTTGGTTGTATTTAACTGTTAAAGTAACTTTAAGGATACTTGGCATATGTGTATGTACATATAAATTCTTCATAATTTATAAAATTTTATATTGAAATATACTATACTATACTATACTACGAATAACCTCATTCACCTTCTTCAACTTGTAGCTGGATCCATTTTGTATTTGTAATCGGTCGTATAATTATATTTCGTTTCTGTTGCAACGCATCCCCCCAATTGTGAACCATAATTCCAAATAAGATTAATTATAAACCGATAAATGAGTCTTTTATTGTATAAGCTCAAACATGATTGACGACTTCTAGCATTAATCTAATCACGCTTAGCGATAATATTACTCTTCCAGCTTAATTTTGAACCTCGATGCATACTGGAGTATAAATGTACCTAAATATCTATTGAGAAGTCAGATATCAACCGGAGCGCGCTATTTGTGTCGTTAGTGTCTATTAATGTTATTTTTATTTGTAAGAGAAGATTTTACAACTATACAAAGGATCGAGAGTTTGAAGTTCCCCACATTCATATAAGAGATTGGAAGCTATTTTCCATTTATTCAATGTATAGGGATATGTACCTTGTTCAGTTCGGAATCTATTTATTCTGCATCATTTCCGTCGTGATAAGTACATTCCCGGAGGTTCTACACTGGGATCCTGTACTAGATCTGCGCTAATGACTTTATTTAGTTTCTTACGTGTTCTCCATATATACTGCCATTTTCCATGGTGGCTGTCTAGATTTCATTTCCCTTCTTGGTTTGTAGTCTTTATCTCCATACAGCAGTTCTCCGTATGTGTACAATTTTCCCAAAATTTTATCTTCTTGACTTAATTTTAGAGGAGCAATGTGAGCAACAACAGGAAGCCAGTCTTTATTCGTCGACTTTAATGTGCCGCTAATTATTCGCATTGCGGCTTTCAACTGAACATCTATTTTCTCAGTATGCGCACTGTTCAGCCAAACGGGTGAGCAATAGTCCGCCGCTGAATAAGCGAGCGCTAGAATTGTTATTCTCAGCATCTTTGTAGCTGCTCACCGTCCTGTACCGGCAAGTTTTCTTAATAAGTTTACCCTTGTCTTTACTTTCAATATTCAACCTGTATATTAGTGTTCTATCTAGTATAGCTTCAAAATATTTTGGCTTAGCATTAAAATTTATTTTATTATTTTCTAATGTAACGTTAAATTCGGACTTTGCCATCTGCGTCGAAAAATGGAATAACGATTACTCTATTTTTTGCAGATTTAACCTTAGTTTCCAAGACTGAAAATATCTGTTCAAGGTTGTCTTTTTAATATTTCGTTACATTTATTCACAGATTCACTTTGGTACGCGAGCGCAATCACATATTGGAATTTCCCGGTTTCAGTTGTAGGCATATCGCTGATGTATAAATTAAACAATAGGGGGAGCCAAAATGGACCCTTGCGACAGACTTGATTCTGCTTTCATTACCTACCATTGGCTTGAAGACACGTTGAATCCAATAAATGTATGAACATAAACCACTTTCGTTACTTTAAAGAGCAATCCTTCTCTTCATACAGTGTCATAAGCAGATGTCATATCCATAAAAAGCGCGCTCGTCTTTAGTTTTCTGTCATAAAGATTCTTTCTACACCCAGCTTGCTCTGTTCGCAGGGGGGTTTTCAACGATCATGGCAATTCTATTGTATATTATGCGTCCTAACAGTGTATACGGCAACGGCACATATAACAACGAGATTACGATGCATCACTTCCATATTTTCCCGGATTGATTATTGCTAGGACTTTAGTTTCTTTAAAGTGATTTGGGAGTTTCCCGGTGTTCCGGATATTATTGAAAATCTGTGTTAGAAATTTAATTACTTTTGTGCCCAAATGTTTAATAAATTCGGGATAAATTTCATCCATACCAGCAGCTTTTTTGATTTTAATTGCAGTTTTCATTCCTTCAGTGGTAAAAGGAGAACTTAGTATGCCATCCCGTAACTTCGTTAGCGTCATCCACAACACCGATTTTACTGCACGTGCACTGGTCTTCTCTACTGGTACTTTTGATGACTTCATCAATTTTTACGAAATCTAATTTGGAGAAATCTTAAGTGGTCTGAAGCTCCGTTCCACTTCTCATTAACATTTCTCATATTCGCGATGAGTGTGTGAAACTGATATACTCCACTGTCGATCGATATCTTTCTCGTCTTCCCTGGTTTATTGAGCCAAATAATTCATTTAAGACCGCTTTTCATATTTTACCCAAAGCTCTTCATGCTTGGCTGTCCAGCACGACTTTCTTGGCACTGTTCTTTGCGGCACTGATTACAGCATTGACAAATTCATTGTAATTTCTAGCGATCGCAGCAATTTTTGAAACATTTTCTTCAATAAATTCTGAGAATTTGTTCCAATTTGCCTTATGGAAGTTACACATTGGTTTCGGGACTGAATAACAAACTGCAACTTTTTTGTATACCTGAATTTAAACGGGTCTATGTTGGCTTCTGGGAAAATCTGTGTGCACTGATCGACAAATATGATCTCAGCTACTTCTAAGCAGCCGGAGACAATGCAAACGTCCGGAGTCTAGTCCCTGTCCCATCTTGCTGAGAAAAAGTTCATTTGTCTTTCGCGCGATATACCAGTTCCATATTATTAACATCCATCCAATCTGACAGGAATTCATAATTTTCACCTGTTGTATTATATTCCCATGCGCAGCTGTGACTGTTGAAGTCATCTATGTATACAGCAGGATGGGGAAAACTCTAAAGTTTGTCACTTCACTTTTGGCGGTTTATACACATTTATAATATGGATCTGGTCAATTTTAGAGGCTGCTGTGAAGATGCTATTCCATCGCTAAAATCTTAAAATCCTTGATTCCACCTCTTTGCTTAAGATCATCATCGTTTTCTGTATGTGTCACATGAACGACAATCACTTCCGGACTGATTGATTCCGTAATCGTACTAATGCATTCAGATTTATTACGGGAGATTAATTCTATGTTTATTTGCAAAATCTCCGAACTCTCTGTTCGTCGTCTTATAACCCTGAGAAGGACTTCTTCCGGATATTCTAGCTGCTTTTGGCAGTATTCGACATAATTATTCCCGCAAAATACGTTATACTAGCACGAATGTATCCGGGAGCACCATGGGGAATTTTTGAAGCGTTAACATTGGCTGAATAGAGAAAAATAATATTAAAAATAAAAACTGCGCATGCTTTTACTTGTACATTATATAAATCCTTCTAATGATGACTGAACTCCAGAACTTTTAAGACTAAATTTCAACAAAAAAAAAAGAAAAAAGTGCAAGTAGGTTAATATAACCTATTTTGGTTTTAAATAGACCGTCGTTAGTTTTAGTACAGCGTATTCTCTACACTATAACTGCTCCAGTGAATATATACGATTACTAAAGGTTTCTATTTAGCACGAAACTACCTCGTCCGAACGACGCAATTCATAAACTAAGGAGTTGGTGAGGTAAAGAAATAAACGAGCACTGGTGGACCGATAAAAATCGGGGCGGGCTGAGAATTGGAAACAGATAATGGCCGAGAAAATTCCAATATAGGTCCTAAATCGTAAAGGACATAATGCAGAAAACACATTATTGGTAGCACCCTTTCCCTCAGTATCTACGATCATATCATGTTGCAGCACTTTGCAGCTGTTTCAAGCTAAATAAAAAAACACAACGTAACTTTCTTTACCCATCGTTATTACTTGTTTATTACACACAAGCATATGTACACACACACATACATATATGTTATAAAAAATACTGCCGTAGTTATTTTGTTGATCAGCTTCTTATCAGTATTTAAATTTTATATACATATATATATATATACTCGGGCAAACATAAACATTTCTATTACTTAATCTGTCGTGTCTAAAAGACATTACATTTTACTTTATCCAATTATATATATATATATATATATATATATATATATATATATATATAAAAGTTGAATATATTGGAGAGTAGTGATTTTATTAATTAATTATAAACGAGCAAAATAGAACACAATCACTAAAAGTTTGTTAATCGCGAAGCTTTTCGACCGTTACGTCATTTTCAAGCGCGAACTAAAATTATTACATCTTTTTTAATATATATGAAAAATCAAAATGTTTATATAACAACAACTTAAAATTTGATATACATATTTCATTAGCCAAACATAATTACAATTTTAGATTAATTTACAATAAATTTCATTTATAAAACAGATTTTTGAAAAATTCTTCATCAAAATTGGTAAATATCTCCTAAACCTGGTTCAGGTTCTAATAAAAGTTGAATATATTGGAGAGTAGTGATTTTATTAATTAATTATAAACGAGCAAAATAAAACACAATCACTAAAAGTTTGTTAATATATATATATATATATATATATATATATATATATATATATATATATATATATATATATTTAATTATAAACAAACAAAATAAAACACAATCACTAAAAGTTTTTTAATCGCGAAGCTTTTCGACAGTTACATCATTTTCAAGCGCGAACTAAAAATTATTACATCTTTTTGTATATATAAAAAAAAAAACAGAAATGTTTATAAAACGACAACTTAAAAGTTGATATACATATTTCAATAGCCAAACATATTTTTAATTTTAGATTAATTTACTATAAATTTTATTTATAAAACAGATTTTTGAATAAATAACTTTTAGTGATTGTGTTTTATTTTGTTTGTTTATAATTAATTAATAAAATCACTACTCTCCAATATATTCAACTTTTAATAGAACCTGAACCAGGTTTGGGAGATATTTACCAATTTTGATGAAGAATTTATTCAAAAATCTGTTTTATAAATGAAATTTATTGTAAATTAATCTAAAATTGAAATTATGTTTGGCTAGTGAAATATGTATATCAAATTTTAAGTTGTCGTTATATAAACATTTCTGTTTTTTTTTATATATACAAAAAGATGTAATAATTTTTAGTTCGCGCTTGAAAACGACGTAACTGTCGAAAAGCTTCGCGATTAAAAAACTTTTAGTGATTGTGTTTTATTTTGTTTGTTTATAATTAATTAATAAAATCACTACTCTCCAATATATTCAACTTTATATATATATATTTATATATATATATATATATATATATATATATATATATATATATATATATATAAATATGTATATACTCAGGTAAACATAAAAATTTCTATTATTTAATCTGTCTTGTCTATAAGTAAGAAATTTTATTCTGCTGCCAAATTATATATATATATATATATATATATATATATATATTGTCTACCATCGATCTATATATAATGCATTTGTATATACTTAGAGTTTTTTTACCAAAGTATGTTATATATATACTGGCCATTAGTTAAATAAGAGATGGTTTCTTGTTTTAATAGTTGCAAATTTCCTAGCGATTATTTATACATATACATATGCTTATATATTACTCCCACACTCAAAAATCCCTTTTAGTGTTACAAAATTACCTTACGATATATGTGTGTATAACTTGACTGCGATAATTTTTTAGCAATCATATATATTTTCAAATCCCTTTGCAAAATTTTTATTCATTAGGCGCTACTTCTAATCTGAGGTTGATGTGGTATTACATTTTCCTGTTTCAAATTGTTTCCTCAGATAATTAGTGATATCCATTAGTTGTTTTAACACGTACGTAACATATGTATGTTGCGTCAGAAATTTTCTCAACATTTCAAACATTGTGATAGTGTGTTCCGAGGAAGTACTAAATCTGATTTTATCGACATACATTAGTAAAATAGTAGAAAGAACCTTTGGGTGCGATGACCATAACTGGTAATTTCTTTATTTTACAGTCATTTTATTCATTTTTTGAATTTATTCATTCAGTTGCCGTTTTAGCTATTCACTTTATGATGGTCAGATATCGGAAGTTCTTATTTTTTTTTTTTTTTTGAGTTTAATTGTAACCGCAGTATATTCTATGTATAACGAATTTCAATAATGTCTAACAAATGAAAAATACATAACTAAATTAGTAAACAGTTTTTATATCGTTTCTCAAATTTTACATGTTATGTCGCAATATAGCCTGTTAGAGCTTTATAAAATTTTTATCGCGTGCAAAAAAATTAATTGTTTATTTTGGCATTTAGTTGAAATAGAATGTCTCAATTCTCAAATTATTCATGAAACACATTATGGGAATCTTACAAAATTATTTAAAATCATCTAAAAAGCAATATTTCAGACAAAATGTTACTTATATTTTCATATTATTTAATGATTTTTGTAACGCATTCGGAACACACTGCAATAATGAAACGAAAGTATCTATCCAAATATAGTTAACCGTTTTTATCTTAACCCTTTAATTACTTGATACACCAAAATTTATGATTATAATTTTAACGTAAAAAATTGACAACGTGTGATTGAAACTGTTAAAAGTTGTCATCTGATTTACACTATCCGAGTATTCATATTTATCTATATCTGTTTTCAATACATTAAATCATATTAATACCCTTTAAGTCGCAATGTCCTCTATACGGTATATAGTAATATTCTAAAATAATAAGGGACATCTGGTTGTCATTAAATGTTCCAATCAAGAAATATTTTTATAACACATTTAAAATTATCCGGTCATCTAAAAAGCGATATTATACACGAAATATTACTACTTTATATTTGCACATTCACGAGTAATTTTCTAAAAATTATTTCGTAAACCGAAATGTAAACTTCAACTTAATACCAGATATAGAACGCAAAGATCATGCTGTATATCTTGGAACATATCTGTCTAATAAGGGAGGATGCAATGAAGAAATTAACCGCCGGATATAGCAAAAGCAGCGATAAACTAATAAAAATATGAAAAGACAGGGGAGTACAAAATCAAGCGAAGTTATAGCTGATAAAAACAATAGTATTTCCTATTGCTCTGTAAGGCTGCGAATCATGGACATTAAATAAATCATCCCAAAGAAGACTTAAGGCAATGGAAATGACAGTGTACAGAAGAATATTAAGAACTCCATGGACCATCTGTAGAAGAAATGCCTACGCCAAAGAATAATACCAATAATTTATAAAAGAATGTCGAAATTTTTCGGACATATTATTTGAGCTGACGGCATTGAAAGAGCGGTCATTCAGGAAAAGTACAAGATAAGCGACAGATAGGCTGACCACCAATACGCTTTATCGATGAAATTAAGAAGAAAATCGGTATCCGTGCGGTCGAAGAAATCATGCGCCATACCGGGAACAGAAATACATAGTAAAAACTAAAGTCATAAATTGGGTCACGATGCTTGAAGTCGAGCACACGATTAGATGAAATCGAAATATATAGTTCTGTATAAAAAATTGATGATGCTTGACTGAAAGAGTTAAACCGATTAATTTTTTAATAAAAAGTGTGAATATATTCAATTTGTTCTCTTCACACTTTGCTCACTATAGACTAACTGCTTGATAGTTACCTGAAGCTATATATAAATGTAAAATGTAGAAAAAAATATATATGTTAAATTTAGTAAAAAAATTCACTTTAACTTAGTACTTTCCAATTGGATACTTCATAATAGTAAAAGTAGGGCAAAACCTTATAATAATTAGACCCCCTAAGAGCTCCTCACTTGCGGAGACAATAAAGCGGAGGTCCCTCATGAGTAGCAGGCTTAGGTAGAACCCCTACTTTGTAATATGATATAAAATTGTATCTCAAAAATTATCATCAAGTCAGTTAATTATTCGAACTCGCGCTCAGATATATATTTTTTCTTCCTCCGTTAATTGGTATGTCAAACTAGCATTTACTAATTTTACCTATCTTAAATTTATTTCTATAACTCGGCAACCAGTCTATATTTCCGAATTGATATTTTAGAGTCTCTATTTTGTTCGCATCCGGCTAATTCTCAAATTAGTGTTCACGAAAATTGCCGAATTTTTAATTTAGTACTATCTGAAAAATTCAAAATATTCAAAATCACGGAAAAATTCTGGGAGGTAATGGGTCACATGTGGAAGGCTGAAAAAATAGTTACGAAGATATCGATCGTATCTTCAAAGAAATATACAATGGTGATGATAATGACCGCAGACAGATTCATGCATATTATTATATTACAAAAGAAAAGAATCAATAACGAATTTGACTTAAAAACGGTTAGTTTAAAGTAATGAAAGCATAATTGTATAAATACGTTATAAAAAGCCAGTTGCAAAATTATAACACGAAAATGAATGAAGATAAGACAAAAGTCCATATATGCGAGACAGTGCATTTGCAACAAAAACAAGATATAATTAATAACAAAAACTGTACATAGAACCAAAGAGGCTATATATCTTTGAAGTTTAATAACATAGAATGGAAAAATCACAGAGGAGATAAGTGTGTGTGTGTGTATGTGTGTCTGGATAATCCGGAAGATAAAAAATATCATCAATCTATTGTAACAATAATAAATAAATATTTATTTATACATGTTATATGTCCGCGTACCTGCGTCATATATAGTTTATTGCCCTCCATGCTGGGATCACTCTGATGGACAAATGGACGACAAAGCGCATACGAAAAACAACAAAAGTTAAAGATGCAATAAGTATTATTAAACATAGTAAATGGAGATGGTGCGGACATGTGCCGAAAACCGCTGGATAAGTACGTCAACATAGTGGAAACTTGAGAACAAACGAGCCTTAGGACGACCAATGATACGGTAGACAGATGAAATTCAAAAGCTCAGGTCAAATTGGCGGGATGAAGCTCAATATCGCTGCGTCTGGGAAAAGTTGGGTGGGGCCTTCGTCCAGGCAGTGGATTGATAATGGCTAGTGAAGAAGAAGAAAAACCCATTTAATGCCGAAATAAAATCTAATGTTAAATTTGTATATATACATATATATATATATATATATATATATATATATATATATATATATATATATATATATATGTATACGTATATATAAACAAATAAAAATATTTATACGTATATATAAATAAAAATATTTACACGTATATATAAATAAAAATATTTATACGTATATATAAATAAAAATATTTATACGTATATATAAATAAAAAGTTAATACTTTTATTCCACGCCTTTCTAATACATGTTTAGTCATTTCGTATAATCCCAAAAAACAATAAAGAGTAGGCTCAATTTTTCTACTCGATTATATTTCTATTCTTTCCATAAAATTAAATTTTCCATTGTGGAGATACCCCCCCTATAGCAAGAGCTTTATGAAATTATTAAACTTGTCAATAATACGCCATATTAAATTCAAGTTTTCCTTTTATATGTATTTTTTAGTAGAATATATAAGATTCTATAGTGACAACGTATAAAATAGTAATTTTGGACAATGACGGGCAAGAAATATCGCTGTTAAATTAAATTCTCCCTGACACTGTGTGACGTAATAACGATACAACAATGCAATATTATCTAATAACGTGGATATATACGAATATCTTGTCACGTACATCTATTCTTCATCTTTGTATATTATTTATATATATATATATATATATATATATATATATATATATATATATATAAATCTTTTCTCTATTTCTCATCTTTCATTTACAAATACAACACATTTTTCGCATACAACAACTTTCCTTCGAATGTACCATTTCCTACATTCGTCTTTTAAATCAAACTTTTTTATAATATTATCGGAGAAGTTATCGAGTTCTATTTCGTTTTCTACGTTTTCCGATTATCTAGTATTACAGAAATTCAGAAATAGTGGACAGTTCTTTTATTATATTTTAATATAGACTTAACAGAATTTTATATTTATATATAATGTAAAATATAGTAATAAACATTTATTACCAATTTCTGTAAGAATATATGATTTTATCCTTGCGAAAAAAAAATTGTTAATTAATATACTCAATCACAATATATCATTATTTATAATAGTATACATTAAATTCATATTAAACACTGATCTGATTTGGTCAATTATTAAGAATACTTTAATTTGTTACGAACATTTTGATTCTTATATATATAATAAATAAAGACAAGATATAGTTCCATGTTAATTTTGTTATACGGCATTGAAACTTTGCTTCTAAACAAAAAACATTTGATGAATGTACCTGTGTCAACGAAAGCTGGTACAGACCGATAGCTACGAAGTATCATTACAGGGAGAAATGTGTTATACCTTCGTCATATCATAAGAGGTACAAAATACGAAATTTTACAGATTATCATACAATGGTAGATAGAAGGAAAAAGAAGTGCGGTATGAGCAACAAGTTCGATTGTTTTGTCAATAGAACCGTCCGATTAGTCGTGTTGATAAACAGAAATTCTATTTGTGGATCGTCAACCTTCAACATGAAGATGACGGATGAAGGATATAATATAACATATATGCTTGTTTGTTCGTGTGTATATGTTGTATAACACATTAAAAATAGATATCGAAGTAAAATAAATTACGTTGTTATGTTTGTATTTACACGTTCCCTTCTCTTCTTTTCTCCTCCGTTAGCTTAAAAAATGTAAACTCCCAATGTGAAATGTTTCTATATTAAATATATTTTGTTTACTCCCAATATGTTTTACAATACGTATAAAGAGTGACTTCATAAATCTAATCAAAGACTGTCACCCTTTAATAGCACACAAGGGAACTAAAATAAGATTTACTAAATTAATCAATGCCCTCGCAACCCATCTTGAAAATGAGAATAAAATCCCTCAAGATGAATAGTAAACCAGAGATTTTTTCCTGGAACTGCAATGGTTTCTACAGACACTACGAAGACTTCAAAATCCTAATTTGAAATTACGAACCCTCAGTAATATGTCTCCAGGAAGTACGTCTACAAACCTAACAAACCATTACTCTTTCCCACTACTCAACTATTAAAAAAGTTCCATACCTAAATAATGTTGCTCATGCAGGAATAGCAATCGCCATCAAGAACTCTATCAGCTTCAGACAAATCCCTCTTCAAACCACTCTTCAGATCCTTGCAATACGTGTCGAGTTGGATCCAGAAATCACTATCTGTTGCATATACCTTCCGCCAAATAAAAGTATAAACTTATCGGAGTTAAATCAAATCGTACATAATCTAACCTCACCTTTAATCATAGTAGGAGATTGCAACTCTCATAGCCCTTTTTGGGGTGGTCAGTACACATATAGTAGAAGAAAAGTCCTAGAAGATTTTGTAGATAACCTTAACTTGTCAGTTCTGAACTCTGATCAAACTCATTATAATTTCAGTTACAAAAAGTGGTCAACCTTAGACCTAGTCATTACATCATCTCAGATATCAAATTCCATATCAGTCTATTACTACCATGACTTAGCAGGGAGTGATCACATCCCTATATTAGTAACAGGGTTAATTAAGAAACACATAAATAATATTACTCATAAAATTGATCGCAATTACCGAAAAACAAATTGGGAAACATACTCCCATTTATGGAAAAACACATCTCTTCCTGCTACTGATAGTACAAATCCACAATTAGCAATTCAAACATTTTCAGGTCATCTAGTAAATCTCGCTTACTGCTGCACAACTCATCCTTCCCACAAAAGATCTAACAAACGCAAAAGAGTCCCCTGGTGGAACGAAAATTGTGCCGAGGCAACAAGGACTAGAAGAAAAGCACTTAAGCTTCTCAAAGCCCACCCTACAATGGAAAATCATATTACCTTCCAGAAAGAACGAGCAAAAGCTAGATTTGTCTTGAAGCAATCAAAACAACAATCATGGAAAGAGTTTACCTCAACTATTACATACAAAACTCACCCTTCAGTGATATGGAATAAAATTAACACACTCGAAGGGAAACACAACTCCCATAAACCATCATTAATTATTGTTAACAATGTTAAAATTACTAATACTAACCAAGCTGCTGCAGAATTTTCCAATCAGTTCGCAGCTGCTTCAAACAAGCCTTTGCAATCACTTAATCACATAGCCCCACTCTGTATTGATGATGATTCTCACGAACCTTATAATAAAGCAATAACATTAGAAGAGCTACATCACGTTATTCAGAACACAAAACCAACAGCTGTAGGATGTGATAAAATTCACGTTAACATGCTTAAATTTGCTCCAAATCAAGTAATCTCTCTGTTGCTGGAACTTTTCAACCAATTTTGACTCACTGGTACTTTCCCAGATTCATGGCGCATAGCAGAAGTGATTCCAATTTTAAAATCAACTAAAAACCCAACTTAGCTGGAGAGCTATAGACCCATTTCCTTAACTTCTGTCCTCTGTAAGGTATTGGAAAAAATTATAATAAATACCCGATTACAATGGGTTCTACACGAGCAAAAACTTATTTCAAAATATCAATGTGGATTCCAAGCCTTGCGATCGACAACAGACCTTCAATACCACCTTCAAAATACAATCATTGAAGCATTCTCAAAAAAGCAGCATGTATTAGCCATATTCTATGATTTCAACAAGGCGTTTAACACAATCAATCATCAAAAAATTCTCCAGCAACTACTGAAATGGAGCATATGTGGACGCGTGACAATTTTTATAAAAAATTTCCTAGAACATCGCAGGTTATTTGTTAGACTAGGAGACACCGTGTCTAGCCTTCATGGCATCATCAACGATGTGCCGCAAGGCTCGGTTCTAAGCCTAACTCTGTTTAACATCGCAATAAACTCTATTGTTGAGGAAATACCTCCTTTAGTATTCAAGTCCTATTTGCTGACCACTTGACAATATTTGTCCCATGTAACGACCTCAGAACAGGCGAAACAGTTCTTCAACAAGTTAAAGCTCAATAACTCGTCAAAAGAAAATAGATTATCCTTTTCACCCGCAAAAACCAAAGTAGTGCACTTCTGCCATATTCGCCATTGCGCTCATCAATTTAATATTATTTTGGATAACAGAATACTAAATTCTACATCATCCACCAAAAATTAAATTGGAGAATGCACATCAACCACTTGAAAACCGAATGTTCACGACGATTAAACCTTCTCAGGAAGCTATCTCACACAACATACGGCGCGGATAAAACATCACTTTTGAGAATATATATCGCTCCCTAATAAAATCTAAATGCGATTATGGTTTCCCGGCTTATTCATCAGCTAAGCAATCAGTATTAACATTATTGAATTCAATTCACCACTCAGCTCTAAGGTTAGTTTTAGGCGCTCTTCGGTCGACACCCATAAACAATCTGTTTTATGAAGCACAAGAATATCCTCCAGACCTACAACAAGCCTATTTACTCCTAAAATTCCACACTCATATTCATACAACTCCTAACCTCCCCATGCCCATAACTTCTCTACCTTCTGTTCTTACTGGACCATACTTAAAATCCACGCTCCAATATAAAGTCAAATCCATCCTACACAATAAAATATGCACCTCATTACCTAACTTCTACAGCAACATCCTTTTCCCAATACCGCCGGTCTCGTCCCATCCTTTATCCTTTGATACCTCTCTCCTGGAACTATGTTGTCCTACTTCTCAAAGTCGTCTACATTCCTCCTTTGAAGATTTAACAAAGGATTTCAATCATTACAACATCCTATACATGGACGGTCTCAAAAGGGACAACTACTGCGGTTGCGCAGTTGTATATTCAAACAATGTCATTCGATTTCCGCTTCCACAAAACTTCAGCGTTCTTTCTACAGAGCTGTACGCAATTTCAATTGCCGTCGATGTGGTTATTGAACAACTAAAAAACAATGCTGTTATCTGCACCGATTCCTTGAGCTCCATTAAAAGTCTCCGAAACAGATCACACCACCAACATCCTTTGGCAAAATCCATCTTAACCAACGCATCAGAGTTTACCGGAAAATTATTCTCCTCCGGATTCCAGGGCATAACGGCGTGGGATCAAACGACAGTGCAGATACAGCCGCAAAAGAAGCGTGTGTAATATCACCTATTCCATCTATACCAATTCCAACGAAGGACTTCCTTCACACCATACGATCTAAATTATCCGATAGAGCAAACGAAGGATTTTCAAACCTGCAGCAATACAATGTCAACTGGATAAAGTCAACTACATGTCAAAACTCAAACAGGAGAAACGAAGTGGTCCTGTACCGCGTACACTCAGGCCACACACTGCTTACTCACAAGCACTTATTTACTAATAGTGACCAACCGAAATTTAACTATTTCTCACTTGTTTATTACCTGTCCGTTATATTCCTCAGAACGTACAATCGCAAACCTTCCAAACTCTCTCCCAAATATTTTACAGCATTCTTCTACATTCGAATCTAGACTACTTACCTTCCTTCATTTATCCAGAATCTACCCGTTAATATAAATTCCTCCCGTGCCTCTGGCCTTATAGCAGTACACGGCACGGTTATCAACGAAAAAGAAGAAGAATAGCATTCAGTAGTTTATGTTGGTTAAAGAAGTTGTAAATAAATATTGTAAGCAGAATACAGAAAATGCTAAAACTAATAGTTGACTATAACGAAAGTGGTATACAAAGAATGAAGAAAGATTTTAACAAAAATTACAATACATGGTGTACATTAGAAAAGCGACTAAAATAAATTTTTGTACCCCCAAAAAAAAGTAAAGTTAGTCGATATGATATCTCACGCTATAAAAATAATTTATTGTATAAGAGTTGCAAACACTAAATAAGTAATATGCAGTCTGAATTCAGAAATGGAATCGGCACCGACCTTATTTCGAATATGTACACTAACTCAGATTTGTCGAGATATTAATGTAGACATCCATGCGCGTTCTATTGATTGTCACAAAATATTTTATTACGCGAATCATGTAAAATTAACGAAAGATATAATATACATTTATACAAAGATAATCTCAAGATAATTAGTCGTGTGTACTGGAGTCAAACAGCAGAAGTTCATGTAGTTAATACGCTTTAAAGAAAGGAGTACTACGTCGAGTCTGTGTCATATCTTCTCTTCCTTTTAACTAATACACATTTTTGACAAGAAGTGCTAAAAGAAAATAATGAAAAATTCCAAATGAACGGTGTTACCTTGAAGAACCTTCGATATGCGCAAAAAAATTTATAATTAAAATTACATTCAAGACAAATTAATCGTATTCTCGAAGAATCCAGTTCAATCACATCGAACAAGTATTACCTATAACGTATTTGGAAAATATGCACGAAGAAAATTCTTCTTC
Source organism: Coronaproctus castanopsis (assembly GCA_032883995.1). Taxonomy (NCBI): domain Eukaryota; kingdom Metazoa; phylum Arthropoda; class Insecta; order Hemiptera; family Monophlebidae; genus Coronaproctus; species Coronaproctus castanopsis. The sequence continues at coordinate 103,597,478 of CM065053.1, read as the reverse complement.
TAAATATGAAGTATGTAACAGGATAGAGCAAACGATAAATACATTAATAAAACTCAGGAATCTTTTCACGCGTGTACAGTTAAAATTAGATGCGAGAATTGGACTGTTGAAAAGTTACGTTTTCTCCATCTTACTCTATACAGTTGTGAATACTTGACACTGGATTCAATATTAGAAAAAAAAAATCTGAGCTTTTAAGATTCGTAGATTCAAAAGTTAATAATGCCGATGTACAGACTAGGAAAGAATTTTGAACTAATAAAAAGCATAAAAAAAATTGTAGTTGTGATATTAAAAATCGTTGGATAGAGATCGAAGGAAAGGCGTCAAATTGAATGATTGGAAAATCTCGAAAAATAGTTCAACCGCTCTTCAAAACTATTATTTGTAAATCGTTAATGATGGAGACAGTGAATAAAGAAAAAATTCGGAAAATTTGTTTAGGAACGCATATTATATCGTGAAAATAGTATTAGTAAATTTTTACACGAAAAATAATTGTAATCTTTGGCGTATAGGCGAGATAAATTTTATAATTTACGTGACAATGTATAAATTGCGTTATTTAAAGAAAGGTACAGATAAAATATTTGGAGAACTCGTCGATTAGGGTGGTGTAAGAACACAATTATTGTAAAACTTGATAATAAATTTAAATCAATCAATAAAATATTAAAAACCTCTATAGAAAACCAGCAGATAAATATTTTTGAAGAAGATCATAAGAGTGAAATAATAATCTCAATATATGCCTTATTCAAATATGCATAGTAATTAGACGGCACAACGGTTGTCGATAGACTACAAACAGCGTTGTTCGAATTGTAGTGAATAAAGAGAGTTGACGTTAGTTTCATTTGACGTAATGTCAATCTACAGTAAAAATAAATTAACAATGATAAAACGGCCTAAACGCGTCGATATGAAAAAGAAAACTATACATTAAATTTCAGTAGTTGCATTGTATGCAAGGAAAAAAAACCTCAGGGGTTTGTTCGTCGAAAGTAAACTACTAATTTATGAAGCAGCTATTTTACGGACGCTTGGTCTATGTTTTGTTCTTTGGCAATCCGGCAATTAAGAAAGTGATTAAATACTTTTTACCCGGACATTGTTTATTAATAAATTATATATGGCATACAAAATGAAACAATACGATCACAATTCGTCATTAAAACGTATGCGTTATTTTAATTCGTCATTTATACAACGCTGCGAAGTACACTACAACATCTAGTGTCGTGGTCAAGACCCACGTAAACAAGATACTCGAAATCAAATCGTCCGTTTAATCGTAATTGTTATATCTTTAATTATACCTGACATAAAGACCCTCAGATCTCCTATAATGAGAACGAAATTACTAAACAATACGGAGCATACACTGATAATATATAAATGTTTTTGGAGACGAATCAAGGGCTACAACGAACACAGACGGTTAATTTATTATAAACATTTTCGATAAACGTCACTAAGGGAGCACCGCTGGGTGCTGGCCTCTAACGTTTCTCCTATCACTTGGTACAAAATTACTAGATAGAGCTAGATGCGATTTTATAATGGTTAAAAAAAAAAAGAAAACATTACGTAATATAAATATCGCCGCTAGAATACGCTGAATAGTTAAATCACCCGCTGGTAATGATCCCACTTTAGCGGACAATTGCAGTTCAAATTTATGAGTATAAATTATTATAAGAGGATAAAAATAATGTAAACAAGTATCTTCACACACAGTATATCTCGTGTTCAAATTATAAATAAAACTAAAATATAAAAATTATTATTTTTTTAATATTTTTGAATAGGAATGCCTTTACAGCACATACTCAACGTAATGATACTGTACGTACGAAGTAACTGATATTTCCGCTAAAAGTGGATAAATTCTCTAGAAATAATCTGCAAACACGCTTGTAAATTATCAAGATGAAGAAGGAACAATACATTGTATGGAGGATCGCTACGTTATGAAGGCAGTAATTTAAGGTATAGTTCAGAACGTATATTAAAGGAAGGACATTCGAAGAAAACGTGATTACGATTGCAAATTGTACGTCAAGCATGCATGGGGCAATAAAGAGTTTCTCTAATCTGCAAATATCGCAATTTGCTGATAATCCTTTAAACTTAATGTTTTAAAAAAGTACAATCGTGGAAATTTACGAAGAGACGGTTGTAATTGATAAAACTGAGTGAGAGTGACCTACCGTATATTCTCCAAATATGTCTGCTTCCAAAGTTTCATATGTTTCGATTATATTAATTGTACGATATCACGCGTAGAAACTAAAAGAATACCTTAACTTCCGAAGACCTCGTTTTAGCTATTTTAATATATCCGGACATTCCGGATGATTAAATTTTAACACGATTAACGGTATTAATCTATCCGACGTGTTCGTAATATGTAAAAGGGAGTGGGGCGAAGATAAGCTAAGAAGATATTGCGTGTATTTAATCCTAACTAAGTAGTTTTTACCTTCGTATTGAATAAAGTTCTTTTAAAATTATCTCGTTAAAATCGTAATAAATTAGAAAAAAAACATTTTAAGAGGGGAAAAATTAAAAATATAATACCGACCTCGGGTAAATTTTAAAAAATTTCTAAGCACGAAAAACATCGTACAATTCGGAAAGATCTGAAAAGAAGGTAAAAATTATCAATCTGGGTGAAAAATACTAGGACCATTTTATATATAAAAAAATAAATAAATAAAATTATTTTCGGTTTTGCTACTAAATATAATTAAAATCTGGTGTAAACGAACGGGGAAGATTATAAAAAGAAAAAACAATTTAATGGTCTAATAAACATTTACTTTCAGGGTCTGTTTTCGTTATCAAAGGTTCGATGTGACGTTTAAAGACATCACTTCCATTATATATATTAAACTAGATGGAAGCCGAATAAAAAAATGTAAAAAAATCCCTTTCTTCGTCGCCTTCTATACAAGACAATGCGTCTATTGGGACGAAAGTTTCCTCTTTAACCTCGATTTGTTTCCCTTCATATGTCCTCTAACATTACTTGAGTGAACGTACGAGAAAATAGGGACGGCTGTGGGCGATAATTTTATATTCTCTCTAACGTATCGAACATTAGCGATAACATACGCTTCCTATTTCTTTCACATCCATGTTCCAATGGATGATAAAAACCAATTCCATACGTTAACCGGGAGATTAACGAAATTTATAATAAGTAAAAAAAAAATTAAAAACAGGTAATCTCGTTAAGATTGGCGGACAGCTAATTTAAAATGTTTGGATAGCGCAATTTTTTTGCAGGTTACCATACCTCGTGGCTTGTACATCGTGTTGTATTTATGCTATAACTCGTTTAATATATTTTCCAGCGTATCGTCCGAAAACCTGCTGAACAACATCGTTTCCTGTTCTTTCAAAATTATATGAAAAATGGTTACTAAAAAGAATAAATGGATGGCAGGAACTTAGTTCGGTTTTAGAAAATGACATAGTACTGTGAAACAAGTACACCGCACAGTCAACGTAATTCAATAATCTTTAGAAAACAAAGATATACGTGACGCTTGTTTTCCTCGACATTAAACATTCGATAAGGTATGGGATGAAGAATTACCGTATAAAATACATTACAGGCTCGCATGCCAACTCTTCGAATTGCTTAAATCATATCTAAGTGAAAGATATTTCTGTATCGGGTATGGAGAGGCAGAATCGGATCTCCGACAGATCGAGGCAGGTGTACGGCAAGGCAGTATAGTAGGACCGATGTTACATCTAATATATATTCCTGTTCCAGTAGAAGCAGAAATAGCTACATTTGCAGATGATAACACCGCTACCTTATGTACAGACACCTCGATAGAAACTACCAATTAAAATCCTTCAATTGGCTGTTAATACTTTTTCGATTTGGTTCAAACGGTGGCGTATCGCTATCAATGAAGATAAATCTGTACATATAACCTTCACGAATAAGAAAAAACTGCAAATGTTAGATATTTACATTGAGAATAAGATCGTGCCTAGTAGTGACATAGTAAAATATCTCGGTCTTCATTTAGATAAAACATTAACATGGAAAACATATAGAAAAGAAAAGAAATGAAATAAACATAAAATATAGAAAACCAAAGCTTTTTGGAAGAAAATCGGAGCTGTCTCTGGAAAAGAAACTATTGTCATATAAACAGAGATACTGAAACCAATTTGGACCTACGGATGTCAACTCTGGGTATGTACTAAGCCCAGTAATATTACGCAAATACAACTTTACCAACACAAAATCCTAAGAGAAATTACAACGCTCCGTGGTACATCAGCAATCGTACATTGCATACAGACCTGCATATAAGTGTACTCCATGAGGAGATCAAAAAGGTCTACAGCACCATACAACCTTGTTGTTGCATTGCTGGATAACTCCAATGAAGTCAGACACCTGAAGCGGAATAAGCCAACTAACCTATTATAAGGATGCACATTATGTTAAATAGAACACCAGATTAAACTCATATCGCTGGCTAGCAGCTTCCACAAATCATTTCTACTCGCATGCTAAGTGCTAGATAATTTTTAAAAAAAAATCATTCTTGCCCTTCTTCTTGATCTTTTCCATTCTATGGTGCTTTCAATTATTTCTGCTAAATGTTCATTGCTCTTGAAAATATTACCTATCTCCATTTATATTTAATTTCCGTAATTAGCTTCTATTTTCACGCGAATTAATCTAAATAATTCTTTGTTACTAATTTTCTCTGTCCATGCTATTCTTTCTATTCTCCTCTAACGCAGGTTTCAGAACGTCTGCAACTGGCTTTGTGTCTTTTTATCTATCGTTCAAGTTCCAAACCATAGAGAAATAAAACACTCTGCACGAATTTTTTGATCAATTTTTTCTTAATTTCAATGTTCATTTGTCTCGATAAATGCTAATTTGATAGTCCTATTCTTTTTTTTTATATATTGTATAGAAAAAAAACCGTAATTTTAACGTGATAATATATTTTCCAAATTATGGTATCGTAATCTAAAGTATTTTAACATTTAGCATTACATATACACGGTAGTTCAAAAGTGCCAATGTCGCCCTATATGGAGACGGCCAAAAATTCGGCCGACATGGGTGTCCCCATATATAGACACGGGGTCATCTGTTTAAAAAAATCGCTTATATACATATATGGTTGATGAATCGCATATTGTTCATCGCGTCACTGGTAGATAGAGCTTAGAAGCTATGTTTACAGCGGGCCGTCATTTCACAGATTTTTAATAATGAAATGTTTACTTACGGTGTTATAGTGCAATTCTTTATAACACGCGTCTGTATTTTTGGTGATTTCTGTTTTTTTTTTTTTTTTTTTATTTGCGGTGAAAAGTATTTATATACATTTCAAAATAAATATTAGATAATTATTTATTATTTATGATGTTACGTGCTGAAAATATAAAAGATATATTACAAGAATCTTATGATGAAAGTATTATTATACAAAACGTGTCCTCAAAATAATATTTCATTTAATAAATTTAGAGAAGAAATTTGTTTAAGTATATTTTGGAAAGGTTAAAAATATAGAAAGAAAAACCGCGAAGAATAAAGCATAAACTAGTGCAGGCGAATCGTTTCAATTGTAGTGTGAGCTATAGGAAGTTCACATCAGATGGCAAGACGCGTTCTGAAGCAAATAAATTAGCGAAAAAGGTATTTACAAGATGTGACGGATGCTTTAACAATCCTGCAATATGTTTACCTTGTTTCAACATAGAACATAAATAATGTTTTTAAGACTTTTCTAATAGCTAATAGTTAAAGCTTTGCGGCTATTAAGCTATTTTCAAAGGTGTATAAAAAAAAATAGAAAATACCCCCACCGGGGGTACTATGTACTTCATGGGATCAGGAGCTCTAACCGGAACGGGGTGTGTCCACAGGTGGTGGATAGTGGAATGACCAGTAGATATACTGGCCAGCTGCGAATAACCAATAAGCAGTCGTGAACCAAGAGCGGCTAGTAGACGATTCCAGTAGTGACAGGGCAATGGGGAACGAGAATGCAGATGGACAGCCTGAGGAACTATCTACTAAAAGTCCGTAATATTCTATGATTTGTCCGCTGTAAAAGCCACACTCCGCTAACTCTCACTAGCAAGCAGGGCGTGACGGTCTCTAAGTTAGGAGCGGCTTCTCGACAGCGTCTGTTCTACATGTTAGGAGCGGCTGAATTATAACGCTGGGACTTACACTCACAGTGTAAAATTAGAAAGGTTATATCCTTCCTCCCATAATTATTAATTTCAAATTACACGCATGATGGAAAAAATATTTCATAAAACTACCCCAGGAGGTAACCTGAAAAGGAAACTTCCATCAATCTTGGTTCTTCTGGGCTATCATATTCTGGGAAGCCCAGACAAACATACGATAAGATGAAATTTAAAACTATATCTGAGGAACAGTCAAAGAAGTTAAAAACTAAAAGAAAATACTATTTCGAAACTTTGAATATTAATTCGCTTCTTAAGGTTGGAAAACTAAACCAACTTATTAAAGCAATGAAAGAATATAAAATTAAGATCCTTGCATTACAAGAAACAAGGTATACCGATGAGAATGTTATGGAATCAGAAGGATAGCGAATTTTTAAAGGCAAAAATGGAGTGAATCCAGCAGGATATGGAATTCCACACTTGGGAACGGCGTTTTCTGGTGAATAAGGAGGTTTTGAACTCCGACTCTCGCTTTCATTCACCGAATGAACGTTTATCTTTCCTAACTCTTCATTGCGCAAATAAATTTTATACTTTGATAAATTGGCATGCGCCTATTAACAACGATAATAAGAAAAATCTAGAAAATGTGGAAAAATTCTGGGAAAAATCGGAAGATGAACTTGCGAAAATTCCAGAAAATAATATCAAAATCATGTTAGGTGACTTTAATGCACAAATTGAAAGGGAAAAACAACAACGATAATAAAAAAAAAAAAAGAAAATATGGATAAATTCTGGGAGAAATTGGAAGATGAACTTTCGAAAATTCCATAAAATAATATCAATATCATGTTAAGCGACTTTAATGCACAAATTGGAAAGGAAAAAAATATAAACAAACGGTAGGAAATTACCCAGCTCATAAAAGGACGAATCTGCGGATAAAATATCAATCACAGAATGATCACAGCAAATGGAAAGGACCTTTCAATTAACCAGGAACATTTATGATGAAAAATTAATCTCCATTAATGCAAAAATTAGGCATTACAACACAGTTATTATGACGCAGAGTTTATACGCGGCAGAATGTCTCATGATGGATTATCGTGAGGAAATGGATCAATTAGTAAAAAAGGAAAGAAAAATAATACGGAAGATACTAGGTCCTCCGAAAGATGGAGAACAATGGAAATTGAGAAGTAATATGGGGATATACAAAAAAATCGGGAAAATTAGCGACACAATGAAGAAAAGAAGAACTGTATTTTATGGTCATCTCTAACGAATGGATAAAGGCCGTCTTACGAAACGAATTTTCGACTTCTTCGATGGGATCTCTAAAACCAGGATTCCGGATTATATCAGCGAAAAAAGATAATGAATACATGAGTATAGAGACCGAAATAAATTTAAACGGAAGATCAATTCTTTCGATGGGTTTGTAGAAACCACAGTGAAGAGGACTGAGAAAATATGGATGGGGGAAAGGAAGCAGAAACATTCCGAGAAAATGAAAGAATACTGTAGCAAAAAAGAAAGAAAATAATTAAGAAAATATAAATTGAAGTTACGTGTATAAACGAAAAAAATAAAGATAAAATATAAGAGAATACTTAATTTAAATATTACAAAGAAAAATAATGTGAAATAACATATTTGATTATAAACATCAGTGTGGATAAGATTCGTAGCGAATAGATCGAAATGGCGCAGAATTATGCGGCAGATCGATTCGTGAAGCTAACGATACTCACATATCGAATGATCAACGATAAAAAAAAAGAATATATATATATATATATATATATATATATGCGCGGGTATAAGAATTGACGGAGAATATTTGAACCACCTAATATTTGCAGATGATGTAGCGTTAATAAGCACTAGCGCAAAAGAACTTCAAATGATGCGAATTGAATTAAATTCAAATAAAATGGGACGAAGAATTAAAACCAAAACGTACGAGTGGAAATAAATAATAGAGTAGTAATAGAGTCAACGAGTGTATCTCGGACAAAAAACAGAAGTACATTTTGAAAACGACCAAATATTAATACGTTCAAAGCGGAAACTATGTAATCAGTTTATGAGTTCCGCCGTACTTGCACAAATACTAGACGGATATGAAGGACACAAACAGCGCAGGAAAGATTAATATTAAATATAAGACCGTCCGACCGGAAGCGAAATACTCAGAAAAAGAAGAAGACCGGACTTCGTAATGTGGTGGAGTAGATTGAAGTGGATCTGGTCACGAAAGGGGGAAGGATAATAGATGGACAAAACGAATGTTGAAATGTTCCACAAGAGAAGAAATATTGGCAGACCGCTGATTCGTTTGTAAGAAGATATAACTCAGGTAGCGGGGAAGAACTGGATTCAGAAAGCTCAGAATCGGAACGAGTGTTCAACGTACGTTCAACGGTGGGTCGATATCGGATTTTATATATACGAAAAATATTATATACGTAGTGAAAAATATAAATCTTACCTAGGTTCGTTATTTTCAAAGATCAGTTTTCCTCTAGTTTCGACAAATTGTTTACCGGATTTAGCCGTATTCTCTATCGTATAATAAGGTACTTGCACTCTACCGCGCGCCCCGCTACTTCTTACTACTTCTACTCCATAAATACCGGCGCTTTCGGTAATTTCAATTCGATTCTGGACGAATCCGAAAAGGCCGCAATGATCGTCGTCTAAAATGATGATAGTAGCCGTAATCGGTTGCGACAGAATATTTCGTCGTTCTTTCAATTCGTTATCGTCGTTACTATTATCGACTGTCGTCGGAACGGCTCTCGTTAAATGTACGTAAAAATGTTCGTCTTCTTCGAATACATCGTCATCTATGACCGTTAATACGATCGTTTTACGTATTTCGCCCGGTTTAAAAACTAACGTGCCTTTTTGACCGATATAATCCGAACCGGCTAAAGCCGTACCGTCGGCCGTACAATAATGAACGACTATCGTCTGCGTTAAATCTCCCGTTCGTATTACCGTCACTTCGAATTGACCGACGCTTTCTAAGACGGCGTAATAATCCGGCTGAAAAAATATCTTACAACTATTATCAACGGTTTTATTAATCGAATCGCCGGATCCGGTTTTATTATTATTATTATTACTAGTATTACTACCGCCGCCGATTTCGGCGGTCGACGATTCGCGATGATGTTTCAAAAAATGCGACGATTGTCCTGCTGCTCCTACTAAAGACGTTTGCAATCGATAGTAGGCTTTACTTTTACGCGTACGTTTATTCAATTCGTCCGTAGCTAATTTTTCTAATTGATCGAGCGTAGCGTGAGGATTGGTTTTCTTCAAATCGCGTAATACGATAGCGTAATAACGCGGATCGTTAACGACGCCGTTAGCTTCTTCTAAAATAATAATTTCTTCTTCTAGTTCGTCGGTTTGTTCTATCGGACGACCGATTGTATAACTAGCACGATCGTCGTCTTTATCTTCGCTAGCTACTATGGTACGATTTTTATTCAGACGATATTTACGAAATTTACGTACGCCTAACGATAATAATTTCCGATCGGCCAAATAAGCCGTATAGACGGTTGCCGGGAAAAAAGCGAACGTTAATAACGCTTCCCAAACTTCGACTACGCCGACCGACGTAACGGCTAACATGACGTACATCCAAACGTAGGCGAATATCGACCAAACGGACGTAACGAAAAAAACGCGTAAATGTTTAATACGACGTACTTCGCCGTCCGGTACGACGTAAACGCATAAAGCGATAATTAAGAATAAATTATAAGCGGCCGAACCGACTATCGTCCCGGGACCTAAATCGCCGGCTACGTAATTTTTCGCCACTATTTCGATGATGGATAATAGAATTTCCGGCGCCGACGAGCCTAAAGCCATTAAAGTTAAATTAGCGACCGTTTCGTTCCAGACTCGTACTTTAATTTTACGTACGCCGGTTTTTTTACTGCGAACGGTCAGTTGACGTTCTTGCGACGTGATCACTTCAATAGCCGCCATAAATCGATCCGATATAATCGATACGCCTAAAAAGAAATAGATTAAAGCGACAAAATAAATAGTACCTCTATAGATACGCGTAATAATCGACAGCTCGTCTATCGCGGACGGTTTCCAAGCCGCGAATAGTAAACCGTCTACGCATTTAGTCGATCGATGTTGATGATGATCGTTAAAATTAATACGATCATCTACTCGGTCTTTGGCGGTTACGTTAGAAGATTCCGTTCGATGTATCAGTACGATTACGATCGAATATTGAAATAGAATCGTAAATAAACGACGCGACCACGGTCGTCGGAATACGGACATTTTGCACATTAACCGAGACTAAATATGACAAGTTAAACGAGGACAACGTAAGAAAAAAATTAAAAATATTCTTTTCCGGTTTTTATACGTTTATATCGTTACAATTTACAATTTTTATTTTATATTACATATCAATAATAACGTCATTATTGTTTATTGTTACGATTATTATTATTATTAAACTAAATTTAATCAAATTCGTTTAATGTCATTATTATTATCATCAATTGAAATTGAAAATAATGAAATTGTTGTTATCATCATTTCATTATTATTTTATTATTATTGCATTTATTATTATTATTATTATTACGATTTTATTTAAAATTGATACCAATCAAATTTGATTTGATTTGATTATTATTAAATTAAATTAAATTAAATTAAATTATTATTAATGTCACTATTGTTATTAGTATTATTAATTTTAATTGAATGAAATTGTTATTATTATTATTATCATATTATTATTATTATTATTATTATTATTCGCTGTGATCGAAAGAAAAATTCTGGAAGAAAACGAAGAACGCGCGTGTCAACCTATTAACTCCATCACCGGATGACTGAGTTTATCCTACTACGCCGTATTGTATTTTTCCGTCGCGATGAAACCTCCCCAGTGCTAAAAGTAAAAAACGGACCTTCACGGGGAGCACAGAAACGATAGAATTATTTTCATCCTACGTACAACAACGCACCCTCGACCAAGGGGTTATAGCGCGGCTTAACAGTGTGTGTATGTAACTTCCTTAGATAAGAAAAAAAATCGTAGCATCGGGGAAAACAGGTCGCGGGATAAAACGGATAGAGCGCACCCGTATATATATATATATATATATATATATATATATATATATATATATATAGCATTATAGATATACATAGGTACATCATGTTTAACCACCATTTACGCTGACTCGTTCAAAATACACCGACAGATGTATTCTATATAAGCTGAATGTGTGAAAATACCAATTTCCACTCTTCCAGAATTCTTTTCTTCTTAATGTTTCGTTTTAAACGGATTCTAGCGCGATATTTTAAACGTCGTTTATGTCGTGTGTTACTTTATCTATTATTTATTTATTTACTTATCCGTAATGATAGATGATTGGCTGCTTTCTGTTTACATCATCGAAGAAGTTTTTATAAACGGCTTTATTTAACATTTATGTTTCACTTTCACTGACAAGTTTCGTCGAATTACAAGGGCCGTGGTGTATATAAAAAACTTCAAGACATCCAATATATAAAAAAAAACGGCATACAATAAATAATAATAAAAGTAATATAAACAATAATATACAGCCTAGTCTTGTATCTTCCTTGATCTGTCAAGAACAACAATTAATAAGAATAAAGGGCTAGCATATCGTTTAACTTATGCCCAAGCACTGTATCAACGACACAAGCAAGAAATAAGTAGAATTTCTGAAGTCAGCGAGAGCACAAATAACAATAGTATTGCATTACGAACTTTTTTAAAAACCCTCTTTGTCGATATGATGTTACAGCAAAATCAACTACTCAACAATGTTATATTCTGTTGAACAAATAATGAAGAATCTTAAGATTGTTTCCTGGAATGAAAATGGCCATCCTTCATCGTATCGTTGAAACTTAAATGTACATTTTACAAAACAACATCGATGTGCTTCTAATATCTGAAACACAACTAACGCAAAACATGTTGCGTTTAGCTTATATTACTCAAATCATTCAGACGATACAGTACACGGCGGTACGGATATAATAATAAAAAATAACATAAAGCGTTATGAATTAGAGAAATATGAAATTAGTCACTTACAAGCAACCAGTATAGTGATTGATGGGTGACATAATAAACGTTTCTCAATCTCAGTTGTTTATTGCACACCAAGGCATAATATTATACAAACATTTCACCGAGTTATTCAAAACACTAGGCAATATATATAAAATTGGAGGCGACGTCAATGCCAAATACGTTTATTTTGGATCAAGAATAACTGTACGCAGAGGAAATAAATTGAAAATGGCAGTTGATGAAACACAGTACCGTTCACTCATCAGGAACACCTATATATTGGCCTATTGATCTTAATAAATTACCGGATCTATTTGATCTGTTTGTAGTAAAAGGATTTTATCGTATATTTCTTGATGTGTGTACAAAAAACTTGAATATAAAAATAATGCTGGTATACAGAATTAGAAAGAATTGTAACACCGCGCACAGAAAATTAAAATACGCACAAGAAGCGCGTCTGAATTGATGGGTTCGCCCAATGTAGAAAGAGCATTTACACATTTTATATTTACACTAAACATATGATTAAGCGGGTGAGAAGAATGGTTTATAGCTGTGGGAATACTTATGTCGAAATGCTCAGAGATGATTAAGCGTTTATTGTCGTATCTGGAGATGATGGTATCCCAAGCTGATTCAAAATGCTCAGACTAGCTACTAGTTGAGCAGCCTCTCTTTCAAGGCATGTACAGAGGTAGGTGCATTTTTGACTCATTACTAAGTGATGTATTTTTGTCTACCATTGACGCAAATAAATGAAAATGACGCCACTCACTGTAATTGCCCGAAAATTTAGAAAGTTTATGGAAGTTGGAACATATTGTGATAAACATCACCATGGAAATATTTTCTTCAGGCTTAGCTGCTTCCAGTTTTGAAAGCCATTCATGCGATGCAGTCTCTACACTTAAATACCATTGTGTTTCAATATAACGGACTTCCTTTGTAAAGTTTCCATGAGTGGAATAAATTTCAGATCTCTTGGCAGACATAAATCGATCATGCTCGTTGTCAATTTTGGCCCAACAACTTTTTAACATTCTCAGTGTAGATTGAACTAATGCGATCGAATGCGTATTAATTTTGCCACTCTCGGCATCCTTGTTAACTCATTTTATGCGCTCGAGCAGTGGCTTGAAAATACTCCTACACATTTTAATAGTTCAGAAAAGCGCCAAAAAGGGGAAATGAAAATAACGGATATTGAACATTCACGCGATGGAAATTTTTAATTTCAATCTGAATTCCGCATCCGGCCTGGAGGGCCAATAATTATGTACAAAAAACTTAAATGCAAAAATAATGCTGGTATACAGAATTCGGTTGAATTAAATTTTGTATTTTTTTGTTGTAACTTTTTTAATTTCGGAGAATTTTTGTACTTCTGTTTTTTTTTTTGTATATCGAGCAGTATGTGTGAGTTATATGTAGGATTGCACTATAATTGCTACCGATTTTGTAGTTCTTAAAATTATTATAAACAAATAATATATATATATATATATATATATGAATTTCCCTAATTACATAATGCTACCGGACGTCCTTATTTCTCTGCTGATAGTTTATTATTTCGTTCAAAATAAAATAAATTAAGCTACTTTTAATTATTTGGTTATCGAATATAGATGAAACGAACACAGCGGAGGTTCAAATGAATAACACGCCAGTATTTTGAATATAATTGTTAATTAAGTTTGTTTGAATTGCGGTCAATAAATCATAATTCGTGAATTTGGTCTGAAATACAAAAATTTATATTTGGAATGTCTATGTATTTGTTTTCAGTCGTTGCGGCGACGAGTGTGCAAATATTATTAGTTATGCTTCATAGTACTCGTTATTTCATTTAAGCCCCAAGCCACATTTTGAACCTTGGTAATAACAAACACATGTCAGTCAATTATGACTGACGAGTGACGAGTATGGTTGTGATAACTGATTCAAAGTAATTTCTGACTGACACTTACTTCTAACTTTGTAACTCTTTTTATAAAAAGTGACTGACCCTACATACAATATTAGACCAGTTATGTGTAACTGGGACCTTGGTGAACTTTAGTTGCGAGCAGGCAATGTAAACATGCAACAGATCTTGAAATATAATGAAATGTGTGTATATGATAATTTTTAAATTTTCCATCTCCAAAATGAATTATATTTTACAATATCGGAAAATTTATAAGAATTATTTATAAGAAATATATTCTTGTTAGTGTGAAAGAGCTTAATAGCAATGTATATATAACTTTTAGTATTTTCATTTCAGTTTATTTTGAAGGTTTTGTCTTGTATTTTATGTACTTTGTGATTGTGTTTTACATGTTAATTTGTTTTAAAAATGAATCGTCTGTCAAATTCTGAAATTGAAGATATTATATACGGATCAGATGATAACATATTTTCTGAATCAAGCGAGGAATACATTACAGGTAAACAACGTTTATTCATCTCTGTATATCATAGATGAGAAATATTACTACCATAATAATGTAGATGGCTTAATTATTTGATATTTTTTGTACTTTTATGTTAGATGAACATGATTCTTTATCTGAAATTAAATAATCAACCGCTGAAGTTACTGAAGTTGATGATGAGATTATTTGAAATTATTTCTCAGTAAATAATATGCTCTGACAATTTTTTTTTAAACAATTTTAGGTATTAGGCTTGATAGTTACTGAAACAAACCGATATGCCGAACAGAATAATATTACAAATTTGGAATTATATTGACGTGGACAGGTTACGGATATTTTTCGGACTAGTTTTAACAATGGGAATTGTGCAGTTACCATCAATACGCAGCTACTGGTCATCATCTCCGGTTTTCAATATAGAAGTAATGAAATGCATGCCCCGATATCGATTTGAGCAGATATTAAGAAACATTCATTTTAGCGACAATGAAGCTGTAGATGCAAGCTGTAATCGACTTTATAAATTTTCTGGTTTGATTTCATTATTGAAAATCGGTTATTATCGATGAATCAATGATTCCTTTTCGTGGGCGGTTAGCTTTTAAACAATACATTCCTGGCAAGCGATATAGATATGGAATAAAAGTATTTAAAGCATGTACATCAAATGGCTATGTATTAGACACAATAATATATAGTGGAAAGACTACATGTACTACTAAAAAAAATATTTCACATGAAATAGTAATCAAATTATGTGATAAATATTTAGATAATGGCTGTACAGTGTTTTGCGACAATTATTATACCTCAATTCCATTAGCACATGAACTTTTGAACAGACAGACACACATTGTGGGTACGCTTTAAAAAGGAAGGAGACATATCCCAAGAAAATTGTACTCAACAAAAATAAAAAGAGGAGAACTAATGGTTCTGGAAGAAAATAATGGAATTTGTGTGTACAAGTGGCACAATAAAAGACCAGTGTTATTTATGTCCTCAAAACATAGTTTATATATGAAAATAATAAAAAATAAATGGAATCAACAGGTTTTAAAGCCGACTGCAATTATTGATTACAACAAAAATAAGGTTGGTATTGATTTAAGTGACCAATTAGGGTCATATGGAAGTACCCAAGGTTTAAAATGGTATAGGAAAGTTGCATTTGAATTTCTCTTAAACATATCGGTAGTAAATGCTTTCATACTTTTTAAAAGCATAAAATGTAACCAAAGGTTAGCAATTACAAAATTTAGGGAACAATTAATTTTACAGTTAGATAATTATACTCTTATCCCTAAGCAAATTAAAATAAAGCACATTTTACAAAAAGGAACGAAACGTAAACAATGCTCTGTTTGTTATAAGCATTTAAGTTCCATTTTAACCAGAGACATTGCAAGAAAAAAAGTTCGAAAAGTTAACACATATTGCGAAGGATGTCCAGGTATGCCTGCGCAATGTTTTGCTTGTTACAAACGATTGCATTCCTAACATTTTAACATATATAAACAACATAACTTAGTTTTTATCAAATAATATGGTCTATTTTAGTTTAGTGTATAATTATAAAAATCTGTATATAATAAACAATATAATTATTTTATTTTCATCATTAAATTTAGTGTATATATTATAATAATGTTTTGTGAATATTTTACAAATACATAAATATATACAGTTCAAGTTGTTAAATTTTTGTCTTGAAACTAATGAAAAGAATGTTTTGTAGTTTATTTGTGATGTAAAAAAGTGTGTCATTTATTATAACTTACATTTTTATAAGATTTTTTTGATAATGAAAGTTGCAGATGAAAACTTCACATAACATATGTGTGATAACAGGCTTAGTGTCAGTCATACTCTTTTTTTGAGGTTTTATCTCGTTTCTAAAAGAAATAGAAATATTTTAAGTTAACCACAATGATTCGAAAGTGATATAGATTAATATGGGGTAAAAATTAAAAATTATCATGTTATCACATTTATACAAAAAATTCACGTGGGCCCACGGTAATAGACGCCGTCAGTCATATATGACTGACGTGATGTGGGGCTCAAAGTGTTAAAATTGTTCGTCACGTTTTTGGATACTATTTATTTTTATTATTTTTATTTTTAAAAATTTGTAATCATGAAATCCTCGTTTAATATTTATTACAGTCTTGTATTGATTATGATTGATTATTATGACTAACACGTTGGAATCAAAGTATTGCACAATTGTTGGTTCTCCAGTAACTATACACCAAACTCGATATTAGGAATCTTACATCTAACGAGTCATTGTGCGTTCTTTTCTTCTGCTTTCTTTCATTTCATCTGGTACAACTGTCCCCAACCCCGTTGTACGCATTATATTACTGAAAAGTTTGATACTTATTCGTCTTATTTACACTAATCCACTTGACGATTGTTTATCACACCAATATATACCCGACAATATACACTAGTATTTCATTACAATTTATCACGTGTATTCGGAACTACAAAATAGATAATACTAAGAAAATATAGAATACTAGAGAACGATAATGTTCAATTTTTGTATATTTTACTATATTTCCATCACCACTAAATGCGCTGTAGTTTATTTATATGCATTTGAACACATCGCAGATCGGCTCTTTGTATCTTATTGATGTTCCTTTATTATTGATCCGCACACCTGGATATTCAAATTCTTTGACCATTTCATATCCATCCAATTTTTTATGAAGTACGGAATATATTTTATAATCCGCTATCAAATTGAGTATATAAGTTCGTTTAGCTTTATTTATGAACAAGTAATGAAATCTGTGAGGTGTTTTACTGTTATGATTTTAGTTTTAATTAATTTTTCTCAACTTTAGGGTCAAGATATCCCGGTTATAGGAGAATATTTATAGCAGTTTTCATAATAATATTTCATGTTTTATTTCGAATGCACATATAATAGAAATCAAAAATTAAAAATAAACCTTACAAGAAAGTAAAAACTTCTCCCCTAGAAATTGGTGCACTTGGAGCAGTTCATACAGGTCCAGTGGCGGATTTACATAAGGGCACTCGGGGCACGGGCCCATGGGCCTCCACAAATTAGGGGCCTCCACAATCTAATAAAAAATAAACATTTTTAAACAAATTGATTAAAAAATTACATGTACATTGTACACTAGTCAGCCATCGATACACTTAATGAATTTTGTAGAAAATTTAATTCTATATAGATGTAAGTAGTATTAGTATATGTGAATATACACTCTTGTATAAACAATGTGTAAATATAGTATATTTTTATTTATTTACATGTATGTATACATGCAAACTATGGCCACAAACCTTTATACTCGCTTATAGCAGTATATATAAGTTCTCACATTGTAAATATTGAGTGTACACACACGTTTATTTACAAACACAAATACCGCGAGCTCAAATTTTTTACTCTCACAGCCATGTTTTACTCTTGCTCATACAGTTCAGCACTTCGTTGAATTATAAGTATAAACACAAACTACTGAGTTCTTCGACGTTTCAAACACGAGTAAGCTATGCCCTGCTCTCGGTCCTTCTTTCTGCCAAGTGGACGACTGACTTGAAAGTGAGAGGGGATGAATAGAGGTGCATGCGCAGACGCGTTGATGCCAGTTTGACAAAGTTACTATACCTGTTTAACATAAGTACGCGAACATTTTTTTCTGTAACGTCTTTTATCCAGTTCTGATGTTAACATGTACTTTTAATATTAATTTTTTTTTATATTCACACAGTTGCACTCGTGATAGTAAAAATATGCATTGACGTTTTGAGCTGTTTTTCGTATATCTTTTTGTGATTATTTAATTAAATTGGTTAGTAATGTTGTGAACTTGTCAAGGTTAATAATGAATCAAAGTGATCGACACAGAGGAAAACGTGAGCACCTTAGCGGTTGTGCTAAACGTAAAATAATAGAAAAAAAGAAAAAAAATGAAAAAGAAGTGTTAGCAAAAACACGTCGTTTATCTGATTTTTTTGTTTTTCAAAATAAGCCATCGTCTTCTATTGCTGAAAATGATGATGTGGAAAGTGATTTAATTTGCGAACAACGATTACAAAACGATGCGAGAGTTGAAGATGAGGTAGAAAGTATTTTATTATCAACTGAACAGGATGAAGAAGAAAAAGAGGTAAATTTTATTTAAAAACTGTATTTCTAATTAATTGTATTTATAAAGTGTCTATTATTTTCTCTTTTTATGAGTAATTATCATAACACTAATTTTGATATATACGGTTTTTATTAATTACAAAAAACGCGTAATACTGAGTGAGCGAACTATTATCTACTTAAAATTATTCACCATTCAAATTTGAATAATTCTTTTACGAAGTATTTTAAGCAGTATGTTAAAAATATATGTTACGATCAAAAAACTTTAGTGCAATGTGACCTTTTTCTTGTTGATCTAGTGAACAGGTAGTAACTTCAGTTTCATTATTAGTTACAAATGTCGTAACTTGTAACGTTACTTACTTTATACTTTTTATGTAATTACTAGTTATAAAAGTAAAATGTAGAGTCAATTTTTTGTAAGATGTAATAAAATAATTTTAAATTTCCTATAAGATAACAAATGTTAAAAAATATATTTTACGATAATTCGTACGTTTTTAGGATGAAGATAGAAAAGAATGTGGTTTTGCAACAGATATAAGTACTTAGCCAGTTGATATGAAAGATTTTATTGATTTTTGGATAATTTTAGTTCTGTAGTACAATATTGTGATGAAACTATCATTAAAAAATTTTCTTTTGAACAAAAGGATAGCAATAAAACGAGGAAATGTAATGTAAATATGTTTTAAAACAAAAACAGTAAATGACGAGGTGATTTATCGTTCTTGGATATGTTTCTCTCCTAGTACTGGTCGCTTATATTGTTTTTTTTGCAAACTTTTAAATGCAAATGAAAAGGATAATCATTTTACTTGTAATGGATTTTACGATTGGAAGCATGCAAATGTTAGATTATTGCAACATGAAACATCAACAAGTCATCTCAATGCACTCATTCAATTTAATAATCTTTCTCAGAAACGTGGACGTATCGATAAAGAGCTTGAACAGCAAGTAGAAAAATCGGCTCATTATTGGCGCGAAGTATTGACACGCGTGATTGATGTGATATTATTTTTGAGTGAGCGAGGTTTAGCTTTCGAGGAACAAACGAAATATTAGAATCTCCAAATAACGGAAATTTCTTAGGCTTAATCGAGTTGTTGGCAAAATATGATCCCTTTTTAAAGCAGCACATAGATAAATATGGAAATTGTGGAAGTGGTAACGTTAATTACCTTTCTTCTACAATTTATGAAGAGCTCATTTGAGATATCCGAAAACTAGTGCAAAATGAAATAGTAAATAGAATTAAAAAAGCAAAAATATACTCTATTTCAATAGATGGGGCGAGTGATGAAGGGCATATTGATCAAATGACTATGGTTTTTAAATACTTGGAAAATGACGCTCCGGTCGAAAGATTTTTAAAATTCTTACCAAATCAAGGTCATAAGGCTATTGATATGTTTCAAGGTATAACTAATTTCCTTACTGAAAAAACTATTGATTTAAGTGATTGTCGCGGGCAGTCATATGACAACGCATCTTCAATGAGTGGAAAATTGAATAGTCTTCAAGCTTTAATCTTGAAAGAAAATAAATTAGCAATGTGGGTACCATGTTTCGGACACTCTTTAAATTTGTCAGGTGAAAAAGCTTCAGATGCATCTATGTCATCGACGCACTTTTTTATGTTTTTACAAGAAATATATGTGTTTTTCTCACTATCAGACACTCGATGGAGTTTGCTTGTAACTGCTTTAGAATCATGTAAATCTGATAAAGTTAAATTACGAGTGCCACAAAGGGTAGATTCTACTCGATGGTCTAGTCGCGCAGACACAAATAAAGCGTTCGTTCAGGGTTACAAACCAATTAAAAATACTTTACTTGATATATCTGAGACTTGTGATTTTGATTCTAAAACTCGATGTAAAGCGTTGGGCCTCTATAACAATATGTGCACTTTAGAAACAGGTATTATGGCATCATTTTGGAATGACATTCTTGCAAATTTAAATAATACAAGTCATGCAATACAAAATCCACAAATGTTATTAAATACAGCAATATCATGTGTAAGATCTTTAAAAGAATTTATACTGTCGAAAAGAGATAAATTTTCAGACTATGAAAATTTAGGAATACAGCTGACTGGCGTTGATCAGTATAAGGAAATACGGATAAACAAAGGAAATGTTCGTTTGAAATCGCTTAATCAAAATAATTCAACAGAAATACAGCTAAGTACTCCTTCTGAGTCTTTTCGAATCTCGCAATATATTCCTATTATTGACACTTTTTCAATGGCATTAGATCAAAGATTATCAGCATATACAGAGGTCGAACAGCGATTTGGTATTTTAAGTAACTTTGACAATTTAAATCAAGAACAAATTATAGACAATGCAAAAAGGTTAAAAAGTATTTATCAAGATGATTTAGACGATAATCTTGAGATGGAAATGTTACAGTTCCAAGCATTTTGTCGTGAGGCGTTACAATACGACCTCGCGAATAAGATAAGCAAAGAACAAGCGATGTATTCTCTAGTTATTACAAAAATTGTTCAAGAATCTTTTCCCAATGTTGAATTGGTACTAAGAATCTACCTAACTCTAATGATAAGCAACGTAACAGGCGAAAAATCATTTTCCAAATTAAAAAGGATAAAAAATGACTTACGTACTTCAATGTCTCAAGATCGTTTAAATAATTTAAGGATTATGAGCACAGAAAGTGATGTTTTGCAAGATTTAAATATCAAAAATATTATTGATACTTTTGTTAATACAAAAGTCAGAAAACGTTTTCTTTAATTTCAAAATAATAAATTATTAGTATATGTAATTTGAAATTTAAATTTAAATTTAATCACTTTCATGAACAAATAAATAAAATTTGTTACTTCAAAAATATTTGATTTGTACATAGTATCTTAATATTTGCCCAATTTTAATTTCCTTACACGAGGGCCCCCACATCCTTTGTGCCCATGGGCCTTTAATTACTAAATCCGGAACTGTCCAGGTCTCAGACAAAAATGAGATAAAATAGGATTATGTAGGGTATTAACAACCCAGCTTCAAAAATCAAAATTATTAGAAATAGTCACATACTGCGCAAATACCTTTGTAGCTCCTACATTCTTAGATACGATCCGAAATTCAAAGACGATTCTAAATGTGATTGAGTGAATAAAATAATAATAAATTTAAAAATATAATAACTTATTTTCGTAATACATTAAAATAATTTAACTACCAGACAAAAGAAACCGACGGTGGTATACTATATAATAACAGGGCATGCTCCATTATTTTATTCATTTATTATTAGTAGTATTAACTAGTACGATTATATTATTTACAACAGGATCTTCAGTAAGTTTACAATTTTCAAAAAATAAATCATCGCGTTGTAATAGGACATTTTCTAAGTACGGGAAAAGTAGCTTTCAGGATTATTCTTCTGCATTTATTGGTATCGAATTCACCAGTTCAGTAATAAATAACAATCGAATTATAACATCTATTTGTGGTCTAGAAAGCTAGTTCAATGGGGACAAGGAATACATTACAAATGGTGTTTATTGCATGACAGTTCCTACTTGACACTAATTTTGATTAAAACGATATATTTCCTACAAAAAAAGTAAACAAGTAAATAACAGTCATCGAGTTATTGTAATCCTTTGAAATACACGTTTTTGTAAAAATGTTGGAAACCAATAGATTTAATATAAACATTTTTGTTTTTAGTTGGCTACAATTGCAGCTGTGTCGGTAGGATCCGAAATCATATTAAGATTTCTTTGGGGTTTACTAGTACTATGGAAATTATTTAAAGGTGGTGATATATACATATATGTACATATATGGGTCATCGTCGTAGTGTTAGAACTAGCCCATTGTATATTTTTTTTTTGCGTACAAAATGGGGATAATGCAGATATAATGTTACAGTACTACGACTATCATAATTAAGAGTTATGCGATGATGAAAAACTTTATTGTGCGAGCTGTGGGAATAAACCCACGGCCGTCTGATTAATAGTCGAGCGCACTAGCAAATATTCTACCGTAGAATATATATTCATTACCATCATTAATCATCGAATCATTTGATTCGTTTTCCCTACGTGATCCTATTCAGTGCTGTAATTTTCGATTTCGATTATATTGTACAATTCATATTAGTTACATATTACAGCTAATTAAAGATACGAATTATACACTATAAACGGCCAGTTGTAGCTAAACTACGTTCATTATTAACATTTTCAGTAAATTTTAATTTTAACGCTTTTATTTCATTTATTACCTAAGTTTCATTTTCATACTGTACACGCTATATGCATAACAAATTGACTAGTCTTTTCTTTAAATTCGTATCCGTACTTTCACTATACCGGATATTTCGACGTGTATGATAGTGACCACATTTTGGTGCTCATGAAATGCAATACAAATGGAAAAAAAAAGAAATAAAAAGTGATCTTATATATATATATATACGTATGTGTGTGTGTGTGTACTTATATACGTTACTCCTATCAAAAAAAAGGCAAGAAAATGTCGAAAAAAAAAAGAAAATATCTTAAAGATTTTGTGTAAAATTTGAAAAATATAAAAAACAGAAGTGAACATTAAAATTCCCTCGGCAGAATTTAAGAACTATGGAATGAAATTTCTTTGTTCGAGATCAAATGCAAGAGAACTTTCTTCAAGCAAGTTTGCGCTCGTACTACGCATAAAGAAAAAATACAATATATATATATATAATATATGATAATCGTGATAATATTTTGCATTCTTCTTTGTAGGTGATATTTTTTATTTATCTCTCATTCGTAAAGATTAATAAACTCTTTCCTGTAGAAATCGGAAATGTAAATTTTTATATCCGACTAAAAAAAGGGAATTAATATTTCATTTCGCCGGAATTTTTAAATTTTTGTTGAAACATTTTTGAATTAATATTTCCTTATATAAATTTGTGAAAAATTCAAGATTCCATTCGTTCTACGTTAATTATTCTTATCCAAATTATTAACCCTTATCTTTGCTATCGAAAACGAGTGAATTACTTTTAAAGTTGTATTTAAAGAATATTAACTATATACCAAATGTTAATAATAATCATAAAAATAATAGTAATAAAAAAATAATGATAAATTATGTTAAATAGCTGAGAAAATAACACAGGGCAAAATTCTATTTTTTCACCCTTTTTGATATTTCCCCTTTAAACGTGCAAATTAAAACATAAACATCTGTAAAGTATAAAATAGATAAAACGTATAAAATGTAAAATTTTTTATAATAATATTGTTGCCAAGATTGTAGTTCCAAATTTGTAAATCAATTACTAGCTTAACAATTACATTTCCTATGTTTCATTAACTGAAGTTATTCTTATCGTATGACGGTCGTTTTCGTAACATTTTAAAATCACGTATTTCATTTTTTTATAAAATACAAATGGTGCAGGTATTTCTATTATATATATATCTTACATATATTTCGAACTAACGAGAAATATTTAAATTTTCCAGTGATATATGCTTTTTTTAAAGCATTCTTTATTGTAAATACTTCCAAATACGATTAATTTAATTTTTCATTTTGTTATAATGGAATAAATCGCAAAAGTAAAAATATTGCTTATAAAGAAAAATCATATATATATATATATATATATATATATATATATATATATATATATATATATATATATATATATATATATATATTGCAGTGATTTTAATACGAGAATAATATTAGTAACATATTTTTATAAAAAATAAATACAATCGATCTTAAATTACGCGCTGATTTAACAAGGTTATAATACATGATCTGAACAGAAATTACAAAATAAATTTTAGTAAAAGTATTTAAAGTCGTACTTAATTAAATATGAATATAATACTTATGTAATGTTGAATATATTGGAGAGTAGTAATTTTATACATTATAAACGAAACAAAATCATAACACAGTTTAATCACTATACAAGTTTTCTTATTGCAAAGCTTTTCGACTGTTACGTCATTTTCAAGCATAAAAAATAAATATTATATTAATATTAAAATAAATCCTGAATATCATATAAAATTGTTTTTAACGGTGTAATATTTATTATTTATGCTTGAAAATGACGTAACTGTCAAAAAGCTTTGCAATAAAAAACTTTTATAGTGATTAAACTGTGTTATGATTTTGTTTCGTTTATAATATATTTATGTAGTAGCGTGTTATCTATGTACAACATAGATCCGTTTATACTTAGAGAGACCACATATTTATTTTGCCAGTAATCAACCAGAATTTCCATCAGAATTAAAATATTACAATTCGGGCATGTATTTCATTAACTGATAAATAATCAGATGTGTAATTATGTAAAAATATTTGATTTTTAAATTTTTTCATTTTCCCTATAACAGGTTATACATAAGCAACAAACGAAGTTTATTAAGAATAAAAAAATTACATTCTGCAAAGAAATGTTTCATTCCAAGTCAAAATGATAAAAAATGTGATTTTTTAATAGAACGAATTATATAATATGAAATAACTTACATGAAGATTGCCGTTCCATTTCGGAAATTTATAGCCGTCATTAGGAATAAAACTCCATTCCCTCAACTAATTTACTAAGTTATCTTTATTAGCGCATAGAGTATGAAGATAACAAATATTAATGATACACTAATTTAAATGTGACTAAAATAATGAATAAGTTAAAAAAAATATAATAAATAAATTTAAAAACAGAACAAACACAACAGGAAGTGAAGTAGGAACAAAACGCGGGTAACGTGATTTGAAACAACCGTTCATGGAGGAACCATTTTGAACTAAAATAAAAAAATTTAAAAGTTTATTAACAAAATAACTTTTAAAATTAATAATTTTGTTTTTATTTTAATAAAATAATTTTTAAACAATGTTTAAAATAAAATAACTATTCAAATAAAATTTGAATTAATGGTAACCGCAAAAGTCGGAAGTTGACCGCCACACTACCGCTACAATGCCGAAATTTTTCTCTATTTCATGTTTGTAAACATAGAAATGACTAAAATTTCAAAAAGGTATAATTAATTTTAAAACCGTTTTTTAAAATTTTATGTATGGTAATATTTGAAAATTTATGGGGTATTTTTTGAAAAAAAATGTGTATTTTAAGTTTTTTTATTTGTTTACCTGGCAACACTGATTATATTAAAAAGTCACGAAAACTTGAACTCAAATATATTCTTTAAATTATATGTAATTGAGAAGTAATTAAAGTTAAAGTTTGTATAAAATAGAATTCATAATATCTGAATATGAAACATAATACTTTTACACATACATTAGAAATCAGATTAATAAACATTCCAATAGATGAGTTAAAATTCTGTATTAATAACGTATAAACACTGTTATCGTTTAGGATACATGAGAATAATATTAAAAAAATTATACAACCACCAGGAAGAATTAGTGAACTATTATATACACAAATTAAACGCCGAATGATATGCTGTTGGAAACATGTATGTACAACTTCAGAAAATTGTATGTGTTCGGCGAATGGTTTCCTCAAAGTTACAGTAAATTAAACTTAAATTTAATAACAGTTTTTGAGAATTATTATATATTACATCCAAAAGTAATAACTTATCGATATTAAAGAACATAAAAACCTATATTTCTGAACTGCCATATTGCAAACCAATATGATGATCAATTAGTATGTCATCAAACTTGCAAACTTGTGTTCATCGTACATACTACTTTTTTTGGTGCTTCAATCTAACGTGATATATTAAATATGCGGCAGCTGTTAGTAAAGTATATAAAAGCATTTTAGAAAAAATCAGAAGGAAACAAATTTTCTCAATATTTATCTTTCATTAAATCGAATGAAACAGAAAGTTTATATTAACAATCAACAGTGGTCAATAGACTATATAAATAAATAATAATCGCTTGAAATGATTAAGAAAATTAGGATCTAATTCCTAGAACACGTGTTCACCACAGAAATTATTGGGACTTGAATAAATCAATGTGTCTTGCTTCCCCAAACAGGACAAAACAAGCGCATACAAAGGCAATCAAAATAATATAGATATTAGTTAAAATCATTTTTTTAAGACAGATTAAAGTCAATTAAAATTTCAGTAAAGCTACATTATCTGCTTTGTATTTAAAAATTACACGAGATTGAATAGGTAAACAAAACAAGTGTATAAACATTATTTTAAAATATGTAATAAAACTAACAACAAAATATTAAACCTTGGGCGTTAATGTAATATGCACTATCGTTGATAACTAACTTTTAGTAACTTCACTCTTCGAGTTGGTAAAGCGCTAATGAAGATGTTATTATAAATATATTTTTTTAACATTCAGATAAACTGCAATCTAGCTGATGCAGCTAAAAATACACATCTATCTCGTAACTGTTTGTTTGCCGATAGTTAGTTAGTGTTGAATTTTCGATAGACTCGTACCTGCAACACCACTCACTATTTATAATCGTTTTATTACAAATAATTTTTTTTATTACCGCACTTACCGGAATTATCTGTTTTCTTTTAAATGTATTATTTATTTCTAAAATTTATGTACTGCCTGAGGATGCTCACGATTGTTATCGTTATCATTGTACTTTAGGACTGCCATAAGTACCAAGAAAGAGCTCTTTATAGATGTCGATAAAATTCGACAGATATGAAGATTAATTAGATGATAATGGAAATAAATCAGGTGATGATGAAAATGAATTAGACGACAACGAAGATTAATTAAAAATAGGAGATAAATAGAACTTTGAAGAATCAGACACGATTGAAACCATAGAAAATTCAAATATTAAGCAAAATTATGGAGAATATAATGCAGATGAATTAAATAGTAAGACTTACACGATTTATCGAAGGAAAAATTGTAAACTTATTGATTACATGTTACGTGAAAAGACATCCATTTCAACGAGAAGAATTAGATAAACTAAACGCATTAGTACTTTTACCAGGAGTAAAAGGGTATTGCAAGAGATACGAAAACAATTGCCGGTAGCTCTGGCGTTATCTATTAAATGATTAATAATTGAAACAAATAGTTACGTATACAAATCAACATATTAAATTTATATCAGAAAATTATTCTAGAAGCCCAGATAAAACAGATATTATTGAAATTAAAGCATTACCGTATCTATGGGAAAACTGTAATGATATTCAGTCAGACCTTTAGACTTACAATGAGTTTATTTTCAGTTCATCTTGAGGTGTTTAAGATGTTCGAAAGCAACTACACCAAAACAAAAAGAACATGATAGGTTTTGTATGGTCGGAGAAATTTTTGAACAATTTATCAAAATTATAAAAAATATTTTTCGCTCGAAAGTAATTTTGTAACTGATGAAAAATTATAATCACTTTGCGGTGTTTATTTCGTCAATTCCTACATACTTTTAAAGCCTGTTAAATGTGGTATTTACAATTTTTATATTGTCTCTTTTTAACTGGTATACAATCACAAGGATTGTATTCATTAAGTAATAAAACAACAAATATTGCGAAACGACTAGCTGAGCCAATTATAAATACAGGTAGCAATATTACTATCGATAATTGGTTTAGTTTTATTTCATTATTGAAAATTATCATGTGATGAAAATTCTAGCATTTTTGGTTTTAGGAAACAAGATACAATAGCATCTTATGTTCCTGAAAGAAGGAGAAGCGTGATTTTAATTTCTAGTTTCCAATTTAGATAACTCAATAGATTAGAAATCTGGCAATTGCGAAAGAACAAAAATAATTATTCTTTATAATTAAACGAAAGAAGGTGTATTGGTGGGTTAAATGTGCAAATTATTTTTGATAGGAAATGGAGGCGTTATTAACCTGACAACTGCCATGTGGGGTGCTGACAGTACCCCGTACATTATTTTTATCAAATATTTTATATTTATAGTTTGGCTACACTGCTCAGCGTCACAGTAACTTTCAATAATATTATCTAGCATCGATCTATTTGTGTTTAGTGGTTTGTATTGTATCGTGCTACTCATAGTGTTACATTTTCTTCTAAAAGCCAGCGAAGTATGGCATAAAAATATTTAGCATTGCAGATGCTAAAACGCGGTACTCATTGACATTTGAAATATATGTAGGCCAATAACCCGAAGGCCCATATGCAGTATCAAACAGTGCAAATAGCATCGTAATGCGGCTAACTCAGCCGATTTAGGGTTCCGGACGAAATATAACAGGTGATAACTGGTTTCCTAGCATTCCGCTCACGTTAGATTTGTTACAACAGAAATTGACATATGTGGGAACGGTGCGTAAAAATAAAAAAGAACTTCCAAATAAATTTGTACAAACTAGAAGCAGCCATCAAAAAGTTCAGACTTTGGATTTAGCAAAAAAATGACAATCTTATCTTATGTACCTAATAAGAATAAAAATGTTGTAATGATATCTTTTATGCATTTAGAAGACAATTCCATAGACGAGATAACAGGAGATAAAAAGCTTCCTAATATTTTTACATTTTACAATTCAACCAAGTCTGGAGTTGACAAAGTTGATGAGCTATGTGGTTCATACTCCACAGCTAGAACAAGCAAAAGGTGGCCATTAGTTGTGTCCTATAAAATGTTGGATCTAAGTGGAATCAACAGCCACATAATTCACACAGCCAACAACACAGAAGAGATAAACAAATTCCACGAAGGATTTATTTACGAGATTTAGGATTTGAGCTGGTGAAAAACTGGCTAAAAATAAGATCAGCAAACCCACACATTCCACGAACAATACGCGAAAAAGGAAAGAGATATTTTGAAAGTTCTGACAAATCAATTGAAACAAAAGACAAAAAAAAAGGCGAGGTGCACAATTTGTCTAAGAACGGAGGATAAAAAAACAAAATTTTATTGTGAAAAATGTTATGACATCACGTGTCTGAACCACGTGAAAAATATTTGCGCGAAATGTTTTGAAAAAGACGCAAATGATCAAGAATAAATTTTATTCGTAGTTGACTTCCAGCTTTTTCAAAACATACATATGTAAAGTTTTAGTTTATCGTTTAATTTTTTATGTGTCAACTTTTATTTTATCGTTTAGTTTTTTAACATTCATATATATTTTATATTAAAATATAATTTTTGTACACGCTTAGTGTTGTTTATATAATTCTTATTTTAAGTAATACCTTTAAACTTGTAAAATAAAGTATAAAATTAGTATATATTCGAAAACGTGTTATCAAATCCCCACGTGGTAGATGACGTTTTAAAAAGCTTGCCGGGTTAAGAATCATCGAATGTTTCTACACCAACTTGAAAAAGATCTAGTATAAAAACAAATAATCCAGGTGTCTGCACAGCAGATTTTCAGAAGTCAAAACCATGCAAATGAAATCATGAAATTATGCGAACCATGTCAAAAGAAACAACGGAAAAATACTAATTACAGTTGTAAAATATGTAATAAATATTTGTGTCAGGAACATACCATTATTACCTACAAGGACTGTAATGAAAAAGGTAGAAAATGTAAATTTTGAACATAAGGATAATTCATAAATATATTATTTATAAAATTTAAATACCAAATTAGATTTATATACTGTTTGCTTTAATATTAAGTTTGGTTATACGTATATATTGTTCATTATTTTCGGAATATTTTTAATTTTCACGATAGTAAATATGTTTGTTTAAAAGTAGTATAAACCTGTTTTTTCGATATTTAAATAGCACGGACAAAAAAAAAAATGTAACAATTAGATCGTATTTAAGTTGATATCTAATATATGATACGCGATAATCCTAGTTCTATTACAATTCTAATTGAAGGTTCAGTATATTCCTAAGTTTTGAGTCATCCTTATTAATTGTATTCTTCCGAGTATTTCATTTTCTGGATCACTACCTTCATTAGTTGTAATAAATAAATGTTTTTATCTGCAATATTCAATTGTTGTTAGTTTTACCACCTTTCCTTGCGGCAAACTTGATATTTTGATCTGCAATTTAACCCTTTCAGCCATAATTTATCAAATTTTAACACAAAGTTATAAATTTTATACAAGGTATGTTTGCGTATTTTTTTTTTTTTTTTATATTCGTTTCATGTTACCGGTAAACATACAATTTTGAGTCAGTATTAAAATTTCATGTGCCATATAGAACACTGTGTAACTGAACTATTTATTGTTCGCATACTACAGTTTTTGTACGAGGCAAATAAGATATTACAGTATGTCCATTTCTAATAGGATTTCTCACAATTTTAATCATTTAACGTTATAAAAAACCCTTTTTGTAATAAAAAACAGTAGTCCTAGAATATTATATTCATTAACTTTTACTATTATTTGCTTCATGGATTCTTTGTCCCGTATAAAACAAGCTTGTTCTTTAAAAATTTACGACAAAATATAGTAATTAAGACGATGTTTCATTATATGTAATATTTTCTAGCATGGCTAATCAGCGCAATTGTTCGATAATTACCACATACTTCTTTAGAGTCCATTTTATGTAGCGGTACATATGTTGATTTTTTATACTCTTTGAACAAATTAGCTGTTTTTAATAAATCATATATAAAGCATTTATTCCTAGCTCTCCCGTTAGTTTCAACATTTCGGCAAACAATTTATATTTCCTCTTTCATTAATTGGCGATTATCATAAAACTTGTCTACTTTTTTTCATCTAATGCTTCAGTTGTTGGTGGCATTTGTCTTTATTTTAACGGATATGATGCGATCGCTTATTGTTTAATAGGCTTAGTAGTACAGATGATATCGCGGGGTTCATTGTTATTGTAACTCCACTTACTGCTTCGTTATAATTACTTAAGAGTGTAATCAAATTCTTGCTGCCCGATACCACTATGCCAGATCTTTAGTAATGTTGCCTTATTTATTAAAGCCTCTTACATTCTATGTTGCTATTTCGTTTTTCTTAGATTAATTTTTATTATCTGTTTATTATTACCGGTAGTAGATGGAATTCAACATGATTACAAATCAAATCATTTCATTCGCGTAAAAACATGAAAAGAGACTGTAACCATATATCAACTTTAAAATCGTATAATTCCTTTATTACTCGGAAGATACTAAATGAACTAAAGAAACTTTTCGACTTGAGGAAATAATGCAGTCGTACACTTTAATAATAACTATTATCGTCATTATTTTATATTTTCACAATAATATTTAGAAACAATTGATCTAACGAACAATGATGAAGTTACGGTCGTATGGAATATAATTTTATTTATAGTAATTTCGGTATTTATTTTTTACCTTTGCGTTTAGATTTTTGCCGTTTATCGGACAATTATCTTTAACGTGTATTTCGGGTGTTTTAAAAATTTTAATTGAAGTTTGATTTCTTCGGAAGATCGATTTCAGTCGGACATTTAAAATTATTTAATTGTAATTTTGTCCGGCATGGTTTATAATTGTCAATTTTTCATTTTTCTAAACATTTCGCTAACAAACATGTGATCATCATTATCGTTACCGATTAACAATGTTATTCGTAATTTTTATTATTATTTTTCTAATATTAATAATAATAGCATTTTAACAGTTTGATGAGATATTACGGTGTCACCGTAATAATTTTCTTAGTTATCGGTTGTGTAAACAGTTCAAGTATTAATATTTTATCTTTGATCGATTGCAAGATTTATATATTACGACACAATTTACGCAATTGTAGTTAGTTTACAGAAGGTAGAACATTCTTAACGGCACAATAAGAAAAAACGTGGAACAATTTTTTTAGTGCTGTTTAAATATCTGTATAAAATTGTTTTAAAATGTCTTATCTTTAATGTTGCTCGCTAGTTCTGTGTCAATTGTTTGCGTTCGACGAGCTACAGACCATGGTGCATCTACTTGGAATGTTATTGATGCGGACGAGGGTGCCTTAAAACTGGCGCAGTACTGGTACGAGAAAATTGAATATGAATTAATTTAATCTACTTGTGTTATAATCGGCTTGGACACGAATAAAAGAAAATTATACAAACATTAATTTACTTCTTCAGTTAGTGCTACAAGCAACACTATATTTTGCGGTTTTTTGAATATCCCACATCTCATTAATTTATTTAATTTTTTTTTCGTTAGTTTCAACTATTAATAACAGACATTAAACATAAAATACGGGTTATAACTTATTTCGTTACATTTCACCTTAATTATTATAGAAATTTAATCAGGAAATAAACAGAAGCAATTGTTTTACATACGAAAACATCGCCCTTTTTAACACATAGCAAATATAACGAAAATTTAATTTTCCCTGTTTGAAACTATTCATATTGTTTTTAAATCGACGAAATTAGATGATTTAGAATTTCGTATTTGATACCCATCAGTGCTGGTACAAAATTATAAAATACTAGAATTAATATATATACTAAAAATTTTTAAATACGGAATTTAAAAATCGGATGTTTTATTTTGAGTACTTTCAAATCTCATATTTCAATAACGACCGTATTCGATGTAATTTATATCATATCGAATGGATATCTTATAAATTTATAATGAAAATATGTAGATAGTTCAATGGTACATATAAGTTAACATGATAGTTTTTTTTTTAAAATAGTCCGTGAATTGATTTAGATTTATTGCATTATTTTTAAATTTTGAGGAGCCTCCGTAATTAGATTTTTTCATTTTTTTCGGCTATCATCGTTTACTAACACATTTTCTTTTTAAATAACGTACGATACTGCTTTATGCTGTTAATTATTTTACTGTTAATGTCGCGTAAATAATATTATTGTTGTCCTATTATGTGTTTTTAACGTATTCTATTTATTGTTATTAAAAAATTGGTTTAAATAGTTATAACCGATATCTTAGAATATTCTGTCGATTAATATATTCGTTTCTAAGTCTCGGATCATTTTGAAGATTTTGTTTTGTTGTCATCATTCATCGACTTTTTATCTTTTCTCATCTCTGATAACCACCTAAATCGTTTAAGCTAAAGTTGATAAAATTTATTCCGCCAGATAAAAATCATAATGAAGCATCAGAATTAACGGAAGTTGGTACACACGCCCGTTGAAAATAATTCAATTCATAAATGATCAATCGTTGGCAGTAAGAAATGAAGGAAATATTTTGAGGACGATATTGAAAGTATACTAAACAGAAGATAAGTATAGAAAAGACCAAAACAATATTTATTGATAGATACTAATGCAAAAGATATATAATTTTACATATTTGGGTTACTGGATGATTGAAAATGCATGTATCGTCAGGAAATTATAAGAAAAGGGCTTTTATACGGGGGATAAACGATAATTCACGCTTGTTATTGCAGCTTTGTATAAACGCATTCCGAGACATATAGCTAAAGACAAAAATAATTTGAAGGTATGTGTTGGTGAAGGTTGAAATACTGAACATATACGCAAGAGACGAGTGAAATAATTGGAAATATTTGAAGAATCACGTGGCATGATAATGAATGTCCTATAAGGATTGTAGAATTTAAAAGTAGACAAGGAGGATCATTAATCAACTTTATATAGTATAAGGCAAAGAAATTCTAAAAAGACTTGCAAAGGACAGGAAACAATGACAAATATAGGAAAAATAAATTTAAAACACATATATGTAAGAATAACAAAAATAAATTGCATCATTAAAAAATTAACAAAATAAGATTGTTATTAAATAATTATACTTTTCATACGTAAAAATGTAATAATATATTCATCATAAAAAAAAAGTCTGTATTATTTACGTTGTGGAAAAGCATTTGCTGCGGATCTTAATTCATCTTCTGTCAGCAGATGTAAATGATGAATAGCATATATCAATTGATCTTTAGCATTACCCGCGAAATTATTGCATAAGAATGCTGGAAAACCTCGGTAACCATCGTATTGGGTATAAAGTGGAACTCGTATTATTCCCAAAACCTATTAATCATAAATGTGTAATAATTTTTTTTGGTATGTTAATTGTTGAAAACCCAGCATTCCGAGCTTAAAATAAAACATAATATTAATAGTTGTCATACATATATTAGGTAACAAAATTATTTTTTAAAAAAGGTAAATCCATATTATATAAAATTCGTTAAATATAACGTAAAATTGTCCTTTAATGGAAAATAGAAACAAACTACACGGTAATATTTCGTAATAGATGTGTGAGATGAGTAATGTTTTCACTAAATATTATATGTAATGGTTAGAAGGCGATAGAAACTACATAAGCTTAAAAATAAAGAATTTATAATTACAAAAGAGCAGAATAACGGCAGTATGTTAAAAGAGCGAGTTAGCTTCAAATTTGAAAAAAAAAAAAAACGTTAAATAGGATAATATTATTTAACTCTAATACGACATTAAAGTGACATAATAATTTGAATATATTTGTAGTGGGAAAATAACATATTTTATTTTAGTTCTCAGATAAGGAAAATAAAGACGACATTTCTTTCGCAAACTTAATACATTTTGTATATAATAGCGCATCGCTTGCGTTAGAATCGCCGAAAATCATGTATAAAAAAACACACAAGTAGTTTTTATTACAATTTGTGCAGATTGTAAATTAATTATATTATTATTTTATTAATTCACGGTGTTTAGTTATCTTCAGCCGTCTCAGTTCAGTGTGAAGAATCAAAAGTTAGTAAGTTAGTACGTGATTCTGCAGTCTTGATAAGTACTTTCTTGCTAATTTGTTTATCATCCGCGATACCTGTGTTACATGAAGATTCCAATGAATATATTGTTTTACATTTCTATTTTTTTTGTTTATGTTGGGTAATTTAGCACAACATCCAAAAATCGCAACTATAGTTAATTTCAGTACTTGATTCTTAAAGTTAATTGTTTAGTAAAAACATATTTTTTCTCAAAAAAAGTGGTAGCTTATGATTAGACATAGCTGGTTGTATTTACGCACAGACCTATATTTGTTCAAATTAATAACTCCTTACTTTATTATCTTTTACACTCGTGCATTACCATTTTGATCAAGAACTAGGATTTTTTAAAAATAATAACATATGCGAATGAGTTTTTTATACATAAGTGTGAAAATAAGATACATTTAATTATATTACATATATACATTTAACTATATCTGTTACGAAAATTGTTAAGAACAAATATAAACAAATTTTTGCCAATTTTAAAATAAGAAAATTTTAATAAGATTTCAATGAAGAAATCAGAATATCAAAATTCATAATGAATACGAATGTTGTAAAATAGCGTTACATTGGTTAAGTGTCACTAGTGTCAAAAAATAATAGTTACTACTTACGGTACCTCATCTCCAAAATGTTGAGCGCTGAACACGTTACGTTCCATTTCTTCAAATTCATTTAATGATAATTTAAGTTCATACAGCGAACAAACTAAGTTTTTCTCTTTATTGTAGAAAGATGTTATAAAATTATCTTCTGTTACAGCACACTTAGAAAAATTAGCTTCTTCCCATAATTCCCTATTTAGTGCTTGCACATCAGTTTCGCCTTCATCAACAAGTCCTCCAGGAAAACCAAGGTATCCATCAAATCGCATCTGCATCTGTATCATAGGCATGCCACATGCAGCCATCAAAATATTAACTATCAGTACGATTTCTCAAAAAAAAAAACACAAAAAAAAACAGCATTAATTTCATTTTGACACAGTACAAGAGAGTAGAGACAGCATTCACTAATACTATAAATGAGGATATTTCATATTTGCTTTTCATCTTTTAATCAATATTACATTATAAGAAATATAAAATTGAGACCTTTGTAACATAAACATTAAAAAATAATCAGAAATGTGTTTACACTTTAAATTTAATAATTTCGTATAGGCAAAACATATATAATGGAACTGTAATGAAAATTATACATTTAATATCTTTTACCATCAGCGATTCCAGAAATGTCTAAAACATATTACGTTTGGTAGTAGAAGTGGTAAAATATATAAAATAAAGTGACAAGTAAAATTTCCTAATTTTTTTTTGTTTTCATATTTCTATTTTTCTGGAATTATAAAAGATTTTTTAACGTAAAAATAAAATTATATTTAACCTATTGACAGATGAGCTTAGTTAATTAAGTAACGTAACCAAAAAAAAAAAAAAGTAAAGTAATAATACAGTCTGTATTAACACAAAACATTATTGAAAAATTCATGTATGTACACGTAAACAAACTGAACAATTTTGAAGCTTAAATTTTTGATCTGATATATTATGGTTTACATTTCTTTGTATCAAAACATCCCAAATGTTGAGTTAACACAACTGTTAGATACCGATGACGACAACCGCTACTTAAAGCGGCTGAAACTAAACGACTCGGTCTGGTTTTATAATTATTAATATCTATAGTATGTTAGAAGCTTTGCTCGCTGAAACAAGTGTCTTTATACCCGTTTTGTACGTTAGTTTTTAGCATATATGTCGCATTAATAATTGTAATACTGGCTTAAGCATAGACTTAAGTTTGTATTAGTTCAATACCTATAGGGTTATTTCAAATATATATATATATATATATATAAATTACCGAGTTAATTAAAATTTAGTTACAAATAAGGTATTAAAATGTGATCAACATTTTAATGGAATTACACACCGGCAACCCCAAAATCAATTTAATTTTTAAAATAATACAACCATGCAAGTGCGAAAATGTATAATTACCGAAATAGCAGCTTTCCGATCATACTTTTGCTTAAATTTTGAATTATCCAGAGCATAAAATAAACAATGCGCAGCTCGCCTAGCTCCATCATACATTCTTGAACCATTTTCCGGTACACAACTATACATCTTATAATTAAGTATAATTGTTCAAATAAAGTTAAAAACTATTTTTGTACAATACATTTAGTTTAAACTTTAAATCTATAACATAAAAATTACACCCCGTAAAAACAGAAAAACATTCTTGTTTATCACAACAATGAGGAACCGTGTGAATATAACTTTATACTTGACTTTTCAAAGTTTATCAAACACGCTAATGTACTTCCATAAATGTCACAATTATTTATATAAAATTAGAAATTATACATATTAATTACTATAAATTCTTAAATACATTGTTAGAAATATAAACTACTACATGAAATATTTTATAATATGGATCAAAATTAATATTATTTCAGTGCGTAATAAGTTTATGTGTAAAGCTATGCTTTCTTAGGAGTTGCTATGGTTTCTTAGGAGCACGGTGCCGTTTCATGCGGCGGTAATAATACGTTGAATGACGTCACGAGAACGTTCACTATGGAAACCATGGATGGTGTATTCTTAGGAAGCGGCAACTGTTACCGTTGGAAAAAAAAAACTGTGAAATCGCGGCAACGTTGCTTTTAAAGCGGTCGTCATTACGGTGACGAACAGTGTTATCAAGGTTTTACCATTGTACGGTGATATAATCGGCAAATATTTTAGTTTTATTTGTATTCAAAACTTTTCAAACAAGATGAGTGAAATTATTTGGAGTAGCGTTGACGACGAAATACTTAAGAAATCATGTTCTATTTTTTTTATATAATATAAAAAATAAATATTATCGTTAAACCCAATTAAAGGAAAGCTTGTGGGATGAAATTAGTATAAGAATTAATAAAACAGGTATAGTAACAATGAAACACAGTTTATTATAAATAATGAAAAAATTGAATAGGTGAAACTTAATATATCTGCATATACAGTTTAAAAAACAAAACGAAATATATTAATAAAGCTAAATATAAATCGTCCATTTTTAAAAAAGTTTACAAGGTTCAAAAAATGAACAGTATTTACACAATTGAAGAACGGTGTTTCTAACTTTACACTATTTTTCACCGTTTTATGACGTCATTCAACGTAATATTACGTGCTCTAAAAAACGGCACCGTATTCCTAAGAAACCATAGCTTAAACTGTAAATAAACGACACCAAATGATAACTAGAAAATATCTGCGCTAACACAGTGATGTCTAGAGGAGCAGAGTATTTTTTGTATGAACACCTAGAATCTCTGGCTATAGCACATTTAACAGTTGTATTATATCTATGTATAGGTGTGTGTGTGTTTTATGCATTCTTCAGAAGCAACCAATCTAACCATTCCAATTCTACATCATATTATAATGAAATTAAACAATTATCCCGTCGAGAGTCGCCAAGTTATAAAGAAATTAAATAAGGTCGCGACGTGGTCTTGGCCAATATAAAAAAAAATGGATAATTTAATTTAATAATAATGTCGCAGGGAGTCAAATTATAAAGAAATATTAACTTGTAGGAAGCCAAACTGTTACACGTATTTCTTATAATGGATTTGCCCAAGGATCAGCTTTGAGCCCTGTCCTTTTTAATATTTATGTTTTGGCAGTTTTTAAGTGCTTATCTGGGGCGTCTTCACGAGTTTTGTCGTATGCAGATGATTTTGTATTATACTCGTCCCACCAGAATTTTCTTGAAGCTATTAATAATGTTCAATCATCTATTTCTGTGCTTTGTAATACCTTTCAAAATATTAATCTCCTTTTATCTCCTGATAAATGAAGTGTTTGCGTCTTTTCACTTAGGCCATTTAGTTGTACCAACTTACAAATCAATATCTATAATCAACCGATTCCATTTGTTAAAAAAGTCAAATATTTGGGTTTATACCTGGATTCCAGATTATCCTGGAAGTCTCACATAACCGCTCTATCGACTCAACTCATGATGAACTACAATCTTCTGAAAGCTATTAGTAACTCTTGGTGGGGAGGTGATCCTGTCACTTTAAGTTTGTTATTCAGATCCTTCATAAGATCTAGACTAGATTATGGCTCAATATTCTATGGATCAGCTGCCCCCTCTCTCCTCAAAAAACTGGATTGTCTTCAGAACATTGGTTTGAGGCTTATTACAGGCAACATTCGTTCTTGCCCTGTGGTGTGTCTCCAAATCGAGACTTTGACTCCACCATTACATTTTAGAAGAATTTTTCTGACAGATAAATTCTTATCCAAATACTGCAATCTTCAAAATTATTCTCTCATAGATAATATCCTATATATTTTCAGTAACTGGAGGTTTGTTCACTCCAAAATTCCTCTTCTTGCCAAACGGGTTTCCCGATATATTGCATATAAGCCTGCACTCATTCCTGTTTTTCCCTTTATATATTTTAACCTTCCCTTCGACATTAATCTAATTAATATAGACATAGATATTCACACATGTCAAAAATTAGTTAAGCTTAATTTACCTCTTGAATTAGTTAATGCTCATTTCCTTTTTATCACCGAAACAATGTATCCCGAATATATACAGATTTTTACCGATGGATCTAAGTTACGAGGGTCCAATGAGAATGTGGGTGCTGCGTTTCTTATTCCAAATTTATTTATACAGCAGTTTTCTTTACCTCCGGAGACCTCCATATTTACAGCGGAGCTTTTAGCGATCGATAAGGCCTGTGAATATATTATAAAATTTCTTTCTTGTACCTGTAATTTTGTTATTTGTTCCGATAGCCTTAGTGCCCTTTTGGCTATTCAAAACAGTAGTTTTAATTATAAATCTCACCCCTTCGTTTTAGAAATTAAGGGAAAATGCTTGATTATCTCTCAACGTGGAGGTAACCTGAAGTTTTTATGGATACAGTCATTGTGGCATCTCCATGAACGATAGAGTTGACACTTTGGCGAAAAGTGCTATTAATTCTGAAGCTCGTTTTCCATATATTCCCTCTAGCGACCTTTATGACATGATTTGGAGAACTTTTAAAACTGACTGGATTGAAAGTATACTTAATTCTTCAATCAAAGGTAAAACCTATAGTATGGTTCAAACTGAATTTCCCCAGGTCCCCTAGTTCAAACACCTTCCCCCTGGTATCCCAATCACTACTATCCGCAGATTTATCACTGTCATATGTAGGCTACGTTCTGGTCACTCTAGAGTAGCGTTGAACTTCAATTGCGTAAATCCTTCTTATATCCATTGTATCAATCATAGTAGCGTCAGTTTTAGAGAAGATATCAACCATTTATTCTTCAGCTGTGGGTGGTTTGAACAGAGACGTACAGGTTTGCTTGAGAAGTTATTCTCCCTTGGTGTTTTTCCTCCTTACTGTATCCTATCCTTGATATGTTTGGATGTTCATGTTTTGATAGTTTTATTTAAATTCATTATTATAAATCATATTCTAATTTAAGTGTTGGTTTTTATTTTGGGAGTAATTTTTCCTTTCCTCTTTTTATATGATACATTTTATTATAATTATCCTCTCCTGCTATATTCATATTTTATAGTTATTTCTCTTCTTTTAGTTTAATCTAATTCATTGGTTATATTTATTTATGATTTATTTTTGTTCTTATACTCATATTTTATAATTATCTCTCTTACTTTAATTTAAGTTAATTCATTCGTTACATTTATTTGTGTCCTATTTTTGTTCTTTTGGTGGCCAAATGGTATGTACAGCCAGGCCAAAAAAAAAAAAAATGAATTTTTAATTTAGTAATTTATTATTCCATCGTATGCCAAATTATAACGAAATGAGGTAATTTATGATGTATAACGAAATTTTAGTTTATTACATTTTCAGTTTATATTCACGTATATGCTAGTTGTAATATTTTGGTAATATATTCTTATTTCGACTGTCTCCTCTATAAATGATTATATTGTTTGATATATAAGCATTGATCGGGATCGCAACTTTACAGGCAACAATCTGTTACCGGTAAGACGTTGCGACAAACTTACATTCAAGATTGGCGTACGTCGACAAATACCAGAACTAATATGCCGCAGTCAACCCATACAATACACTTATATATATATTTAAAATTAAAATTTAATTTTTTAACTATTTACTGTACATATAAAACACATTGAATTATAGTAAGTATATTGATATACAAAACATAAAACAAATAGGAAATTAATGTACGATTAAAAATAAATTTTATAAAATATGTAGAATGTTCAATACAACCTAGCGGTATACTGCAGGAGGAACCGTTGCGATAGCAGAGGACTATATCTATTTCATTTTTCCTGACGACTTAGACCGGAACCTTGTAATTTCCACGGTTTTCTGTTAACTTATGATCTTCCGTATAATTATTATTATAAATTTTATTGTAATGGATAGATAATGTCTAAAATAATATGTTATTATTTTATTATTAAAAGTCTATATAAAATATTTTTATTTTAATTCCATACGACTAGGTACGCATTTAAGTTATTTCTTTATATATAAATACATACTGGAAATTATTTAAACGTATTTTAATATTTGATGACTTTTCGATTCTCTTAAAAATCTCATTCTACTGAAGAACGAATATTACGAAGAACATGTTCCACATGAATACGAATCGAACAAATACGATATACTACATATAATTTAATGACGATATGATACCAGAACGACTGACTGGTAGACATATATTTTATCTGTTCTGGTATTTGTGTAAAATTCCCTGGTAATTCGTTATTGATACAACGTGTGGTTAAAACTAAAACTTTTTTTAGATCCCACTATATGGTATCATTATTATTTATATTATGTCGGAGTTTTTGTACTTTAGCCTTATCTGTCTCGGCAATTACAATCCATACGGGAATCAATAAATCTGCAGGAAGACGTCAACACTACTAGGGAACG
Organism: Coronaproctus castanopsis; assembly: GCA_032883995.1. Taxonomy (NCBI): domain Eukaryota; kingdom Metazoa; phylum Arthropoda; class Insecta; order Hemiptera; family Monophlebidae; genus Coronaproctus; species Coronaproctus castanopsis. The sequence continues at coordinate 103,554,913 of CM065053.1, read as the reverse complement.
CACAAAGCATGCGCTTGAAAAGGCAAGTGAAAAATCTGGAAACTCGAATATGATGTTGTATAGAAGGAAACCGTGGATCACAGAACATGGGCGACGATAAGCATGCGCAAAGAGATAAAAATGAAGGGAATAAACTGTGAAGAAACAAAACAAAGATCTAGATGATAGGAATACTGCGAAAAGCTTATGAAAGAACACGATAAGGATAAAAAGACAAGCAAAATCTATACTGCGGTAACTGAAACAGAACCACAAATACTTAAGGATGAAGTGTACACCGCCCTACAAAAGTTAAAACCATTTAAGTCTGGAGAACAGGATAAAATCGTTGCAGAAATGTTTAAATACCTGGGTGACGCATTGATCGAAATTTTATATAGAATGTGCCAGAAAATTTGGAACACAAACATATAACCCAATGATTGGGCAATGTCGATATACGTCCAAATCTAAAAAAAAGGATCACGAGACACGTGACACGATTACAGAACGATCGCTTTGATGTCGCATGCTAGTAAGGTAATGTGTTGCACATTATCCATGAGAGGCTAAAACCTTATAAATATCTTGGGAACAGGCCGGTTTCATGCCAGCAAGTAGCACAAGAGAACAGATTCTTAACATACGGCAAATAATAGAAAAATGTCGAGAATTTAATATCAGAGCTTACATATGTTTCAGAGATTACAAAAAATCATTTGATTGCGTGCACTGGAGCAGATTATGGAAAGCAGCCACAGCATCTAATAGAACTGATTAAATCCTTGTATAACAACACGAGTGGGAACGTGAAGATCAATAATAAACTGACTGAGAAATTTATACCTGAAAAAGGAGTAAGACAAGCTTGTATACTGATTCCCATCTTGTTCAACGTATACAGCGATTGGATTATTAAAGAAGCAATGGCTGGATGGGAAGATGGAATAAAAATAGGAGGAAAACTTGTCAATAATTTACGATATGCTGACGATATTGCCATATTTGCCTCATCGAGCGAAAATCTTAAAGCCTTGTTCCAGAGAGTGGAAACGGTCAGCAAAACAGCAGGCCTATTAATAAACAGAGCTAAGACCAAGGTGATGGTCATCGACCGTAATAAATCTGATAACCTACAATATGTGGACAACCTCCAAGTAGTTGATAGGTTCGTATATCTGGGATCGATAATTACAAGAGATGGAACCTCGACAGAGGGAATTAAAAGACGAATAGGAGTCGCCTTAGATATAATGGGAATAGCCGAAACAAAATGACCAGGGAATGGTCGAATTAATGTGAATGATACATATGAATTCATATACGCAGGAATGGATAAACAAGAACATGGAGCAGGAGTAATGATGAAAAAATCGATAAGTAAAATGATTGAATGTATTATCCCAAAATCGGATAGAATGCTATACATAAAAATGAATGTGAAGCCTCGACCAATTGTAATTATACAAGTATATGCTCACACTGTAGAACATAGTGATGATAAAGTTAAAGAATTTGATAACGAATTAGAGAATTTGCTATCACACGCGAAACGAAATGATATAATAATTGTAATGGGCGATTTTAACGCTAAAGTAGAAGAAGGGCGGCCGGATACTGCAGTCGGGAAATATGGTCTAGGACAAATCAACGATAGAGGACGAAGACTTGTTGATTTCGCGGAGCAGTACAGATTCGTAGTTAAAACCACAAAATAAGACGATACATATGGATAAGTCCGGGTGGAAAATATAGAAATCAGATAGACTATATTTCAGTAAAATACATATATAAAAATATTGTAAAAAACTGTAAGACGTATCCGAGCGCTAATTGTAAACTGATAATAGCAAAATGTAAAATTGTCATGAAAGCGATTAACAGACGAAATAATTATAACAAAAGGTGGATTACTGTCGGTCTAGATAATTCAAAAAATGTGGAAAAATTCAAGAAAGAGCTGTACAACAGTTTGAAAGCAATAGGAAAATAGTTCTGTTGAAAATTATCTGCACTGGAGGAAAATTAATGCTTTAGCTAAGCGGGAATTTAAACTTACAAAAAGGAAGAAGTGGCAACAGTTTTGCATGCAATTCAATCGACAAACATCTATCTCTAAGGTATGGGAATTATCTAAATCGTTCAGGAGTTCTTCTTATAATAAAGTTAGACAGTTGTCAGAGGACAATTGTTATTCATTTGTTGAGTCACTGGCTCCACCTCATGTACCTGAACTAGAAGAAGTTATAATACCTGAAAGTAGCCCCTCGGATCACTTTTTAGATGCTCCTTTTACTGAAAAGGAGGTAGCTTACATTTTATCAACGAAGGATTCAACATCGCCAGGATACGATGGTGTTTCTTTCGAAGTATTAAAAAAGCTGCCGGAAAATTTTTTTACTATCTTCGTTCACATTTTAAATAAAGTTTGGCAAACTAAATCGATTCCAAGTTCTTGGATGATTTTTGTTATCGTCCCTGTGCCTAAGAAAAATGGATCACTTAGACCAATTGCATTAGCCTCTTGTTTTAGAAAAATTTGTGAATCCGTTATAGCTTCGCGTCTCAACTGGTGGTTAGAGCATAATGAAATCCTTCCAACTAATATGTATGGTTTTCGAAATAACACCAGTACATTGGACTGCGTGGGTGATTTAGTTGGTAATATATATAACAGTATCATTAATAAAGAATACAATATTACTGTTTTCCTCGATATAATGAACGCCTTTAACAACGTACATTTGCCCACTTTACAGCAGAAACTGTTGTCCCTAGGCATTCCAGAGCATTGCTGCCACTTCATTAGTAGACTATTTTCGCAACGCCACATTTTAATAAGTTCATCGTCCACCAGATACCATCGAGTGGTATATAGGGGAATTCCTCAGGGTTCTTCCCTCAGTCCGTTGCTTTTTAATTTATATATTTCAGAACTGGCACACGTGCCTTTGTATTCCAAAACTCTCCTTTATGCCGATGACATTGCGGTATTTAGTTCCAATACATCATTTTCCGACGCCGTATGTAATATTAATATGGATATTGATTTAATCGAACGCGTTCTTTATAAGTTGGGGTTAACCTTAAGTCCCCAGAAAAGTGCGGCAGTGGTTTTTACTTACAGACATCTCACAGTCAATAACTTCTCTATCACAGCAGAAAATGGAGTTATTCCCTTTTGTAAGTCAATACGGTATTTGGGTATTACGTTGGATACGCGTTTAACATGGAGGCCACATATTGAACATCTTATAAAAACTATTAACCGCGCCGTTAACATTCTACGTAATTTATACAATACTCGTTGGGGTGGTGATCCTTTCATACTGTTGACTCTTTATAAGTCGCTAATTCGTTCTAAAATGGAGTATGGTTGTGTTTTTTATGGATCTGCAGCTGAATCATTGTTAAATAAGCTTGATCGTGTGCAAAATGAGTGTGTGAGGCTCTGTATTGGTGCAGTTAGAAGTACTCCGATACCGGCATTGTTGGCAGAGTGTAAGATTCCTCCGTTACAGCTGAGACGGAGTTATTTAGCATTAAAGCTCTTGATCGGTAGAATGTACATAGATCGCTTTCCGCTATACAATTTATTCTACCACATTTATTCCAACTGGCGGTTTTCAAACAGCAAAATGCCTCTGCTGGCTTCGGTTTTACCTAGGTTGGATGAATTTCAGGTGCAGACTATGCGAATTCATATACCCATCCAATTTATGTTACCTTATTCATACAATTTTGCCAATAAAATAACATTTTTCTTTCCAGAGAACTACGTCCATTGGCCTCCCCCACTGATCCGGGCTACATTTAATAATATTATCGCTGAAAATTTTCCTACGCATATCCTTGTTTATACAGATGGATCGAAGTCATCTCAGGGAACTGGTGCAGCAGTTTATATCCCTTCTCTTAATATTAGCAGTGCATACAAATTATCTGATCTCTGTTCCTCATTTACAGCTGAGTGTGTGGCAGTATTTCTTTCTTTGTCGTCCTTAATTGATGCGAATCTTCCAGGTAATTATCTCGTTGTTACCGACTCACAGAGTATTTTAAAGGCTATTGAATGCAAAGGGAATGTGTCAGATTCATTGATTTCAGTCATCTTGTTGAAACTTAATCAGCTCGAAAACCTCAGTATATTTGTGTCATTCTTGTGGGTACCGGGACATCGAGGAGTCCCCGACAATGAAATGGTAGATGCAATAGCTAAAAGTGGTTCTTCTAGTGGTGTTTTATTCTCTTCAGTTTCTTCTCGTGACGTCATTCACTTTACACAGTCTGTTCATAAAAAGCACTGGGATCAGACATATATGGAGTGCATACAGCGGTCGCCTCTTACTGCGTATTATCAGCTGCAGCCGTCTCTCCCTAGGTTCCATGGTTCTACGTTTTCAAAAACATCAAGCGGAGAGGAATTGTGCTTATCAGCAGATTGCGGTTTGGGCATTGCTTGTTGCCTGACCGCCTGTTCGTTATGCAGCTTAGAGATAATCCGTATTGTCCTCTACATGCTGGTCGTGTAGTCTGCAACCCCGATCACGTGTTCTTCGAATGTCCTTCATTAACAGCACTACGTTCTGAACTGTATCTCAAATTACTTTACGCATCTCGTGGTGGTCCTCCTTATAATGTAATGTCCCTTCTACATGTTGAGAATCTAGATTTATTCCCGGACATAGCGACTTTTCTCGAGAAGTTGTCCGAGTTCATAAGAATATGAGTTAGTGATTATTACGGCTCCACGTTGGGTAAGCTGTAAAGGCATCCCCATTAAAAAAAAAAAAAAAAAAAAAAAAAAAAAAAATAAAAAAAATAAAAGCAATAATGATGAAAATATTAATGACGAATGGATAGAGTGGAAAGAAACAGTCTTATCGGTAGCAAGACGTAATCTGAATAGAGAAAAGACATGCAAGAACAAACCCTGGATGAAGAAATATTAGATATGATAAATAATCGTAGACAAATAAAGAATAAATACGGTACCGAATATCGCCAGATGAATAAGCAAATAGTAAGGAAATGCACAGAAACAAAACACAAATGTATGAAGAAAAGTGCAACGAAATAGAGGATCTTGAAAAAAGAAACACCAGCAGAGAAATGCACACAAGAATAAAATTTGTTACTGTCAACAAGTTGGTCTATAGACGAGTATACCATGGTCTTCCTCAGGGGTCCTTCTTAAGTCCAATATTGTTTAACATATATATTTTACCTGTCTTTCAATTACCGATTAAAAGTATGATCATATCCTATGCTGATGATATAACAATGTATCAATCAGGAAAGAATTTATCAATTACCATCAATATGATACAAGAAGATATTACCAAAATTATTAATTGAATGGCTGAGTCCCATCTAACGATCTCAACTTTCAAAAGTAATGTTGTTATTTTTACATATAAACGGTTGACCAACCATAAAACGATTCGTTTTAAAAGTGATGTAATCACGAATTCCAATTCCGTTAAATTTCTGGGTCTAGTATTAGACCAAAAGTTATTGTGGAAGAACCATATTCAGTTACTTTGTTTGAAGGTCTTTCAGGCCTCAAACATATTGAAGATGTTACGACATACTCGGTGGGGTGGTGATCCGTTTGTCCTAAGGACACTTTATTTAACTCTAGTAAGATCGCGGATAGATTATGGATTTCCAATATTTGGCAGTGCGGCTCGAGATCATATTATTAAACTCACACGGATTCAAAACTATTGTTTGCGCTGGATGCTTGGAGCATTTCCTTCCTCACCAGAAGTTGGTTTATGTTCGGAATCCTGCATTCCACCGATCCAGTTGAGAGGTCAACAACTTGTAAATCAGTTTTTCCTAAAATTTTTATCATTTTCTAATAACTCTTTATCCTTTAAATATCATGAAATTTTTCACAAGTGGAGATTTACATCTAAATCATGTCCTTTGCTCGCACGTTCCGCCAATATATTTCTTCCATACAAATCCTTATTACTTCCCGCTCCTGTATTCTCTCAATTCACCTTTCCTGGAAAATTTCCAGTTTCTACGGTGGATTTAGAGTCCCACAGCAATGGCCTTATCTTGGGCCTTCTTCCAACTTAGAACATATCTTCATAATTCAAAACAAGTGGCCCGAATTTTTATATGTGTACACTGATGGATCTAAGGATGGTTTTCAAGGACTGGTAGGATCGGCCTTCATGATTCCAAGTAAAAACGTGACCAGAAAGTTTAAATTACCATCGGCGTGCTCGATTTTCACCGCTGAAGCTTTTGCGATCGTCAAGGCCTTACGCTTCCTTCGCGCTTCTAATTTTAGTGACAATATTCTTATTTTATCGGATTCTCTTAGTTGCCTTGATGCTATATCGAACTTTCATGTTACCAAGGGATCTTATTTTATATTTGCAATTTTAGAAGAAATATATAATTTCAGTTTAAGAAATATTACAATCGACTTTTGTTGGATTCCGGGTCATGTTGACATTCTTGGTAATGCTGTTTGTGATGAAGCCGCAAAATCAGCAGCCTCCATCGGCATTTTGTGTCCATGTATTCCATATACAGATTTCCGCGTTTCAGTGAAAGCCCAGTTGGAATCAGATTGGACTGTTTTCCATATCAATAAAGTCAGCAGTTTTTATAAAAGCGTTAAACCAGTTTCTTCCAAAGAAGCGTGGTATTTTCTCAAAAAGTTTAGCGGACCAATTTTTCGTCATATGATTACAACATTAACTCGGCTTCGTTTAAATCATTGTTGCCTACCTGCTCATTTGCATAGAATTGGAATGACCGAAACCAGCACCTGCTCTCACCCGGGCGATACCGATATGATTCTGGATTCGAATCATTTGTTTTTCAACTGTTCCTCCTACTCGGCAGAACAATCGCGTTTATTTTCTAAACTTATATCTTTAGGCCATCGGCCTCCGTATATTTTAAGTTCATTACTTTCCTCAGATGATGCTTGTATATATTATTCTTTATTTCAATTTATTTTAGAATGTAAAGTTACTTTATAATGTTAATTTTTTTTTTTTGTTATGTTTTACGTTTTTCGTGGACAGATTGGTTAACTCCAGAGTCCAATTTATACTAAATAATAATAATAATAATAATAATAAAATTAATGATGATATAACACAAAAGCAAAAGAAACAATAGTATAATGAATATAAAAAATAAACATGGAAAGCATTGCGGTGATCAAGAAGAAATCTTTAACACGTGGTTGGATTACATTACGGAACTATATAAGGACGATGCTAGACTAAATGAATTAAAAATCCGATGAAGAAAAAAGCACCTTTGATCGAAATGTGGGAACTAGATAATTCGATTAAAAAAGTTAGAAAGAATAAAGCAATGGGGGAAGACGGAATATCAGCAGATTTATTAAAATACATCGGACCAGAAGCAAAAAAGCAATTGCTGAATATTCTAAACAGAATATATAATGACTACTTTTAAGAAAAGTAACGTTATTCCGATTCTAAAGAAGGCACACTCCCAGGCATGTACACAATACAGAACAATAGGTTTAATGAGTCACGCGTTAAAAATATTATTAATAATAATAAACGTCAGAATAGAAAAAAAGGGACACACAACTAAGCCCCACTCAGTTTGGATTTATAGCGAATCGAGGAACAAGAGACGCTATAGCGCTACTGAAACTAATTATTCAACGTGCCTTCAACATAAACAAGAAAATAATAACATGCTTTATAGATTACGAAAAGGCTTTTGATCGAGTAATTCGTACAAAGCTAATAAATATTTTGCAGAAATATAATATAGGTGAAAATGATGTATAATTAATTAAAAACCTTTATTGGGAACAAACGGCCAATATTAAGATCAAAAATAATTATTCCACTGAAATGTGTGAAATACGTAAAGGAGTAAGGCAAGGGTGCCCATTATCACCGCGGTTATTTAATGTATATGCCGAAGAAATAATTAAAAATGATAAATTTGAAAAAATCGGCTTCAAAATAAACGGGAAGGTGATAAACAATATTAGTTACGCAGACGATAGGGTAATAATGGCAGAAACGGAAGAACAGAAGATGCAAATGATGTTGGATATTGTTAATAAGGAAGGAAAAAAGTATGGAATAAAGATAAATACTGAAAAAACGAAGATAATGAAATTCTCCAAATCTATTAGTAACGACGTAAAAGTCAAAATTGACAACAGTTAACGGAGTTTAAGTATTGGGGGGCAATATTCACAAATGACGGTCGGGATTGTGAAAGAAATAAAATCACGGGTAGGATTGGCAAAGCAAGCTTTTATAAATTTGGGACAAATATTAAAGAACAAAAAGACGGCTTTGGAGTTAAGAAAAAGAATGGCACGTTGTTATGTATGGTCCGTGTTGAAATTCGTAGCAGAATCTTGGACAATGAAAACACGAAAATATAAGACGGCTAATGATTCTTGACGCGCAACCTCCTGAAAGGAGACACAACAAAATGATGATGATATATATATATATATATATATATATATATATATATATATATATATATTATTGGGTGCCAACAGAGCAGTATACCCTCTGTTGTGTCAATATTTCATTGGAACGTAGTTAAATAGAATAAACGCCGTTATATTAAGATAATTAATATAGGTTAATATAACTTTATGAGTATACATGATACAAAGAAGGGGGAACTTATATGTGTGTATATTGATGAGGAGGTTTGTACGCATTCGAACAAAAGATAAATGTTTACGAAGTATATATATATATATATATATATATGTTTGTATGTATATGTATATAAGATTACCATAGACAGGTAACAATTGTCGATGTTCCCGGAATTTGGGGAAGTAGACGGGTACCAGAACGGCTAAGAACGGATAAATCTCGTGAATAGTATTCCACAAGATAAGGGGTTTTTGCCGTGAACCGCAGATTCATCGGTCGACGGTGACTAGAAACGATATATTTTTTTTTTTCGTTGTTGCTGATGATAGATCGTTGCAGACTGCTCTCGGAACGTTGATCGACATCAACATGTTTACTTTACATGTTCACGTTATATTGAACGGTGATAACAGAGCAAGTCGGTTAAAATTTCGTTTTAGTAAAATATACTTGTTAAATATCGCGATCCGAACGATTATTTCCTTTATTAAATTTTTTTTTCTTATTTTATAATCGCGTATATCGTGACAATAGTTGAAAAATAAGAGGAAACTAGTCGCCGCGAATACATGTTAGATAACGGTAACTTTGTTTTAAATGTTATTTAACTCGTTTGCGATAATGAATTCACGTTATTAATATTTCTGGTCAAATTCAGTCGCATATATTTTAAATCGGAGTTTCGTAACGGTTATATAAAAAGAAAACTCTCCAGTAAAAGTTCGGTTAGTCTATAAGATTGGACATTATCGAGTTAAAAAATGAACATTACGTAAAATAACATTTTAAAATCGGAAAACATACGAAACTATATGTTGGATCGTAAACCGATACAGACACTTGCAGTGATCAAATAGATTCATTAGAATATATCCAGATTCGTCAAAAATATAACAACTATTAAGATAAGTATATATGTATATGTGTATATATGTATATAGGTATATATAGTGCTTAGGATAAGCCGTTAACTGCTACAATACGCAGGTCCGAATTTCTGTTCTGTATCTATATCCACTATTTATATATATAAATATATATGTATATATGTTTGTATAGATTTCTTATATTTTTTCTTATTTGTTATTTGCATATTTATTTATTCGCGATTTATTGTATCATTTTTTTTATTTGCATTGTTGTATCTTATATATATATATATATATATATATATATATATATATATATATATATATATATATATATATATATATATGTATATGTATATATATCCGATTGTCAACTAATAATATTTTAAAATCAAAATTTTATTTATAACGTGTTGTTTTTATAAACAAAGACAACGGGTACGTTAATATATATATATATATATATATATATAGATATATATATATATATATATATATATATATATATATATATATATATATATATAATTTGAGTAGATTCATTCGTATTATTCTTTAACAATATTATTTTCGGCGATTAATAATTTAAAATTAAATTCACGAAGTATGGAATACTACGATATTATTCGAGATCAAATTTCGAATTCGGTTATTTCCTTTAATCGATCCTCAGCGCTCCTCCAATTATTAATTTTTTGTCCCTCGTCCATTATATAAATATTTTCAAGGAACATATTGATGATGCTTACACTAGTCTTTATGTGTTTCATCTAAAAATGTATTTTCTTTATAACACTATATCAATTTACTATCTTAAACGAACTTTTCAAGTACTAACAATATTCTCCCAACGTATCGGGATACGTTTATGAATGTTTTAATTTACTCGGAATCATTATAAACTCTTTCTCGGCGTTATTATTACCAATTTATTTTTCTACTACATTGGAAATATAAAATATGTTTACATTAAAACAATTTTAACTCGACGCACAACACGTCTTTTTATTGCTCTAAAAATTATTATTACGGATGAATACATATTCGTGAAATTTAACGTTTTTCACAAAACTATTATATTTAAAAGGTAATTAAAACTGTTAAACGATGGACCATATGTAACGTTCATCTCCATACAGATTATCATCTTGAATAGCTCGTGATATACTGACCTACGAGTTAAGTATACAATTATATGTGTATATATATATATATATATATATATATATATATATATATATATATATATACAGACAGAAGATATATGTAAATACATAAATTTATATATGGATTAGATATAGATATATGTATGTACAAAACTTACTCTGATTGCGTTGCGTGGACAACGATTAATTTTATAGAAATTAAAAGAAACGTCAAAAAGTGTTTCTTGAAACTACATAATTAAAATTATTTTTGAAGAAATTAGTGCGAAATCAGTATTTACTTCAATTAGAATTTTATTGTCGAAATTACATTTGCATGTAAAAAATTAATTTTAAGATATTATCAAAATTTGTAAATTGTTTTTTTCTCATAACAAAATCTATAATTACGATATCGAATCTATTAGTTTCGCTGATGATTCATACGTCGTTATTAAGCTGGGGGAAAAAGTTATCGAATTTGGTAATGTTGGAGTAATTTGTAAAATTCGAAAGAATTTATTTCGATATCGTGGTATCAAATTTTCTATTAAAAAAGAAAAAAATGTAACGATGGTAATAAATAATAAAAAAATTACAGATTTAATTAGAAAACTAAGCGTAAGTATCCTATTATACGGCAAATCTATTCTTACAGCTTTAAATACGTAGAAGTAAAATTATAGATCACAAATTAAACTCTAACAGACATTATAGTCTGTAATTACGGATAAGGTTAATAAATTATTTTTTACATTGCTAAAGTTTCAACCTAATATTAATTGCGTCAATTATTACAGTGTCATTATGTACTTATTTGAGCGATTTTCAATTACCATTCTAGCGTTTACACGACGAATGTTAATAATGACGTTAAATATTAATAACTAGGAGAAATGCTAATAAAGTAATCTAATGTCAGGTATTTCGTGTGTTAACTTTGTGTCTTAATAATCGTGTATCCACGCGAGTATAACTTATATTCCGTTCGTATTTAAATCTCAGTTTGTTATCAGTAGTAAACCCCCTTCATTGTTACCGGGGAATCGCTATATCATGAGCATCTTATCAACCATTCACCCGGCCACTCAGCTTTATCATCTGCCTCGCCGCCGTGTTCTAGGTAAATACCGTTATCATCGTTAACAGGCAGTGCCGTTTCACTTAATTCTATTAATGCCGAATCGTCTATTTAGAAATCTTACGGCCTTTAACAAACATACAGTGCTGCAGTAACCAAGGTTAACGATAATATAACTGAAACGAACAAATTTCCGAAAAGAGATCAAGCAATCTAAATACGGTAGATGACATTAAATTAAAAGATTACATAACTGCGAAAACTCGTAAAATCGTAAAATATTTTACTTGCATCACGTATATCCAACAATAGAATATGCATATACCTATCCACTAAATCTATTGCAGATACTTTTGCTTATAACTATAAAAAAAAATACAGGTATCGAATAAAGAAATATTCGTACGGAAATTCATTAATCGCTCAAAGAGATTAGTTATATCAAATTGTATCACCACACATACCGCATAAATAAATTGAAAAATCATTACAAGATCTTAATATAGAATTAGTGTCACAAATGTCATTTAAAAGCTGCCATCGCTGAAAACCAATTTGAACACATTTATAATTTCAGACGTCAGATATATATTACGGAAAAAAAGATACAATCTACATGCACTACTAATAAAACCAAAACTCTACAGTAATAACGTATGAAGGTTAACAATATCGACTATTTCTATCCACTAACGAACCACCTAAATCTAAAAGTTTACCACATCAACCAGAACAAAAGATGGTAGATCAATAAACTACACATTATGAGAATAAAAATAAAATATGTATTCAATCAGATGAAGCAATAACTGAGGCACCATTGAATTACAGTGTTGATTCTAAAATTTAAAAAAAAAAAAAAAAAAAAAAGGACAAGAACAAACTGTTTTTAAACGGCTACATCCAACAACCCTAAAACAAGTGACAAATTTAAATCCAATGGATAAACAAATACAAAATCATGTTCAAACCGATAGTGGGAAAGAAAAAATAATAAAACCAAATTTACAGAAAGAAGAGCAGTCTAGGAAGATTAAAAAACAGAAATTGACAACAAAGGATATGTTAACACCACTTAAGGATAATATAACGAAAACTAATAGCTATCCGCTATCCTTTACAAATTTTACCATATTAATAGATACGATTAAAGGATAACAAGATCCACTGGAGATTGTACGGGGCTTGACATTGATGGACTGATAAGAATGCCAGCTGAAAACCACAAGTTGTGATAAAAAAAAAAAAAAAAAAACTAAATGAATCCTCGAACGTTTCAGAGCCTCCGAAATCGAAAAATAATATTATCTTTAAGTTATAAATTTAAATTATTAAAACATATTACAGATAAAATTTTAATTTTAAAATAATTATATTACAGTATAATGAAACCCCCCTCGGGGCATACATATATGTGCGACCGAGGGGCCCTGAGCTCAGAGGACAGGGCGCGTCCGTAGGTGGTGGATAGCGGAACGGCCTCCAGATATGGAGGTTAGTTGCGAATAAGTCATTGATGAATAAGCAATCGCGAATGATTACATAAAATAGTTGGAGAGAAAAAAAAAGCCGTTACCAGCCTTAAATCAGATGAACGGAAAAAGTTAAAACTTACCACGATAAGAAAGAAAACAATTGCGACACAGAAAATTTTGTAGAAAAGAAACATTTTTTAAATAGTAGAAAAAAAAAACGAAAAACAGGGAAAACAGATTATTTTGTGTAATTTTTTTAAATATAGGATGTATATTTTTAAAAAAAGACGAAAATATATAACGATTTTTTGCTATATTTATACAAGTGCGATAATTTTGAGTGAAGATTTTTTATTTACTGTTCCAATGAAACATCACAAACTTCGACAGTAAATTTAATTTATATTCGTCATTATAATCTAATGTAAACACCGACGATATAATTCCGAAATTTTAGAACACCAGGGTGACGTAACGGTCGTGTTTCTACAGACGTTCTTTCGTGTTTCATTTATCGTTTAATCGTACATTTTTATAATTTTAACAATAACGCCAGAAACACTGTTCTCGTATTTATTCAAAAAATAAAAATAATACTCTAATTAAGCTTGTGATATATATATATATATATATATATATATATATATATATATATATATATATAAAATGTGTAGTGATTTTAAGAATTAACAAAACAAAATAAAATCGAAGTTAATCACTAAAATTTTTTTATTATATACGCAAAGCTTTTCGACTATAAGGTCATTTTCAAGCTATTAGCAAAAACGTTCGAAAAGCTTTGCCTATATAATAAACAATTTTTTAGTGATTAACTTCGATTTTATTTTGTTTTGTTAATTATATATATATATATATATATATATTTTTATATATATATATATATATATATATATATATATATATATATATATATTATATGCCAGGCGCTATATCATATACTATTTAGATAATGAAATACCTATAAACTAAAATTTACCTAAAATTTTTCTTATTTTGTCGTGGTATTAGTCACTATATAATATATACCGTTTCTAATCTGTCATTAACGAAGGATGGTATATTCATTATAGAGAGCAGTGAAATCTGGAGAGAAACCTGTACGTAAAAACGATCAGATATAATCATAAAATGGAAATTGATGCTGTGAAGCAGATATGATGACTTTATATCTATTAAAAATCTTTAAATATATGCTATAAAATCGCCGTTGGAAAATGTCGTTGATAAATATCCAAATAATTACTCAAAGCCGATTTCGTCGGATAAAAGTGATGCGATAATAAAGAAATTAAACAAGAAATATCGATTAGTAATGTTAACTGAAATTTATGTCATGTTACGTCTACAACATATACCCTAGTATGGAAATTCGCTAATGCAATAATGATACAAAAACCAGGCAAACCTTCTCAGAATAGCTCGTCCGATCGACCAACTTCACTGCTCACACTACTTGTTAGTGTTTTTGAAAAAATCCTTAAGAAGATGATACAAAAATTCATCGATAAAAAAGAAATAATCTCAAATTATCAATTTGGTTTTCGAATCAGTCATTCGACAGTACAACAAATGTACCAATTAGTTAACAAAATTGAAGACGTTTGACGAGGAAAGAGTAATCTCAGCTATCTTGCTGGATATACAGTTAGCTTATGATATATCTGAGAAATATTATACAAGAGTGTAAAACTACCGATATATCGCTACAATATTATTAAATCCTACCTGGAAGATGTGTACTTTTCTGATAGAAACATAACTGGATGGGAAAGATATTCGAATAATACGTAATCTGTATTGGCAACAAGAGACGGAGGTAAAAGTAAATCAAGACCCGAAGACTGAAACGTGGTTAGGTCATAAATCAAAATATCCTGAAAGATCTTACCGAAGGAAAGATAATGGGGAAAAAGCCACGTGGAAGACCAAAAATATAACTTATCGATACATTTCTAAAGGAAAGTGGAATATATTCGGAATTAAAGAAGAAAATTCGCGACAGGCTAGAATGGAAGCGGTTGATACATGGTACGAACCAGCCTACGGGCTGATAAACTGATGATGATGATAAATAAAAAGGTCACTGCTCATCTAATCGTACATAATATAATCGAGAGAGTTACCAGTTTCAAATATCTGGGATCAGTAATAAACGAAAAACTAGACGATGAAGAAATAAGAACAAGATGTGGAATGGCAAAATAAACCTTTCGAAAAATAAAAAACGTTATGCTTGCAAATGATTTGCCACTACAGATAAGGCTGAAAGTCATAGAGTGTTACATGATTCCGGTACTCTTGTCCGGAATGGAAACTTGGACTTTAAAAGCCAGCACCATTAGACGTTCGCAGGCCACATTGATGTGGCTCCTTAGAAGGCTATTAAGAATTTCGTAGATCGAAAAAGTTTCAAATAACAGTGTACTGAAAAGAGCTGGTGTAGAAAGGAAACTAATAAAAATGTTTAAAAAAGGAAAATGTCATATTTATTCTAAGAGAAGAAAAATATGATATTCCATTACAAGGAAAAGTTGATGATAAAACACCAGTTGGTAGAAGAAAGACCTCGTGGATAAAGAATATTAAAGAATGTAGCAACATCGACGATATAGGTAGACTTTTCAAGGCAGCAAGGAAGAGAAACTATCGGGAATAGCCTACGAACTGCATAGTGTATGTCATCTAAAGAGAAGAAGTAATCTGTACAAATGAGTGACCTAAGACTACTAATTTTTGATATAAATCACGAAACAAAACGGATATGTTTGCGCGAACATTTATTTAGAAAAAAAATCAAAATAATAAACTTTGTTAAGATTTTTGTTTTTAATATTTATCCGAAACGCACGTACCATCGTGTAGACAATTATAGATATTTTAAAAGATAAACGAAAAATAAAATACGGCATAGGTGACAGAATTCATATTGTTCGAATAAGCTGTAACGCTGACTCACATGACTTAGCTTTTTTATACATGTATCTGTCGCAACTGGTTAAGTTAGGTTGTTACGTCAGTTTCTCGAGAACACCGTAAGTTTCTCAAAGTCTTTCTGTCCCTTTAGTTAAATAAGTTTTCTCATTGTACAATATGACCAAATTACTTTATCGATTAACTGAAACACAGAAACAAGACGATGTAATAAATATATTTGACGAACGAAATAATAGATAGATCACGTGTAATTTGCTTTCAACAATAATTAGCATTGTGTAGCGAATCAGGTTATACTATCGTCATTAATATTGTTTTATACTTCACAATCTCATCTGTCACTCACTTTTTAATGGTAGTGAACTAGTATTTTCTTTTTTTAATTTAGTTATAATTTAAACAGATGTCAAACATAAACTAATTTAGTTTTAACTACAGATAAAAATTATGAATTGAGTATTTAGCATAGGGAACTAAACACTTAAGTATAGTAATTCAATCATTTTGAACGTACATTTAACACATTTTCTTCGCTTCATCAGATTTATCAACTAGTATATAGGTATTTTAATTACTGTCACTCCATTCAAGTCAAATACATTTTTTTTTTTTAATTACGTGTAGCTCAGTGGAATGCTAACGGTTTATTAAACCATGTACAAGAAATCATATATTTCCTAAAAGAAGAAAATATTGACGTATTACTTATCTCAGAAACAAATGCACCCATGTAGTAAAGCTCAGGGTGGATCTTCTGTAATTATAAAAAATAACATTAAACATTATATAAATGATAATTACGAAACAACTGAAATTCAAGCTACAGTTGTTACTATCGAACAAATGACAGGCATTCTTACTTTAGCTGCAGCATATTGTTCCCCAAGACCAGTAATAGGAATTGATCAATTCAAAATGTTCAATGCTAAAGGTATATCAACCAATTGCATTAGAGTTCGTTCAAGTTTTGATAACATTTTTAGCGATCATACACAAATAATAGCTACAATATTTACAAAAATAACAATGAAAGAACAACAGAAAATATTGCACAATAGAAGTACAGACTGGGACTGGTATAGAACTCTTCTCGAGGAAAACATAAATTTATCAATTCCATTAAAAACAGAGCAACAAATTGAAAAAAGTGTTCGTACTTTTACTGAGCAGATGCAGGTGGCAGTATGGACACTCGACCACACCAGAAAAAGAATATGTACTCCAAAATGACTGTCAAAAACATATAATGGAAGTAATACTTGAAAAAAGACGTTTACGCAGATCATGGCAAAAATGTAGGTTACCCTCAATTAAAAGCCAGCTAAATATGGTAACAAAAAAACTAAAAACATTATTAAATAATTTAAAGAATGAAAGCTTTAATAGCTAACTTGTCTCCCACGCAAGAAAAAGAATACAATCTGTGGAAAGCCGCTAAACGAATAAAGAGACCAGTAATATGTAATCCTCCATTAAGACAAGACGATGGGACATAGGCAAGAAGTGCCAAACAAAAAGCTAATGCATTTGCAAAATATCTAAACGATACATTCAAACCAAATATAACAACAGTATCCAATGATTTAGAACATAGTAGCAAGCAGAGCTTACACCCAAATGGTATAAAAATGTTCTCTCCAACAGAGGTTAAAAAACACGTGAAACTTCTAAATATTAGAAAATCTCCCGGGTTTGTTATGATAACAGCAAAACATGTTAAAAGAACTACCTAGGAGAGGAATTATGATGATTACATATATATTTAATGCTGTACTGCGAACATTGTACTTCCCAAACCAGTGGAAACTATCGCAAATATTAATGATTCTAAAACCGGGCAAAGATGGTACAAACTTAGGATCATACAGGCCGATCTCGCTACTACCTATGATAGCCAAATTATTTGAAAAGTTAATTATTGTACGACTAAATGAAATAGTTAACTATCAGTCGGCTATCCCTTAGCATCAATTTGGTTTCAGGAACAGGCACTCTATTGAGCAGCAAGTACACAGAGTAGTAAAAATTATTGAAGACGGGCTGAAAAATACAATGACGCAGTATTCATTGATATTACTAAGGCATTTGATAAAATTTGGCACGATGGTCTACTACATAAAATCAAGCCACTGTTACGTATACAATACTACTTACTAGTTAAATCATACCTGAGTAATAGACTATTTCAGGTCAAGTACTATTCCGATCGATCTGAAGTATGTCCTATTACGGCTGGCGTTCCACAAGGAAGCGTTTTAGGACCTCTACTGTATACATTATACACAGCAGATCTGCCGATAGATGATGCAGTACACACAGCAACGTTTGCAGACGATACCTTACTGATTGCATCGGATTCAAATCCTGAAGCTGCTATCACCGCTCTACAAAACAGCCTAGACAAACTGTATCAGTGGACCGAAAAGTGGAAACTGCATATAAATCCGGAAAAATCCACACATGTATCATTCACTAATAAAAAGTCTCAATAGGAAATAGCGTGATTCGAAAAAAAATGAAGTTAAGTACCTAGGGATACACCTAGACAAAAAGCTAACGTGGAGGAGTCATATACAGAAAAAAAGAAAAGAATTGGACCTAAAACTAAAAAAGTTATACTGGCTCATAGGGTACAACTCCGAATTGTCCCTGAAAAATCGGTTACTAGTATACAAAGTTGTATTAAAACCAGTCTGGAGCTATAGCGCACAAATTTGGGGATGTGCAAAGAAATCGAATAAATTGGTGATCCAGCGCTTCCAGAACAAGGCGTTACGATTGGTTTATCGAATGCCTTGGTACGTGTCCAGCGAAATTATACATCGAGATTTAAACGTAGATACCGTTGAAGAAACTATCCGAAAACAAGCTCAGAGGCATTTTAATCGGCTAAGTATTCACCCAAATCAGTTAGCAGCATCACTCGTCCACACGGATGCGACATCTACGCGGCTGAAGAGGACAAAGATAAATAATCTAGTATCATAATTTTAGTTTGTAGGTTAAGCATCGTTGGATGCACCTACCACTCGAGATTGTTAATAGATATAGTTTATTGGATAGCCTCTCAACTGGCTAGTTATAAATTAGCATTTAACACGATAAAAAAAAATTTATTAAAGCAATTAAAAATTAAAATATTATTTTTAGAAATGATACTGAATAATAATAACAGATATAATTTATAGGTATTTAGTAACGTACGATATTAGATTAAGTTTCAGTTTTGAATGTAACATTACAGAATGGCGAGCTTTATACTCTCCCCACTTTTATTTAATATATACATAGTGAATGTATATAATAACGAAAATCACACAGGAATTGGAGTGGGTAATATCAATCGGAGGGTATAGAACCTGAAATCTGCGCTACGTGGTTGATACAGTATTATTAGCCAAAACAGAAAAAGTAGACAAAAAAACCTAACACCGTCGAGGACGAATTTAATTTTACATATTGAACGTAAGGATATCGCTATATACTTTGACACATATCTCACCGGTAGTGAAAGATCTCAAGGAGGAAAAAAAACAGCGAACAGGAATAGCAAAAATAGTAACAACGAAATTAACAAGGATTTAGAAAGACCATGGAATGCAGAAGAAATAAAAGCTATATCTACTAAGAATACGAATATTTCCTATCGTACTTTACATATGTAAATTATGATCATTAAATAGAAGCGATAGAAATAACCGCTAACAGACGGTTACTAAGAATTCCGTGGATGAGTCGTAGAACGAATAATTCAATCTTATGTTAGTTGGATATCCAGCCTAATCAAATAAATGACTTAATTAACGAATCGTATGTAGCAGTGGAAGTCCTATACGAAATTTGCCAGAAAATATAGGACACAATATGTAGCCCAATGACTGGACAAGATCTATTGTATATATATATATATATATATATATATATATATATATATATATATATATATATATATACTAATACACAAAAAAGGGGCACGAAATATATGTGAAAATTATAGAACAATAGCATTAATATCGCATGCCAGTAAAGTAATGCTTCACATAATTCATGAAAGATTAAAATCATTCGTATTGTCGCAAATATCTTCAGAGCAGACGGGGTTCATTCCTGGCAAAGGCACAATGTCACAGCATACTTCTCCTTCACTGATTATAGTAAAGCATTCGACCACATTCAATGGGGACACCTGTGGCAAATATTAAATGACCACGGTGTCCCGCGTCATCTGATTGACCTTATTAAATCTATCTAGCAAAGGTAGAGTTAAAGTATGTGATAAACTGTCGAATGAATTCAAAGCAGGAAAAGGTGTACGACATGACTGCATACTAAGCCTGATTTGTTCAATATTTATAGCGAGCGGATAATGAGAATTGTCCTACAAGAATGGGAAGATGGTGTAAAAATTGCGGGAAAAGCAATCAATAACCTGCGATACGCGGATGACACTGTAATAATCACCTCGTCGGAGCAAAAACTGGTCAGCCTCCTTGGAAAATTGGAAAGCATAAGTAAAGAACATGGATTATACATAAACAGAAAAAAGACCAAGATAATGATTATAGATAGCAACAGTCAATCACAGAGTCCACAAAGTATAGTCGGCTTACAAGTGATTGATAGATTTGTATACTTAGGAACGTTGATCACAAAGGACGGAAGCTCAATAGAGGAAATTAAGCTGAGAATAAAGATAGCAAAAATGGCATTATTGCAATTAACGAAAATACGGAAGAGCCATGAGATTACAATGCACACAAAAATGCGTCTTATGAACTCGCTGGTGTTCTCCATATTCCTATCTGCGAAGAATGAAAAAACTATACACAACGCATTAATGCGTTTAAAATGCAGTGCTGGAGGCGAATGCTAAGGATACCATGGACTGCGAAAAAAAAACCTAACTTGTCAATACCTCAAGAAATTAATGTGGATTAGAGATTACAAATCGTGGTACAGCGACGGATAACAGCATACGCAGGACATATCATATGACAGGGTAGATTGGAAAAAATGATTATAACGGGTATGGTAGAAGGTCGTCGGAAAAAAGGGAGGCCAGCAACAAGATATATAGACAAAATTAAAAGAATCGCTGGCACCACATCAATACGAGAAATGATGGACCAGGCAGCAGGTCAAACTACATGGCGGCCAAACACGTTTGTTTATGAGGATTCATAGGGTCGCGATGCTCGAAACGAGCCACCGATGATGATGATGAACTTATTTTAAGCAGATATGATTATTAGCGCGGACTTGTAATATTCCATTCAACAATCGAAATATTGAAGAGATCGGGTCAAGCGGATGATCACCAATGTCTTGGACGACAATGCACCATGAAGGAGGGTAATAAAGAAATTTAATAAAATGAACCAATGGAATCATTCGATACCAATACCGACGGTTTCTTTATTATTATTTTTTTTTATTAGATTTTCTGGTTTGTTTTTAATACATTTTTATATAAAGATTTTAAATTATATTTATCTCAAAGGCAAAGTATTATAAGTTCGCTTCTCTTATTTATGTACATATATAAACAACCATCATCGTCGTAATGTTCGTAGCCGAACGTCGTGACTAGCCACTGCACATTTATTTTTACGTACAAAATGGGCTAGCATTCAAGGCACTATTTATATGCGACGCAGATGCACACGCATATGATGTTATACGGAGACTCCTGCCACTGACTTCTCCGTGATAATTAAGAATTAAATAATGATGAAAATTTTCTGTCGCGTGTTGATTTCAAACCCCAGTTGACAGTCGAGCACCCTAGCAACTACGAAACCGCGACAGATATATAAAAATTAAAATATATCATTTTTGAAAATGTTTATTTTATCGTTTTCTATTCCTGCTGTATAAATAGGGTGTTAATCTAGTAAGCGAGCGAAAACAGAAAAATTATAATAAATTTAAACTATTAAAAATTAAGAAAAATTATAACAAAGTAGTAAATAGAAAAATTATAATAAATTTAAAATAGAAAATTTATAATAAATTCAAAATAGCAAGTAATAATGTCAAAATATGTAACATAAATTGATAACACACATTTAAGTGACCTAGGTTTCGAGATTTTAAAAACAAGGTTACCACGGAGATCAATTTAAAATATCAATAACGACGCAAAAAATATGGGTACGAATAAATAAGTAAAGAAATAAATACAAATGAAGTAAAACTACAGTAATAATATAATATATCGATGATGATAATATGTGATAAAACTAACAATTACCATGATTTAGCAATTAAAGTAGTGATAAGATGTAAATAAGCGCATATTATCGAAATAATATCATAATGACTTATGCGATAGTAAATATATCCCATTAATTTAATAGTAACACACATTAATTTGTTCTACATTAAATCTGAAGAAGCTATTACTGCCATGATAATAATAACGATAATAATGATAAATAATGATAAATAATGTTCGCAACAATAATGATTGAAAGTAACGATTATGTTTTGTAATTATGAAAATAATTACGTTGAGAAAAGAGAATAAATAGACTACACTAGCCGGTTATCCTTATATACTGGAAAATTACTTATTTAAAATCGGTGATGCAGAAGAAAGAATGTACCTGCGCGAACATAAAATGGTATTTAACAGCAGTTATTTGACTATATCAAATAAAAGTCTTTGAAACATTAAACACCAACGCTGCATTAAACCCTTTCAGTTACCAGACGCCTAATTGGGATAGTGCATTTCAATGACTTACAACTGACTATTTACAACTGTTGAGACACACATTACCAATTGGGACTATCGATATATATTATCGGTGTAACACAATACTAAATGTTTCGCTCTGTTCAGTATGCAAAAAAAAAAAAAAAAAAGACCGTTTTATAACAAGATAAGAAGTCACTGTCTTCAGCTGCAAATGGGGAAAAATATTTGTATTGATAAGCAGATTTTCATTCAAAAGTCTATATTAAAAACAAACCACATATGTGAGGAATAAAAATTTTTGTAGATACAATTCCAGTGGAATTGCGCATGATTTTACAATATCACAGAGGAGTACCTCAACTTAATTATCTGATGTGAATCAAAAAAAAAACATGGAGTTAGCGATGCCGATAGAGTTGTTCTAACAAGGTGGTTAGACAGCAAACCTGTTAAATGGCTTCAAATTTTTTAGATGGTACATCACATTCAGAAGTAGGAAAATGGGACAAAAGAAATACAGCCCGTCTGAATATAAATATTCCATCAGTTATAAACGAGTAGAATGCAGCAATGGGTGGCGTTGATAAGTTGGATTATATTTTTGAAATATATAAAATTAAAATAAAATTAAAAAATGGACTGTCAAAATGAGATTTCATGCTGTTGATTTGGCCATAACGAATTCTTGGTTATAACATGCATGCAGCTAACTACAAGAGCTGTAAAATATATCAAGACCTTATAAACAAGCGATATGGAGAAATTAGTCAACAAAAAAGAATTAACTTTACAGTTGTGGCGTTATCTAATACAAATGTAGCGCATCCAGCAACAAATAACCAAAATTATCCAATATACTCAAACTATTGCTGCATCACAAGTAAATCCAACGCACCAAATCAAGTAAATGGAAGTGTGTCCTTCGCACGAATGGTAGCTACACCTAGAAACAGAAAAGCGGGAAGAGAGCATACAAGTGAATGTAATTTTAGTATTAAGTCATGTACAAGATTTAGAAATACCTACACAATGAGCAAATTGACATAATATTAGTTTCAGAAATACACTTTACAGATAAGACTTATGTTAAGATTCCAAACTATACCGTTTTTTATTGAATGCATCCAGACAATACAGCACATAGTGGTGCAGTGGTAATAATTAAAAACAATATAAAGCACCGTAAACCAAACAAATTAAAATATCTACAGGCATCATCTATAATTGTGACTGATAACGAATGTGCGTCAGTATCCACAGTATATTGTCCACTCAAACATAAAATTAAGAATGCCGAATTTGTCAATTTCGTTAAAACATTAGGAAGTAGATGCATAATAGATGGAGACTATAACTCCAAAAATACATTTTGGCAAAAATACATTTTGGAGTTCGCAGTTAACTCTTCCCAGGGGATGAGAACTAATGAATGCAATTACAAATTAGACCAACATATGGGCCTAGTGACAGAAGAAAAACTCCGGATCTTCTAGACTCCTTTATTGTCAAAGAAATTTCTTCAAATTATATGAGTATAGATGACGAATTGTTATTAGCCTCAGACCATGCTTCCGTAATTTTTATAAATAGCGCTAATATAATAATTAAAAGAAAAAAAAGGACCTCTGCCAATAATTACACAAATTAGTAAATTTTCAAATGAACTGTAAGAAAACTTATCACTAAAGATTCCATCAAAATCACCTCTAAATGCTATCTAATATATCGTTACTAACACTTATTCGTACGAGCGTTAATATTATAAATCGAACCACATGATTATGTTCAAAATTATCCTAAATACATAAAACAAGCTATACAAAATAAACAAAAATTGAGGAAAATCGGACAGAAAAGCAGAGATAACAAATAAAAAATAAACTTATTCGTGCTACCAAAAGAATAAAAATTATGTTACAGAAGTTAAAAATATTTAACAACTACTTCAAGCACATGTCGCTTTTACAAAAAAACAAAACAAAACGAGCACAACTTGTGGAAGTCTAAAAAGCAAATGAAACAGCTAAAACAAAGTACTTCAATACTTAAAACAAGCAAAAAATGGACTAAAAAAGACGAAGAAAAAACTGAGGAGCTTGCAAGTCATTCAGAAAGGGTATTTCCTAGCTAATAAAAATACAATCCGAATTGATGATCGAAAACAAAATCTTACTTTATAATATGCTGTTAAAACCAATTTGGTGGTACATGCAATGGTGATGTTTGAAATATACTAGCATACTAATTGTGCAACGCTTTCAAAACAAAGTATTGCATATAATAACAAACGCCCCTTGGTTCATCTCAATATGCCTGAGATATGATATTAGATGAGACAATGAAATACCTTTATTACCAAGGGAATCCCGGTAATCCCGAGGAAGTCAGACGTTTACAAACGAGAAAAGTCTTCGATTTAACCGTGTAATTGTAAGCACCAGAAATTGCCCACAAATGGGTGGTTAGATTTCTGTCATGTTAGTTTCTCGTTTTTTTAAATATATTAATAACAATGTTAACTTACTTGAACCTATTAATTCAACTGCAAATATTATATCCTAAATCACAAAGTTAATTCTAGATGCAGTTATTCTTAGTATTAAAAAAAAAAAAAAAGATGACTTGCTCAAACAAAAATAAATTTCTGTGTTATATAACCAAAATTTTTTCTCTCAGAAAGTTTTATAGGCAAAAATTGATTTGTTGAAATAATGTAAGAAATCATAATTTCAATAATTTCTTACTAACTCCATCTCCAATAAATAAAAGTCTATGTTAGGCGAGCAAATATGTAACCAAGGAAACTCTATCTCTTCAATTGCTGACTGATCGTACTACCAATGAAGTCATACATAGACTATTTGATAAGTTAGAGCTTATTGCGCCATATTTATGTAATATTACTAAGTCAACTGAAACCTAACTTCCACATATTCATTACTATAAAATTAATCGTCATGTAAAAACCCAGTTATTCAATGTTAAGATACCAACTTTTTGTATATTTGTGTTTACCACACATAATGAACTTTGAAAAATGTATCGACACACTTAAGAATAAATTATCCGATTTGCTACAAAATATTTATTTTTATTTTTTGGGGCAAACTTTTTTGTGAGTACCAGGATCCTATCTATAAGGCATGACTGACAGTTAGCTATGTATATTAAGTCGTCAAGGAAACTACATCAATGATAAACAAAATTATAAAAATAACCTTCAAATTTGGATCCTTTATCCGTCGATCATATGGTAAATGAAGACGTTAGGGGTTTAATGTGTAATTAAAGGAAAACTAGTGTATTCTTCATTTTGTGAGTGTATGTATCTTAAAATCGACTTAGTGCTACAGCATAAGTATACACACACATACTGTGTTGAAGAAAAACAACTTAGAAACAGGTTGAATAATACAAATTGGAGCAGTAGTATGAATACTGAAAATTCCGCGAGTTATATAATGAAATAAAAGGGAAATTTGATGAGATCTATAAAGCTTGCCAAAAACGTATAAACAAAAATAGAGGTAGGAAAACAGTAGCGATAAAAGAATGGATTACTAAAGATATTATACAAATGATACGACAACGTGATGTTCTTTATAAAAAACATAAAAATAATATACAAAATAAATCGATAAGGAAACAGTACGATATACTCAGGAACAAAGTAAATAAACAGATAAGAATACAAAAGGATAAGTTTACCAAGGAGAAATTTAAGCAAACAGGAGGCGATATAAGGAAAATGTGGAATAATGTCAAGGAAATAATCGGAAAGGGGAAACCTCTTGGAATCGATGAAACAATAGAGAAGTATATGTGCAAAAAAAGTAGTATTCAAAATGTAATAATAAATTTTAGTAATGAATTTGTACAAAGTGTAATGAAAATTGAGCATAAGTGTGACACAACTACCTTGAAACAAACAAAATGTGACGTTAATGTCAACATGTACATACCCATGGCAAGAAAAGAACAGATTGAAAAATTAATAGAAAATTTGATAGCAGAAAAGGCATGTGGAAGTGACGATATTAGAATTAAAGATGTAAAAACTATAAGTACTAAACTTTCCAATACAATAACCCGAATAATAAATAAAACATTAGCCGAAGGTGAAATACCGGAAGAACTAAAAGTATCTTTAATAAGGCCAGTTTATAAAAAGGAGAAACACAGTGAATACGCAAACTATAGGCCCATTGCTATCGGAAATACGATAACAAAAATGATGGAAAAATATGTAGCAAATTATCTGGTTAAATTTTTAGAAGAAAATAGAATAATAGACGAAAATCAAATGGTTTCCAGAAAAATAAATCTACATCAAAGGCTTTGGAAGATTTTTGTGAATACATAAAATTGAACTTTGAAATGGGAAATAAAGTAATAGTTACTTATATTGACCTTACTAAAGCATTTGACACAGTAAATCATGGAAAACTGTTTAAAAAATTAGAAGAAATAGGGATCACTGGCAAAGTTAAAAAATGATTTCAAAGTTATCTGAGTGATAGGAAGGGCACAGTAAGTATTCGGGAATACAAGGTCCAAAATTTGAAATAAATATAGGTGTACCTCAAGGTAGTAATATTGCCCCAATTCTATTTATCATATATATAAATGGGTTGCAAAAACTAATGAAATATAGTAAGATATACGCATTTGCAGACGATATTGCTGTAATGACGGCAAATATAAATCTATCAAATGCAGAAGCAAACATGCAGGAAGACTTGATTACAGTTACTAAATGGGCTCACGATAACAATTTGGTAATAAATACAACGAAAACTAAAAGTATGTTCCTGAAGCCCGTGATGGACAGAATAAAATATAAAACCATTTTTTGGATGCATTCAAACGATTGTGCTCACTATATGACAGAGGAAAATATATGTGTGAAGAAAAATTGCAATAAAATAGAAATGATAAGAGAATATGAATATCTAGGAGTAATCGTAGACGAAAATTTGAGATGGAACAAACATACAGCCTTTGTAGAAAACAAACTACGTATGACCTTACCTATGCTATATAATCTATGGAATTATGTAAGTAAAGAGACACTTAAGATAGTTTACTATGCATTAGTAGATTCCAGGCTGAGATATGGAGTGCAAGCATGGGGTCTAGCAAATAAATCTTATATAATAAATATAAATCAATAACAGAAAAAATGTTTGAGCCTAATAGCAGGACAAGAAAGTAAAGCCACACTTTACGAATTAATGCGGAAAGAAAATGTTTTAGATGTAAGGGGATTGTGTTTAATAATAAAAATATTGAATTATTTAAACCAATTTAAAATTGTTGATGTGGACAAAAGGGAAATTGGGAAATATAACTTAAGAAAAACGCTAAAATATAAGGTACAAATACCGAGAACAAAATATGGTAATCAGACTGATAAATTTATAATTACACAAATGCCGAATATAATACCTGATGATATATTAAACGAAAAAAATACAGCGATTTTAAAAAAAAAAAACTCAAAGAATGGTTACAAGACAATGTAATTATAAATAAAATATTAAAAAAAGAGATGTAGAATGGAAAATGACGAGAAAGAGGGATAGACAACTCGGATATCAGGGGACTACTGCAGGAAATAGGTAAAAATGATGATGTAAATGTCTGAAAAATGAGTGAGACGTATAAATGACTTTTAGAATGAGTTGAATACTGTATTCAGTAAGTAAACTATTAAAATTATGTATTTAGTTGTACGTGTATGTATATGTATAGACATATAGGTGTGTATATATGTGTACGTACATGAACATTGGTGTATAAATATTAATTAGTTAGTTTGATACCTGTCGACAAGCGAAAGCTTGACGGGATGAGGTAAAATATAATTATATACATGTAATTTTTAATCTGAATATATGTAGATGATTTTATAGTGTATGTGTCAGTTTATATATGTTGTGTGTATGTGTAGAAATAGTGTTGCATACATTTTATTTATTTGCATGTATGTGCACTAATATGACTGTGTATTTGTAAAAAAAAATTATTCAAATATACGAAAAAAAAAAATCGCATTAAGGTTACAAAATCTGGCTTAAAGGAAGTTAGTACAGCAAAAAAAAAAAAGAATTCAGCTGTAAAAGTAAGCAGAAAATAAGTAGCTGTATGTATTCATTACTTTGGTAAGTACTTGTTACTAAATATTGGTTATTTGTAACTGCATTTGTTTCAAACTCAATAATTTCTATCTGTATATTCTATTTATGTCAAAACTTCCGTTTTCCAAAGATTGTGTAAAACAGTACATATATGCATGACTGGACATGAAAATATTCCAGTATTAACAAAAACATCTGTAGTTATTTATAGTGTTTGAAGAGAACAATTTTGGTTTTGAAATTTTAGTAATACTTTAATAAACGAATTAAAATGTTTCTTAGTTATTTAAATCACTTGTATTGGGTTTTGAACAATTTTAGTTTACTTGGTGTAATGAAAAAACATTGCAAATAGCACACATACTTTTAACGTTAATTTATTAATAAAATAATTAGAAACATTCATGCACATTTATATTTATATGTGCGATATTTAACAAATAATCCCGAGATTTAAAAATATGTTTTTAAACGTTTCTTAACATCTTTTTGTACAGGTAAAGTGAAATTAATAATTTCGTATATTCAAAATTCAAAACGCGTTTTCTTCAAAATAAAATCATATATCACTTCGATCGATTCTGCCTACAATGTATATGGGTTATGGAGATTTAAGCTAAAAATTGGCTCCTCAAATTGAAAACTATCAAAATTGCACTATTCAAAATTTGAATGTTCATATCTTTGTAAATATTAGTTCTATTTTTTACAATGGTTTTAACACAAGTATACATAAAATTTAGTAAAATATATATATGTATAACTGGTAGTTCCTTTATTATTTTTTAAAATATTTAAAATTGCCTATTAATAGCTAAAAGGTTCGGCCACACAGAAAGCGGTCTGTAGCGGCGGTAAGCATTATCGGACCTCGGAGGTCGGGCGATCTAGTTGAATATTACAGGTTTGCATCATCATCAGACAGAACGCGGTCTAATTTCTGTCGCAATGACAATCGATCCGGCTGTACAAAATTACAGATTTTTTTCCTGACCGCTGTATCGCCTTCTAGTAACATGACTAAGAACTGAGTGCGTGTAAAACAAACATATTTGTGGATCGATTTTTGCGTCATAATTGGATTATTTGCCATATCTTTTAAACAAAACGGAAATATTTTAGAAACTACGCGTAAATAGGCATATTTAAGATGTTCTAAACAAGTGTTAATTTTAATTTTGCCTATATCTTCCGTATAATGAATATATTTTTTACGCATTGTTTTCAAAGCTAAAACATGACGGATTAATTTAACATCACCGAATGCACCGTTACCTAATGAACCGCCTACAAATCGTTCAACAACCAAGTAGCAAGAACGTTCATCTTAGGATGATTTTTCAAATCTGAAACTACAAAATACTACAAATTCAATGATCAGCAGAATGTATACGATCACATTGTCGGACAATCCCTAGAGATGATTGAAAAAAAGAAATGATGTCGTGACGCCCTTCCTTGAATATAATAAATCCGGGTCAACGTGATTTAATTTTAATCCCCCCATGCTAGTCAACTGATTGGAGGTAATAATCTAATACTTACTTCACCTTTTATATTTCCCATCCTCATACTTCCTTTTCCCTCGTCTTAATTCTAAGCACCGTTTTGGTTGTGGTATTTAATTCGGTTCAACGAAAAAAAAAAAGGAAAAAACTGTAAATGAGTTTTTGATAGTTTTCAAGAGATAATCTTTATCAAACGGGTAATAGATAAATTGAGAAACTTAAGGGTTTCATCGTTTGAGAGTGTTCTATAGAAACTTAAATACCGTTATTTTCACTAGACAGTTGACGTTGATAGTAATAAGTAAGAAATAATCGACTAATGATTCCTTATGCTTCTGGTGAATAGGGTGAATACGATATCTTCGTTAGAAATTAGTGTTCTATTTCATTGGTTGAAAAACACGAATATATAAGGAAATGATCAATTTCTATGGATAATACATTGAGGGAGATTTAAGTTTATGGACGAAATCTGTAGTTTACTAAAGTTTCGTTATATAAACATCATACTCTTACAGCTCTTTTATCTATACATGGCAATTTCAACGATCAATGATGGAATATTTTTTAATTATAAACCAGAAAATAAATCAATTATTTAATAATGTACATATTTTATTGTCATATCGCGTTATAATACGTAGTTGAACAACAAAACGAAATAAAACTTAATCGCGATTATTTTTAAAAAAACGATAAAAAACAAAAAAACTGATTTACGTACTCCTCTCACCTATTATTAGACGGCAGCAGATAATCTTTTTTTTAATCCAGGAATGGTTCCACACTTGTGATAACGACAATCACAAGTATGTCGATATCAACAGACACGATATTAAATTTTGCACTTTGACCGATGGGTGAGTGGGGAATGTAAAATCAAGCGTTCGAATCCTTTCAAACATCTCCTCTCGATTGTTACCTTTGAAAGGCGAACCACTAATTAGAAGTTCGTAGCAGACTATGCCTAAGGATTTGTCAAATTTTTTCCCATATGCATAATTATTTACTAATCTCAAGGAGAAATATTCCAGTGTACCGCATGTAGATTGAAGTTGATCTCGCGGACACCATAACCGACTAACTTAACTTAACATCATAGTGAAAAGTTACCAAGCTGTTTTACAGTTTAATGTCACAATGAATTATGTTACGTCGATGACAATATAAAACGGCATCCGTGAGCTGATCCATATATTTAGTAGTCGATTTTTCAGTGAAACAACCGTTCGGTTGCCCTTGTACGTATTCGAATAAATCACCCTGGCCGGCAAACTGTAATACCAGGTATATTTTACTCTGCTGCTCGAAATAAGGGAACATAGTCAAAATATCAGGATGTTCTAAACTAGCGTTAATTTTAATTTTGCCTATGTCTTCTGTATGATTAATATATTTTTTACGCATCGTTTTCAAAGCTACAACATGATGGGTTAATTGTCCGCGAGCGACATTAACATCACCGAATGCACCGTTACCTAATGAACCGCCTACATCGAAATCGTTCAACGACCAAGTAGCAGGAACGTTCATTTTAGGATGATTTTTCAAATCTTCTTTAGAACACTGCAAATACTCCTTACCTTTGATGCAGAAATCTTCTATAATTTTTCCAAATAGTTTCATTTTCTGAAACAGTGCAATTAATAAAACGAACCTGAAATTAGTTGTATATATAATTATATATATATATATATATAATTATTATTATATTATAATAATTGGTTTTAGGATACCAAAATTGCCCAAGGTTAAGATTATTTTCATATAAATATATCCATACATAAGAAGAAAAAAAAAACTTGGAGATTAATTTCAGATATATACGAGCTCGCAATGTAACTTGAAATTGATTATGATTGTTTCTGCATCGTAGAAAGCAATGTATGCCTTTCCACAATATGATTTGACCCTGGACATAAATGTATACATAGCAAATATATTATTTCTTTATATTTTATTTCACTAACGGATTTTGGTGCTACCAATCGCGATAATTCTTCCGTTCTAATATTGTCGGCAAATATCTATCTTCGTATTACATCGGGCGGTGGTATGATGCGAGGACTTCGGCCACTCGCCCAGTAATCACTCCCATTTCCAAGTTTACTCCTGTCTTTTCCCGTCTGGCGCGTCTTAATTACGGTCATGTTCGATCGACTATGTTTTTACATAGTTGACGAACATGACTTAAGACGCGCCGCCATGATTTTCTTTTTCAAATTTCTCTAAGTTATAAAAATATTTGTATACTTTTCTTTTTCCTATTAGACTCCTTTAACAGTAAACGGTAAAGATCCAGTACCACCTCATTGTAATGATCGAGGTTAAAGTCGTTATGCGACCCGTGCTGAAACCTGATTGCACCCGGACTTTAAATAGGG
This sequence comes from Coronaproctus castanopsis, assembly GCA_032883995.1. Classification (NCBI taxonomy): domain Eukaryota; kingdom Metazoa; phylum Arthropoda; class Insecta; order Hemiptera; family Monophlebidae; genus Coronaproctus; species Coronaproctus castanopsis. The sequence goes on along the minus strand of CM065053.1, from coordinate 103,522,020 downwards.
TGTCTTAGAACAGAGCTTGCCAGTGCTCTGCCGAAGGCTGGTTAGTAAGTTAGGCTTAGCGCATCAAGGAGGCCCTCTGTTGCGCCGGACTGATTTTGGTGCTCTTCTCGTGAGAACTGTATGGATTCAATAATTAATACAATCAACTTCAGCGTTTCAGTGAATTCTCCTGCCCTCCCACTGGTCCAAATATTAAGGACGCCTAAGTGGGAGGTTGAGAAACTAGACGCCCTCATCATGCAAAACGATTTGGAAGCGGATATTGGCGGAATACAGCCTTGCTTCCAGAAAACGCTGTATGGCGGGACAGGCAGCCTTGTACTCGCTGTGGTGCCAGGTGTACATGAAAAACTTTTAAAGGTTGAACGCATATATCTCGGTTTCCACACATGTAGGTGGTTGACTTTGTCAAGCTTATGCAGTGTTATAAGTGCTATGGTTATAGGCATGTATCAGGCAGGTGTAGGGCTGAAGTACCACTATGTTCGAAATGCGGCCAGATGGGCCATAAGCCCGACTGCTGTCCGGCGAAATTGCCGGTCTGCATTAATTGCAGGAAGTCCAGGTTTAGGGCCGTCGGCCACAGGGCCAATGGTAAAGCATGCGCTAGTTTCCGCCGGGAAATTCTGAGGCTTGTCAAGAAAACCGACTATGGTAAGACTCTCAGTCCAGCTGGTAAAGTTCCTTCAGGTTAACCTCGGACGCAGTCATAGGGCTGTGGAAGAGGTTGTCATCTATATGCATGACCGGGGTGTTCATATTGCTCTCTTACAGGAGCCTTATGTTAATCCCAGCGGCCATATTGGGTGTGTCTCTTTGGACATTCGGTACATATCCACTTTGAGTCCTTGGGCGGCCATTTACGTTGCAGATTGTACTTGCGACGTTCTTAGGCTGGGTTCATTGTTGGATGAGTACTTGGTGGTGTGTCAGCTGCGATTCAGTAATGATCGCATGCTGTACGCCATCAGTGCTTACTTTCAATTTTCGGATCCGGTTAAAAGACATGGTTAGGTGGTTGGACTTCTCTAGGTAATGTCCTGGTTGTTGTAGACGCCGATCTCAATGTGGGGTCGTCACTTTGGGGTTCGAGTGATACAAATGCAGAATGATGCCTTATAGAGCTTCATAGCGGTGCACAATCTGTATGTATTGAAGTCTGCAGATTGTGCACCAATGTTCTCCAGTGCGTCTGGTCAGTCTGTCATCGATGCGACCTTTGTTAGCAGCTCATTGATATGGAAAGTTCGGTATTGGAGAGTGCACTCTTTCGATGTGTTTCACGATCATACCCTAATTACCTTTAATTTATTTAGCGGTAGTCAGAACATGGTTTGTGGGCTGTTGGATAGTGTTGAGCTTCAATGGGGACTTTGCGTTTTTAAAGAAAACATGACTAGTTTAGCCCAAGAGCTGTACATTAGCGACACACCGGACCTTATGGTCGAGGAGTTTCAGTGGGCAGTATTTCGGGCGGCTAAAGGGTGTATACCCTTAAGGAACCCGGTTCTGTTAATCTGCAGACAGCCCTGGTGGATACAGGCTGTTGCACAGTCTTTGAAGGCGGTAAGAAAACTATGTCGATGAGCACAAAGAACTCGGCAGACGATAGATTTTCGAGTATACAAGATGGCCATGCAGGCATTGGATTGCGTGATCCGTAGGGCAAAAAAAAAACACTGCCTAGAGTGAGAGTTAACCGACCGTTCGTGTCTGTCGCCCGCTCAGTTCGGCTATACTCGCAGTGTCTGTCTTTGCTGAGTTGAGAGAAGTATGTAGTGGGAATCTTTCTTGATATCACAGCACTTTTGTCCGCATGAACTGGGTGAAAGTCCTTGGGGTGAGCTACACACGGCTAAAGTCTCCAGTTATTTAATAGAAATACTGGAAGACTATTTCCTGGGAAGAACTGGGGTCCTTAAGGCCTCTACAACTTCGGTAGAGAAAACAGAGAAAACCTTAACTCTCCCGCACACTCCAGCGAAGCTTTTGTACAAAGCGATAGTAATACCAATCGTTACATATGGTGCGTCAGTCTGGGTTTATAGGGTCGCTAATGTTAAACTAGCTGACCTCATACGAAGTGTGCAAAGGCCGGCCTTTATCACAATGACCCCGAGCATACCGCACAGCCCCAACGATTGCTTTGTTCGCTCTGGCGGGAGTACTTGTGCTAGAACTAGAAGTATATTGTTGCACTGCTATGTTCGCATTAAGGTATAACGCGAGGGTTACCTGGGAGAGAGAAGCATTCTGGATGGATATAACTCTCGACGATCGGGAAAGGATAACAGTTTGAGGCTCGGGAGCTTATAAAGTTAGTAGCTTGGTATACCTGTCGATATTAAGTAAGCGTACTGAGTTTGCTATAGCAAATGTCTTTAAAAAAGGGCCACAAAGTGATCAGGACCCTGCATAATAAAGTATACGACGTCACTTTCGCGAAATGGCAAAAGTCTTGGATGGAATATGATGGTGCTGTCAAGACTTTACTGCCTAGTGTGATTGACCGGCAAACATACAAATGGTTTGTGCCCTCGAGGGCGCTAACATATTTTGGTACGCATCACAGTCCGTTCGCATGCTATGAGCAACATTTCTCTCTTCAAGAAACGCCTCGGCAGTGTGTCTGCGGAGCCGGAGTGTGTACGGTATCGTGTCCCAATGTATTAGGATTTCATTGGGAAATGAGTAAGTGTAATTAATATACGTAGATGTAGCATACATATAGATATAAATAAAATAATACCGTATATGCGTATATGGAGATAGCAATTCGTATGTATTTGAACAAAAGACGAATATTAACGGAGTGTATAAGGTATTTTGATAGACGGTTAGCGATCGTCGATGTTCCTGGAAATTTTGCTGTTTACTGTTACGATGTCAGCTCGATCTTTATTCCGTTAGTTACAACGGTTACATAGATATCTCGTTAACGCGATTCGTAAAAGTCAGTGTTGCTCGCATATCTCATAATAACGGAAGTTCTCAAGCAAATTTTGGTCACGTTTCATTTTTTAATAATTAATATTCTTTTTAATTTTATCTTGATAAAACGATTTCAATTACGCATAAGCGAACGTCTATATATTTAATAAAAGTATAATATAGTTTTATACAAGGTTCGTGATCAATCCGTGATTTTTGAAAATAGTTAGTCGTTCATAGTCATTAAGTATCGATGATTTAAATATATATATATAGTAACTGATTTTCAGTTAATGTGCAAATCAATCTAGTCGTTACGTAAATAAGACTGTTTAATTTATATTTATATACGTTGTTAAAATTGAAATTACATTTCGCGAGCTAAGAAAGACTTTATTTACTAATAAAATTATTCCAAACGAAGTAACAATAAACGAAATCAAAGTCAGCCGGTTTGTGGCGCACGTGTACCTGCGGTGAGCAGGAGGACGGCCATCAGCCCAAAAGGTCTTCGGCTAAGGCAACTGCAGATTACCAGTAAATTAGTTAAATCGGATGTTTTTTTTTTGTATTAAATCTTATTTTTTTTTTTTACATATTGCGTGTAAATCAGTGTGCTCCACAGAAAATTGTCTACATATCCGTGGTGTGAATGTGAGATTGTTTCCTACCATTTTGCGTGTAAATTATTTTTTATGTTGATGAATCATAATTAACCGCAATAAAGAATTATAGTTTGTCGAGTTTATCATTCCAACCAAAACATATTATTGTAGTGTAACTGCTGATATAGAATAGAATAAATAAAATAAAATAAATCCGTTAGGCTAATATTTAACGCAATAACGGTCATTCATCTTTTGAACGCACAAGCAGATATTCATAGAGGAACTTATCGCCGAGCAACTTCGGCCAGGGAAATTGCATTCGTTCGGATTGGTGTGCTGGCCGAGAGCTGGACAGACTTCTTCCGTCAGAAATGTACCTGGGCTATCGGCCAAGATCTCCTGCGCGCCCATTATAGGATAGCGCTCGAAAGTGGAAATAAATTTTGCGCTATACAGCCCGCTAACAGGGCCGCAAACTCTTCACCAGAAATAATATCATACACTCCTGACAAGTCGCACTTGCGCTTGGGGGACAGTGGCTCTAAGCGAGAGCTTCAAGGTGGGCACCACTAGAGCTGTTGCGCATCAACTATGGTGTCCTCGTCCGCACAATTACATCGTTATTAATTCCATCTCTATTTATCTTCCTCATATCTCCACGATAAAAGTCTATGTGGTGATAAGTGTGGGGCAGTGGTAACAGGCTTGTGAGGTGACATCCTATATGGTCGCTTCCACCTAGATTGGCGTAACAGTTGGATTCTTCAGGAGCCGGATGTTTGACTAGGCGGGCCTCTTTAGGATTAGAAGAAGAGGCAGAAAGGCTGCAAGGTACTGGAAGAATTTATAATGTGGATAAAGTGTATATCTGCAATGAATGTGGGAAACAATGTACAGACAGATTTCGATATATTAGCCATCTCCGTATCCATAAATAACAATGCCTCCATGCTCGATATCGAGTTGGGCAATGATTATGATGATATATATATATATATATATATATATATATATATATATATATATATATATATATATATATATATATAGCTAGTTTCAGGTTTGTTTTGTTAATTGCACCGTTTCAGAGAATGGAACAATTTGGAAAAATTATAGAAGATTTCTGCAGGAAGGGTAATCAGTATTTGCAGTGTTATAAAGAAGATTTGAAAAATCATCCTAAAATGAACGTTCTTGCTACTTGGTCATTGTACGATTTTGACGGAAGCGGTTCATTAAGTAATGGTGCACTCGGTGATGTTAATGTTGCTCGAGGATAATTAACCGATCATGTTGTAGCTTTGAAAACGATGCGTAAAAAATATATTAATCACAAGGCAAAATTAAAATTAACGCTAGTTTAGAACATCCTGATATTTTGACTATGTTCCCTTATTTCGAGCAGCAGAGTAAAATATACCTGGTATTACAGTTTGCCGGCCAGGGTGATTTATTCGAATACATACAAGGGCAACCGAACGGTCGTTTCACTGAAAAATCGGCTGCTAAATATATGGATCAGCTCACGGATGCCGTTTTTTATTGTCATCGGCGTAACATAATTCACTGTGACATTAAACTGGAAAACAGCTTGGTAACTTTTCACTATTATGTTAAGTTAGTCAGTTTTGGTGTTCGCGAGGTCAACTTAAATCTACATGCGGTACACTGGAATATTTCTCCCTGTAATTAGTAAATAATTATGCGTACGGGAAAAAACTTGACAATTGCTCCTTAGGCATAGTCTGCTATGAACTTCTAATCAGTGATTCGCCTTTCAAAGGTAACAATCGAGAGGAGATGTTTGAGAGGATTTGAACGCTTGATTTTACATTCTCCACTCACCCATCGGTCAAAGTGCAAAATTTAATATCGTGTCTGTTGATATCGACATACTTGTGATTGTCGTTATCACAAGTGTGGAACCATTTCTGGATTAAAAAAAAATTATCTGCTGCCATCTAATAATAGGTGAGAGGAGTACATAAATCAGTTTTTTTGTTTTTTTATCGTTTTTGTAAAAATAATCGCGATTAAGTTTTATTTCGTTTTGTTGTTCAACTACGTTTTATAACGCGATATGACAATAAAATATGTACATTATTAAATAATTGATTTATTTTCTGGTTTATAATTAAAAAATATTCCATCATTGATCGTTGAAATTGCCATGTATAGATAAAAGAGCTGTAAGAGTATGATGTTTATATAACGAAACTTTAGTAAACTACAGATTTCGTCCATAAACTTAAATCTCCCTCAATGTATTATCCATAGAAATTGATCATTTCCTTATATATTCGTGTTTTTCAACCAATGAAATAGAACACTAATTTCTAACGAAGATATCGTATTCACCCTATTCAGCAGAAGCATAAGGAATAATTGGGAACTGATGTACACTGAGAGCATTAGTCGATTATTTCTTACTTATTACTATCAACGTCAACTGTCTAGTGAAAATAACGGTATTTAAGTTTCTATAGAACACTCTCAAACGATGAAACCTTTAAGTTTCTCAATTTATCTATTACCCGTTTGATAAAGATTATCTCTTGAAAACTATCAAAAACTCATTTACAGTTTTTTCCCTTTTTTTTTCTTACATTGTACCGAATTAAATACAACAACCAAAACGGTGCTTAGAATTAAGACAAGGGAGAAGGACGTATGAGGATGGGAAATATACAAGGTGAAATAAGTATCAGATTATTACCTCCAATGAGTGGACTAGCATGGGGGGATTAATATTAAATCACATTGACCCGAATTTATTATATTCAAGGAAGGACATCACAACATCATTTTCTTCTTTTCAATCATCTCTAGTGATTGTCTGACAATGTGATCGTATACATTCTGCTCATAATTGAATTTGTAGAATTTTGTAGTTTTTGAAAAAATCTCATCTACTGCTCAGTGTAAGTTTCTTGAATCGATGGTGCGGTGTGCACACAGGGCAGCAGATAGTGTAATGGCCTATAGATATGTAGGTCAGCTACAAATAAAACATTAGTCAAATAAGCAGTCTTGGACCAAAAGTGGCTACTGGTGGAAAGTCTCTACCAGATGATTCCAGTAGCAATGGGGCAATGAAATATTTAGAGTACAGAATGGCAGTGTGGGAACCTACCTGATAAAAATCTGCATATGCTCGACGAAGTCTCACCTCTTGGCGAGTAGGGACCGCCAAAAATGTATCTCAATCATTACCTTCCCAGTAATAAACCGCTGCTTTGTGGTCAGGAATTTTAATCCAAAGGCTAGGTTGTCACACCAAATAAAGTCACACTTTCCCATCATTTCCTTGTTATTCATTCAAACCTCTTTCAATCCTTATTCTAGGTCTTCATACCTCCTAGATTCTTTTCCAGTGCTTCCTCTTTCCTCATGCCCGCTATAAAGCAACAACCATCATGTGCCAGTTGTTTTGGTCTAACCCTTGCAATTGGGTCACATATGTTAGTTGTATGGGCACCACTAGAGCTGTTGCGCACCAAATATGGTGTCCTCGACCGCGCAATTACATCGTTATTAATTCCGTCTCTATTTATCTTCCTCATATCTCTACGATAAAAGTCTATGTGGTGATAAGTGTGGGGCAGTGATAACAGGGTTGTAAGCTGGAAGTTATTAGCGGCATCTTACACGACCGGCCATACATCCTATATGGTCGCTTCTACCTAGATTGGCGTACCAGTTGGATTCAGCAGTCGGATGTTTGACTAGGCGGGCCTCTTTAGGATTAGAAGAAGAGGCAGAAAGGCTGCAAGGTACTGGAAGAATTTATAATGTGGATAAAGTGTATATCTGCAATGAATGTGGGAAACAATGTACAGCCAGATTTGGATTTAATAGCCATCTCCGTATCCATAAATAACAATGCCTCCATGCTCGATATCGAGTTGGTCAATGATTATGATTATATATATATATATATATATATATATATATATATATATATATATATATATATATATATATGTATGTATGTATTACAAGATACCTCGTATATACTCTTATTATTATTATTATTTTAAAAAAAAATAAAGTATTTTTAAAAAAAAAATTATTTTATTTAAAAAAAAAACTAATATATATTTATTAATGAAAAAATAATAATAATTTAGTTAAAGACTAACCTGACCGGATTTGTAATTATTTTTTAACCATCCATTCTCATTTTATTCTAACCGTCTTCATTAAGAAACTAACAACTGAACTATTTGATGGAAAATCTAGAACTCTCTCGAAAATGAACAACCATCCCTTTTTATACATTTTTCTTAAACCTTGTAAAACAAAAATTACTGGATTTTCTTCATTATTTACTGGCTGTAATTTATTTTTACTGGCTGTATTAACTAAAATTATTTGGTCAAACTAATTTACTGTTTTTTTTTCCATTGACTAACTAAAATTAATTTTAACTATTGTATAATAATTTATCTACTACAAATCCGGTTTGGTTATATTATAATAATTTTAATATATTTTACTTTAATTAAATAAATAATTATATATATATATTTTGTTTTATTATATTAACTAAATTAAATATTAGTTTTCCACCTTCAATATAATAAATTTAGATTTATTATAACGTGAACATATGACGATCGTCGTATAACCCCGCCGCTAACTAATAAGTAAACTGCAAATTTATTTGAAGTGTACTTATTCTATATCTTCGCGCGCTTAATACCTTTTATATTACTGTATGCTTTAACCAAAATTTACATCATAACTATTTCTTAACATGAATATGGAAAACTAATTTTATAACTTACAAAATCTTAAGATAATTATGGTATATAAAAAAAATTCGATTCACTTGAAACGTGAGAAATTTACATGATATGTACATACATTTGAAAAAATATAAGAATTTTGATAAATATAAATTAATGTAAAAATAAATCGGTCTTAAACGAAATAAGTGATATTTACAACATTTTAAGATTATATATATATATATATATATATGTCGTAACGCATGGATTGGCTTGGCTGAATTTTCCCGCGCTGATTTGGTCATCTCCTGGTTTTCTTTTCGTTCCTTTTACTGCGTGGAAATAGCGATCTTCAATCTGCGTTGTCGTTGATATTTCATGAATGGTAAAATTTATGAACGTTTTTTAATTTCAAAGTTCAAAGAGGTATGTGCGTCAAACATTTGATGTAGTAGCTGCTTTCAACGATATTAAACCAGATGAGCGTATGTTATTGATAGTTGAACCACGTTTTGTATCAAACATGATCCACTTTTTTACTTTTTAACATGTTCATTTACCATTTTCGAACATCGATAACGTTCAGAGACGGTTTGTAACGATTTGGTTAGCGGTTCAAATTATTTCATTCAACGACGATTTCTGCGACTAATATTTATAAACAGCAGATAAATATTTTCGAAATGAAAGAATTTTTCACGAAGATGATCTTCTCATCAGGCAGATCTTTTTTTTTTATAGCCGATCCCTTTTCACGATTGCATTATCTGGCTGGATTGCCCTTCCATGTGTCACGCTTTATTGATTCTATAACTGTTACGGAACATTTTTCATTTACAAATATTTCAGCCTTTCCGCAAACTTGATCCTATCTTAATTTTATGAATGTGACATCAGGATAGTATACTAGTTAACAGATAGATTAATTTCATTTAGTATTTATATGTATGTTTATACATTCTTTTATGTAATTAACACGTATACACATTCTAACTCTCGCTCACATATTCTGTCATTTTCAAATATAACTCACACACGCACATTTTCTTTCTGACTATAGGTAGGTACATGATTATTATTTTATAAAAAATAAAATATACATAATAATAGATACAATCAACACTTAAAACATTTCTTGATTCTGGTTTTTATTCATTCTTCTTGTGTCGATCCTGAGGAGTATACATCTTCATTTTCCAATTTGATTGAATGACTTGGAAACATCAGTGATTCTGGTATGCTAGCTCTACTAAACAAATATCTATATACTTTGCATTAATAATTAGTATATACATATTACATTTATTTATTATTATTTATTCAAATCTTTTTAAATTTATTTGGTTTAAATAATATTTAAATTTATTTATAAAACTACAATAATCTTAAACTATAATAAAACGTTTACTAATATTACTTTCACCAAATTTTTGAATCGTAATATTATGTTGTAGCTTTTCATACTTAGTTTTCTGCTGTTTTGTTTGTTCATTTAGTTTTTTAATTCTTTGTTCTGGATTTTTTATACAAACTTCGTCGTTCTTCAGTCTATTCTGTAAGTGTGAGATCTGTATTTTTAAACGTTTGACCTCATTATTTTTATATCCATCCGGTCAAGATTCGAGTTCAGAAATTTTATACTGATGTTCATTCTTAACATCTTGATGCACTTGTATCAATCTTTCTTCACTAAATTTCATATATTCTTTGCTATAATGCTTAATTACTATCTTTTTTCCTTCTCGAATTGCCTTTTCTTTTTCTAACAATTCTTGCTTTAATTTCTTATTATCTTCCTTCAACAAGGCTCATTGTGTTCTACATCTCTTTTCTTACAATTAAATTCCTTCATTTCTTGGTAATTCAAATTCTCTGAAATGTCACCTTTTAATTTATTCCATTCGTTTTTTGATGATTTTATTTCATCTTCTAAAATTTTTGTCTGTATTTTATACTTACACTCATTGCTACGTAATTCTTGAATTATTGCATCAGCATAAAATAGTTTATTCTGCAATTTTTTGATTTTATTTCTTTTAGGTTTGTCACTAATCATTGCTTTGTGTACTTCATCCTTCAATTTAATCAAACCTTCCTTTTTTTCAGGCCTGATTTGATCAATTTTATCCTTGTCAGATAGAGCACTATCTTCTGCAAGGTTTTCATTTAGTTTTGAAAATTTTTATACTATTTTAAATTAGATCGCAATTTCTTGCATTCAGCTGTTTGCGATTGTAATTTTGTTTTCAACTGTTCATTCTGTTTATGTAAATTATCGAGAGAAATTCTTAATTTCAAACTTTCTTTATCACAATCTAATATGATTAAATTCTGATAATTATATTGTTTTCTTAATTTAAAATCTTCTTTATCGCGATTTAATTTAGATCGCTTTTCTTCTAATTTTTTGATTCATCTGTTAAGGGTATTTGACTTTTCAATTAACACTGATTTGTGACTCTTTGCAGTTGCACAAATTCTCGTTTCAGTATTTTATATTCCATTTGTTTACAATTAAGTTTATTGGACAAATCATCTCGTTGTTTTTTTATATTCACAATTTCCTGTTTTTGTTTCACATTTATTCTATTTAAAACATCGAATTGTTTTTTCTTATTTTTACCTCTATCAAAAGTTTTAAAACCTTTAAATCTTTCACTTAAGTCTGTAATCGTCTTTGTCAGAATTTTTAATTTTTTAGTAATATTAATATTTTGATTTCTGATTTTGAATAAATTCTTTTTTAAAACCGATATATCTTTTCCAAACGCAAATGGGCGTTTCTTTTCATCGTTTAGATATTTTTTAAGTTCTTTCTGAGTCTTTTCAGTCTTGTCCTTTTCTACTTCTATGTGCGTCACTTTTTCTTCTATATACTTTGTCCATTTATTAATTTTTTCCTTTTTCAGTTTTCGAGTCCATATAGGTAATTACACTTTTTATGTTGTCTTTATTTTTTCTTAACTGTTCATTAATATTTTCTATGTTTTTTATCTCTTTATTATTTTCGTCTTTAATATTATTTTTTAAATCTGCTATATTCTTTTTGTGGTCATTTGTTTTAGTAATTTTAACTTCTAATGTCAATTCCGCCGTTTCCATTTTTAGTTCAGTTATTTCTGTTTCCATTTTTCCTCTAATATTGGACATTTCTTTTCTTAATTCTTTCATTTCTACTTTCATTTCATTCATTTCTGCTTTCATTTCATTCATTTCTGCTATCATTTCATTCATTTCTGCTTTTATTTCTGTTCTCATTTCTTTCATTGCTGCTAATATGTCATCTAAGGTAGCCATTTTTTAAGTTTAATTATTCTTATTATTAATTATTTTGTAAGAAGCTTGTAATTCATAAATTAAATAAGAGTTTAATTTTAATCTATTGTCGTGGTCACTAATAATTTATACAAAAATGCAAGTTCTAATTTTAAAAAAATTAAACGAGAGTTTAATTTTAATCCCGTCGTGGTTTGCCAATTTATACAAGATACCTCGTATATACTCTTATTATTATTATTATTTTAAAAAAAAGTATTTATAAAGAAAAATTTTATTTTATATTTAAAAAAAAAACTAATATATATTTATTAATGAAAAAAATAATAATAATTTAGTTAAAGACTAACCTGACCGGATTTGTAATTATTTTTTAACATCCATTCTCATTTTATTCTAACCGTCTTCATTAAGAAACTAACAACTGAACTATTTGACGGAAAATATAGAACTCTCTCGAAAATGAACAACCATCCCTTTTTATACATTTTTCTTAAACCATGTTAAACAAAAATTACTGGATTTTCTTCATTATTTACTGGCTGTAATTTATTTTTACTGGTTGAATTAACTAAAATTATTTGGTCAAACTAATTTACTGTGTTTTTTTTCCATTGACTAACTAAAATTAATTTTAACTATTGTATAATAATAGTTTATCTACTACAAATCCGGTTTGGTTATATTATAATAATTTTAATATATTTTACTTTAATTAAATAAATAATTATATATATATATATTTTGTTTTATTATATTAACTAAATTAAATATTAGTTTTCCACCTTCAATATAATAAATGTAGATTTATTATAACGTGAACATACGACGATCGTCATAATATATATATATATATATATATATATATATATATATATATATATATATATATATATATATATATATATATATATATATATTACGAGGCCCCTATTAGGCTTATCGCGTACAGACTTCGTCGTTTGATTCTAAGAACCTCGCATAAATTGTTATTTAACATATGCAAATATATACATACACATGTATACATATATACGTACAGGATACAAACAAAAGTATTAATTATAATAATATTGTTTAATTATTTTTCTGTACATACACATTTTCCCATAGATACATAGGATAGAAAAAAATTTAAAATATATACATATATTATTATTATTATTTTGAATGAGCCATTAATGGACTACGTTATCAACGGGTCCTGCCATTTTTCTTCCTTTTTTTCCATACTGCTTTCATCCTTTCACTGTGTCTTTTTTTTCGTTCTTCGGTCCACAAAGTGCCAGTTCTTCTTCCTTGCTTTTCCGCGAATTCTTTAAAATTAAATAGTTTCTTCTTTAATATAACTCGCTGTTCTACATCTTCAGGCATAATATTCAGTTCCGCCATGTCATTTTTAGTTTCTGTATACCATGTATCGTTCATTTTTAGTTTTCGCATGTACTTAAATAATCTTCCGGTGAGCCTACTGTCCTCCATCCGTTGCATATGTCCATAAAATCGTATTCTTCTTTTCCGGATCGCTGCAGTAATTTTTTCCACATGTTGATATATTTCTCGATTACTTCGTTTTATATATTTTTCACCTTGTTTCACTGGTCCTATTATTCTTCTTACGATTTTTCTTTCTGCGATTTCAAGCTGTTCATTTAATCTTTTTTGGTTCATTTTTAGGCTCTCCGCTGCATATAATGCCTCTGGTCTGATCACCGTTGTGTAGTGTCGCAGTTTAGCATTTCTTGATAAAAATTTCTTATTATATATTTCTTTTGTTAAATAAAACGCTGCTTTCATTCGATCGATCCTGTATTTGATTGCTTCTTTTTCTGATGCATTCTGCTCGATGAATTCTCCCAGATATTTGAATTTATTAACTCTTAACACTTGACCAAACTTAGTTTTTATTTTATCAGGGGCGGCTGTAATATTTGTTATAAATTTGTTTTTTTCGAAGGAAATTTGTAGACCAGCTTTATCCGCTTGTTCTTTTAATAATTCTATCTGCCACTTTGCTGACTCTGTAGATTCTGCTATTATTGCCAGATCATCTGCAAAAGCTAAACAGTCTATTAGTAAATTGTCCCTCTTGTATCCTAATCTAATATTCCCAGTGATTTTTTGATCACTCATAGCTTTTTTCCATTCTCTTATAACTTTTTCAAGTGTGCAGTTAAAGAGTAAAGGTGACAGTCCATCCCCCTGTCTAACTCCCGTTTTTATTTCAAACTGTCTGGATATTTCACCTCTAAATTTCACTTTAGCGTATGTGTTTGTTAACGTTTTTCTTATTAAACTTGTGGTTTTTTCATCTAGACCAAATTCTTTGAGGACATTAAACAATACTGTTCTATCTACTGAATCATAAGCTTTTTTAAAATCAATAAACATTATTACATATTTTTTGGATCTTTTCTTCAAATACAACATTAATGACTTGAGGTTGAAAATCTGTTCAACGCATGATCTATGTTTTCTGAATCCACACTGATATTCACCAATTTGTGTATCTAGCTGCTCTTCTGCTCTAGTTTGTATTACCTTAGAGAGTATTTTATAGGTAACTGGTAACAGCGATATACCTCTGTAATTATTCACATCTGTCTGTATTCCTTTCTTATGTAATGGATGTATCAATGCTGTTGTCCAGTCCTGGGGAATTATTTCTGTCTCCCAAATATTTTTGATTATTTCAACCAATTTATCTTGGCATTTATTATTCGAATTTTTCCATAACTCTGCTATTATTGTATCCTCCCCTGGAGCCTTATTATTCTTCAAAGATTTAATTATGTTAATAATTTCTCCCTTATCTGGAGGTACAGAATCGTGATTCCTATCCTCTTCTTTAAAAGTGAAGGTCAGTGTTGGGATTTCGCAGTTCAGTAGCGTTTCAAAATATTCTACCCATATTTTACAATTTTCTTTGTTACTAAATGCCATCTTTTGATTTTGTCTTTGATCATAAGACACGGGTATATAAATTTATTTACACTTTCTTTGAATGTTTTATAGAAATCTCTTGTGTTATTCTTCTGGAAATCTTGTTTGATTTTACATAGCCAATCACTGTGATATTTTCTTTTCACATTTCTGATAATCTTCCCTACCTCTTTCCTCGTTACTATGAAATATGTCTTATTATTTTCGCTTTTCCATGCATGTTGTCTTTTTATAACGGCCTCTTCACATTCATAGTTCCACCACGAATGTTTTCTTACTTTTGTTAAGCTAAGTGTTTCCTTAGCGGTTTGAACCAATACCTCTTTTAATTGTTCCCAATTCTCCGGATTTCTAGTCTCCAATTTGTCCTTAAATTCAGATCCTTTTTTTAACTTCATTGTATCATACTTGTTCATTTTAGAAAGGTAATGATCTGAATCCAGATGTCCATTTCTTACAACTTTTACATTTTGTATCTCCTTTGTGGATACTTTTGACACCGCCACATGGTCTATTTGAAATTCGCCTAATTTTGAATTTGGAGACGTCCATGTTTTCTGTTTCCTCGGCAGGTGTTTAAAAGCTGTGGATTTCATAATCAGGTTGGCAGTTTTACACAGATCTATTAGTCTTTCTCCATTTCTGTTAGTCCTTAAATGTGCTGGATATCTTCCAACAATATCTCTATACTTCTTTTCTCTGCCTAGCTGCGCATTAAAATCTTCCAGTAATACAGTTGTGTGTTTCTTGGGGATGTTTATAAGGACTTCTTCCAATTTTTCCCAAAAAATATCTGTTTCTTTTTTATTTGTTCGATTTTTTTGATTTATTGGAGCATGTGCATTGATTAACGTGTATATCTTATTTGTGCATCTAATGCTCAGTAAAGAAATTCGACTGTTAAATGATTGGAAATCCACGACCGAATCCAGGATCTGGCAACTGATTACAAAAGCTGTTCCTAAGTACGCAGTGTTGTTTGTTTCTACTTTTCCTACTTTTCCTTTGAATATTCGATATCCCCCAGATTCGAACACATTTTCATCTGTATATCTTGTCTCCTGTATAGCAGCGATACATATATCATGCTCCTTCAGAACATCTATCAATTGTTCTAGTTTTCCTACGTTTGTAATGAATTTATATTGAGTGTTGCAAAAAATTTTTCTGTTGACTTCTAATCTTTTTAAAATCCTTAGCGCATGTTTGTGCAAGCTCTCCAGAATATGATCGCTTGCTGGCGTTGCATTTAGCAACGGTGGATTGGTTACCACCTGGAGTCGTTATATGATTTGTCTTTTCCATCATGCTTTCCAGTTGAAAAAAGAATATTGTGGTTAGCCATTTGCTAGCTAAAACCAATATACTGCTAAAATTGTTAGTCTTGGAGGGTAGTAGCTCTACTCACCAGAGCTGTGGAACGCCGCCATTGACTATTATTATAGTTCTTCTGCCGCCGTCCTAAGATAATAGACCTGCCTCATCTACACCCAGTCTATGAAGGCCTTTCTACAGTCTCTGTATAATTGCCCTTCATAGACCCCTTACACTCTTTTGTTCGTCAATCTGGACTTCCACCAGGGTTGGTTACCTGATCATCATCCAGAATTGACTTAACAGGGGCACCTCGAGAAGGCGAGTGCGGGGTGGAAGTGGAGAGGCTAAAGTAAACTTCTTGAGAGTTTATGTATTGCGCATCACACTTGTATATATATATAATAATTATATCTTTAACATCTTTTAATGATTAACGAATTTTCTTTATTTTAACATTAATTAAGGATATTACTATTTCGAACTAACCTGCCGCGTGACTCTGTCTCTGGTTCTGTTTCTTCTCGTTTTTAAGCCACAACTTCTACTAACTTCTTCCCATCTTCAACTTTTTCAACTAATTTCCCCATCATCATATTTTCAACTTTTTCAACTGCCTTCATCATCTTCACACTTTCAACTGACTTCTTTCTAAATTCATTTCTTCCGAAACCAAAACTCTCTTTCCTCCCATCTTTTAGAAACTCCCACATTCTACCAACTGTTAGGATGTCAACCGATTTCACACGACCCCATGACCATAGAGGCACGCGTTGTTACTTTATTATTATTATTGCATGAATGCAACTGATGTGTCACAAACCAGTTTTTTTTAACAAAAATAATAGTAATAAAAATAATACGCATTACTTTTAATTAAATATAAATAATCATTCAATTATTTACTTTACTTGCTTCGGCGTGACATTCGACGACCGTCATATAACCCCGCCGCCTATTAATAAGTAAACGTCAAATCTGTTTGATGTTTACTTATTCAACATATTTCTGAGGCCCGGATACTGATATTTTATTTCATTTATTTATTTATTTATTTATTTTTAATTAATTAATTTATTATTATTATTATTATTATTTTTTAAACCAAACCATTAAATATGATTTTAAATAATAAAATCCTAAATCCCAATATTATTAAGTCCAATTATGTATAAGGTTTTACCATAACACTTATTGATTAGTATAAAAAATATCTATAACATACCCAAGTAGTAGATTTGAGTGACGTACGAAATACACTAGATATATATACAATAATTTATATTTTTAAAATTATGCTGTTTTAAAATATTTCACTTGATAATGGCGTAAATGTCGAAAAGCTTTTTGTTTTCTTTAAGAAAATAAATATTAGTGATTTAACTAATTTTCAATTGATTTTTTATAAAAAATCACTACATTCCACATTATAAAAAATTAAAACTTATTTATAAAATTTATGTATAAATTTACAACGAGAGCGGTTATAAATTTTGAAATGAGAAAGTTTGCAAACGTAATTGCGCACTTAAAAATAAGATAAAAACTTTTATACATGAGTCCGTAACTTTTTTCTTAAAACTATATATGTGGTAACGCATGGATTGGCTTGGCTGAATTCTTCATGCTGATTTGGTTGTCTCCTGGTGGTTCCTTCAGTATGTACTATTTCGAAAAGCGATATTCGATCCACTTCATCATCGATGCTTCACGGACGTTAAAATTCTACGAGCGCCTTTTACGTTTTGATGACGTTGGTATATTTGAACATTCAGCATATTAACTGCTTTCAGCGATATTAAATTCGATGATCATATATTATCGACGGTTGAACCACGTTTTGTATCAAACATGGTCCATACTTTGATGTATTCCGAGATTTACTCGTTGACCATATTCGAACATTGATAACGTTAAGACACGGTTCAAATAGAACGTTTAGTAGCTCGAATTTTCCGTAAAACATCGATTTCTTAATTATCGATGACAAATCAACGTTTTTAGAAACTGAAAGGATTTCCTCGTGGAGACAATCTTCTCATCAGAAAATTATTCTTCAGCCGCTCCCTTTTCATAACTATGTTGTTTGGCCGGGTTGCCGATCCATGTGTTACACTTTATCAATATTACAATAGCATACTGGTTAACAGATAAATTAATTTCATTTTAGTTATATTTATATATACACATGTATTCATACATACGTCCATACACACACATTTTAAATATTATGTGGGTAGGTGCAGATACGATTTATCGGACATTACTCGGAGTGCTTTTCAGACATTTCATTTGAATTTCTATAGAAGTCGTTTTAATAAAAGCAAATGAAGTCTCATTCCCAGAATATTATTTACTAGTGATGGCTGGCCTTCTTCACCCTATGTGGCACGACCAGTCTGCTTGTTCAATTAACTTAATTAACTTGGATTTAATGGAGGTATTCACATTATTACTAAAAAGCAATTCTTGTGAACTTTCATCTTTCTACATTTTAGGGACAATGTGTTGTATTTTATTTTATTTATTTATTTCTAAATGATGTCCTAGGATATTTCAGACACTCAGCAAGGCATTTACTTAGGAATTTTAGCATTTTTAAAAGAGGAGACAACAACAGAAACTTTAATTATCCTAATACACTGATGCTACTAAACAATTGTCTAAATACTTTGCATTAATAACTGGTATGTGAAAATAACTTTCATATTTATTGTTATTCCTATTTGTTTATTATTATTATTTAGATTTGCGGTTCTAATACTAATATGTAAATAATTTTAATCTAAATTTTAACCTATCCCTTATTATCAACTTATTTGGTTTGAATTCGCACATGCACACAAATTATAAAGTTTTTATACACAGTTATACACAAACTTCAGTTAGTTATGAATAATAATCTTTCATTATTTTATCTATACGATCGGAATTTATACAATAGACATATATACACATATATACATATATATATATATATATATATGTATATATATATATATATATATATTTATATATATATATATATATATATATAAATATAAATCCATATACATAGTTTTGTTTTTCTTTTCTCTATTGTTATAAAATAACACGTTTTGTTATTATTATAATTATTATTTGTAATTTTTAATGAATTCTCATTTTATTTTTAATAATTATTTCTACTTATAATTACTTATACATATATTATAAATCATTTCACATGTAACAAACCATAAAAACAATTAATATTTATTCTCCACATACATGCAAACCATTTCATTACCACTAATTCTTCTAAATCTATAAATTTTTATTTATTTATCTATTTTTAAATTTTCAAGTTCGTTTCAATCGTATTTTTAGCGATCTCAATTTTTTAAATTTCATCCCACCCGACTTCTGTACATTTTAATATATGTACACATATACTCATTTCGGTTTTTTTTATATATATATATATATATGTAAAGTACGAGTATATCGTACTTAAGATAACAGCGTCGTTTATATGTTATCGGTCGTATGTAAATAGTTCGTTTAGTTTCTGTAATTCTCCCCGAGAGAGATAAGATTATTTCGATTTCCGTTCGTCGACTCGCGCGTGTAATATCGTTGCTTTTAGTTTCTGTAATCTCTCTATGAGAGGAAGGATTATTTCGTTTTCGTTGATTCGCGCTTGTTATATCATGTATTTTCGATTTCTTCGGTAGATGCAATAAAATACATAAATAAATCCAAGCGTGTATCTTACAAATCGAAAATACAATAAAAACTGTACATATGTCGGTGTATCAGTTTTTTATTGTGGCAGAAGCCAGCAGTGCTACGGAAAAAACAACGATTTTGAAACTCAAAAGAATCAGAGCAGAAAATGTTACTTGGTTCAGCTTTCCTGATGAATTTCAAGCGTTGTGCCACCATAAGAGCGTAGCAGAATATCCTCCTATCAAGAGTATAGTTAATTCTATCAAGTCCCGAGGTCAGTATAGATACGTAAATGTAAGACTTTCTTCAGAAGCAGAAAAGATTTATCGAGATGAAGCAGGTAATTTTATTTTTAATAATTTCTTGTTGCCTGAATTCGAACCTTCTTTATCGCAACCGACGGAATCAAATATGGGAATGAATGAACTTATTTCTTGTTTAAATAAAATTGTTGAAAAGAAAGAAGATTCCTTAAAAGAAATTATGAAACATTTTTTTGTAGAAAAATTTTCAACCAGAAACTACAATGTTGAGTCCTGGACCGATAATTTTGAGAAAGAAGCTGGTCGGTTTTCGTTAAAAGGATCAATGTTAATAGAAGTTTTTCGTTGCTGCCTAGACCAATCAGTAAATGATTGGTTTCTGAATACACAAAGGAAACTTGGTATGAACGCAGCCTGGAGATTGTGGAAAGAAGATTTAATTTCCACTTTTGGTGATGTTTCATGGAAACCAATTCGTTTTGCATATCAATTTCGATACTTAAATGGTTCGTACATTGATTTTACTATTAAAAAGGAAAGAATGCTTCTTGAATTAGATCACGAAATTCCTGAACATATGAAGTTAAATCTTATAGTCCTTGGACTTCCTACTCAGATTCAGAATGCATTATGTCGATCCTCTATTACATCAATAAAAGTTTTAATCCAAAAATTAAAAAAATTTGAGAGTAAACCTATGAAATGTACCAGTTCCTCAGAGCAAGTTGGAAACAGAGCAGTGGTCTCAGGGACACTGGAAAGAACGAAAAAGACAACTCCCTTTAATAAGAAACCGTGCTCGAATTGTGAAAAACATAATAAAGGCACCCGTTTTCACCCAGAAAACCTATGCTGGTTCCGCGATAAATCGCCAAATAGAAGAAAATCTGTTAATAATTTAGAAATAGAATCTGAATTGAATTCGATAGTTAGCAATCAAAAAAACTTGTAATGATACCACTGATCACAGTAGATTTGCTTATTAATGAAACAAAAAGATGTAGAGGAGTCTATGATTCCGGTTCTAATATTTCGTTAGTAAGCTCTCAATTTTTATTCAAAAATAATATTCCCATTTCGAAAACCGATGATAGTAAATTTAGAATGGTCAGTGGTATCAGTAATGTGTGTGGAATTGTTAAACTATGTATTCGGGTAATGAATATTTGTCATAATATATCAGTATTTGTCGTTAAAAGTAAATACTTTCATCATGATTTTCTCCTTGGTTTGGATTTAATAAAAAAATTCAGACTATGCCAAGATGAAAACCTAAAAATTTTTCAAAAGGCTTCTGGATTTTTACAATCAAATAATTTTAAAAAAATGAACGTAAATATTAAAGACAATGATATTAAAGTAAATGAGTGTTTTCAAGCTAATTTTAATGAATTCATTAACGTAAAAGATTTTGATGCAAACTTGGATCACTTAGACAGTAAAAAAAGAAAATATATCGAAGATATTATAATTAAACATAAAGCAATTTTTGCTAAAGATAAATTTGATATAGGTACAGTTTCAAATCATGAAGCTACGATAAAATTAATTGAACATAAATATGTTTCAAAAAAACTGTACAGGTGCTCTATTGAAGATCAAAGAGAAATTGAATCTCAAATTTCTAAATTATTATCTGCTAACCTTATTGAAGAATCAACCTCTCCTTTTGCAGCACCTGTCACTTTAGCATATAAAAAAGATGAAAATAAAAAAAATAGACTTTGTATTGATTTTACTGAATTAAATAAACTGATTGTTCCAGAAAGCCAACCTTTTCCTTTAACCTTTTGAAGGGCTGCGGTTACATAGTGAAACCACCATTGAAATAATAGTTTATGGGCAGCGGTTCCACTGTGTAACCACCTCGATTTCCTGTTATTGTGAATTCCGGGGCAGCAGCTACGCCGTGTAACCGCCTTGTTTAACCAGTTAGGATGACTAAATGACCTTGGAATATCTTTCACATTTTTTAAACGTGAGCGGTGTGTACGACGATAATGTCTTGTTTCGGCTGCTGCACTATTGTCACGTTGTTTTCTAGGAAAGTAGTTTTTGTACGTAAATGTGTTTTTCGAACATGTAACTTACAAATAATAATTCATATATTACTTATAATTATAATATTAACTATTTTTAATTGTTTAAAAAAATTTTATCACGAATAAATCCGTTTTATTGGTGGTTTCACCGTGTAACCGCTGCCCCGAAAGAACATGCCGAAAACGAAGTTGTCTGATGAAAACATTTTGCACATAGTTTGTGACGAAATTCCTTCTGACGGAGAAAGTGTTATAAGTGATTTGGACAGCAGCGATGCTGATGAAGATTTTGAAATTCATGACAGTCCAGGTACACAGATGTCTAATGAAATAGTAGTAAGTACACAACCTGTAGTAATAAATAATAATATCTGGGACGCTAATTTTAAAATCGATCCTATTCCAGAATTTACCGAGTACTGTGGTGTGACTAGCTATATAAAAAAAATGAAATCACTGGATCCATATAAATTATTTTCGTTATTTATAAATGATGAAGTTATTAATCACATAGTGTTCCAAACGAATCTTTATGCAACACAAAAGATGATTGGAAAAAATTTCACACCCACTTGTAATGACGAAATTAGATTGTTCTTGGGAATAAATTTATATATGTCCATCACAAGAAAATCAAGTTACCGTGATTACTGGTCTGAAGATTTCGACATGCATGATCATTATATATCTAATTTGATGCCAGTGAAACGATTTAGTTTTCTTCTGAATTATTTGCATTTGAATGATAACACTGTAATGGCAGTTTCTGGTGATCGTAATTATGATAAATTATATAAAATGCGACCATTTTTGAATTTTTTAAATAAATCGTTTAATGAATTTTACAAGCCAAATCAGAAAGTAGCCGTAGATGAAAGTATGGTTAAATTCAAAGGTCGTTCAACGATGAAACAATTTATGCGTGATAAGCCTACAAAGCGCGGTTATAAAATATGGATGCTTTGTGATGAATCAGGCTACAACCTAAAATTTGAAGTTTATACTGGTAAAAAAATGAATAACATAATTGAAACTAATTTAGGAGAGAGAGTAGTTTTAGATCTCACCTTAGATCTAAAACACAAAAATCATATTATTTTTATGGATAATTTTTTTTTCTTCTATTAACTTGTTCGAAAAATTAAGAATGAATAACATTTTTGCATGTGGCACTATCAACTCAAATCGAAAAGGACTGCAAAACTTGAAAATGATAAGACTATGAAGAGAGGAGAATTTTCATTCAGCGTAAGTAATAACCAGTTAGCCATGTACACCAAAGGTGTAAATATTTTAAGTTCTTATCACGATCCTTCTGAAGTAGCCAGTGTAAAAAGAAAACAAAAAAAATGAGGAGAAAAAAATTTTTATGTGTCCGTTAGCGATAAAAGATTATATATAATGTAAACATGAACTTCGTAGATAAATTTGATAAATTAAAGAATGATTATCATATTGATAGAAAAAGTAAAAGATGGTTGATGCGACTGTTCTGGCATTTTATCGATTGCTGCGTAATAAATGCGTTTATTATTCATAAACAGTTAGTTCTAGTAAAGACTTCCGACGAGAAATATATAAAACTCTTTTAGCAACAAAAATAGTTCAACTTGTAGAATCACCAACTTCAAGCATAACTGGTTCAAATAAAAAACTGAAGATAGATCACAGTATACGATTAAATGCAAGTAAACATCAGCCGATACATATGGATTCACCGCGTAGGTGCGTAGCATGCAGTACTAAGAATCTAGTAGTGCGGTCCCGATGGGAATGCAACGTCTGCAATGTAGCGTTATGCCTACGGATAGGAAAAACCTGTTTTAATACTTTCCATTCAAAATGAAACAATTTAAAAAACATATTTTGTTTTTGAAATTATTTTTACATTGTAAATAAACTGAAAATGTAAAGTCTTACTTTTAACTATTCTTTATTTTCATTTTAAAAATTTATAATGTAATATTTTATGTTTCATAATTTTTAATTGCAACATTTTTAATTATCAAGAATACACTGTTTTACATGGCAAAAGTTTTTTTTAACTGTTTCGTAAATGATAAAAAAAAATATTCATGTGGGGCAGCGGTTACATTATGTAACCACCTTGTGTAAGCTCATATTTTCAATAATTAATATGAATATTGTTTTTTTTTAACATTATGGGTTATAAATAATCCTAAGGCACTAGAAAACTTTAATATTAAAATAAAAATCATGAATATTATTTTCTGCCCCTCTAAGGGTTTTCTCATTTACATCAGCCTGCCCTTCAAAGGGTTAATAGGTGATTTAATAGTTAAAACTAGAGATTGTAAATGGTTTTCAGTTTTTGACATAAATAGTGCATTTTGGTCCATTCCTCTTCGCAGCAAAGATTATTATAAAACAGGGTTTATAACACAAAACGGACATTACAATTGGAAATGTCTACCTTTTGGATTAAAAACATCACCAGCGATTTTTCAGAGAATTCTGAGAAATATAATTCGAAAAAATGGCTTAGATATGTTCTGTATTAACTACATTGATGATATTTTAATTTTTTCGGTAACGTTTGAAGAACATTTAGAACATATTGACAAATTATTATCAGCTATCATTAAAGAAGGTTTTAGACTTAAATTGTTAAAATGTAATTTTGCTAAAAACAGTGTTAAATATCTTGGTCATATAATAGAAAATAACGTAACGA
Organism: Coronaproctus castanopsis; assembly: GCA_032883995.1. Taxonomy (NCBI): domain Eukaryota; kingdom Metazoa; phylum Arthropoda; class Insecta; order Hemiptera; family Monophlebidae; genus Coronaproctus; species Coronaproctus castanopsis. The sequence continues at coordinate 103,497,525 of CM065053.1, read as the reverse complement.
AACCTATTAATGATAACGTACTCCCTATAAGAAATTTTCCAACCCCAAAGAATAAAAAAAATATCAGACAATTTTTAGGTAAAGTAAATTTTTATCGTAATTACATACCTAACGTAACTCAGATTCTTGAACCTTTTCACAATTTACTTCGTAAAAACGTCATTTTTAATTGGACTGACGAATGTGAAAAGAGTTTTAATTCTATAAAGAATTATTTTTGCTCGGAGCTGTGTCTCGCTATTTTTAATCCTACTAGAGAAACTATTGTACAAACCGATGCCAGCATCACCGGTATAGGAGCAATTTTAAAACAGAAACAGGATGATGGTATCTTTAAACCAGTAGCTTATTTTTCAAAAAAATTAAACGAATATCAAAAACGTAAAAGAGCCATATTTCTTGAATGCTTGACTATTAAAGAAGCCTTAACGTACTGGCAGTATTGGCTTATTAATATCGAATTTGTTGTCTACTCCGATCATAAACCTTTACAAAATTTAAAATTACATTCTCGAACTGATGAAGAGTTGGGACATATGATGTTTTATTTGTCGCAATATAATTTTAAAGTAAAATATGTCCCAGGTAATACCAATCTCGAAGCTGATTGTCTTTCTCGAAATCCCGTTTTAGATGCCCTGGAATTTCCAGATAATCTTAAGATTGTAAACTTTATTGAATTTAATGAAATAATTAAAGATCAAAGTAAATTTAAAGATAACTTTCCATCAAATATCAATATAGTAAAACATGGCGACATATTTTACACTCAACGTAAAAATACTAATAAAATACTTATTTCTACAGAATTTTGTCATGAACTAATTACAAAAATTCATAATATATTTGGCCACGTTGGTTCAAAACAAATTGAATTAAAGATATCGCCATTTTATTTTTGTAAAAACATGAGAAAGTTAATAGCAAAATTTTGTCAATCTTGTGAAGTTTGTATAAAAAATAAATCACGGATCCCTTTCGCTTATGGTCATCTTTCTCAACTAGGTCCAGTTACTCGCCCCTATGAGATAATGTCTTTAGATACGGTAGGTGGTTTCGGTGGTAATCACTCACCGAAACGATTTCTTCATATACTTGCGGATCATTTTACTCGTTATGCCTTTATTCTTACATCAAAAACCCAACAAAGGTACGATTTTATAGCTCTCTTGAATAAAATTTTGTCAAGAGGTATTCAAATAGGAACCCTACTAACCGATCAATACAGCGGTATAAATTCGAATGAATTTAAATCTTTTTTAAAAAAATATAATGTAAACTTAATTTTCACTGCTGTCGATTGTGCTTTTTCAAATGGTTTAAATGAACGATTAAACCAAACCTTAATTAATCGCATTAGATGTAAAATTAATGAAAACTCATCGAATCGTAAAAAACCATGGTCTGTAATTGCAGAACAGTGTGTTAAAGAATATAATAATACTATTCATAGATCTACTAAATTTACTCCTAATTATCTACTAAATGGTATAGATGTAAATATTATTCCAAATATAATTGTAAAGTTCAAAGAAACCTGGATAAAGACAGGATACAAGCTTTCGAAAACTCAAAACAAATACATGAAATCAATAAAAAGAGATTCGACAAAAACCGAAAAATTCCAAACTTTAAAGTAGGTGATCCGGTATATGTGTCTCATGAAAACAGTCTAAATTGAAAGAAACTTGATGAAATCAGAACTGGCCCCTTTGATATTCTAGAAAAAATCTCAAATTCAATTTACAAAGTTAACTCAGGATTCTGAAAAACTGAATCAAATTATTTTCATGTATCCAAACTTTATCCAGCTTCCTTTGATACTCCCACTTGATTTCCCCCATTGGTGGGGATGTAAAGTACGAGTATATCATACTTAAGATAACAGCATCGTTTATATGTTATCGGTCGTATGTAAATAGTTCGTTTAGTTTCTGTAATTCTCCCCGAGAGAGATAAGATTATTTCGATTTCCGTTTGTCGACTCGCGTGTGTAATATCGTTGCTTTTAGTTTCTGTAATCTCTCTATGAGAGGAAGGATTATTTCGTTTTCGTTGATTTGCGCTTGTTATATCATGTATTTTCGATTTCTTCGGTAGATGCAATAAAATACATAAATAAATTCAAGCGTGTTTCTTACATATATACAAATTTCTCATTTTATAATTTTAACAATTTATTTAAATCTTCTGTTTTTCATTCTAATTTAAAAGATATTCCTATTCCTTTCCCAACCTCCCTCCTAAATTAAATTATTTGCATACCAGTAGATCTTTACATATCTATTTATACAGTGTCATGTTATGTCCTAATTTCTATTTGTTTTAAATATCTTTAATCTACATATATTATGTGGTCCAAAAACTGTACCATCTTTATGTCTTAACATATATGTATTATTATTTCTTACTTTATGTATGTAATATGGTCCAGTGTATAATTCGGCTAGTTTCTTTGTCAGTCCTTTCCCCTTCTTGGATAACATGTTTTTTCTTAGCATTACTTCATCTCCTTCATTCAGAATTATCTTTTTATATTGATTTAATTTATTTTTTTCATACATTTGTTTTAGTTTGACGTGTTTTGTGAACACATCTCAGATTCCTACTATATATTGTTTCCTTTGTAACTTGGGCAATGGACCTTTAATATCTAAACTAATGATGTCTAATGGTTGTTTAGTAATAATTGATTTCTCCCGCCTTTCATTAAAATATTGACTGGCTTACATCTCGCACAAATTTCACACTTCCTGATCACAGTAGCAATCGTATATCTCATGTTGCAAAACACAACATCTCTTCTTATCAAGGAATATATTCATTTTACTCCCGCATGCCCATATTGTTCATGGTGGAGCCAAATTAATTTTGTAGTTATCTTATCTATTACCCACAGTCTCCATTGCCTGTCTCGATTCGGGTTATAATAATAAATATCGTTCTCATGTTCTCTGAGGAATTTGCTAGTTATTTCGCCCATCTGTAATTTTATCTTGATCTTATTTATGTCTTCATTTTGTTCTTTCAATTTCTGAAGTGTCTGGTTGTTTCTCATTATCATAATTTTATTAATATGTATACAGTTTGCATTTTCCACTTCCCTTTTCTTTCCATCTTTTTCTCTCATCCTTTCTTCTTCTTTATTTCTTTCTTCTATCTTTTCCCTTTCTTTTTCAACTTTTTCTCTCATCCTTTCTTCTTCTTCACTTCTTTCTTCTATCTTCTCACTTTCTTTTTCAACTTTTTCTCCCCTCCTTTCTTCTTCTTTATTTCTTTCTTCTATCTTTTCCCTTTCTCTTTCAACTTTTTCTCTCATCCTTTCTTCTTCTTTATTTCTTTCTTCTCTTTTCCTTTTTATTTCTTCTTTTGCTCTCGTCCTTTCTTCTTCTCTATTTCTTTCTTCTCTTTTCCTTTTTATTTCTTCTTTTTCTCTCATCCCTTCTTCTTCTTTACTTCTTTCTTCTATCTTTTTACTTTCCCTTTCAACTCTGTCCTTTTTTTCATATTTTTCATAATCATTTTCAATTTTCGATACACTTGCTTTAGTATTTTTAATTTCTATTGTCAATTCAGCCGTTTCCGTTTCTTGTTCAGTTATTTCTGTATCCATTTTTCCTCTAAAATTGACCATTTCTTTTCTCATTTCTCTAATATCTGATATTATTTCTTTCATGTCTGTTATTATTTCTGCTTTCATTTCTTTCATTTCTTTCATTTCTGCTATTATTTCTGCTTTCATTTCTTTCATGTCTGCTTTCATTTCTGTTATCATTTCTGCTTTCATTTCTTTCATTTCTGTTATTATTTCTGCTTTCATTTCTTTCATGTCTGCTGTCATTTCTTTCATGTCTGCTTTCATTTCCTTCATTAATGCTAGTATGTCGTCTAAGGTAGCCATTTTTTCTCTTTATTATTATTGTTAATTAAATCACAAGTTTATATAAAATTATATATTTTTATTTAATTATTATTATTATTTTTTGAAGGCTGCAAAGTTCTATTTTTAAAAATTAAACAAGAGTCTAATTTTTATATATATCTTTCATCATGGTCGCCATATTTTATTAGGCTTATCGCATACAGACTTCGTCGTTTTGTTCTATGAACCTCGCATAAATTGTTATTTAACATATGCAAATATATACATACACATGTATACATATATACATACAGGATACAAACAAACGTATTAATTATAATAATATTGTTTAATTATTTTTCTGTACATACACATTTTCCCATATATACATAAGATAGGAAAAAATTTAAAATATATATATATATATATATATAGTAATTATATCTTTAACATCTTTTAATGATTAACAAATTTTCTTTATTTTAACATTAATTAAGGATATTACTATTTCAAACTAACCTGGTGCTTGACTCCATCTTCTGGTTCTGTTTCTTCTCGTTTTTTTTTTTGTTTTTTTTTTTATTTTGTTTCTGCACACGATCTGTCTGATTTAAAAACAATAAGCGGCAATGTTAATAAATTACTCGACACAAAAATTAATGGAATGCTTCCCAATGATCGTCATTCCTCGTTGTTGATTAAGATATTAAGTAATTATATTCGACCGATTTAGCCGTTTGAATCTGGTACCGTCTTTGATCAGGCTGTATGCCAGCTCGTTATAATGGTTTTGTAGCTGTTCTACATATCATATGTTGGCTGCTTCGATTTCTTCTTTAACCGTCGGTATTTCTAGATCTTTATGAGTTTCGTCATTGCGCACGTACACGTACCATGGCGCATCGACTATCGATCGTAATATTTTTGTGTTCTTTGAATAATTGCTATATTTGACTTTCTCGCAATTCCCCACGGTTTCAATATTGATTTGTATAGCAGTATTTTATTTTCCATGGTCAATACCGAATTTTTTTCTAGTAACCAATACATTTTGCAGAATTTCATATTTATCTGTTTTTGCTTAGCCTCTATATGCTTTCTCCAAGTTAACCTTTCGTGCAGGTGCAGGCCAAGATATTTCACGCTATCCGAAGTAGGGATTGTTTTTTCATTTAATTTTATTACTGGACATCTGTCCACTCTCTTCAGCGTAAATTCTAATTTGTGTGCACTTTTGTTCATTGATTGTAATTTTCCAGGATTTATACCATTTTTCCAAGTCGTTTAAATGATCTTGTAACTGTTTTGATGCCGATGCCACATCGCAGTGGGTGGATAGTATCGCGGTATCGTCAGCAAACATTGCTGTTGTTGTGTTTGTATTGAGTGGGAAGTTGTAGGTGTATATGTGATACAGCGTAGATCCCAGCATGCTGCCTTGTGGTACCCCTGAGTTAATTGTTCGAATGCTCGAGTATGAGCCATTAACATTTATTTTAAAAAATCTTTCGTCAAGGTAAGACTTAATTAATATGTAATATTGGTAGGGTAATCGTTTTGCTTTATTTTAAATAACAACCCATTGTGCCACACTCTGTCGAATGCCTTTTCGATGTCTAGAAATACTGCCGAGCAGTATTTCTTTTCCTCGAAACTTCAATTTATTACATTGACGACTCTGTGTATTTGTTCTATAGTACTATGTTGTTTCCTGAATCCGAATTGGTAGTTCAGTACGATTTTATTTTCAGCTAACGAAATTTTTAATCTGTTTAATAATTTTTCAAATAACTTCGATAAGACTGGAAGTAGACTTATTGGCCTGTACGAAGCTACATCTTCAGGTTTTCAAGGTTTCTGAATAAGTATGATAATGGCGAATTTCCATTGTATCGGAAAGTATCCAGTTCTAATAATTGCGTTGTATATAAACGTTAGCAGTATTATAGCTCTTTTCGGTAATTTCTTTATTACTTTTGGTGTAATTAAATCGTATCCTGGAGCTTTTTTTAGGTGTAAATGTTTAAGCATATGTGTCTTTACTTCCGCAGAAGACATGGTTTTATCGGGAGTGTCATTTGATTTGGAGTCTGTAGGTAACTTTCTATTTCTGCATCTGAGGTTCTATCAGTGCTGGTTCCATTTGGACGGAAAACCTCTGATAGGTGGTCGGCGAAAGCTTCAGCCTTTTCCTCGTTACTTCATGTCCACTGGTTGTTTCTCTTTAAGGGTGGTCGATGTAGTTGACTATCTTTTTTTATGTGTTTCACAGCCTTCCATAAAGAATAATCAGTAGCCTCAGTTGATGTTAATGTAGAAACATAGTTCTTGAAGGAGACATTTTTAATTTCAATAATCTTATTTTTCAGTTTTTTGTTTATTCTATTAAATTCCGTTTTGTCAACCGGATTTCGTGTATTCTGCCATATGCATCTTAACCATCTTTTTTCCTGGATCATATCCTTTATGATTTCGGGTGATTTTGGATGTTAGGCCTCACACTACAATTATCTGTTGGTGTCGCTAAATGGGCAGCTTCTTGTATATACTTGGTGAGATTCTCTATACCGATTTCTATATCCTCCGCAGTTTTCAATGGAATGTTCAAGCTTATTTTATTATCAATTAATTGTTGAAAAGTTTCCAAGTTGGTTTTACCGTTATATAATGTTGGTTTCTTTTCTGAGTGTAAGATTGCACTACTGATATTCAGAATTATTGGTGAGTGATCAGAAGTACCATCCATTGATGTTTCAACAGACATTTGATAATTATTGATTCCATTGCTAATAAAAAAGTCTATTAAATCAGGTATTTTCCCTGTATCGGTTGGCCAATATGTCGGTTCTCTAGTGGATATACTCTAATAGCAGTTTCTTTCAATGCAGTTGTATAGCTGGTTTCCACACGGAGTTATTAGTCGTAAACCCCACAAGGTGTGCTTTGCGTTGAAGTCCCCACCTGAAATAAATTAAAATATTTGTGAAACTGTTCTTGTTTGATGACGTGTTTGGGGGGCAGTATACGGAAGAGATTGTTACTTAAGCCACAAATTCTACTAACTTCTTCCCATCTTCAACTTTTTCAACTAACTTCACCATCATCATATTTTCAACTTTTTCAACTGCCTTCATTGCCTTCACACTTTCAACTGACTTCTTTCTAAATTCATTTCTTCCGAAACCAAAACTCTCTTTCCTCCCATCGTTTAGAAACTCCCAGATTCTGCCAACTGTTAGGATGTCAACCAATTTCACACGACCCCGTGTCCTTAGAGGTGCACGTTGTTACTTTATTATTATTATTGCATGAATGCAACTGAAGTGTCACAAACCTGTTTTTTTTTTACAATAATAATAGTAATAAAAATAATACGCGTTGCTTTTAATTAAATATAAATAATCATTCAATTATTTACTTTATTTGCTTCGGTGTGACATATGACGACCGTCGTAATATATATATATATATATATATATATATATATATATATATATATATATATATATATAACTAGTTTCAGGTTTGTTTTGTTAATTGCACCGTTTCAGAGAATGGAACAATTTGGAAAAATCATAGAATATTTCTTGATATCGTCATACTGGAGATTGTCGTTATCACAGGTGAGGAACCATTCGTGGATTAAAAAAAAATTATCTGCTGCCGTCTAATAGTAGGTGAGAGGAGAATGTATATCAGTTTTGTTGCTTTTTTATTGTTTTTGTAAAAATAATCGCGATTAAGTTTTATTTCGTTTTGTTGATCATGTTACGTATAATAATGCGATATAACAATAATTAAATAATTGATTTATTTTCCAGTTTATAATTAAAAAATATTCCACCATTGATCGTTGAAATTGCCGTGTATCGATAAAAGAACTCTAAGAGTATGATGTTTATATATGATACTTTAGTAAACTGCAGATTTTGTTATCCATAGAAATTGATCATTTCCTCATATATTCGAATTTATCAACCAATGAAGTACACTAATTTCTAATGAAGATATCGTATTCACCCTATTCAGCAGAAGCATAAGGAATAATTGGGAACTGATGTACACTGGGAGCATTAGTCTATTATCTCTTACTTATTAGTTATTACTATCAACATCAACCGTCTAGTGAAAATAACGGTATTTAAGTTTCTATAGGACACTCTCAAACGAAGAAACCCTTAAGTTTCTCAATTTATTTATTACTCATTTGATAAAGATTATCGCTTGAAAACATTCAAAAACTCATTTACAGTTCTTTCCCTTTTTTTTCTTACATTGTACCGAATTAAATACAACAACCAAAACGGTGCTTAGAATTAAGACAAGGGAGAAGGACGTATGAGGATGGGAAATATACAAGGTGAAATAAGTATCAGATTATTACCTCCAATCAGTGGACTAGCATGGGGGATTAAAATTAAATCACATTGACCCGAATTTATTATATTCAAGGAAGGACATCACAACATCATTTTCTTCTTTTCAATGATCTCTAGTGATTGTCTGACAATGTGATCATATACATTCTGCTGATAATTGAATTTGTAGAATTTTGTAGTTTTAGAAAAAATCTCATCTACTGCTCAGTGTAAGTTTCTTGAATCGATGGTGGGGTGCCCACAGGGCAGCAGATAGTGTAATGGCCTACAGATATGTAGGTCAGCTACAAATAAAACATTAGTCAAATAAGCAGTCGTGGACCAAAAGTGGCTACTGGTGGAAAGTCTCTACCAGATGATTCCAGTAGCAATGGGGCAATGAAATATTTAGAGTACAGAATGGCAGTGTGGGAACCTACCTGATAAAAATCTGCATATGCTCGATGAAGTCTCACCTCTTGGCGAGTAGGGACCGCCAAAAATGTATCTCAATCATTACCTTCACAGTAATAAACCGCTGCCTTGCGGTCAGGAATTTTAAACCAAAGGCTAGGTTGTCACACCAAATAAAGTCACACTTTCCCATCATTTCCTTGTTATTCATTCAAACCTCTTTCAATCCTTATTCTAGGTCTTCATACCTCCTAGATTCTTTTCCAGTGCTTCCTCTTTCCTCATGCCCGTGATAAAGCAACAACCATCATGTGCCAGTTGTTTTGGTCTAACCCTTGCAATTGGGTCACATATGTTAGTTGTATGGGCACCACTAGAGCTGTTGCGCACCAACTATGGTGTCCTCGTCCGCGCAATTACATTGTTATTAATTCCAACTCTTTTATCTTTCACATATCTTCACGATAAAAGTCTATGCAGTGATAAGTGTGGGGCAGTGGTAACAGGCTTGGTGAACTGGAAGTAATTAGCGGCATCTTACACGACCGGCGATACATCCTATATGGCCGCTTCCACCTAGATTGGCGTACCAGTTGGATTCAGCAGTCAGATGTTTGACTAGGCGGGCCTCCTTAGGATTAGAAGAAGAGGCAGCAATGCTGTACTGGAAGAATTTATAATGTGTATAAAGTGTTTATCTGCAATGAATGTGGGAAACAATATACAGCCAGATTTGGATTTATTAGCCATCTCCATATCCATAAATAACAATGCATCCATGGTCGATATCGAGTTGGGCAATGATTATGATGAGATGTATATATATATATATATATATATATATATATATATATATATATATATATATATATTATATATATATATACACGGAACAATTTGGAAAAATCATAGAATATTTCTGCAGGAAGGGTAAGGAGTATTTGCAGTGTTCTAAAGAAGATTTGAAAAATCATCCTAAAATGAACGTTCTCGCTGCTTGGTCATTGAACGATTTTGATGTAGGCGGTTCATTAAGTAATGGTGCACTCGGTGATGTTAATGTTGCTTGCGGACAATTAACCCATCATGTTGTAGCTTTGAAAACGATGCGTAAAAAATATATTAATTATACAGAAGACATAGGCAAAATTAAAATTAACGCTAGTTTAGAACATCCTGATATTTTGACTACGTTCCCTTATTTCGAGCAGCAGAGGAAAATATACCTGATATTAGAATTTGCCGTCCAGGTGATTTATTCGAATATGTACAAGGGCAACCGAACGGTCGTTTCACTGAAAAATCGAATGATAAATATATGGATCAGCTCACGGATGCCGTTTTATATTGTCATCGATGTAACATAATTCATTGTGACATTAAACTGTAAAACAGCTTGGTAACTTTTCACTATGATGTTAAGTTAAGTTAGTCGGTTATGGTGTCCGCGAGGTCAACTTCAATCTACATGCGGTACACTGGAATATTTCTCCTTGAGATTAGTAAATAATTATGCATATGGGAAAAAATTTGACAAATCCTTAGGCATAGTCTGCTACGAACTTCTAATTAGTGGTTCACCTTTCAAAGATAACAATCGAGAGGAGATGTTTGAAAGGATTCGAACGCTTGATTTTACATTCCCCAATCACCCATCGACCAAAGTGCAAAATTTAATATCGTGTCTGTTGATATCGTCATACTGGAGATTGTCGTTATCACAGGTGAGGAACCATTCGTGGATTAAAAAAAAATTATCTGCTGCCGTCTAATAGTAGGTGAGAGGAGAATGTATATCAGTTTTGTTGCTTTTTTATTGTTTTTGTAAAAATAATCGCGATTAAGTTTTATTTCGTTTTGTTGATCATGTTACGTATAATAATGCGATATAACAATAATTAAATAATTGATTTATTTTCCAGTTTATAATTAAAAAATATTCCATCATTGATCGTTGAAATTGCCGTGTATCGATAAAAGAGCTCTAAGAGTATGATGTTTATATATGATACTTTAGTAAACTGCAGATTTTGTTATCCATAGAAATTGATCATTTCCTCATATATTCGAATTTATCAACCAATGAAGTACACTAATTTCTAATGAAGATATCGTATTCACCCTATTCAGCAGAAGCATAAGGAATAATTGGGAACTGATGTACACTGGGAGCATTAGTCTATTATCTCTTACTTATTAGTTATTACTATCAACATCAACCGTCTAGTGAAAATAACGGTATTTAAGTTTCTATAGGACACTCTCAAACGAAGAAACCCTTAAGTTTCTCAATTTATTTATTACTCATTTGATAAAGATTATCGCTTGAAAACATTCAAAAACTCATTTACAGTTTTTTCCCTTTTTTTTCTTACATTGTACCGAATTAAATACAACAACCAAAACGGTGCTTAGAATTAAGACAAGGGAGAAGGACGTATGAGGATGGGAAATATACAAGGTGAAATAAGTATCAGATTATTACCTCCAATCAGTGGACTAGCATGGGGGATTAAAATTAAATCACATTGACCCGAATTTATTATATTCAAGGAAGGACATCACAACATCATTTTCTTCTTTTCAATGATCTCTAGTGATTGTCTGACAATGTGATCATATACATTCTGCTGATAATTGAATTTGTAGAATTTTGTAGTTTTAGAAAAAATCTCATCTACTGCTCAGTGTAAGTTTCTTGAATCGATGGTGGGGTGCCCACAGGGCAGCAGATAGTGTAATGGCCTACAGATATGTAGGTCAGCTACAAATAAAACATTAGTCAAATAAGCAGTCGTGGACCAAAAGTGGCTACTGGTGGAAAGTCTCTACCAGATGATTCCAGTAGCAATGGGGCAATGAAATATTTAGAGTACAGAATGGCAGTGTGGGAACCTACCTGATAAAAATCTGCATATGCTCGATGAAGTCTCACCTCTTGGCGAGTAGGGACCGCCAAAAATGTATCTCAATCATTACCTTCACAGTAATAAACCGCTGCCTTGCGGTCAGGAATTTTAAACCAAAGGCTAGGTTGTCACACCAAATAAAGTCACACTTTCCCATCATTTCCTTGTTATTCATTCAAACCTCTTTCAATCCTTATTCTAGGTCTTCATACCTCCTAGATTCTTTTCCAGTGCTTCCTCTTTCCTCATGCCCGTGATAAAGCAACAACCATCATGTGCCAGTTGTTTTGGTCTAACCCTTGCAATTGGGTCACATATGTTAGTTGTATGGGCACCACTAGAGCTGTTGCGCACCAACTATGGTGTCCTCGTCCGCGCAATTACATTGTTATTAATTCCAACTCTTTTATCTTTCACATATCTTCACGATAAAAGTCTATGCAGTGATAAGTGTGGGGCAGTGGTAACAGGCTTGGTGAACTGGAAGTAATTAGCGGCATCTTACACGACCGGCGATACATCCTATATGGCCGCTTCCACCTAGATTGGCGTACCAGTTGGATTCAGCAGTCAGATGTTTGACTAGGCGGGCCTCCTTAGGATTAGAAGAAGAGGCAGCAATGCTGTACTGGAAGAATTTATAATGTGTATAAAGTGTTTATCTGCAATGAATGTGGGAAACAATATACAGCCAGATTTGGATTTATTAGCCATCTCCATATCCATAAATAACAATGCATCCATGGTCGATATCGAGTTGGGCAATGATTATGATGAGATGTATATATATATATATATATATATATATATATATATATATATATATATAATATATATATATACACGGAACAATTTGGAAAAATCATAGAATATTTCTGCAGGAAGGGTAAGGAGTATTTGCAGTGTTCTAAAGAAGATTTGAAAAATCATCCTAAAATGAACGTTCTCGCTGCTTGGTCATTGAACGATTTTGATGTAGGCGGTTCATTAAGTAATGGTGCACTCGGTGATGTTAATGTTGCTTGCGGACAATTAACCCATCATGTTGTAGCTTTGAAAACGATGCGTAAAAAATATATTAATTATACAGAAGACATAGGCAAAATTAAAATTAACGCTAGTTTAGAACATCCTGATATTTTGACTACGTTCCCTTATTTCGAGCAGCAGAGGAAAATATACCTGATATTAGAATTTGCCGTCCAGGTGATTTATTCGAATATGTACAAGGGCAACCGAACGGTCGTTTCACTGAAAAATCGAATGATAAATATATGGATCAGCTCACGGATGCCGTTTTATATTGTCATCGATGTAACATAATTCATTGTGACATTAAACTGTAAAACAGCTTGGTAACTTTTCACTATGATGTTAAGTTAAGTTAGTCGGTTATGGTGTCCGCGAGGTCAACTTCAATCTACATGCGGTACACTGGAATATTTCTCCTTGAGATTAGTAAATAATTATGCATATGGGAAAAAATTTGACAAATCCTTAGGCATAGTCTGCTACGAACTTCTAATTAGTGGTTCACCTTTCAAAGATAACAATCGAGAGGAGATGTTTGAAAGGATTCGAACGCTTGATTTTACATTCCCCAATCACCCATCGACCAAAGTGCAAAATTTAATATCGTGTCTGTTGATATCGTCATACTGGAGATTGTCGTTATCACAGGTGAGGAACCATTCGTGGATTAAAAAAAAATTATCTGCTGCCGTCTAATAGTAGGTGAGAGGAGAATGTATATCAGTTTTGTTGCTTTTTTATTGTTTTTGTAAAAATAATCGCGATTAAGTTTTATTTCGTTTTGTTGATCATGTTACGTATAATAATGCGATATAACAATAATTAAATAATTGATTTATTTTCCAGTTTATAATTAAAAAATATTCCATCATTGATCGTTGAAATTGCCGTGTATCGATAAAAGAGCTCTAAGAGTATGATGTTTATATATGATACTTTAGTAAACTGCAGATTTTGTTATCCATAGAAATTGATCATTTCCTCATATATTCGAATTTATCAACCAATGAAGTACACTAATTTCTAATGAAGATATCGTATTCACCCTATTCAGCAGAAGCATAAGGAATAATTGGGAACTGATGTACACTGGGAGCATTAGTCTATTATCTCTTACTTATTAGTTATTACTATCAACATCAACCGTCTAGTGAAAATAACGGTATTTAAGTTTCTATAGGACACTCTCAAACGAAGAAACCCTTAAGTTTCTCAATTTATTTATTACTCATTTGATAAAGATTATCGCTTGAAAACATTCAAAAACTCATTTACAGTTTTTTCCCTTTTTTTTCTTACATTGTACCGAATTAAATACAACAACCAAAACGGTGCTTAGAATTAAGACAAGGGAGAAGGACGTATGAGGATGGGAAATATACAAGGTGAAATAAGTATCAGATTATTACCTCCAATCAGTGGACTAGCATGGGGGATTAAAATTAAATCACATTGACCCGAATTTATTATATTCAAGGAAGGACATCACAACATCATTTTCTTCTTTTCAATGATCTCTAGTGATTGTCTGACAATGTGATCATATACATTCTGCTGATAATTGAATTTGTAGAATTTTGTAGTTTTAGAAAAAATCTCATCTACTGCTCAGTGTAAGTTTCTTGAATCGATGGTGGGGTGCCCACAGGGCAGCAGATAGTGTAATGGCCTACAGATATGTAGGTCAGCTACAAATAAAACATTAGTCAAATAAGCAGTTGTGGACCAAAAGTGGCTACTGGTGGAAAGTCTCTACCAGATGATTCCAGTAGCAATGGGGCAATGAAATATTTAGAGTACAGAATGGCAGTGTGGGAACCTACCTGATAAAAATCTGCATATGCTCGATGAAGTCTCACCTCTTGGCGAGTAGGGACCGCCAAAAATGTATCTCAATCATTACCTTCACAGTAATAAACCGCTGCCTTGCGGTCAGGAATTTTAAACCAAAGGCTAGGTTGTCACACCAAATAAAGTCACACTTTCCCATCATTTCCTTGTTATTCATTCAAACCTCTTTCAATCCTTATTCTAGGTCTTCATACCTCCTAGATTCTTTTCCAGTGCTTCCTCTTTCCTCATGCCCGTGATAAAGCAACAACCATCATGTGCCAGTTGTTTTGGTCTAACCCTTGCAATTGGGTCACATATGTTAGTTGTATGGGCACCACTAGAGCTGTTGCGCACCAACTATGGTGTCCTCGTCCGCGCAATTACATTGTTATTAATTCCAACTCTTTTATCTTTCACATATCTTCACGATAAAAGTCTATGCAGTGATAAGTGTGGGGCAGTGGTAACAGGCTTGGTGAACTGGAAGTAATTAGCGGCATCTTACACGACCGGCGATACATCCTATATGGCCGCTTCCACCTAGATTGGCGTACCAGTTGGATTCAGCAGTCAGATGTTTGACTAGGCGGGCCTCCTTAGGATTAGAAGAAGAGGCAGCAATGCTGTACTGGAAGAATTTATAATGTGTATAAAGTGTTTATCTGCAATGAATGTGGGAAACAATATACAGCCAGATTTGGATTTATTAGCCATCTCCATATCCATAAATAACAATGCATCCATGGTCGATATCGAGTTGGGCAATGATTATGATGAGATGTATATATATATATATATATATATATATATATATATATATATATATATATATATTATATATATATATACACGGAACAATTTGGAAAAATCATAGAATATTTCTGCAGGAAGGGTAAGGAGTATTTGCAGTGTTCTAAAGAAGATTTGAAAAATCATCCTAAAATGAACGTTCTCGCTGCTTGGTCATTGAACGATTTTGATGTAGGCGGTTCATTAAGTAATGGTGCACTCGGTGATGTTAATGTTGCTTGCGGACAATTAACCCATCATGTTGTAGCTTTGAAAACGATGCGTAAAAAATATATTAATTATACAGAAGACATAGGCAAAATTAAAATTAACGCTAGTTTAGAACATCCTGATATTTTGACTACGTTCCCTTATTTCGAGCAGCAGAGGAAAATATACCTGATATTAGAATTTGCCGTCCAGGTGATTTATTCGAATATGTACAAGGGCAACCGAACGGTCGTTTCACTGAAAAATCGAATGATAAATATATGGATCAGCTCACGGATGCCGTTTTATATTGTCATCGATGTAACATAATTCATTGTGACATTAAACTGTAAAACAGCTTGGTAACTTTTCACTATGATGTTAAGTTAAGTTAGTCGGTTATGGTGTCCGCGAGGTCAACTTCAATCTACATGCGGTACACTGGAATATTTCTCCTTGAGATTAGTAAATAATTATGCATATGGGAAAAAATTTGACAAATCCTTAGGCATAGTCTGCTACGAACTTCTAATTAGTGGTTCACCTTTCAAAGATAACAATCGAGAGGAGATGTTTGAAAGGATTCGAACGCTTGATTTTACATTCCCCAATCACCCATCGACCAAAGTGCAAAATTTAATATCGTGTCTGTTGATATCGTCATACTGGAGATTGTCGTTATCACAGGTGAGGAACCATTCGTGGATTAAAAAAAAATTATCTGCTGCCGTCTAATAGTAGGTGAGAGGAGAATGTATATCAGTTTTGTTGCTTTTTTATTGTTTTTGTAAAAATAATCGCGATTAAGTTTTATTTCGTTTTGTTGATCATGTTACGTATAATAATGCGATATAACAATAATTAAATAATTGATTTATTTTCCAGTTTATAATTAAAAAATATTCCATCATTGATCGTTGAAATTGCCGTGTATCGATAAAAGAGCTCTAAGAGTATGATGTTTATATATGATACTTTAGTAAACTGCAGATTTTGTTATCCATAGAAATTGATCATTTCCTCATATATTCGAATTTATCAACCAATGAAGTACACTAATTTCTAATGAAGATATCGTATTCACCCTATTCAGCAGAAGCATAAGGAATAATTGGGAACTGATGTACACTGGGAGCATTAGTCTATTATCTCTTACTTATTAGTTATTACTATCAACATCAACCGTCTAGTGAAAATAACGGTATTTAAGTTTCTATAGGACACTCTCAAACGAAGAAACCCTTAAGTTTCTCAATTTATTTATTACTCATTTGATAAAGATTATCGCTTGAAAACATTCAAAAACTCATTTACAGTTTTTTCCCTTTTTTTTCTTACATTGTACCGAATTAAATACAACAACCAAAACGGTGCTTAGAATTAAGACAAGGGAGAAGGACGTATGAGGATGGGAAATATACAAGGTGAAATAAGTATCAGATTATTACCTCCAATCAGTGGACTAGCATGGGGGATTAAAATTAAATCACATTGACCCGAATTTATTATATTCAAGGAAGGACATCACAACATCATTTTCTTCTTTTCAATGATCTCTAGTGATTGTCTGACAATGTGATCATATACATTCTGCTGATAATTGAATTTGTAGAATTTTGTAGTTTTAGAAAAAATCTCATCTACTGCTCAGTGTAAGTTTCTTGAATCGATGGTGGGGTGCCCACAGGGCAGCAGATAGTGTAATGGCCTACAGATATGTAGGTCAGCTACAAATAAAACATTAGTCAAATAAGCAGTCGTGGACCAAAAGTGGCTACTGGTGGAAAGTCTCTACCAGATGATTCCAGTAGCAATGGGGCAATGAAATATTTAGAGTACAGAATGGCAGTGTGGGAACCTACCTGATAAAAATCTGCATATGCTCGATGAAGTCTCACCTCTTGGCGAGTAGGGACCGCCAAAAATGTATCTCAATCATTACCTTCACAGTAATAAACCGCTGCCTTGCGGTCAGGAATTTTAAACCAAAGGCTAGGTTGTCACACCAAATAAAGTCACACTTTCCCATCATTTCCTTGTTATTCATTCAAACCTCTTTCAATCCTTATTCTAGGTCTTCATACCTCCTAGATTCTTTTCCAGTGCTTCCTCTTTCCTCATGCCCGTGATAAAGCAACAACCATCATGTGCCAGTTGTTTTGGTCTAACCCTTGCAATTGGGTCACATATGTTAGTTGTATGGGCACCACTAGAGCTGTTGCGCACCAACTATGGTGTCCTCGTCCGCGCAATTACATTGTTATTAATTCCAACTCTTTTATCTTTCACATATCTTCACGATAAAAGTCTATGCAGTGATAAGTGTGGGGCAGTGGTAACAGGCTTGGTGAACTGGAAGTAATTAGCGGCATCTTACACGACCGGCGATACATCCTATATGGCCGCTTCCACCTAGATTGGCGTACCAGTTGGATTCAGCAGTCAGATGTTTGACTAGGCGGGCCTCCTTAGGATTAGAAGAAGAGGCAGCAATGCTGTACTGGAAGAATTTATAATGTGTATAAAGTGTTTATCTGCAATGAATGTGGGAAACAATATACAGCCAGATTTGGATTTATTAGCCATCTCCATATCCATAAATAACAATGCATCCATGGTCGATATCGAGTTGGGCAATGATTATGATGAGATGTATATATATATATATATATATATATATATATATATATATATATATATATATATAATATATATATATACACGGAACAATTTGGAAAAATCATAGAATATTTCTGCAGGAAGGGTAAGGAGTATTTGCAGTGTTCTAAAGAAGATTTGAAAAATCATCCTAAAATGAACGTTCTCGCTGCTTGGTCATTGAACGATTTTGATGTAGGCGGTTCATTAAGTAATGGTGCACTCGGTGATGTTAATGTTGCTTGCGGACAATTAACCCATCATGTTGTAGCTTTGAAAACGATGCGTAAAAAATATATTAATTATACAGAAGACATAGGCAAAATTAAAATTAACGCTAGTTTAGAACATCCTGATATTTTGACTACGTTCCCTTATTTCGAGCAGCAGAGGAAAATATACCTGATATTAGAATTTGCCGTCCAGGTGATTTATTCGAATATGTACAAGGGCAACCGAACGGTCGTTTCACTGAAAAATCGAATGATAAATATATGGATCAGCTCACGGATGCCGTTTTATATTGTCATCGATGTAACATAATTCATTGTGACATTAAACTGTAAAACAGCTTGGTAACTTTTCACTATGATGTTAAGTTAAGTTAGTCGGTTATGGTGTCCGCGAGGTCAACTTCAATCTACATGCGGTACACTGGAATATTTCTCCTTGAGATTAGTAAATAATTATGCATATGGGAAAAAATTTGACAAATCCTTAGGCATAGTCTGCTACGAACTTCTAATTAGTGGTTCACCTTTCAAAGATAACAATCGAGAGGAGATGTTTGAAAGGATTCGAACGCTTGATTTTACATTCCCCAATCACCCATCGACCAAAGTGCAAAATTTAATATCGTGTCTGTTGATATCGTCATACTGGAGATTGTCGTTATCACAGGTGAGGAACCATTCGTGGATTAAAAAAAAATTATCTGCTGCCGTCTAATAGTAGGTGAGAGGAGAATGTATATCAGTTTTGTTGCTTTTTTATTGTTTTTGTAAAAATAATCGCGATTAAGTTTTATTTCGTTTTGTTGATCATGTTACGTATAATAATGCGATATAACAATAATTAAATAATTGATTTATTTTCCAGTTTATAATTAAAAAATATTCCATCATTGATCGTTGAAATTGCCGTGTATCGATAAAAGAGCTCTAAGAGTATGATGTTTATATATGATACTTTAGTAAACTGCAGATTTTGTTATCCATAGAAATTGATCATTTCCTCATATATTCGAATTTATCAACCAATGAAGTACACTAATTTCTAATGAAGATATCGTATTCACCCTATTCAGCAGAAGCATAAGGAATAATTGGGAACTGATGTACACTGGGAGCATTAGTCTATTATCTCTTACTTATTAGTTATTACTATCAACATCAACCGTCTAGTGAAAATAACGGTATTTAAGTTTCTATAGGACACTCTCAAACGAAGAAACCCTTAAGTTTCTCAATTTATTTATTACTCATTTGATAAAGATTATCGCTTGAAAACATTCAAAAACTCATTTACAGTTTTTTCCCTTTTTTTTCTTACATTGTACCGAATTAAATACAACAACCAAAACGGTGCTTAGAATTAAGACAAGGGAGAAGGACGTATGAGGATGGGAAATATACAAGGTGAAATAAGTATCAGATTATTACCTCCAATCAGTGGACTAGCATGGGGGATTAAAATTAAATCACATTGACCCGAATTTATTATATTCAAGGAAGGACATCACAACATCATTTTCTTCTTTTCAATGATCTCTAGTGATTGTCTGACAATGTGATCATATACATTCTGCTGATAATTGAATTTGTAGAATTTTGTAGTTTTAGAAAAAATCTCATCTACTGCTCAGTGTAAGTTTCTTGAATCGATGGTGGGGTGCCCACAGGGCAGCAGATAGTGTAATGGCCTACAGATATGTAGGTCAGCTACAAATAAAACATTAGTCAAATAAGCAGTTGTGGACCAAAAGTGGCTACTGGTGGAAAGTCTCTACCAGATGATTCCAGTAGCAATGGGGCAATGAAATATTTAGAGTACAGAATGGCAGTGTGGGAACCTACCTGATAAAAATCTGCATATGCTCGATGAAGTCTCACCTCTTGGCGAGTAGGGACCGCCAAAAATGTATCTCAATCATTACCTTCACAGTAATAAACCGCTGCCTTGCGGTCAGGAATTTTAAACCAAAGGCTAGGTTGTCACACCAAATAAAGTCACACTTTCCCATCATTTCCTTGTTATTCATTCAAACCTCTTTCAATCCTTATTCTAGGTCTTCATACCTCCTAGATTCTTTTCCAGTGCTTCCTCTTTCCTCATGCCCGTGATAAAGCAACAACCATCATGTGCCAGTTGTTTTGGTCTAACCCTTGCAATTGGGTCACATATGTTAGTTGTATGGGCACCACTAGAGCTGTTGCGCACCAACTATGGTGTCCTCGTCCGCGCAATTACATTGTTATTAATTCCAACTCTTTTATCTTTCACATATCTTCACGATAAAAGTCTATGCAGTGATAAGTGTGGGGCAGTGGTAACAGGCTTGGTGAACTGGAAGTAATTAGCGGCATCTTACACGACCGGCGATACATCCTATATGGCCGCTTCCACCTAGATTGGCGTACCAGTTGGATTCAGCAGTCAGATGTTTGACTAGGCGGGCCTCCTTAGGATTAGAAGAAGAGGCAGCAATGCTGTACTGGAAGAATTTATAATGTGTATAAAGTGTTTATCTGCAATGAATGTGGGAAACAATATACAGCCAGATTTGGATTTATTAGCCATCTCCATATCCATAAATAACAATGCATCCATGGTCGATATCGAGTTGGGCAATGATTATGATGAGATATATATATATATATATATATATATATTATATATATATATATACACGGAACAATTTGGAAAAATCATAGAATATTTCTGCAGGAAGGGTAAGGAGTATTTGCAGTGTTCTAAAGAAGATTTGAAAAATCATCCTAAAATGAACGTTCTCGCTGCTTGGTCATTGAACGATTTTGATGTAGGCGGTTCATTAAGTAATGGTGCACTCGGTGATGTTAATGTTGCTTGCGGACAATTAACCCATCATGTTGTAGCTTTGAAAACGATGCGTAAAAAATATATTAATTATACAGAAGACATAGGCAAAATTAAAATTAACGCTAGTTTAGAACATCCTGATATTTTGACTACGTTCCCTTATTTCGAGCAGCAGAGGAAAATATACCTGATATTAGAATTTGCCGTCCAGGTGATTTATTCGAATATGTACAAGGGCAACCGAACGGTCGTTTCACTGAAAAATCGAATGATAAATATATGGATCAGCTCACGGATGCCGTTTTATATTGTCATCGATGTAATAATTCATTGTGACATTAAACTGTAAAACAGCTTGGTAACTTTTCACTATGATGTTAAGTTAAGTTAGTCGGTTATGGTGTCCGCGAGGTCAACTTCAATCTACATGCGGTACACTGGAATATTTCTCCTTGAGATTAGTAAATAATTATGCATATGGGAAAAAATTTGACAAATCCTTAGGCATAGTCTGCTACGAACTTCTAATTAGTGGTTCACCTTTCAAAGATAACAATCGAGAGGAGATGTTTGAAAGGATTCGAACGCTTGATTTTACATTCCCCAATCACCCATCGACCAAAGTGCAAAATTTAATATCGTGTCTGTTGATATCGTCATACTGGAGATTGTCGTTATCACAGGTGAGGAACCATTCGTGGATTAAAAAAAAATTATCTGCTGCCGTCTAATAGTAGGTGAGAGGAGAATGTATATCAGTTTTGTTGCTTTTTTATTGTTTTTGTAAAAATAATCGCGATTAAGTTTTATTTCGTTTTGTTGATCATGTTACGTATAATAATGCGATATAACAATAATTAAATAATTGATTTATTTTCCAGTTTATAATTAAAAAATATTCCATCATTGATCGTTGAAATTGCCGTGTATCGATAAAAGAGCTCTAAGAGTATGATGTTTATATATGATACTTTAGTAAACTGCAGATTTTGTTATCCATAGAAATTGATCATTTCCTCATATATTCGAATTTATCAACCAATGAAGTACACTAATTTCTAATGAAGATATCGTATTCACCCTATTCAGCAGAAGCATAAGGAATAATTGGGAACTGATGTACACTGGGAGCATTAGTCTATTATCTCTTACTTATTAGTTATTACTATCAACATCAACCGTCTAGTGAAAATAACGGTATTTAAGTTTCTATAGGACACTCTCAAACGAAGAAACCCTTAAGTTTCTCAATTTATTTATTACTCATTTGATAAAGATTATCGCTTGAAAACATTCAAAAACTCATTTACAGTTTTTTCCCTTTTTTTTCTTACATTGTACCGAATTAAATACAACAACCAAAACGGTGCTTAGAATTAAGACAAGGGAGAAGGACGTATGAGGATGGGAAATATACAAGGTGAAATAAGTATCAGATTATTACCTCCAATCAGTGGACTAGCATGGGGGATTAAAATTAAATCACATTGACCCGAATTTATTATATTCAAGGAAGGACATCACAACATCATTTTCTTCTTTTCAATGATCTCTAGTGATTGTCTGACAATGTGATCATATACATTCTGCTGATAATTGAATTTGTAGAATTTTGTAGTTTTAGAAAAAATCTCATCTACTGCTCAGTGTAAGTTTCTTGAATCGATGGTGGGGTGCCCACAGGGCAGCAGATAGTGTAATGGCCTACAGATATGTAGGTCAGCTACAAATAAAACATTAGTCAAATAAGCAGTTGTGGACCAAAAGTGGCTACTGGTGGAAAGTCTCTACCAGATGATTCCAGTAGCAATGGGGCAATGAAATATTTAGAGTACAGAATGGCAGTGTGGGAACCTACCTGATAAAAATCTGCATATGCTCGATGAAGTCTCACCTCTTGGCGAGTAGGGACCGCCAAAAATGTATCTCAATCATTACCTTCACAGTAATAAACCGCTGCCTTGCGGTCAGGAATTTTAAACCAAAGGCTAGGTTGTCACACCAAATAAAGTCACACTTTCCCATCATTTCCTTGTTATTCATTCAAACCTCTTTCAATCCTTATTCTAGGTCTTCATACCTCCTAGATTCTTTTCCAGTGCTTCCTCTTTCCTCATGCCCGTGATAAAGCAACAACCATCATGTGCCAGTTGTTTTGGTCTAACCCTTGCAATTGGGTCACATATGTTAGTTGTATGGGCACCACTAGAGCTGTTGCGCACCAACTATGGTGTCCTCGTCCGCGCAATTACATTGTTATTAATTCCAACTCTTTTATCTTTCACATATCTTCATGATAAAAGTCTATGCAGTGATAAGTGTGGGGCAGTGGTAACAGGCTTGGTGAACTGGAAGTAATTAGCGGCATCTTACACGACCGGCGATACATCCTATATGGCCGCTTCCACCTAGATTGGCGTACCAGTTGGATTCAGCAGTCAGATGTTTGACTAGGCGGGCCTCCTTAGGATTAGAAGAAGAGGCAGCAATGCTGTACTGGAAGAATTTATAATGTGTATAAAGTGTTTATCTGCAATGAATGTGGGAAACAATATACAGCCAGATTTGGATTTATTAGCCATCTCCATATCCATAAATAACAATGCATCCATGGTCGATATCGAGTTGGGCAATGATTATGATGAGATGTATATATATATATATATATATATATATATATATATTATATATATATACACGGAACAATTTGGAAAAATCATAGAATATTTCTGCAGGAAGGGTAAGGAGTATTTGCAGTGTTCTAAAGAAGATTTGAAAAATCATCCTAAAATGAACGTTCTCGCTGCTTGGTCATTGAACGATTTTGATGTAGGCGGTTCATTAAGTAATGGTGCACTCGGTGATGTTAATGTTGCTTGCGGACAATTAACCCATCATGTTGTAGCTTTGAAAACGATGCGTAAAAAATATATTAATTATACAGAAGACATAGGCAAAATTAAAATTAACGCTAGTTTAGAACATCCTGATATTTTGACTACGTTCCCTTATTTCGAGCAGCAGAGGAAAATATACCTGATATTAGAATTTGCCGTCCAGGTGATTTATTCGAATATGTACAAGGGCAACCGAACGGTCGTTTCACTGAAAAATCGAATGATAAATATATGGATCAGCTCACGGATGCCGTTTTATATTGTCATCGATGTAACATAATTCATTGTGACATTAAACTGTAAAACAGCTTGGTAACTTTTCACTATGATGTTAAGTTAAGTTAGTCGGTTATGGTGTCCGCGAGGTCAACTTCAATCTACATGCGGTACACTGGAATATTTCTCCTTGAGATTAGTAAATAATTATGCATATGGGAAAAAATTTGACAAATCCTTAGGCATAGTCTGCTACGAACTTCTAATTAGTGGTTCACCTTTCAAAGATAACAATCGAGAGGAGATGTTTGAAAGGATTCGAACGCTTGATTTTACATTCCCCAATCACCCATCGACCAAAGTGCAAAATTTAATATCGTGTCTGTTGATATCGTCATACTGGAGATTGTCGTTATCACAGGTGAGGAACCATTCGTGGATTAAAAAAAAATTATCTGCTGCCGTCTAATAGTAGGTGAGAGGAGAATGTATATCAGTTTTGTTGCTTTTTTATTGTTTTTGTAAAAATAATCGCGATTAAGTTTTATTTCGTTTTGTTGATCATGCTACGTATAATAATGCGATATAACAATAATTAAATAATTGATTTATTTTCCAGTTTATAATTAAAAAATATTCCATCATTGATCGTTGAAATTGCCGTGTATCGATAAAAGAGCTCTAAGAGTATGATGTTTATATATGATACTTTAGTAAACTGCAGATTTTGTTATCCATAGAAATTGATCATTTCCTCATATATTCGAATTTATCAACCAATGAAGTACACTAATTTCTAATGAAGATATCGTATTCACCCTATTCAGCAGAAGCATAAGGAATAATTGGGAACTGATGTACACTGGGAGCATTAGTCTATTATCTCTTACTTATTAGTTATTACTATCAACATCAACCGTCTAGTGAAAATAACGGTATTTAAGTTTCTATAGGACACTCTCAAACGAAGAAACCCTTAAGTTTCTCAATTTATTTATTACTCATTTGATAAAGATTATCGCTTGAAAACATTCAAAAACTCATTTACAGTTTTTTCCCTTTTTTTTCTTACATTGTACCGAATTAAATACAACAACCAAAACGGTGCTTAGAATTAAGACAAGGGAGAAGGACGTATGAGGATGGGAAATATACAAGGTGAAATAAGTATCAGATTATTACCTCCAATCAGTGGACTAGCATGGGGGATTAAAATTAAATCACATTGACCCGAATTTATTATATTCAAGGAAGGACATCACAACATCATTTTCTTCTTTTCAATGATCTCTAGTGATTGTCTGACAATGTGATCATATACATTCTGCTGATAATTGAATTTGTAGAATTTTGTAGTTTTAGAAAAAATCTCATCTACTGCTCAGTGTAAGTTTCTTGAATCGATGGTGGGGTGCCCACAGGGCAGCAGATAGTGTAATGGCCTACAGATATGTAGGTCAGCTACAAATAAAACATTAGTCAAATAAGCAGTTGTGGACCAAAAGTGGCTACTGGTGGAAAGTCTCTACCAGATGATTCCAGTAGCAATGGGGCAATGAAATATTTAGAGTACAGAATGGCAGTGTGGGAACCTACCTGATAAAAATCTGCATATGCTCGATGAAGTCTCACCTCTTGGCGAGTAGGGACCGCCAAAAATGTATCTCAATCATTACCTTCACAGTAATAAACCGCTGCCTTGCGGTCAGGAATTTTAAACCAAAGGCTAGGTTGTCACACCAAATAAAGTCACACTTTCCCATCATTTCCTTGTTATTCATTCAAACCTCTTTCAATCCTTATTCTAGGTCTTCATACCTCCTAGATTCTTTTCCAGTGCTTCCTCTTTCCTCATGCCCATGATAAAGCAACAACCATCATGTGCCAGTTGTTTTGGTCTAACCCTTGCAATTGGGTCACATATGTTAGTTGTATGGGCACCACTAGAGCTGTTGCGCACCAACTATGGTGTCCTCGTCCGCGCAATTACATTGTTATTAATTCCAACTCTTTTATCTTTCACATATCTTCACGATAAAAGTCTATGCAGTGATAAGTGTGGGGCAGTGGTAACAGGCTTGGTGAACTGGAAGTAATTAGCGGCATCTTACACGACCGGCGATACATCCTATATGGCCGCTTCCACCTAGATTGGCGTACCAGTTGGATTCAGCAGTCAGATGTTTGACTAGGCGGGCCTCCTTAGGATTAGAAGAAGAGGCAGCAATGCTGTACTGGAAGAATTTATAATGTGTATAAAGTGTTTATCTGCAATGAATGTGGGAAACAATATACAGCCAGATTTGGATTTATTAGCCATCTCCATATCCATAAATAACAATGCATCCATGGTCGATATCGAGTTGGGCAATGATTATGATGAGATGTATATATATATATATATATATATATATATATATATATATATATATATATTATATATATATATACACGGAACAATTTGGAAAAATCATAGAATATTTCTGCAGGAAGGGTAAGGAGTATTTGCAGTGTTCTAAAGAAGATTTGAAAAATCATCCTAAAATGAACGTTCTCGCTGCTTGGTCATTGAACGATTTTGATGTAGGCGGTTCATTAAGTAATGGTGCACTCGGTGATGTTAATGTTGCTTGCGGACAATTAACCCATCATGTTGTAGCTTTGAAAACGATGCGTAAAAAATATATTAATTATACAGAAGACATAGGCAAAATTAAAATTAACGCTAGTTTAGAACATCCTGATATTTTGACTACGTTCCCTTATTTCGAGCAGCAGAGGAAAATATACCTGATATTAGAATTTGCCGTCCAGGTGATTTATTCGAATATGTACAAGGGCAACCGAACGGTCGTTTCACTGAAAAATCGAATGATAAATATATGGATCAGCTCACGGATGCCGTTTTATATTGTCATCGATGTAACATAATTCATTGTGACATTAAACTGTAAAACAGCTTGTTAACTTTTCACTATGATGTTAAGTTAAGTTAGTCGGTTATGGTGTCCGCGAGGTCAACTTCAATCTACATGCGGTACACTGGAATATTTCTCCTTGAGATTAGTAAATAATTATGCATATGGGAAAAAATTTGACAAATCCTTAGGCATAGTCTGCTACGAACTTCTAATTAGTGGTTCACCTTTCAAAGATAACAATCGAGAGGAGATGTTTGAAAGGATTCGAACGCTTGATTTTACATTCCCCAATCACCCATCGACCAAAGTGCAAAATTTAATATCGTGTCTGTTGATATCGTCATACTGGAGATTGTCGTTATCACAGGTGAGGAACCATTTGTGGATTAAAAAAAAATTATCTGCTGCCGTCTAATAGTAGGTGAGAGGAGAATGTATATCAGTTTTGTTGCTTTTTTATTGTTTTTGTAAAAATAATCGCGATTAAGTTTTATTTCGTTTTGTTGATCATGTTACGTATAATAATGCGATATAACAATAATTAAATAATTGATTTATTTTCCAGTTTATAATTAAAAAATATTCCATCATTGATCGTTGAAATTGCCGTGTATCGATAAAAGAGCTCTAAGAGTATGATGTTTATATATGATACTTTAGTAAACTGCAGATTTTGTTATCCATAGAAATTGATCATTTCCTCATATATTCGAATTTATCAACCAATGAAGTACACTAATTTCTAATGAAGATATCGTATTCACCCTATTCAGCAGAAGCATAAGGAATAATTGGGAACTGATGTACACTGGGAGCATTAGTCTATTATCTCTTACTTATTAGTTATTACTATCAACATCAACCGTCTAGTGAAAATAACGGTATTTAAGTTTCTATAGGACACTCTCAAACGAAGAAACCCTTAAGTTTCTCAATTTATTTATTACTCATTTGATAAAGATTATCGCTTGAAAACATTCAAAAACTCATTTACAGTTTTTTCCCTTTTTTTTCTTACATTGTACCGAATTAAATACAACAACCAAAACGGTGCTTAGAATTAAGACAAGGGAGAAGGACGTATGAGGATGGGAAATATACAAGGTGAAATAAGTATCAGATTATTACCTCCAATCAGTGGACTAGCATGGGGGATTAAAATTAAATCACATTGACCCGAATTTATTATATTCAAGGAAGGACATCACAACATCATTTTCTTCTTTTCAATGATCTCTAGTGATTGTCTGACAATGTGATCATATACATTCTGCTGATAATTGAATTTGTAGAATTTTGTAGTTTT
This sequence comes from Coronaproctus castanopsis, assembly GCA_032883995.1. NCBI lineage: Eukaryota > Metazoa > Arthropoda > Insecta > Hemiptera > Monophlebidae > Coronaproctus > Coronaproctus castanopsis. Next base: position 103,469,060 of record CM065053.1, on the reverse strand, counting down.
AGAAAAAATCTCATCTACTGCTCAGTGTAAGTTTCTTGAATCGATGGTGGGGTGCCCACAGGGCAGCAGATAGTGTAATGGCCTACAGATATGTAGGTCAGCTACAAATAAAACATTAGTCAAATAAGCAGTTGTGGACCAAAAGTGGCTACTGGTGGAAAGTCTCTACCAGATGATTCCAGTAGCAATGGGGCAATGAAATATTTAGAGTACAGAATGGCAGTGTGGGAACCTACCTGATAAAAATCTGCATATGCTCGATGAAGTCTCACCTCTTGGCGAGTAGGGACCGCCAAAAATGTATCTCAATCATTACCTTCACAGTAATAAACCGCTGCCTTGCGGTCAGGAATTTTAAACCAAAGGCTAGGTTGTCACACCAAATAAAGTCACACTTTCCCATCATTTCCTTGTTATTCATTCAAACCTCTTTCAATCCTTATTCTAGGTCTTCATACCTCCTAGATTCTTTTCCAGTGCTTCCTCTTTCCTCATGCCCGTGATAAAGCAACAACCATCATGTGCCAGTTGTTTTGGTCTAACCCTTACAATTGGGTCACATATGTTAGTTGTATGGGCACCACTAGAGCTGTTGCGCACCAACTATGGTGTCCTCGTCCGCGCAATTACATTGTTATTAATTCCAACTCTTTTATCTTTCACATATCTTCACGATAAAAGTCTATGCAGTGATAAGTGTGGGGCAGTGGTAACAGGCTTGGTGAACTGGAAGTAATTAGCGGCATCTTACACGACCGGCGATACATCCTATATGGCCGCTTCCACCTAGATTGGCGTACCAGTTGGATTCAGCAGTCAGATGTTTGACTAGGCGGGCCTCCTTAGGATTAGAAGAAGAGGCAGCAATGCTGTACTGGAAGAATTTATAATGTGTATAAAGTGTTTATCTGCAATGAATGTGGGAAACAATATACAGCCAGATTTGGATTTATTAGCCATCTCCATATCCATAAATAACAATGCATCCATGGTCGATATCGAGTTGGGCAATGATTATGATGAGATGTATATATATATATATATATATATATATATATATATATATATATATATATATATATATATATATATATTATATATATATATACACGGAACAATTTGGAAAAATCATAGAATATTTCTGCAGGAAGGGTAAGGAGTATTTGCAGTGTTCTAAAGAAGATTTGAAAAATCATCCTAAAATGAACGTTCTCGCTGCTTGGTCATTGAACGATTTTGATGTAGGCGGTTCATTAAGTAATGGTGCACTCGGTGATGTTAATGTTGCTTGCGGACAATTAACCCATCATGTTGTAGCTTTGAAAACGATGCGTAAAAAATATATTAATTATACAGAAGACATAGGCAAAATTAAAATTAACGCTAGTTTAGAACATCCTGATATTTTGACTACGTTCCCTTATTTCGAGCAGCAGAGGAAAATATACCTGATATTAGAATTTGCCGTCCAGGTGATTTATTCGAATATGTACAAGGGCAACCGAACGGTCGTTTCACTGAAAAATCGAATGATAAATATATGGATCAGCTCACGGATGCCGTTTTATATTGTCATCGATGTAACATAATTCATTGTGACATTAAACTGTAAAACAGCTTGGTAACTTTTCACTATGATGTTAAGTTAAGTTAGTCGGTTATGGTGTCCGCGAGGTCAACTTCAATCTACATGCGGTACACTGGAATATTTCTCCTTGAGATTAGTAAATAATTATGCATATGGGAAAAAATTTGACAAATCCTTAGGCATAGTCTGCTACGAACTTCTAATTAGTGGTTCACCTTTCAAAGGTAACAATCGAGAGGAGATGTTTGAAAGGATTCGAACGCTTGATTTTACATTCCCCAATCACCCATCGACCAAAGTGCAAAATTTAATATCGTGTCTGTTGATATCGTCATACTGGAGATTGTCGTTATCACAGGTGAGGAACCATTCGTGGATTAAAAAAAAATTATCTGCTGCCGTCTAATAGTAGGTGAGAGGAGAATGTATATCAGTTTTGTTGCTTTTTTATTGTTTTTGTAAAAATAATCGCGATTAAGTTTTATTTCGTTTTGTTGATCATGTTACGTATAATAATGCGATATAACAATAATTAAATAATTGATTTATTTTCCAGTTTATAATTAAAAAATATTCCATCATTGATCGTTGAAATTGCCGTGTATCGATAAAAGAGCTCTAAGAGTATGATGTTTATATATGATACTTTAGTAAACTGCAGATTTTGTTATCCATAGAAATTGATCATTTCCTCATATATTCGAATTTATCAACCAATGAAGTACACTAATTTCTAATGAAGATATCGTATTCACCCTATTCAGCAGAAGCATAAGGAATAATTGGGAACTGATGTACACTGGGAGCATTAGTCTATTATCTCTTACTTATTAGTTATTACTATCAACATCAACCGTCTAGTGAAAATAACGGTATTTAAGTTTCTATAGGACACTCTCAAACGAAGAAACCCTTAAGTTTCTCAATTTATTTATTACTCATTTGATAAAGATTATCGCTTGAAAACATTCAAAAACTCATTTACAGTTTTTTCCCTTTTTTTTCTTACATTGTACCGAATTAAATACAACAACCAAAACGGTGCTTAGAATTAAGACAAGGGAGAAGGACGTATGAGGATGGGAAATATACAAGGTGAAATAAGTATCAGATTATTACCTCCAATCAGTGGACTAGCATGGGGGATTAAAATTAAATCACATTGACCCGAATTTATTATATTCAAGGAAGGACATCACAACATCATTTTCTTCTTTTCAATGATCTCTAGTGATTGTCTGACAATGTGATCATATACATTCTGCTGATAATTGAATTTGTAGAATTTTGTAGTTTTAGAAAAAATCTCATCTACTGCTCAGTGTAAGTTTCTTGAATCGATGGTGGGGTGCCCACAGGGCAGCAGATAGTGTAATGGCCTACAGATATGTAGGTCAGCTACAAATAAAACATTAGTCAAATAAGCAGTTGTGGACCAAAAGTGGCTACTGGTGGAAAGTCTCTACCAGATGATTCCAGTAGCAATGGGGCAATGAAATATTTAGAGTACAGAATGGCAGTGTGGGAACCTACCTGATAAAAATCTGCATATGCTCGATGAAGTCTCACCTCTTGGCGAGTAGGGACCGCCAAAAATGTATCTCAATCATTACCTTCACAGTAATAAACCGCTGCCTTGCGGTCAGGAATTTTAAACCAAAGGCTAGGTTGTCACACCAAATAAAGTCACACTATCCCATCATTTCCTTGTTATTCATTCAAACCTCTTTCAATCCTTATTCTAGGTCTTCATACCTCCTAGATTCTTTTCCAGTGCTTCCTCTTTCCTCATGCCCGTGATAAAGCAACAACCATCATGTGCCAGTTGTTTTGGTCTAACCCTTGCAATTGGGTCACATATGTTAGTTGTATGGGCACCACTAGAGCTGTTGCGCACCAACTATGGTGTCCTCGTCCGCGCAATTACATTGTTATTAATTCCAACTCTTTTATCTTTCACATATCTTCACGATAAAAGTCTATGCAGTGATAAGTGTGGGGCAGTGGTAACAGGCTTGGTGAACTGGAAGTAATTAGCGGCATCTTACACGACCGGCGATACATCCTATATGGCCGCTTCCACCTAGATTGGCGTACCAGTTGGATTCAGCAGTCAGATGTTTGACTAGGCGGGCCTCCTTAGGATTAGAAGAAGAGGCAGCAATGCTGTACTGGAAGAATTTATAATGTGTATAAAGTGTTTATCTGCAATGAATGTGGGAAACAATATACAGCCAGATTTGGATTTATTAGCCATCTCCATATCCATAAATAACAATGCATCCATGGTCGATATCGAGTTGGGCAATGATTATGATGAGATGTATATATATATATATATATATATATATATATATATATATATATATATATATATATATATATATTATATATATATATACACGGAACAATTTGGAAAAATCATAGAATATTTCTGCAGGAAGGGTAAGGAGTATTTGCAGTGTTCTAAAGAAGATTTGAAAAATCATCCTAAAATGAACGTTCTCGCTGCTTGGTCATTGAACGATTTTGATGTAGGCGGTTCATTAAGTAATGGTGCACTCGGTGATGTTAATGTTGCTTGCGGACAATTAACCCATCATGTTGTAGCTTTGAAAACGATGCGTAAAAAATATATTAATTATACAGAAGACATAGGCAAAATTAAAATTAACGCTAGTTTAGAACATCCTGATATTTTGACTACGTTCCCTTATTTCGAGCAGCAGAGGAAAATATACCTGATATTAGAATTTGCCGTCCAGGTGATTTATTCGAATATGTACAAGGGCAACCGAACGGTCGTTTCACTGAAAAATCGAATGATAAATATATGGATCAGCTCACGGATGCCGTTTTATATTGTCATCGATGTAACATAATTCATTGTGACATTAAACTGTAAAACAGCTTGGTAACTTTTCACTATGATGTTAAGTTAAGTTAGTCGGTTATGGTGTCCGCGAGGTCAACTTCAATCTACATGCGGTACACTGGAATATTTCTCCTTGAGATTAGTAAATAATTATGCATATGGGAAAAAATTTGACAAATCCTTAGGCATAGTCTGCTACAAACTTCTAATTAGTGGTTCACCTTTCAAAGGTAACAATCGAGAGGAGATGTTTGAAAGGATTCGAACGCTTGATTTTACATTCCCCAATCACCCATCGACCAAAGTGCAAAATTTAATATCGTGTCTGTTGATATCGTCATACTGGAGATTGTCGTTATCACAGGTGAGGAACCATTCGTGGATTAAAAAAAAATTATCTGCTGCCGTCTAATAGTAGGTGAGAGGAGAATGTATATCAGTTTTGTTGCTTTTTTATTGTTTTTGTAAAAATAATCGCGATTAAGTTTTATTTCGTTTTGTTGATCATGTTACGTATAATAATGCGATATAACAATAATTAAATAATTGATTTATTTTCCAGTTTATAATTAAAAAATATTCCATCATTGATCGTTGAAATTGCTGTGTATCGATAAAAGAGCTCTAAGAGTATGATGTTTATATATGATACTTTAGTAAACTGCAGATTTTGTTATCCATAGAAATTGATCATTTCCTCATATATTCGAATTTATCAACCAATGAAGTACACTAATTTCTAATGAAGATATCGTATTCACCCTATTCAGCAGAAGCATAAGGAATAATTGGGAACTGATGTACACTGGGAGCATTAGTCTATTATCTCTTACTTATTAGTTATTACTATCAACATCAACCGTCTAGTGAAAATAACGGTATTTAAGTTTCTATAGGACACTCTCAAACGAAGAAACCCTTAAGTTTCTCAATTTATTTATTACTCATTTGATAAAGATTATCGCTTGAAAACATTCAAAAACTCATTTACAGTTTTTTCCCTTTTTTTTCTTACATTGTACCGAATTAAATACAACAACCAAAACGGTGCTTAGAATTAAGACAAGGGAGAAGGACGTATGAGGATGGGAAATATACAAGGTGAAATAAGTATCAGATTATTACCTCCAATCAGTGGACTAGCATGGGGGATTAAAATTAAATCACATTGACCCGAATTTATTATATTCAAGGAAGGACATCACAACATCATTTTCTTCTTTTCAATGATCTCTAGTGATTGTCTGACAATGTGATCATATACATTCTGCTGATAATTGAATTTGTAGAATTTTGTAGTTTTAGAAAAAATCTCATCTACTGCTCAGTGTAAGTTTCTTGAATCGATGGTGGGGTGCCCACAGGGCAGCAGATAGTGTAATGGCCTACAGATATGTAGGTCAGCTACAAATAAAACATTAGTCAAATAAGCAGTTGTGGACCAAAAGTGGCTACTGGTGGAAAGTCTCTACCAGATGATTCCAGTAGCAATGGGGCAATGAAATATTTAGAGTACAGAATGGCAGTGTGGGAACCTACCTGATAAAAATCTGCATATGCTCGATGAAGTCTCACCTCTTGGCGAGTAGGGACCGCCAAAAATGTATCTCAATCATTACCTTCACAGTAATAAACCGCTGCCTTGCGGTCAGGAATTTTAAACCAAAGGCTAGGTTGTCACACCAAATAAAGTCACACTTTCCCATCATTTCCTTGTTATTCATTCAAACCTCTTTCAATCCTTATTCTAGGTCTTCATACCTCCTAGATTCTTTTCCAGTGCTTCCTCTTTCCTCATGCCCGTGATAAAGCAACAACCATCATGTGCCAGTTGTTTTGGTCTAACCCTTGCAATTGGGTCACATATGTTAGTTGTATGGGCACCACTAGAGCTGTTGCGCACCAACTATGGTGTCCTCGTCCGCGCAATTACATTGTTATTAATTCCAACTCTTTTATCTTTCACATATCTTCACGATAAAAGTCTATGCAGTGATAAGTGTGGGGCAGTGGTAACAGGCTTGGTGAACTGGAAGTAATTAGCGGCATCTTACACGACCGGCGATACATCCTATATGGCCGCTTCCACCTAGATTGGCGTACCAGTTGGATTCAGCAGTCAGATGTTTGACTAGGCGGGCCTCCTTAGGATTAGAAGAAGAGGCAGCAATGCTGTACTGGAAGAATTTATAATGTGTATAAAGTGTTTATCTGCAATGAATGTGGGAAACAATATACAGCCAGATTTGGATTTATTAGCCATCTCCATATCCATAAATAACAATGCATCCATGGTCGATATCGAGTTGGGCAATGATTATGATGAGATGTATATATATATATATATATATATATATATATATATATATATATTATATATATATATACACGGAACAATTTGGAAAAATCATAGAATATTTCTGCAGGAAGGGTAAGGAGTATTTGCAGTGTTCTAAAGAAGATTTGAAAAATCATCCTAAAATGAACGTTCTCGCTGCTTGGTCATTGAACGATTTTGATGTAGGCGGTTCATTAAGTAATGGTGCACTCGGTGATGTTAATGTTGCTTGCGGACAATTAACCCATCATGTTGTAGCTTTGAAAACGATGCGTAAAAAATATATTAATTATACAGAAGACATAGGCAAAATTAAAATTAACGCTAGTTTAGAACATCCTGATATTTTGACTACGTTCCCTTATTTCGAGCAGCAGAGGAAAATATACCTGATATTAGAATTTGCCGTCCAGGTGATTTATTCGAATATGTACAAGGGCAACCGAACGGTCGTTTCACTGAAAAATCGAATGATAAATATATGGATCAGCTCACGGATGCCGTTTTATATTGTCATCGATGTAACATAATTCATTGTGACATTAAACTGTAAAACAGCTTGGTAACTTTTCACTATGATGTTAAGTTAAGTTAGTCGGTTATGGTGTCCGCGAGGTCAACTTCAATCTACATGCGGTACACTGGAATATTTCTCCTTGAGATTAGTAAATAATTATGCATATGGGAAAAAATTTGACAAATCCTTAGGCATAGTCTGCTACGAACTTCTAATTAGTGGTTCACCTTTCAAAGATAACAATCGAGAGGAGATGTTTGAAAGGATTCGAACGCTTGATTTTACATTCCCCAATCACCCATCGACCAAAGTGCAAAATTTAATATCGTGTCTGTTGATATCATCATACTGGAGATTGTCGTTATCACAGGTGAGGAACCATTCGTGGATTAAAAAAAAATTATCTGCTGCCGTCTAATAGTAGGTGAGAGGAGAATGTATATCAGTTTTGTTGCTTTTTTATTGTTTTTGTAAAAATAATCGCGATTAAGTTTTATTTCGTTTTGTTGATCATGTTACGTATAATAATGCGATATAACAATAATTAAATAATTGATTTATTTTCCAGTTTATAATTAAAAAATATTCCATCATTGATCGTTGAAATTGCCGTGTATCGATAAAAGAGCTCTAAGAGTATGATGTTTATATATGATACTTTAGTAAACTGCAGATTTTGTTATCCATAGAAATTGATCATTTCCTCATATATTCGAATTTATCAACCAATGAAGTACACTAATTTCTAATGAAGATATCGTATTCACCCTATTCAGCAGAAGCATAAGGAATAATTGGGAACTGATGTACACTGGGAGCATTAGTCTATTATCTCTTACTTATTAGTTATTACTATCAACATCAACCGTCTAGTGAAAATAACGGTATTTAAGTTTCTATAGGACACTCTCAAACGAAGAAACCCTTAAGTTTCTCAATTTATTTATTACTCATTTGATAAAGATTATCGCTTGAAAACATTCAAAAACTCATTTACAGTTTTTTCCCTTTTTTTTCTTACATTGTACCGAATTAAATACAACAACCAAAACGGTGCTTAGAATTAAGACAAGGGAGAAGGACGTATGAGGATGGGAAATATACAAGGTGAAATAAGTATCAGATTATTACCTCCAATCAGTGGACTAGCATGGGGGATTAAAATTAAATCACATTGACCCGAATTTATTATATTCAAGGAAGGACATCACAACATCATTTTCTTCTTTTCAATGATCTCTAGTGATTGTCTGACAATGTGATCATATACATTCTGCTGATAATTGAATTTGTAGAATTTTGTAGTTTTAGAAAAAATCTCATCTACTGCTCAGTGTAAGTTTCTTGAATCGATGGTGGGGTGCCCACAGGGCAGCAGATAGTGTAATGGCCTACAGATATGTAGGTCAGCTACAAATAAAACATTAGTCAAATAAGCAGTTGTGGACCAAAAGTGGCTACTGGTGGAAAGTCTCTACCAGATGATTCCAGTAGCAATGGGGCAATGAAATATTTAGAGTACAGAATGGCAGTGTGGGAACCTACCTGATAAAAATCTGCATATGCTCGATGAAGTCTCACCTCTTGGCGAGTAGGGACCGCCAAAAATGTATCTCAATCATTACCTTCACAGTAATAAACCGCTGCCTTGCGGTCAGGAATTTTAAACCAAAGGCTAGGTTGTCACACCAAATAAAGTCACACTTTCCCATCATTTCCTTGTTATTCATTCAAACCTCTTTCAATCCTTATTCTAGGTCTTCATACCTCCTAGATTCTTTTCCAGTGCTTCCTCTTTCCTCATGCCCGTGATAAAGCAACAACCATCATGTGCCAGTTGTTTTGGTCTAACCCTTGCAATTGGGTCACATATGTTAGTTGTATGGGCACCACTAGAGCTGTTGCGCACCAACTATGGTGTCCTCGTCCGCGCAATTACATTGTTATTAATTCCAACTCTTTTATCTTTCACATATCTTCACGATAAAAGTCTATGCAGTGATAAGTGTGGGGCAGTGGTAACAGGCTTGGTGAACTGGAAGTAATTAGCGGCATCTTACACGACCGGCGATACATCCTATATGGCCGCTTCCACCTAGATTGGCGTACCAGTTGGATTCAGCAGTCAGATGTTTGACTAGGCGGGCCTCCTTAGGATTAGAAGAAGAGGCAGCAATGCTGTACTGGAAGAATTTATAATGTGTATAAAGTGTTTATCTGCAATGAATGTGGGAAACAATATACAGCCAGATTTGGATTTATTAGCCATCTCCATATCCATAAATAACAATGCATCCATGGTCGATATCGAGTTGGGCAATGATTATGATGAGATGTATATATATATATATATATTATATATATATATACACGGAACAATTTGGAAAAATCATAGAATATTTCTGCAGGAAGGGTAAGGAGTATTTGCAGTGTTCTAAAGAAGATTTGAAAAATCATCCTAAAATGAACGTTCTCGCTGCTTGGTCATTGAACGATTTTGATGTAGGCGGTTCATTAAGTAATGGTGCACTCGGTGATGTTAATGTTGCTTGCGGACAATTAACCCATCATGTTGTAGCTTTGAAAACGATGCGTAAAAAATATATTAATTATACAGAAGACATAGGCAAAATTAAAATTAACGCTAGTTTAGAACATCCTGATATTTTGACTATGTTCCCTTATTTCGAGCAGCAGAGGAAAATATACCTGATATTAGAATTTGCCGTCCAGGTGATTTATTCGAATACGTACAAGGGCAACCGAACGGTCGTTTCACTGAAAAATCGAATGATAAATATATGGATCAGCTCACGGATGTCGTTTTATATTGTCATCGATGTAACATAATTCATTGTGACATTAAACTGTAAAACAGCTTGGTAACTTTTCACTATGATGTTAAGTTAAGTTAGTCGGTTATGGTGTCCGTGAGGTCAACTTCAATCTACATGCGGTACACTGGAATATTTCTCCTTGAGATTAGTAAATAATTATGCATATGGGAAAAAATTTGACAAATCCTTAGGCATAGTCTGCTACGAACTTCTAATTAGTGGTTCACCTTTCAAAGGTAACAATCGAGAGGAGATGTTTGAAAGGATTCGAACGCTTGATTTTACATTCCCCAATCACCCATCGACCAAAGTGCAAAATTTAATATCGTGTCTATTGATATCGTCATACTGGAGATTGTCGTTATCACAGGTGAGGAACCATTCGTGGATTAAAAAAAAATTATCTGCTGCCGTCTAATAGTAGGTGAGAGGAGAATGTATATCAGTTTTGTTGCTTTTTTATTGTTTTTGTAAAAATAATCGCGATTAAGTTTTATTTCGTTTTGTTGATCATGTTACGTATAATAATGCGATATAACAATAATTAAATAATTGATTTATTTTCCAGTTTATAATTAAAAAATATTCCATCATTGATCGTTGAAATTGCCGTGTATCGATAAAAGAGCTCTAAGAGTATGATGTTTATATATGATACTTTAGTAAACTGCAGATTTTGTTATCCATAGAAATTGATCATTTCCTCATATATTCGAATTTATCAACCAATGAAGTACACTAATTTCTAATGAAGATATCGTATTCACCCTATTCAGCAGAAGCATAAGGAATAATTGGGAACTGATGTACACTGGGAGCATTAGTCTATTATCTCTTACTTATTAGTTATTACTATCAACATCAACCGTCTAGTGAAAATAACGGTATTTAAGTTTCTATAGGACACTCTCAAACGAAGAAACCCTTAAGTTTCTCAATTTATTTATTACTCATTTGATAAAGATTATCGCTTGAAAACATTCAAAAACTCATTTACAGTTTTTTCCCTTTTTTTTCTTACATTGTACCGAATTAAATACAACAACCAAAACGGTGCTTAGAATTAAGACAAGGGAGAAGGATGTATGAGGATGGGAAATATACAAGGTGAAATAAGTATCAGATTATTACCTCCAATCAGTGGACTAGCATGGGGGATTAAAATTAAATCACATTGACCCGAATTTATTATATTCAAGGAAGGACATCACAACATCATTTTCTTCTTTTCAATGATCTCTAGTGATTGTCTGACAATGTGATCATATACATTCTGCTGATAATTGAATTTGTAGAATTTTGTAGTTTTAGAAAAAATCTCATCTACTGCTCAGTGTAAGTTTCTTGAATCGATGGTGGGGTGCCCACAGGGCAGCAGATAGTGTAATGGCCTACAGATATGTAGGTCAGCTACAAATAAAACATTAGTCAAATAAGCAGTTGTGGACCAAAAGTGGCTACTGGTGGAAAGTCTCTACCAGATGATTCCAGTAGCAATGGGGCAATGAAATATTTAGAGTACAGAATGGCAGTGTGGGAACCTACCTGATAAAAATCTGCATATGCTCGATGAAGTCTCACCTCTTGGCGAGTAGGGACCGCCAAAAATGTATCTCAATCATTACCTTCACAGTAATAAACCGCTGCCTTGCGGTCAGGAATTTTAAACCAAAGGCTAGGTTGTCACACCAAATAAAGTCACACTATCCCATCATTTCCTTGTTATTCATTCAAACCTCTTTCAATCCTTATTCTAGGTCTTCATACCTCCTAGATTCTTTTCCAGTGCTTCCTCTTTCCTCATGCCCGTGATAAAGCAACAACCATCATGTGCCAGTTGTTTTGGTCTAACCCTTACAATTGGGTCACATATGTTAGTTGTATGGGCACCACTAGAGCTGTTGTGCACCAACTATGGTGTCCTCGTCCGCGCAATTACATTGTTATTAATTCCAACTCTTTTATCTTTCACATATCTTCACGATAAAAGTCTATGCAGTGATAAGTGTGGGGCAGTGGTAACAGGCTTGGTGAACTGGAAGTAATTAGCGGCATCTTACACAACCGGCGATACATCCTATATGGCCGCTTCCACCTAGATTGGCGTACCAGTTGGATTCAGCAGTCAGATGTTTGACTAGGCGGGCCTCCTTAGGATTAGAAGAAGAGGCAGCAATGCTGTACTGGAAGAATTTATAATGTGTATAAAGTGTTTATCTGCAATGAATGTGGGAAACAATATACAGCCAGATTTGGATTTATTAGCCATCTCCATATCCATAAATAACAATGCATCCATGGTCGATATCGAGTTGGGCAATGATTATGATGAGATGTATATATATATATATATATATATATATATATATATATTATATATATATATACACGGAACAATTTGGAAAAATCATAGAATATTTCTGCAGGAAGGGTAAGGAGTATTTGCAGTGTTCTAAAGAAGATTTGAAAAATCATCCTAAAATGAACGTTCTCGCTGCTTGGTCATTGAACGATTTTGATGTAGGCGGTTCATTAAGTAATGGTGCACTCGGTGATGTTAATGTTGCTTGCGGACAATTAACCCATCATGTTGTAGCTTTGAAAACGATGCGTAAAAAATATATTAATTATACAGAAGACATAGGCAAAATTAAAATTAACGCTAGTTTAGAACATCCTGATATTTTGACTACGTTCCCTTATTTCGAGCAGCAGAGGAAAATATACCTGATATTAGAATTTGCCGTCCAGGTGATTTATTCGAATACGTACAAGGGCAACCGAACGGTCGTTTCACTGAAAAATCGAATGATAAATATATGGATCAGCTCACGGATGTCGTTTTATATTGTCATCGATGTAACATAATTCATTGTGACATTAAACTGTAAAACAGCTTGGTAACTTTTCACTATGATGTTAAGTTAAGTTAGTCGGTTATGGTGTCCGTGAGGTCAACTTCAATCTACATGCGGTACACTGGAATATTTCTCCTTGAGATTAGTAAATAATTATGCATATGGGAAAAAATTTGACAAATCCTTAGGCATAGTCTGCTACGAACTTCTAATTAGTGGTTCACCTTTCAAAGGTAACAATCGAGAGGAGATGTTTGAAAGGATTCGAACGCTTGATTTTACATTCCCCAATCACCCATCGACCAAAGTGCAAAATTTAATATCGTGTCTATTGATATCGTCATACTGGAGATTGTCGTTATCACAGGTGAGGAACCATTTGTGGATTAAAAAAAAATTATCTGCTGCCGTCTAATAGTAGGTGAGAGGAGAATGTATATCAGTTTTGTTGCTTTTTTATTGTTTTTGTAAAAATAATCGCGATTAAGTTTTATTTCGTTTTGTTGATCATGTTACGTATAATAATGCGATATAACAATAATTAAATAATTGATTTATTTTCCAGTTTATAATTAAAAAATATTCCATCATTGATCGTTGAAATTGCCGTGTATCGATAAAAGAGCTCTAAGAGTATGATGTTTATATATGATACTTTAGTAAACTGCAGATTTTGTTATCCATAGAAATTGATCATTTCCTCATATATTCGAATTTATCAACCAATGAAGTACACTAATTTCTAATGAAGATATCGTATTCACCCTATTCAGCAGAAGCATAAGGAATAATTGGGAACTGATGTACACTGGGAGCATTAGTCTATTATCTCTTACTTATTAGTTATTACTATCAACATCAACCGTCTAGTGAAAATAACGGTATTTAAGTTTCTATAGGACACTCTCAAACGAAGAAACCCTTAAGTTTCTCAATTTATTTATTACTCATTTGATAAAGATTATCGCTTGAAAACATTCAAAAACTCATTTACAGTTTTTTCCCTTTTTTTTCTTACATTGTACCGAATTAAATACAACAACCAAAACGGTGCTTAGAATTAAGACAAGGGAGAAGGACGTATGAGGATGGGAAATATACAAGGTGAAATAAGTATCAGATTATTACCTCCAATCAGTGGACTAGCATGGGGGATTAAAATTAAATCACATTGACCCGAATTTATTATATTCAAGGAAGGACATCACAACATCATTTTCTTCTTTTCAATGATCTCTAGTGAATGTCTGACAATGTGATCATATACATTCTGCTGATAATTGAATTTGTAGAATTTTGTAGTTTTAGAAAAAATCTCATCTACTGCTCAGTGTAAGTTTCTTGAATCGATGGTGGGGTGCCCACAGGGCAGCAGATAGTGTAATGGCCTACAGATATGTAGGTCAGCTACAAATAAAACATTAGTCAAATAAGCAATTGTGGACCAAAAGTGGCTACTGGTGGAAAGTCTCTACCAGATGATTCCAGTAGCAATGGGGCAATGAAATATTTAGAGTACAGAATGGCAGTGTGGGAACCTACCTGATAAAAATCTGCATATGCTCGATGAAGTCTCACCTCTTGGCGAGTAGGGACCGCCAAAAATGTATCTCAATCATTACCTTCACAGTAATAAACCGCTGCCTTGCGGTCAGGAATTTTAAACCAAAGGCTAGGTTGTCACACCAAATAAAGTCACACTTTCCCATCATTTCCTTGTTATTCATTCAAACCTCTTTCAATCCTTATTCTAGGTCTTCATACCTCCTAGATTCTTTTCCAGTGCTTCCTCTTTCCTCATGCCCGTGATAAAGCAACAACCATCATGTGCCAGTTGTTTTGGTCTAACCCTTGCAATTGGGTCACATATGTTAGTTGTATGGGCACCACTAGAGCTGTTGCGCACCAACTATGGTGTCCTCGTCCGCGCAATTACATTGTTATTAATTCCAACTCTTTTATCTTTCACATATCTTCACGATAAAAGTCTATGCAGTGATAAGTGTGGGGCAGTGGTAACAGGCTTGGTGAACTGGAAGTAATTAGCGGCATCTTACACGACCGGCGATACATCCTATATGGCCGCTTCCACCTAGATTGGCGTACCAGTTGGATTCAGCAGTCAGATGTTTGACTAGGCGGGCCTCCTTAGGATTAGAAGAAGAGGCAGCAATGCTGTACTGGAAGAATTTATAATGTGTATAAAGTGTTTATCTGCAATGAATGTGGGAAACAATATACAGCCAGATTTGGATTTATTAGCCATCTCCATATCCATAAATAACAATGCATCCATGGTCGATATCGAGTTGGGCAATGATTATGATGAGATGTATATATATATATATATATATATATATATATATATATATATATATATATATATATATTATATATATATATACACGGAACAATTTGGAAAAATCATAGAATATTTCTGCAGGAAGGGTAAGGAGTATTTGCAGTGTTCTAAAGAAGATTTGAAAAATCATCCTAAAATGAACGTTCTCGCTGCTTGGTCATTGAACGATTTTGATGTAGGCGGTTCATTAAGTAATGGTGCACTCGGTGATGTTAATGTTGCTTGCGGACAATTAACCCATCATGTTGTAGCTTTGAAAACGATGCGTAAAAAATATATTAATTATACAGAAGACATAGGCAAAATTAAAATTAACGCTAGTTTAAAACATCCTGATATTTTGACTACGTTCCCTTATTTCGAGCAGCAGAGGAAAATATACCTGATATTAGAATTTGCCGTCCAGGTGATTTATTCGAATATGTACAAGGGCAACCGAACGGTCGTTTCACTGAAAAATCGAATGATAAATATATGGATCAGCTCACGGATGCCGTTTTATATTGTCATCGATGTAACATAATTCATTGTGACATTAAACTGTAAAACAGCTTGGTAACTTTTCACTATGATGTTAAGTTAAGTTAGTCGGTTATGGTGTCCGCGAGGTCAACTTCAATCTACATGCGGTACACTGGAATATTTCTCCTTGAGATTAGTAAATAATTATGCATATGGGAAAAAATTTGACAAATCCTTAGGCATAGTCTGCTACGAACTTCTAATTAGTGGTTCACCTTTCAAAGGTAACAATCGAGAGGAGATGTTTGAAAGGATTCGAACGCTTGATTTTACATTCCCCAATCACCCATCGACCAAAGTGCAAAATTTAATATCGTGTCTGTTGATATCGTCATACTGGAGATTGTCGTTATCACAGGTGAGGAACCATTCGTGGATTAAAAAAAAATTATCTGCTGCCGTCTAATAGTAGGTGAGAGGAGAATGTATATCAGTTTTGTTGCTTTTTTATTGTTTTTGTAAAAATAATCGCGATTAAGTTTTATTTCGTTTTGTTGATCATGTTACGTATAATAATGCGATATAACAATAATTAAATAATTGATTTATTTTCCAGTTTATAATTAAAAAATATTCCATCATTGATCGTTGAAATTGCCGTGTATCGATAAAAGAGCTCTAAGAGTATGATGTTTATATATGATACTTTAGTAAACTGCAGATTTTGTTATCCATAGAAATTGATCATTTCCTCATATATTCGAATTTATCAACCAATGAAGTACACTAATTTCTAATGAAGATATCGTATTCACCCTATTCAGCAGAAGCATAAGGAATAATTGGGAACTGATGTACACTGGGAGCATTAGTCTATTATCTCTTACTTATTAGTTATTACTATCAACATCAACCGTCTAGTGAAAATAACGGTATTTAAGTTTCTATAGGACACTCTCAAACGAAGAAACCCTTAAGTTTCTCAATTTATTTATTACTCATTTGATAAAGATTATCGCTTGAAAACATTCAAAAACTCATTTACAGTTTTTTCCCTTTTTTTTCTTACATTGTACCGAATTAAATACAACAACCAAAACGGTGCTTAGAATTAAGACAAGGGAGAAGGACGTATGAGGATGGGAAATATACAAGGTGAAATAAGTATCAGATTATTACCTCCAATCAGTGGACTAGCATGGGGGATTAAAATTAAATCACATTGACCCGAATTTATTATATTCAAGGAAGGACATCACAACATCATTTTCTTCTTTTCAATGATCTCTAGTGATTGTCTGACAATGTGATCATATACATTCTGCTGATAATTGAATTTGTAGAATTTTGTAGTTTTAGAAAAAATCTCATCTACTGCTCAGTGTAAGTTTCTTGAATCGATGGTGGGGTGCCCACAGGGCAGCAGATAGTGTAATGGCCTACAGATATGTAGGTCAGCTACAAATAAAACATTAGTCAAATAAGCAGTTGTGGACCAAAAGTGGCTACTGGTGGAAAGTCTCTACCAGATGATTCCAGTAGCAATGGGGCAATGAAATATTTAGAGTACAGAATGGCAGTGTGGGAACCTACCTGATAAAAATCTGCATATGCTCGATGAAGTCTCACCTCTTGGCGAGTAGGGACCGCCAAAAATGTATCTCAATCATTACCTTCACAGTAATAAACCGCTGCCTTGCGGTCAGGAATTTTAAACCAAAGGCTAGGTTGTCACACCAAATAAAGTCACACTTTCCCATCATTTCCTTGTTATTCATTCAAACCTCTTTCAATCCTTATTCTAGGTCTTCATACCTCCTAGATTCTTTTCCAGTGCTTCCTCTTTCCTCATGCCCGTGATAAAGCAACAACCATCATGTGCCAGTTGTTTTGGTCTAACCCTTGCAATTGGGTCACATATGTTAGTTGTATGGGCACCACTAGAGCTGTTGCGCACCAACTATGGTGTCCTCGTCCGCGCAATTACATTGTTATTAATTCCAACTCTTTTATCTTTCACATATCTTCACGATAAAAGTCTATGCAGTGATAAGTGTGGGGCAGTGGTAACAGGCTTGGTGAACTGGAAGTAATTAGCGGCATCTTACACGACCGGCGATACATCCTATATGGCCGCTTCCACCTAGATTGGCGTACCAGTTGGATTCAGCAGTCAGATGTTTGACTAGGCGGGCCTCCTTAGGATTAGAAGAAGAGGCAGCAATGCTGTACTGGAAGAATTTATAATGTGTATAAAGTGTTTATCTGCAATGAATGTGGGAAACAATATACAGCCAGATTTGGATTTATTAGCCATCTCCATATCCATAAATAACAATGCATCCATGGTCGATATCGAGTTGGGCAATGATTATGATGAGATGTATATATATATATATATATATTATATATATATATACACGGAACAATTTGGAAAAATCATAGAATATTTCTGCAGGAAGGGTAAGGAGTATTTGCAGTGTTCTAAAGAAGATTTGAAAAATCATCCTAAAATGAACGTTCTCGCTGCTTGGTCATTGAACGATTTTGATGTAGGCGGTTCATTAAGTAATGGTGCACTCGGTGATGTTAATGTTGCTTGCGGACAATTAACCCATCATGTTGTAGCTTTGAAAACGATGCGTAAAAAATATATTAATTATACAGAAGACATAGGCAAAATTAAAATTAACGCTAGTTTAGAACATCCTGATATTTTGACTATGTTCCCTTATTTCGAGCAGCAGAGGAAAATATACCTGATATTAGAATTTGCCGTCCAGGTGATTTATTCGAATACGTACAAGGGCAACCGAACGGTCGTTTCACTGAAAAATCGAATGATAAATATATGGATCAGCTCACGGATGTCGTTTTATATTGTCATCGATGTAACATAATTCATTGTGACATTAAACTGTAAAACAGCTTGGTAACTTTTCACTATGATGTTAAGTTAAGTTAGTCGGTTATGGTGTCCGTGAGGTCAACTTCAATCTACATGCGGTACACTGGAATATTTCTCCTTGAGATTAGTAAATAATTATGCATATGGGAAAAAATTTGACAAATCCTTAGGCATAGTCTGCTACGAACTTCTAATTAGTGGTTCACCTTTCAAAGGTAACAATCGAGAGGAGATGTTTGAAAGGATTCGAACGCTTGATTTTACATTCCCCAATCACCCATCGACCAAAGTGCAAAATTTAATATCGTGTCTATTGATATCGTCATACTGGAGATTGTCGTTATCACAGGTGAGGAACCATTCGTGGATTAAAAAAAAATTATCTGCTGCCGTCTAATAGTAGGTGAGAGGAGAATGTATATCAGTTTTGTTGCTTTTTTATTGTTTTTGTAAAAATAATCGCGATTAAGTTTTATTTCATTTTGTTGATCATGTTACGTATAATAATGCGATATAACAATAATTAAATAATTGATTTATTTTCCAGTTTATAATTAAAAAATATTCCATCATTGATCGTTGAAATTGCCGTGTATCGATAAAAGAGCTCTAAGAGTATGATGTTTATATATGATACTTTAGTAAACTGCAGATTTTGTTATCCATAGAAATTGATCATTTCCTCATATATTCGAATTTATCAACCAATGAAGTACACTAATTTCTAATGAAGATATCGTATTCACCCTATTCAGCAGAAGCATAAGGAATAATTGGGAACTGATGTACACTGGGAGCATTAGTCTATTATCTCTTACTTATTAGTTATTACTATCAACATCAACCGTCTAGTGAAAATAACGGTATTTAAGTTTCTATAGGACACTCTCAAACGAAGAAACCCTTAAGTTTCTCAATTTATTTATTACTCATTTGATAAAGATTATCGCTTGAAAACATTCAAAAACTCATTTACAGTTTTTTCCCTTTTTTTTCTTACATTGTACCGAATTAAATACAACAACCAAAACGGTGCTTAGAATTAAGACAAGGGAGAAGGACGTATGAGGATGGGAAATATACAAGGTGAAATAAGTATCAGATTATTACCTCCAATCAGTGGACTAGCATGGGGGATTAAAATTAAATCACATTGACCCGAATTTATTATATTCAAGGAAGGACATCACAACATCATTTTCTTCTTTTCAATGATCTCTAGTGATTGTCTGACAATGTGATCATATACATTCTGCTGATAATTGAATTTGTAGAATTTTGTAGTTTTAGAAAAAATCTCATCTACTGCTCAGTGTAAGTTTCTTGAATCGATGGTGGGGTGCCCACAGGGCAGCAGATAGTGTAATGGCCTACAGATATGTAGGTCAGCTACAAATAAAACATTAGTCAAATAAGCAGTTGTGGACCAAAAGTGGCTACTGGTGGAAAGTCTCTACCAGATGATTCCAGTAGCAATGGGGCAATGAAATATTTAGAGTACAGAATGGCAGTGTGGGAACCTACCTGATAAAAATCTGCATATGCTCGATGAAGTCTCACCTCTTGGCGAGTAGGGACCGCCAAAAATGTATCTCAATCATTACCTTCACAGTAATAAACCGCTGCCTTGCGGTCAGGAATTTTAAACCAAAGGCTAGGTTGTCACACCAAATAAAGTCACACTATCCCATCATTTCCTTGTTATTCATTCAAACCTCTTTCAATCCTTATTCTAGGTCTTCATACCTCCTAGATTCTTTTCCAGTGCTTCCTCTTTCCTCATGCCCGTGATAAAGCAACAACCATCATGTGCCAGTTGTTTTGGTCTAACCCTTACAATTGGGTCACATATGTTAGTTGTATGGGCACCACTAGAGCTGTTGTGCACCAACTATGGTGTCCTCGTCCGCGCAATTACATTGTTATTAATTCCAACTCTTTTATCTTTCACATATCTTCACGATAAAAGTCTATGCAGTGATAAGTGTGGGGCAGTGGTAACAGGCTTGGTGAACTGGATGTAATTAGCGGCATCTTACACAACCGGCGATACATCCTATATGGCCGCTTCCACCTAGATTGGCGTACCAGTTGGATTCAGCAGTCAGATGTTTGACTAGGCGGGCCTCCTTAGGATTAGAAGAAGAGGCAGCAATGCTGTACTGGAAGAATTTATAATGTGTATAAAGTGTTTATCTGCAATGAATGTGGGAAACAATATACAGCCAGATTTGGATTTATTAGCCATCTCCATATCCATAAATAACAATGCATCCATGGTCGATATCGAGTTGGGCAATGATTATGATGAGATGTATATATATATATATATATATATATATATATATATTATATATATATATACACGGAACAATTTGGAAAAATCATAGAATATTTCTGCAGGAAGGGTAAGGAGTATTTGCAGTGTTCTAAAGAAGATTTGAAAAATCATCCTAAAATGAACGTTCTCGCTGCTTGGTCATTGAACGATTTTGATGTAGGCGGTTCATTAAGTAATGGTGCACTCGGTGATGTTAATGTTGCTTGCGGACAATTAACCCATCATGTTGTAGCTTTGAAAACGATGCGTAAAAAATATATTAATTATACAGAAGACATAGGCAAAATTAAAATTAACGCTAGTTTAGAACATCCTGATATTTTGACTACGTTCCCTTATTTCGAGCAGCAGAGGAAAATATACCTGATATTAGAATTTGCCGTCCAGGTGATTTATTCGAATACGTACAAGGGCAACCGAACGGTCGTTTCACTGAAAAATCGAATGATAAATATATGGATCAGCTCACGGATGTCGTTTTATATTGTCATCGATGTAACATAATTCATTGTGACATTAAACTGTAAAACAGCTTGGTAACTTTTCACTATGATGTTAAGTTAAGTTAGTCGGTTATGGTGTCCGTGAGGTCAACTTCAATCTACATGCGGTACACTGGAATATTTCTCCTTGAGATTAGTAAATAATTATGCATATGGGAAAAAATTTGACAAATCCTTAGGCATAGTCTGCTACGAACTTCTAATTAGTGGTTCACCTTTCAAAGGTAACAATCGAGAGGAGATGTTTGAAAGGATTCGAACGCTTGATTTTACATTCCCCAATCACCCATCGACCAAAGTGCAAAATTTAATATCGTGTCTATTGATATCGTCATACTGGAGATTGTCGTTATCACAGGTGAGGAACCATTTGTGGATTAAAAAAAAATTATCTGCTGCCGTCTAATAGTAGGTGAGAGGAGAATGTATATCAGTTTTGTTGCTTTTTTATTGTTTTTGTAAAAATAATCGCGATTAAGTTTTATTTCGTTTTGTTGATCATGTTACGTATAATAATGCGATATAACAATAATTAAATAATTGATTTATTTTCCAGTTTATAATTAAAAAATATTCCATCATTGATCGTTGAAATTGCCGTGTATCGATAAAAGAGCTCTAAGAGTATGATGTTTATATATGATACTTTAGTAAACTGCAGATTTTGTTATCCATAGAAATTGATCATTTCCTCATATATTCGAATTTATCAACCAATGAAGTACACTAATTTCTAATGAAGATATCGTATTCACCCTATTCAGCAGAAGCATAAGGAATAATTGGGAACTGATGTACACTGGGAGCATTAGTCTATTATCTCTTACTTATTAGTTATTACTATCAACATCAACCGTCTAGTGAAAATAACGGTATTTAAGTTTCTATAGGACACTCTCAAACGAAGAAACCCTTAAGTTTCTCAATTTATTTATTACTCATTTGATAAAGATTATCGCTTGAAAACATTCAAAAACTCATTTACAGTTTTTTCCCTTTTTTTTCTTACATTGTACCGAATTAAATACAACAACCAAAACGGTGCTTAGAATTAAGACAAGGGAGAAGGACGTATGAGGATGGGAAATATACAAGGTGAAATAAGTATCAGATTATTACCTCCAATCAGTGGACTAGCATGGGGGATTAAAATTAAATCACATTGACCCGAATTTATTATATTCAAGGAAGGACATCACAACATCATTTTCTTCTTTTCAATGATCTCTAGTGATTGTCTGACAATGTGATCATATACATTCTGCTGATAATTGAATTTGTAGAATTTTGTAGTTTTAGAAAAAATCTCATCTACTGCTCAGTGTAAGTTTCTTGAATCGATGGTGGGGTGCCCACAGGGCAGCAGATAGTGTAATGGCCTACAGATATGTAGGTCAGCTACAAATAAAACATTAGTCAAATAAGCAGTTGTGGACCAAAAGTGGCTACTGGTGGAAAGTCTCTACCAGATGATTCCAGTAGCAATGGGGCAATGAAATATTTAGAGTACAGAATGGCAGTGTGGGAACCTACCTGATAAAAATCTGCATATGCTCGATGAAGTCTCACCTCTTGGCGAGTAGGGACCGCCAAAAATGTATCTCAATCATTACCTTCACAGTAATAAACCGCTGCCTTGCGGTCAGGAATTTTAAACCAAAGGCTAGGTTGTCACACCAAATAAAGTCACACTTTCCCATCATTTCCTTGTTATTCATTCAAACCTCTTTCAATCCTTATTCTAGGTCTTCATACCTCCTAGATTCTTTTCCAGTGCTTCCTCTTTCCTCATGCCCGTGATAAAGCAACAACCATCATGTGCCAGTTGTTTTGGTCTAACCCTTGCAATTGGGTCACATATGTTAGTTGTATGGGCACCACTAGAGCTGTTGCGCACCAACTATGGTGTCCTCGTCCGCGCAATTACATTGTTATTAATTCCAACTCTTTTATCTTTCACATATCTTCACGATAAAAGTCTATGCAGTGATAAGTGTGGGGCAGTGGTAACAGGCTTGGTGAACTGGAAGTAATTAGCGGCATCTTACACGACCGGCGATACATCCTATATGGCCGCTTCCACCTAGATTGGCGTACCAGTTGGATTCAGCAGTCAGATGTTTGACTAGGCGGGCCTCCTTAGGATTAGAAGAAGAGGCAGCAATGCTGTACTGGAAGAATTTATAATGTGTATAAAGTGTTTATCTGCAATGAATGTGGGAAACAATATACAGCCAGATTTGGATTTATTAGCCATCTCCATATCCATAAATAACAATGCATCCATGGTCGATATCGAGTTGGGCAATGATTATGATGAGATGTATATATATATATATATATTATATATATATATACACGGAACAATTTGGAAAAATCATAGAATATTTCTGCAGGAAGGGTAAGGAGTATTTGCAGTGTTCTAAAGAAGATTTGAAAAATCATCCTAAAATGAACGTTCTCGCTGCTTGGTCATTGAACGATTTTGATGTAGGCGGTTCATTAAGTAATGGTGCACTCGGTGATGTTAATGTTGCTTGCGGACAATTAACCCATCATGTTGTAGCTTTGAAAACGATGCGTAAAAAATATATTAATTATACAGAAGACATAGGCAAAATTAAAATTAACGCTAGTTTAGAACATCCTGATATTTTGACTATGTTCCCTTATTTCGAGCAGCAGAGGAAAATATACCTGATATTAGAATTTGCCGTCCAGGTGATTTATTCGAATACGTACAAGGGCAACCGAACGGTCGTTTCACTGAAAAATCGAATGATAAATATATGGATCAGCTCACGGATGTCGTTTTATATTGTCATCGATGTAACATAATTCATTGTGACATTAAACTGTAAAACAGCTTGGTAACTTTTCACTATGATGTTAAGTTAAGTTAGTCGGTTATGGTGTCCGTGAGGTCAACTTCAATTTACATGCGGTACACTGGAATATTTCTCCTTGAGATTAGTAAATAATTATGCATATGGGAAAAAATTTGACAAATCCTTAGGCATAGTCTGCTACGAACTTCTAATTAGTGGTTCACCTTTCAAAGGTAACAATCGAGAGGAGATGTTTGAAAGGATTCGAACGCTTGATTTTACATTCCCCAATCACCCATCGACCAAAGTGCAAAATTTAATATCGTGTCTATTGATATCGTCATACTGGAGATTGTCGTTATCACAGGTGAGGAACCATTCGTGGATTAAAAAAAAATTATCTGCTGCCGTCTAATAGTAGGTGAGAGGAGAATGTATATCAGTTTTGTTGCTTTTTTATTGTTTTTGTAAAAATAATCGCGATTAAGTTTTATTTCGTTTTGTTGATCATGTTACGTATAATAATGCGATATAACAATAATTAAATAATTGATTTATTTTCCAGTTTATAATTAAAAAATATTCCATCATTGATCGTTGAAATTGCCGTGTATCGATAAAAGAGCTCTAAGAGTATGATGTTTATATATGATACTTTAGTAAACTGCAGATTTTGTTATCCATAGAAATTGATCATTTCCTCATATATTCGAATTTATCAACCAATGAAGTACACTAATTTCTAATGAAGATATCGTATTCACCCTATTCAGCAGAAGCATAAGGAATAATTGGGAACTGATGTACACTGGGAGCATTAGTCTATTATCTCTTACTTATTAGTTATTACTATCAACATCAACCGTCTAGTGAAAATAACGGTATTTAAGTTTCTATAGGACACTCTCAAACGAAGAAACCCTTAAGTTTCTCAATTTATTTATTACTCATTTGATAAAGATTATCGCTTGAAAACATTCAAAAACTCATTTACAGTTTTTTCCATTTTTTTTCTTACATTGTACCGAATTAAATACAACAACCAAAACGGTGCTTAGAATTAAGACAAGGGAGAAGGACGTATGAGGATGGGAAATATACAAGGTGAAATATGTATCAGATTATTACCTCCAATCAGTGGACTAGCATGGGGGATTAAAATTAAATCACATTGACCCGAATTTATTATATTCAAGGAAGGACATCACAACATCATTTTCTTCTTTTCAATGATCTCTAGTGATTGTCTGACAATGTGATCATATACATTCTGCTGATAATTGAATTTGTAGAATTTTGTAGTTTTAGAAAAAATCTCATCTACTGCTCAGTGTAAGTTTCTTGAATCGATGGTGGGGTGCCCACAGGGCAGCAGATAGTGTAATGGCCTACAGATATGTAGGTCAGCTACAAATAAAACATTAGTCAAATAAGCAGTTGTGGACCAAAAGTGGCTACTGGTGGAAAGTCTCTACCAGATGATTCCAGTAGCAATGGGGCAATGAAATATTTAGAGTACAGAATGGCAGTGTGGGAACCTACCTGATAAAAATCTGCATATGCTCGATGAAGTCTCACCTCTTGGCGAGTAGGGACCGCCAAAAATGTATCTCAATCATTACCTTCACAGTAATAAACCGCTGCCTTGCGGTCAGGAATTTTAAACCAAAGGCTAGGTTGTCACACCAAATAAAGTCACACTATCCCATCATTTCCTTGTTATTCATTCAAACCTCTTTCAATCCTTATTCTAGGTCTTCATACCTCCTAGATTCTTTTCCAGTGCTTCCTCTTTCCTCATGCCCGTGATAAAGCAACAACCATCATGTGCCAGTTGTTTTGGTCTAACCCTTACAATTGGGTCACATATGTTAGTTGTATGGGCACCACTAGAGCTGTTGTGCACCAACTATGGTGTCCTCGTCCGCGCAATTACATTGTTATTAATTCCAACTCTTTTATCTTTCACATATCTTCACGATAAAAGTCTATGCAGTGATAAGTGTGGGGCAGTGGTAACAGGCTTGGTGAACTGGAAGTAATTAGCGGCATCTTACACAACCGGCGATACATCCTATATGGCCGCTTCCACCTAGATTGGCGTACCAGTTGGATTCAGCAGTCAGATGTTTGACTAGGCGGGCCTCCTTAGGATTAGAAGAAGAGGCAGCAATGCTGTACTGGAAGAATTTATAATGTGTATAAAGTGTTTATCTGCAATGAATGTGGGAAACAATATACAGCCAGATTTGGATTTATTAGCCATCTCCATATCCATAAATAACAATGCATCCATGGTCGATATCGAGTTGGGCAATGATTATGATGAGATGTATATATATATATATATATATATATATATATATATATATATATTATATATATATATACACGGAACAATTTGGAAAAATCATAGAATATTTCTGCAGGAAGGGTAAGGAGTATTTGCAGTGTTCTAAAGAAGATTTGAAAAATCATCCTAAAATGAACGTTCTCGCTGCTTGGTCATTGAACGATTTTGATGTAGGCGGTTCATTAAGTAATGGTGCACTCGGTGATGTTAATGTTGCTTGCGGACAATTAACCCATCATGTTGTAGCTTTGAAAACGATGCGTAAAAAATATATTAATTATACAGAAGACATAGGCAAAATTAAAATTAACGCTAGTTTAGAACATCCTGATATTTTGACTACGTTCCCTTATTTCGAGCAGCAGAAGAAAATATACCTGATATTAGAATTTGCCGTCCAGGTGATTTATTCGAATACGTACAAGGGCAACCGAACGGTCGTTTCACTGAAAAATCGAATGATAAATATATGGATCAGCTCACGGATGTCGTTTTATATTGTCATCGATGTAACATAATTCATTGTGACATTAAACTGTAAAACAGCTTGGTAACTTTTCACTATGATGTTAAGTTAAGTTAGTCGGTTATGGTGTCCGTGAGGTCAACTTCAATCTACATGCGGTACACTGGAATATTTCTCCTTGAGATTAGTAAATAATTATGCATATGGGAAAAAATTTGACAAATCCTTAGGCATAGTCTGCTACGAACTTCTAATTAGTGGTTCACCTTTCAAAGGTAACAATCGAGAGGAGATGTTTGAAAGGATTCGAACGCTTGATTTTACATTCCCCAATCACCCATCGACCAAAGTGCAAAATTTAATATCGTGTCTATTGATATCGTCATACTGGAGATTGTTGTTATCACAGGTGAGGAACCATTCGTGGATTAAAAAAAAATTATCTGCTGCCGTCTAATAGTAGGTGAGAGGAGAATGTATATCAGTTTTGTTGCTTTTTTATTGTTTTTGTAAAAATAATCGCGATTAAGTTTTATTTCGTTTTGTTGATCATGTTACGTATAATAATGCGATATAACAATAATTAAATAATTGATTTATTTTCCAGTTTATAATTAAAAAATATTCCATCATTGATCGTTGAAATTGCCGTGTATCGATAAAAGAGCTCTAAGAGTATGATGTTTATATATGATACTTTAGTAAACTGCAGATTTTGTTATCCATAGAAATTGATCATTTCCTCATATATTCGAATTTATCAACCAATGAAGTACACTAATTTCTAATGAAGATATCGTATTCACCCTATTCAGCAGAAGCATAAGGAATAATTGGGAACTGATGTACACTGGGAGCATTAGTCTATTATCTCTTACTTATTAGTTATTACTATCAACATCAACCGTCTAGTGAAAATAACGGTATTTAAGTTTCTATAGGACACTCTCAAACGAAGAAACCCTTAAGTTTCTCAATTTATTTATTACTCATTTGATAAAGATTATCGCTTGAAAACATTCAAAAACTCATTTACAGTTTTTTCCCTTTTTTTTCTTACATTGTATCGAATTAAATACAACAACCAAAACGGTGCTTAGAATTAAGACAAGGGAGAAGGACGTATGAGGATGGGAAATATACAAGGTGAAATAAGTATCAGATTATTACCTCCAATCAGTGGACTAGCATGGGGGATTAAAATTAAATCACATTGACCCGAATTTATTATATTCAAGGAAGGACATCACAACATCATTTTCTTCTTTTCAATGATCTCTAGTGATTGTCTGACAATGTGATCATATACATTCTGCTGATAATTGAATTTGTAGAATTTTGTAGTTTTAGAAAAAATCTCATCTACTGCTCAGTGTAAGTTTCTTGAATCGATGGTGGGGTGCCCACAGGGCAGCAGATAGTGTAATGGCCTACAGATATGTAGGTCAGCTACAAATAAAACATTAGTCAAATAAGCAGTCGGGGTCCAAAAGTGGCTGCTGGTGGAAAGTCTCTACCAGATGATTCCAGTAGCAATGGGGCAATGAAATATTTAGAGTACAGAATGGCAGTGTGGGAACCTACCTGATAAAAATCTGCACATGCTCGATGAAGTCTCACCTCTTGGCGAGTAGGGACCGCCAAAAATGTATCTCAATCATTACCTTCACAGTAATAAACCGCTGCCTTGCGGTCAGGAATTTTAAACCAAAGGCTAGGTTGTCACACCAAATAAAGTCACACTTTCCCATCATTTCCTTGTTATTCATTCAAACCTCTTTCAATCCTTATTCTAGGTCTTCATACCTCCTAGATTCTTTTCCAGTGCTTCCTCTTTCCTCATGCCCGTGATAAAGCAACAACCATCATATGCCAGTTGTTTTGGTCTAACCCTTGCAATTGGGTCACATATGTTAGTTGTATGGGCACCACTAGAGCTGTTGCGCACCAACTATAGTGTCCTCGTCCGCGCAATTACATTGTTATTAATTCCAACTCTTTTATCTTTCACATATCTTCACGATAAAAGTCTATGCAGTGATAAGTGTGGGGCAGTGGTAACAGGCTTGGTGAACTGGAAGTAATTAGCGGCATCTTACACGACCGGCGATACATCCTATATGGCCGCTTCCACCTAGATTGGCGTACCAGTTGGATTCAGCAGTCAGATGTTTGACTAGGCGGGCCTCCTTAGGATTAGAAGAAGAGGCAGCAATGCTGTACTGGAAGAATTTATAATGTGTATAAAGTGTTTATCTGCAATGAATGTGGGAAACAATATACAGCCAGATTTGGATTTATTAGCCATCTCCATATCCATAAATAACAATGCATCCATGGTCGATATCGAGTTGGGCAATGATTATGATGAGATATATATATATATATATATATATATATATATATATATATATATATATATATATATATATATATACACGGAACAATTTGGAAAAATCATAGAATATTTCTGCAGGAAGGGTAAGGAGTATTTGCAGTGTTCTAAAGAAGATTTGAAAAATCATCCTAAAATGAACGTTCTCGCTGCTTGGTCATTGAACAATTTTGACATAGGCGGTTCATTAAGTAATGGTGCACTCGGTGATGTTAATGTTGCTCGCAGACAATTAACCCATCATGTTGTAGCTTTGAAAACGATGCGTAAAAAATATATTAATCATACAGAAGACATAGGCAAAATTAAAATTAATGCTAGTTTTGAACATCCTGATATTTTGACTATGTTCCCTTATTTCAAGCAGCAGAGGAAAATATACCTGGTATTAGAATTTGCCGTCCAGGTGATTTATTCAAATACATACAAGGGCAACCGAACGGTCGTTTCACTGAAAAATCGACTGCTAAATATATGGATCAGCTCACGGATGCCATTTTATATTGTCATCGACGTAACATAATTCATTGTGACTATAACTGTAAAACAGCTTGGTAACTTTTCACTATGATGTTAAGTTAGTCAGTTATGGTGTCCGCGAGGTCAACTTCAACCTACATGCGGTACACTGGAATATTTCTCCTTGAGATTAGTAAATAATTATGCATATGGGAAAAAATTTGACAAATCCTTAGGCATAGTCTGCTACAAACTTCTAATTAGTGGTTCGCCTTTCAAAGGTAACAATCGAGAGGAGATATTTGAAAGGATTCGAACGCTTGATTTTACATTCCCCAATCACCCATCGACCAAAGTGCAAAATTTAATATCGTGTCTGTTGATATCGTCATACTGGAGATTGTCGTTATCACAGGTGAGGAACCATTCGTGGATTAAAAAAAAATTATCTGCTGCCGTCTAATAGTAGGTGAGAGGAGAATGTAAATCAGTTTTGTTGTTTCTTTAATCGTTTGTGTAAAAATAATCGCGATTAAGTTTTATTTCGTTTTGCTGATCATGTTAGGTATTGTAATGCAATATAACAATAAAATATGTACATTATTAAATAATTGATTTATTTTCCGGTTTATAATTAAAAAATATTCCATCATTGATAGTTGAAATTGCCGTGTATCGAAAAAATAGCTCTAAGAGTATGATGTTTATATATGATACTTTAGTAAACTGCAGATTTCATTATCCATAGAAATTGATCATTTCCTCATATATTCGAATTTATCAACCAATGAAGTACACTAATTTCTAATGAAGATATCGTATTCACCCTATTCAGCAGAAGCATAAGGAATAATTGGGAACTGATGTACACTGGGAGCATTAGTCGATTATCTCTTACTTATTAGTTATTACTATCAACATCAACTGTCTAGTGAAAATAACGGTATTTAAGTTTCTATAGAACACTCTCAAACGATGAAACCCTTAAGTTTCTCAATTTATTTATTACTCATTTGATAAAGATTATCGCTTGAAAACTTTCAAGAACTCATTTACAGTTTTTTCCCTTTTTTTTCTTACGTTGTATCGAATTAAATACAACAACCAAAACGGTGCTTAGAATTAAGACAAGGGAGAAGGACGTATGAGGATGGGAAATATACATGGTGAAATAAGTATCAGATTATGGCCGCATATCTGAACGTACCAATTAGCACTGAACAATGAAATCACATGTGGTAAAACGTGTATCTGAATCTCCGAAATGATGGAAACTACCCGTGTAAAAGGGGTTCCCAAACACACAAAAAATATACTGTTGATAATTTAAGAAAAAGTACTTTTACATGACCGTGTCATTCTCGTGTATAGATTTTGTACAAATTTGATCAAATCGTCAATATTTAGGAATTGTGTAATATTAAATATTAACCTCTTATCTCATTATTTTTCTTTATGGCGACACTGTAACTGTCACCGCATGCGAATACTAAAAAGTTATTTCTTTCTGGAACATTTTCTATGACAGACCGCATGGTTATTGGTATATATTGTATCTTGTATAAATATTGTTGAGTCTCGTGTATTATTTGAAATACAATTTTCGTTTCGTTTTAATTTATGCGAAAGTTGTCTTTAATGAGTTTACATTTCTGTTGAAATTATTTTACTACGATGGATTCGATTAAAATTATTTGCTCTCGTAAAGGAGAAAATTGTGTGACTATAAACAATTATAAATATTGTAAAAAAAGAGAAAATAGTGATAGCACTGTTTGGGTATGTAGTAAAAGAACATGTAAATCGCAAATATGGACAAATAGTTCCATGAAAATAATTAAAGGAGACATCAATCACGGTTCCCATCCACCTTTGACAAAAACTGAACTGGACAAATTGGAGGTAAGTTTTTTTTACTGAATATGTTCTTTTGATGTTAGTATGTTATACCTACGTATGCATGTACATATTTATTAAACTATAAAAACATAAATATCAATATTATTATATATACTTTATGTTATATCCAGAAGAAAAGTTAAATAAGTGAAATTTTGTCAAATGTACATTCAGGAAATTGGTACATTACATTGATATTTATAAAAAGAAATATAAACAACATACAACAAGTCTAATTTTCACGGGTTTTTTGTGTTTTTATCAGATTATTGAAAGTGTAAAAAGAAAGGCCTCTAATGATTTGTCACAACCACCAAATAAAGTGATCAGAACTACAATAGCAAATTATGAATCAGTTGAGCATAAGGATATTTCTCGTTTGCGTCAAGTCGTGCATCGGCAACGTAAAAAAAAAATTCCCAAAATTCCTAAAAGCATTGAGGAAGCAATTCAGCTCCTGAAATCGAATAATAATTTGTTTACTACGAATAATAATGAAGAATTCATCTTTATCAACAAAAAGGACTAGATTGTCGCAATTACTTGCGTTAAAAACTTACAATTATTTCAGGATGACGTTTTGCTGTTCGCCGATGGAACCTTTTCATATTGTCCAAAGCACTTTTCACAAATGTACATACTTCATGGATTTAAAAATGGTTTTTACTTGCCATTAGTGTTTTTTTTCTTGCCGAGTAAAAGCAGAAAAACGTACGATGCCATGTGGAATTTTCTAAACGAACTATGCATCAAATACACTGAAAAAGAATTGAGTGTGAAGAAAATTTACATGGATTACGAAATTGCGGCACACGAATCAGTCACCTCTTTTTCAGAAAACTGTGTCGTGAAAGGATGTCGATTTCATCTCAGCCAGTCGTGGTGTCGGAAAATTCAAAAAGATTTACCTGTTATCAGACGAGAATACGAGAAGAAAGATTCGGAAATCGGCGAATGGATCAGATGTTTTTTCAGACTCTCGTTTCTCCCACCGCACAACGTTGAAGAAGCTGTATCTGAATTGATAGAAGTCGCACCTAGCAGTGATGCTGTACAGTTTTCAGACTACATCGTAGATAATTACATTCTACCCGATTCTTCATTTCCACCAGAGCTTTGGGCAGATACACCTGATGATTTACCACGCACTACCAATGGGCCTGAAGCTTTCCATAGAGTGTACAACTCCATGTTTTCGGCTCCTCATCCTAATATCTGGCGTGTCATTATGGCGTTACAGTTGAAAATAGAAGATGTTAGCCGGAATAAAATTCACAAACCAAGGAAAGAAGAGATCGAAAGAGTTAATTTTGTCCTGCAGCAATGGTCAAAGTATTTAAATAACGAAATTACTAGGTTGAATTACGTCAACATATTAGGCCATAAGTTCAAAGGAATTAAATTGTGATATTTTTCATGTTTTTCGTTTTTAAATGTTATTGCATGTTGAACTTATTCTATTTTTTAAACTTATATATGGTACGTTGTTTTAATAAGACACTTTTTGAGAACCACTGGTAGAATATTTATTTGATCGGAGATTCGAATATACTTTTCTGGAGAAATACCGGTCACTTCACATCGGAGATTCGGATACACATTTCAGCAGGCGTTTTTGAATGACAGCGACTAATTGGTACGTTCGGATTTGCACCGCAGATTATTACCTCCAATCAGTGGACTAGCATGGGGGATTAAAATTAAATCACATTGACCCGAATTTATTATATCCAAGGAAGGACATCACAACATCATTTTCTTATTTTCAATGATCTCTAGTGATTGTCTGACAATGTGATCGTATACATTCTGCTGATAATTGAATTTGTAGAATTTTGTAGTTTTAGAAAAAATCTCATCTACTGCTCAGTGTAAGTTTCTTGAATCGATGGTGGGGTGTGCCCA
This sequence comes from Coronaproctus castanopsis, assembly GCA_032883995.1. Classification (NCBI taxonomy): domain Eukaryota; kingdom Metazoa; phylum Arthropoda; class Insecta; order Hemiptera; family Monophlebidae; genus Coronaproctus; species Coronaproctus castanopsis. The sequence continues at coordinate 103,435,166 of CM065053.1, read as the reverse complement.
CAGGGCTGCAGATAGTGTAATGGCCTACAGATATGTAGGTCAGCTACAAATAAAACATTAGTCAAATAAGCAGTCGTGGACCAAAAGTGGCTACTGGTGAAAGTCTCTACCAGATGATTCCAGTAGCAATGGGGCAATGAAATATTTAGAGTACAGAATGGCAGTGTGGGAACCTACCTGATAAAAATCTGCATATGCTCGACGAAGTCTCACCTCTTGGCGAGTAGGGACCGCCAAAAATGTATCTCAATCATTACCTTCACAGTAATAAACCGCTGCCTTGCGGTCAGGAATTTTAAACCAAAGGCTAGGTTGTCACACCAAATAAAGTCACACTTTCCCATCATTTCCTTGTTATTCATTCAAACCTCTTTCAATCCTTATTCTAGGTCTTCATACCTCCTAGATTCTTTTCCAGTGCTTCCTCTTTCCTCATGACCGTGATAAAGCAACAACCATCATGTGCCAGTTGTTTTGGTCTAACCCTTGCAATTGGGTCACATATGTTAGTTGTATGGGCACCACTAGAGCTGTTGCGCACCAACTATGGTGTCCTCGTCCGCGCAATTACATTGTTATTAATTCCAACTCTTTTATCTTTCACATATCTTCACGATAAAAGTCTATGCAGTGATAAGTGTGGGGCAGTGGTAACAGGCTTGGTGAACTGGAAGTAATTAGCGGCATCTTACACGACCGGCGATACATCCTATATGGCCGCTTCCACCTAGATTGGCGTACCAGTTGGATTCAGCAGTCAGATGTTTGACTAGGCGGGCCTCCTTAGGATTAGAAGAAGAGGCAGCAATGCTGTACTGGAAGAATTTATAATGTGTATAAAGTGTATATCTGCAATGAATGTGGGAAACTATATACAGCCAGATTTGGATTTATTAGCCATCTCCATATCCATAAATAACAATGCATCCATGGTCGATATCGAGTTGGGCAATGATTATGATGATATATATATATATATATATATATATATATATATATATATATATAATATATATATATATATATACACGGAACAATTTGGAAAAATCATAGAATATTTCTGCAGGAAGGGTAAGGAGTATTTGCAGTGTTCTAAAGAAGATTTGAAAAATCATCCTAAAATGAACGTTCTCGCTGCTTGGTCATTGAACAATTTTGACATAGGCGGTTCATTAAGTAATGGTGCACTCGGTGATGTTAATGTTGCTCGCAGACAATTAACCCATCATGTTGTAGCTTTGAAAACGATGCGTAAAAAATATATTAATCATACAGAAGACATAGGCAAAATTAAAATTAATGCTAGTTTAGAACATCCTGATATTTTGACTATGTTCCCTTATTTCGAGCAGCAGAGGAAAATATACCTGGTATTAGAATTTGCCGTCCAGGTGATTTATTCAAATACATACAAGGGCAACCGAACGGTCGTTTCACTGAAAAATCGACTGCTAAATATATGGATCAGCTCACGGATGCCGTTTTATATTGTCATCGACGTAACATAATTCATTGTGACTATAACTGTAAAACAGCTTGGTAACTTTTCACTATGATGTTAAGTTAAGTTAGTCAGTTATGGTGTCCGCGAGGTCAACTTCAATCTACATGCGGTACACTGGAATATTTCTCCTTGAGATTAGTAAATAATTATGCATATGGGAAAAAATTTGACAAATCCTTAGGCATAGTCTGCTACAAACTTCTAATTAGTGGTTCGCCTTTCAAAGGTAACAATCGAGAGGAGATGTTTGAAAGGATTCGAACGCTTGATTTTACATTCCCCAATCACCCATCGACCAAAGTGCAAAATTTAATATCGTGTCTGTTGATATCGTCATACTGGAGATTGTCGTTATCACAGGTGAGGAACCATTCGTGGATTAAAAAAAAATTATCTGCTGCCGTCTAATAGTAGGTGAGAGGAGAATGTAAATCAGTTTTGTTGTTTCTTTAATCGTTTGTGTAAAAATAATCGCGATTAAGTTTTATTTCGTTTTGCTGATCATGTTACGTATTGTAATGCAATATAACAATAAAATATGTACATTATTAAATAATTGATTTATTTTCCGGTTTATAATTAAAAAATATTCCATCATTGATAGTTGAAATTGCCGTGTATCGAAAAAATAGCTCTAAGAGTATGATGTTTATATATGATACTTTAGTAAACTGCAGATTTCATTATCCATAGAAATTGATCATTTCCTCATATATTCGAATTTATCAACCAATGAAGTACACTAATTTCTAATGAAGATATCGTATTCACCCTATTCAGCAGAAGCATAAGGAATAATTACACTCTCAAACGATGAAACCCTTAAGTTTCTCAATTTATTTATTTCTCATTTGATAAAGATTATCTTTTGAAAACTTTCAAAAACTCATTTACAGTTTTTTCCCTTTTTTTTCTTACATTGTACCGAATTAAATACAACAACCAAAACGGTGCTTAGAATTAAGACAAGGGAGAAGGACGTATGAGGATGGGAAATTTACAAGGGGAAATAAGTATCAGATTTTATTATATTCAAGGAAGGACATCACAACATCATTTTCTTCTTTTCAATGATCTCTAGTGATTGTCTGACAATGTGATCGTATACATTCTGCTGATAATTGAATTTGTAGAAAATTAATTTCATTTTAGATATTTAGTGCTAATGAATTTATTTAAAATTATTTCTTATAAATATTTTTGATTTCTTCTTCTTTTATTCATATATATATATATAGAAAAAATATATTAATTTGTTCCAAGAGCTTTCTTTCACATTTTCACACCTCATTCCAATTTGTTCCTGTTTATTAACATGTATTATTTTTACTCATTATATTTTCCCCACATAAACTAAAGTAAAAAAGAATTAGAACAGAATAATCTAAGTTGTTAAAAGGACAATGCTGTTTAAAAAAGAATAATTTTCTAAAGTGTAATTTAAGCCCGCTTAAAGAGGAATAATACAAATTAGTACCAAACACTAAGGTGAAGATATAATGAAAGGGAATGAAATATGTGTCCATAGTTGAAAAAATCAAGGATTTCATAGTTGTCTATTTTGTTATCTTAAAACGTTTTTGGTAATAGCTTGAAAATGACTTTATAGTCGAAAAGCTTCGCTTATATAATAAAAATTTTTTTTAGTGATTAACTTCGATTTTATTTTATTTTGTTAATTTAAAATGAAACACTACCTGAATGATTTCAGATAAATAGTAACTTTATCAATAAATATTTTATTTATTTACCTTCAAATGTTCTAAATGCAGTAGCGTTATTTTATTTTTCATGTACATATCATTATTTTAAGGACACATTATTTATTCATATTTTCCTTGTAGACAGTTAATAATATACAAAACAATGTTCCAAATTTTGAAGTACCAAGTGAATCTGCAAAACAAGTAACTAGTACTGGATGTTTTGAACTAGATTATCCTGGCATCACTGAATAAAATAAAATGCAGAAAAAAATGATTCAGGATATAAAATTGCTAATTTTTTTCATACTGAAAAACATAAATACCAAACTTTCACAGGTTAATTATTTTTGAAAATATATATTAGATTATTTATTAATTACTTATTGATACTACACATTTGTATGTTGTGAAACAAAATAATTTAAATGAAAAAGTAACAAACATTTTTAAAAAATAAACAGTTTTTTTATACATAATAACTGATGTATTGTTCCTAAAAAATGATGTAGTGGAATAGTCCACTGCAGAATAGATTGTTCAAATTATTTTTAAATTATGCTGTTATTTGCATTATGGAAATAAAAGAATGTTTTAAATAAATTATGGAAAGTTTGCTCCACATAACTATCTAAAAATATATTGCAACCCATTGTAAATATAAGGAAAACTCGACACTCATGAGAAAATATTACCATTAAATGACATTTAATGTCACACACACACACCCATATATATATCAGGAAGCTATATAATATATATCAAATTAACCACTGAAGGAATACTTGATCAGCTTCTTCCTCTTTTTTCGAACTATTGCCATTCTTTTACTATACATTTCATTTCTCTTTTCAGTCCATAAAATAACAGTTAACCTTTACATTTTTATGTTTCCTATCTATATCGCAGATAATTTTTAGTTTCTATATATAGTATATCTATATAAGATAAAACATGAATTGCTCTAATTGTATTGATATTAATTCACCATTATTATATTGATGGCATGTTTTTTATCTTATAATCTAGTTTAGTATTTTATTCGATTAACAGTCTCTCATCATGCAATAATGAATAAAAAATTACTCATAATAACTTTGTTTCCAAATGAGAACACTTGAACCCTGCGTATCAGGGATATATTTTGTATATTTGAATAGGAATTATACAAAAACATCTAGAGAAATGTAAATTAATTCATGAAATTTTTATTTCACTTCAAATCAACATAATTCGATACGTTTTTTCTTAGAAATTAACATGAAACATCCTTCCGATAACACAGTTTTAATATATATAAATGAACCGATCGAATACCAGATTCTTTATTTCAAATAAAATCGATCATCATTATATAATAATAATAAACGATGATTCATTGCTTAATTGTTCAGTATACTGAATGTGTAAAAAAGAAGTATGCAAACAACACCAGGGCGCATGTTATTTTTATTTATATATGTATATATATATATATATATATATATATATATATATATATATATATATATATATATATATATCTATATATATATATATATATATATATATATATAAAATATACACATTACCTATACATACATAACATACATATAAGTTTATGTATACATACACTACATAAACTTATATTTAATATTTACCTAATATAAATTAAATAAAAGCGATCAAAGCAACATTAAATTCTTTTTTATTTTATATCACATTTTAAGAAATAGTTGTAATTTAGCAGTAACAATATACTCACGAGTAGAGTTTTATATTATAAATCAAATTCTGGTCTACACACCCGATTCGGATCCATTCGTTCGTTTGGAGGACACTTGTGAATCGGTGCGTTTAATATTTCCCGACCACTTGTAGTGGACTCTGAATCTACTGGATGTAAACTATATTTTGGTTTCACCACATCCGGATCGTCATATATAGATTTATCACTCACTTCAACAATACGATCACTATAGTGTATCGGATTTTTAACGTCATCCTTAGTGAATGTATAACGGAAATCGGATTCTGTCAAATCGCCAGACAATGAAGCATGCCGTTCTTGCTGTAGATCTTTATTCAAGCTTCTCGAATCGTTTAATAAAATTATGCTTGCGTCGATTATTTTTATTACGAAAAATAAGTTTAAAATTAAAAATATCGCACGATTCATTGTTTCTTATAAATTTCATTTAATATTTATAATAATGTTCTGACGGAATCCTTTAACGCGACACTCAAAAATGATAAACGAAATGCAAATAAGCAATGGAAAATATAACAAAAGTATTTAACGAGCATTTAATAATTAGTGATTTTATATATATATATATATATATATATATATATGTGTGTGTGTGTGTGTGTGTGTGTGTGTGTGTATAAAGTATAATATCAGTATAATGAATGACCTTTGCTTTTCAACTTAACGAGCGTGAATTAATTTTTTTCGTCGGAATCTGCTCCAAATAAGCGTGCAAAGTTGAAAGGCCATTGCAAAATTTTTGTGTTGTCTGAAAATGACGTCATTCTTATCATTATACAAAAAATAAATACTAATGATAATAGTAAATAACACCGCTATTAATAATAAACCGGAATTTATTATGATTATAAATTTTAATCGAATCGAATTGAATGAAATCTCATATATACATTTCCAATGTAGTAATATATAATAAATTATCTTAAATGTTTTCAAGCTATGCGTAAAAATAATATAAATTAAAGTATTTATTGTAGCAAAAGTGAAAATAATGTACATTTTCTTATTTTTAAACATTTAAATTTAAATACAGTTTCAAGCTTTTGTGGTTGCTTATAAATAGAATTATTTCAGAAAAATGCTAAATATCCGTCCGTGTGTGATTACAGAAGTAAGAGGACCGAATAACTTAAGAATAAGGAATATCAATCATTTTCAGCGTATAGCTTGTCGAGCTCACGCATTTAAAACAGTTAATAGTGTAGTCGTCATTGCTGGACGAAATAAAACATTCATGCAGCGTACAAGAAACGTTAAAACTTATAAATACAAGGATTCCTGTTGCTTTTTTTTTCGAATCCGAGACGCTAATCTATATATATGATCTATCCATGTGTTGATCAGTTTGATCACATTATCATTACAGGTAGTTACTCCATAAGTCCATAATATTTGGAGTAGTCTTAGTGCATGTATAATTGAACAGGTATTGGTGGGCTTGATTTTCGCCGCATTGACATTTATCATCGGTACTTAACTTCCATTTTACATGGCTTGCATTTGTCTTTCCACAATTAGTACGTAACCTGTTCAAAGTTCTCCACTGGAACCAATTTTTAAAAAAAATATTCTTGTACGTTTATGATAATTAACTCAGCATCACGCGGTTTGTTAGCGTTTAGCTCACATTGCTACATTTCAGTGAATTACTGAGGAAGTAGACGGAGGTGAACTGTCAAGATTATAGCAATTCCTCAATTGGACTATTTTCGAATGACCGTATCAGTTTCAGTTTGATCTTATGACGAGTAGGTCGTTTATTGACAGTTTTTACTTAGACGTTTTGCTGGGTGAGCGATCCGTTCACAACCGTGTTTTTAAGTAACAGTTCACTTTCGATTTTTTTGTAATTTATTATTTATTATTTATTTCAATCGTGTAATACCAGTATTTTGTCTTGCAATTCGCTATTTAGGACAACTTTATCATTTAATCTGATTTATGATTAACATTAATTTTCATTCTGTGAATTTTTTAAATATTATTTTCCTAGTATTTTGTAAATAATAATTATGGATAATAAAGTGGCACAGTGGATAGAGGAAGACGTTTACGATGAAAACGTAGATGATATTTTCAATTCAGATAGTGATGATCCCACTGATAGAGAAGACGAAAAACACGATACACATTCCGAACAATCGAGTGAGGAATTTGATTCACTTACAAATGAACCGATATATGAAGGAAAAAATGGATGTAAATTCATATTACATTAAAAAGGTAAAAAGGTATCTAATATATATATATATATATATATATATATATATATATATTAGATAGATACCTTTTTTACCTTTTTAATGTAATATGAATTTACATCCATCATAAAAAATCTTCCACTGAAAGCAGTAGTCAAATTTTCGAATTTATTAAACGCAATGTTTAAATGTGGGCATTATCCTTCAAAATGGAAAGTAGCAAAAATTGTCACTCTCCCTAAACCTGGTAAATATGCTTCCATAACTAGCAACATTCGCCCTATAAGCTTATTAAGTAATTTGAGCAAAATCGCAGAAAAAATTATTTTGTCTAGATTACATTATCACTCTGAACAATATCAACTATTACCTGACATTCAGTTTGGGTTTCGCCCAAGATATTCTACTGCGCAACAAATATCTAGAATAATAGAATTTGTCAGCCATAATTTTAATTGTAATAAACATACTGGTTTAGTTTTGCTTGATATTGCTAAAGCATTCGACACAACTTGGTGTAAAGGTATCACGTATAAAATGATACAGTGTAAATTTCCTACTTATTTGGTATTTTTAATTCATAGTTATTTAAGCAATAGAACATTTTATGTAATGGTAGATGATTCGAAATCGACTATGAAAACTTGTGCCGCAGGTGTTCCACAAGGTAGTATTTTAGGTCCGTTTTTATTCACATTGTTTCTCTATGATTTCCCAAAATTGACAAATATGCCAGTTGTTTTATACGCTTATGATACAGCAATATTTTGCAGCTCTTACAAACCAACTGCTATTAAAAATCAAATAGAAAACGGTGTACGTCGCGTTTTAAAGTATTATCGCAAATAGCAAATCGAAATAAACGCATTAAAAACTGAGGCCATCTGTTTCACTCGTCGTCGACTAATTTTGCCAACTGAACTTCTAGTAGATGATAAAGTTATACATTGGTCGGATAGTAAACGTTATTTGGGAGTTTTATTAGATAAACGATTAACCTTCTCGGCGCATGTAAATTACGCAGCTCTAAAAACAAATAAAGCAGTAAGTACAGTGTATGCGTTATTTAATCGTAAATCGTACCTTAACGTTAATAATAAGCTCATCATTTATAAAGCGTTTATTCGTCCTGTGATGACTTATGCTTGTCCCGCCTGGTCTTCTATCTCGAAGGCGAGCTTTAATAAATTGCAATTAGTACAAAATAGGTGTTTAAGATGCATATTAAGTGCCCCAAGGTATGCCAGAATAGTGGACATGCATGAGATATTAAATATACCCTTTATTCGGGATTATATTTTTACTATAACTCGTAAGTTCTGCGATAATTGTGTATTGCATGAAAATCAGTACATCTCAATGATCGGAAATTACGATTCCAGGCAGCTACAGTTTATGTACACAAAGTATAAGCATAGACTCCTTAAACATAATTTACTGTAAATGATTAATATTTAATGTATCTGTGTATATGTGTATATACATGTGTGAGTATGTGTGTATGTATATATATATAGGTAAGTATATGTGTATTATATTATATATCTTTATAATTGTTATTATATCGAATAATATTCTTTTTTGTATGCTTAATGTGATACAAAACGTTTTATGGAGTGGGGTTTTTTTTTAAATTTTTTCCCGCGTTTTATATATTTATATCTGTAATCTAGTAAATATACTACAAGATTTATTACATAAAGAATTTTGTTTATTAGCGGTAAGATATTATAATTCCGGTACGCGTAATTCTTATTATTTTGTACTTTTGTACTTTTAATGAATTTATGTCAATAAATAAATTTCTTCTTCTTCTTCTTCTTCTTCTTCTTCTTCAGAGAACCGTTGTTATTGTTGTTTTTTAAATCAGGATTTATGTTGTTGTTACCGAATAATGTATTAAAAAAAAAAAATCGAAGTATTAATATACTGGAATTGAAAAATTAAATAACATTACAAATTTCAATATGTTCAAAGACAGTTTATTTTATAAAATAAGAAAACAAAAACATTTATCTGTAGATTTTAAATGTTCTGCTGCAGAATTAAATTTGAATATTGCAATGTTTTAATTTCTATGATGTGTACATTACATTTTGAAATTAAAAAATAAAAAATAGAATGTAGAGTGTGTCTGTATGTATGAGATTTATTTCATTTTTTAAGGTTGTTTTTAGTTATGGATCAGTGTGAGCAGCAGCAAGCTCGTCTGAGGCGTCTTCTTGATGAGGTAGAATTGGAAGAAGTTACAGGAACAATTTATGAATCATCAAATTCTGAAGTTGATTCTTGCCACATAAGTGATCATAATACTGACTCGGAAAACTCAGAAGAATCTTCAGACGAAGAGGATCTCACAAACGTCAGTACTATTTTAGGAAAGGATGGAATCACTAGATGTAGAACTACACTGGGAAACAGAAACATTCGTACTCGCAAGGTGGGAATAGAGATTTTTAGAACAACAATGAGTATCAAACGGTACTGCATGCTGAAAAAATGTATTACATTTGATGACATAAATACAAGGAATGAGAGACGTAAAACAGACAAACTTGCTCCAATTAGGGAAATTTTTCAATGTTTTCAGGATAACTGTGTAAAATCGTATTCGATATCTGAATATTGTACAATTGATGAGCAACTTGTTGCATTCAGAGGACGTTGCTCATTTCGCCAGTATATACCCAATAAGCCAGCGAAGTATGGCATAAAAATATTTAGCATTGCAAATGCTAAAACGTGGTACTCATTGACATTTTAAATATATGTAGGCCAACAACCCGAAGGCCCATATGCAGTATCAAACAGTGCAAATAGCATCGTAATGCGGCTAACTCAGCCGGTTTATGAAACCTATAACAAGAAATTTGAGTCATGAAGTAAAATGGCAAACATGTTTAAAAGATGAGAATAATTGTAATAAATATGAGAGAACAAATGAGGTGGCCACAAATTATTTCAACAAGCTCTATGAAGATATAAACATGAATAAAGAAATTTGCTGGGAAGAGGAGACTGTAGTCGACGAACCAAAATTCTTAAAATCTGAAATAGAAAAGGTGACTGAGGATCTAAAAAAATATAAAGCGTCAGGAGCAGATGAAATTACAAACGAACAAATAAAATACGCTGGAAAAGAAATGGTTGATCTGTTAGTGAATTTATTTAACCTAATATTACACCAGAGGAAAATTCCTAGGGCTTGGAAAGACTCAAATATTATTCTAATTTATAAAAAAGGGGAAATAGAAAAAAATAGGGAATTATAGACCAATTTGTTTCAGGTTCTACCTTATCTAGAGTTTTTTCCAAAGTACTGACAAATAGAATCAAAAATATAATAAATGCTGAACAATCTCCGGAGCAAGCAAGTTTTCGTAATGGATATTCAACGATAGATCATCTACAGGTAATAAAGCAATTGATAGAAAAAGTGTAACGAATTTCAAATAGATATAAATCTAGTTTTCATAGACTACACAAAGGCTTTCGATTCGCTTGATCACAATTTCCTACTAACAGCACTAAAAAAACAAGGGGTTCCATAAAGCAATAATAAGGGAAATGTATACAGAAATGAGAGCAAGAATAATAACATAAAAGTGGAAGATATTTTGGGGTAGAAACAGGAGTAAAACAGGAGGACCCGGTTTCACCAATATTGTTCAACACAGCGTTAGAGGAAGTGTTTAGGAAATTAGACTGGGAAAATAAGGGTATTAAAATAAATGAAAAATTTTTGAACAATGTTAGATTTGCCCATGATATAGTATTGATATTGGGAAAGGTGGAGGAATTACAAATTATGTTAAATAAACTAAATGAGATAGGGAAGGAAGCAGGTTTAAGCATAAATCAGGATAAAACGAAAATGTTAACCTTCAGATCTGGAACAAAAGAATTGAAATTAAATAATAAGGTAATACAAAAAGTAAAAAATATTATTTATTTAGGTCAGTTAATATCGTCGAATAATAGTACAAAGAAAGAGGTGAAGCGTAGAATTAATATTACTTGGAGGAAATATTGGTCTTTAAAATATATTTTCAAGGGGCAATATAACAACAGAGTAAAAAGTGAAGTAATGTTATCTTGCCCACTCTTATATTATGGATGTGGGCAAGATAACATCGTCAAGTAACACAAAAGATAACATAAATAAAATGCAAAACGCATTAGAGAGATCGGTGCTAGATATAAAGCTAAAAGGTAGAGTAAATTTAAAAATGATTAGGAATAGGTTGAGATTTAGCAACAATTTTAGCAGAATTATAAAAATACTTAAATGGGATTGGGCAGGACATATAGCTAGAATTGAAAATGAATAATGGACAAAAACAGTCACCAAATGGTGTTAATAAAAGAAGACAGGGTAGGCAAAAATTAAGATGGCAGGATGATATAACTAAAATGGTTGAAAATAAACAATACAATAGAATAGCTTGGGACCAGCTCGAATGGGCACATTTGAAGGAGGCCTTTGCCCGGTATCAGGGCTAGATAATAATTATGTGTTAAATGATATGTACATGTATGTATGTTGCGCAGACTTTGAAGGCAGTAAGAAAACTATATTGGCAAGCCCAAAAAACTCATCAAACTGTAGATTTTTGGGCCTACAAGATGGCCAAGCGAGCATTGGATTGCGAGATCTGTAAGGCAAAACTGCGATCTTGGAAAGCGTTCGTTGGACCCGCCAATTGGTGGGATCCATTCGGCGCTGCAAGTCGAGTTTTATGCGGTAAGAATATACACCGGAAAATATTAAATGTTCTATTGGACGACAGTGAGTCGGAAATAACGATGGTTGAGGAGAATCTCACTCGCTTGCTGTATTCGCTCGTCCCAGATTGTTTGCCTAAGTTTATGGGAAAAAATTCTGGTGGGCGGGATGTCGGCGGTGAGGTAGCTCCAAGTCTTTGTCCGACCGCTACTGATCTTGGCAGTAAGCTGGACTCCTCTGCCAGTGTCCAAGTTGCTGAGTCACTGTGGAAGAGGTCGCCTATTGCCTATCTAAGGTGAAAAATAGGAAGGCCTGTGGAGATGACGGGATTCCCATGGTCTTGAAGGCTGTCCACTTTCAAAAACCTTGTATTCTCACGTGCCTATTTCAGGCGTGTCTTGTGCCAAGAATGGTGCCGTTGGTTTGGAAGCAGGCGATAATAGTTCCCATACTAATGTGGCCCGGGAAAGATTGGGTATACTCACGGTGTGTCTTTGTGAGAAGTATGTAGTGGGAATATTTCTTGATATCACCGGCACTTTTGACTGTATGAGCTGGATGAAAGTTCTCGGTGAATTACACGCGGCTAAAGTCTCACTGTATTTAATAGAAATACTGGAAGACTATTTCCTGGGGAGAACTGCAGTCCTTAAGGCTTCTACTATTTCAGTAGAGAAGACCTTAACTCAGGGCTGCCCCAAAGGAAGTGTTGTAGGACCTGTCCTTTGGCGAGTTTTTATTAACCTGCTCCTTAAAGCCAATTGGCCTGAGGGACAAAAGCAATCGCATATGATGACAATGTTGCCATACTCATTGCCAGCGACACTTGAAGGCAGTTGGAGTTACTGAGTCAGAAGGTTATGACGATTTTATCAATGTGAGCCGACTGCTCAGGCATGGTCTTTTCTGCTAGGAAAACAATGTATATGTCCCTTAAAGGGAAACTTGAACATCGCCCGGCAGGGGAATAAGCCATATGCTGGACAGCATCCATGAAGTACCTGGGAGTTACCCTAGATTCTAGTGGTAGCTTCTTGGGCCATCTTTGGGACGTTGTCGCAAAAGCAATCGCAGCTTACCATGTTATAGCCTCAGTAGCTCGGGCTAAGTGGGGGATCCTATATGCTCTGGTGAAACTTTTGTACAAAGTGATAGTTATACCGATCGTTACATATGGTGCGGCAGTATGGGCTCATAGGGTCACTAATGTTAAGTTATTTGACCTGATACAGAGCGCATAAAGGCCAGCCCTTATCATGATGACCTGAGCATACCGGATCGCCCCATGGTTGCTTTAATCACCCTGGCAGGAGTACTCCCGTTAGAGATCAAGGTTTACTGTTGCACTGTGATGTTCGCATTAAGGTACAATGCAAGGGTTACCTGGGAGAGGGAAGTATTCTGTGCACTTGATAATTTATTGTTGGTGAGTACGAATATAACCCATGACGATCAGGGTAGGATAACGGTTCGTGGTTCGAGAGCTTACTCAGTTAGTAGCTTGGTTTGTGTGTCGATATTAAGTAAGTGCACCGAGTTTGCTACAGCAGACATCTTTACAAAGGGCCGCAAAATAAGCAGGTTTCCTGTATAATCTAGTATATGATGTGGCTCTCACAAGATGGCAAAGGGCTTGGGAGGAATATGATGGTGCCGCCAAGACCTTACTGCCTGAGGTGATCGATCAGAATACATGTGAATGGTTTGTGCCCTTGCGGGTGCTAACATGTTTCAGTATGTGGCATGGTCCGTTTGCATGCTACGAGCAACGTTTCTCTTTGGGTAACGCCTCGGCAGTGTGTGTGCGGTGCTGGTGCATGCATGGTCGATCATCTGTTGAATGCACAAACAGATGTGCCTAGGGGTACTTGCCGCCGAGCAACTTCGGCCAGGGAAACTGCATTCAGTCAGTATCGTCAAATTACTGGCATGCCAGCAAAGAGCTGGACAGATTTCTTCTGTCAGAAATCTACCTGGTCCATTGGCCTAGACCTCCTGCACATTCTTTATAGAATAGTGCTTGAAAGTAGAGAGAAAGTTTGCTCTATACAGCCCACAATTAGGGCCACAAACTCTTCACCCGAGATGAATACATCTAGTACCTGACAAGTCACACTTATGCTTCTTATTGGGGGAGCAGTGGCTCGGTCTCTCCAGTTCATTATATGTTAGTAGTCGTTTTTACCGGCTCGGCTTCGGACACCGAGGAATATACTGGTAGGTGAATAGTTGGATGGCGACAGCTGCCATGACTCCTCAATCACACCACCAGATCATCTGGCTGGAAGCCGTCTAGGTCCTTGGAAGGAACAAGTCGATGGTATAAGCATAATGGGACATTGTCCCATGCTGTGGAACACCGGCTCGGGGAGGTGGAGGGCCTTCTAATTATAAAATACACTGTATGTATGTATGTATATGTTATATGGATGTGTATGTGTGTATATGTATACACCAGTAAGTTGTATAAATAATTAGAATTATTATCGTTCACTATGGCTAATAATACTAATAATAATAATAATAAATGCAATTTGTAAATTAAAATCACCTTCTAATACAGACAAACTAAGACTTATTTTGGGGTAGATAAGTTATATTTCTAAATTTATCCCTCATATAGCAGATTTAACAGATCCTCTTAGAATTTTATTACATAAAAATGTTGAATTTTTATGGAGTATAGTCAAGAAGAAGCATTACTAAAATTAAAGATTTAATTGTTAAAGACCGTGAAAACAGTTGGGCTCAAATAGAAAATGAACTACTAGCAACTTGTTTTCCATTTGAAAACTTTGATAAAATGTTATACGACAGCCCTGTTAAAGTACAAAACAGATCACAAACCTTTAAATTACATTATAAATGAGTCAATACATAAAGTAACACCTAGATTACAAAAGATGGTAATGTTTTTATTAAAATATACTTTCACTGTTGAATATTTTCCAGGAAAAGATTTAGTTGTATCTGATACTTTAAGTATAGATGTACATAATACAGATAATACTAAAACATCCGATAATGTTGTATTCATTTTTTCTAGCACAATCACCATATTCAAATAAGAAGGAAACATTATAGTACTGGAATTAACCATGTATGTTTCGGTTTCATTAATTTTACAAGTATACGCGTAGTCTTTTTATGTATCTATTTTTATAAATTTTACAAACGCATATTTATTCTAGCTACACACACATACATTATATTTTATGTAATTAATAATTGAATTTTACAAAATAATATAGAATTATCTCACAAATAATACCGACAACCATTTTTCTCTCATATAACTCATTTTGTTTACCATTTTTAAGTGATATTTTTTTCAGGAAACTGTGAACATCCAGAATATAATCAGAAATTGGAAAAAGGTACTGCCACAAATAAATTATCTTTTCTTTCTAGTTTATAAGTACGATATTATATGAAACCATATGAATAAAACAATACAAACTTCTTTTATCTTAAAACATTATCTTTAAAATAAAATAATCAATAATAATAGTACAAACACACTTCAACAATTTCTGCATACATCAACACATTTTTATTTTACTTCTTACAGGAAAACCATATACTAGGTTAAATATAATGAATCAAAATATATTCAAGAACAACATAAAATTGCAAAAAATGAATGAAATCACCAAAGTAAGTTCTATAGAAATATTAGTTCTATTTCTTTCTATATATTACTGTTCAACAATTTCGCCTATTCTTTTTCTATATTACTATTTTCTTTTCTATATATATAAAATTTTTCTATATATATAAAATTTTTCTATATATATAAAATATAAAATATATTACTATTAGCAAATTTCACCTATTCTTTTTCTCCGACGAGATCCCATATACCGGGACATCGTGTGGGGTCCTGGCGCGACCCAAATGCTCGGGTTGTATTAGCGAGGAAAGTTCCGCCCGGTAGATTGGCCCTAAGACCTATTCGAAGCCTATAAGAAGCTTATGTAGGGAGGCGTTTTCGACCTAAGGTGTTACGACACCTTGCGGAGATTTGCGGCTTTTACTAATTCGGGCACGCTCTTTCGCGTGGTGAAGTTCGTTTTGGGCTATTTCGAAAAATGGGCCCGTAAAATGGGTTCAAAGTTTGGCCTAAAAATCGACTTTTTCGCCTATAAACGCTTCTATAAAATCGGCTATTATAGCTATCGACTTAAGATCAGCGGCTTTCGAAATTTCGATAATATATCTATCGACTTTGTAGAAGGCTGTTTTTCAATACGACCGACCCTAATACCCGTATCAAAACCTCCGACTCGAAATTTGATTTTCCAAAATTTCGTCCATTTTTTCTAAAATCGTATTGACTTTAAAAAAAAAAACAGAGCCTAAATCGAAAATCTGCCTGATCAAATTAAAGTAAATTATATAAGCTATCTTTTACCTCTTTTGGTCGATAGTCGTACGATGGCCCCAACTTTCCAAATAACCTCGTCTATATGGGGCCTTCTTGGGTAATGAAATGGTCCAACCTTCATTAGTAGGTAGCTATTATAATTTATAATAAAAGAACCATTTATCCGATCCGAACAAAATTTACAATCTTTTTTTAAAACATATTTCTCGGAGTTTCGAGTTATTTTGACGAAAATTGAAAAATCAAAATTCGAGCTTTTATAAACTTTCGAAAGCTCAGACTTAAAAATTTTAAGAGACACGAGTATAAAGTTTAGGCGCTTATTATGGTATCGAATATTCCACATATCGTTAAAGTAGTTATTAGGTTATTTTTTCGTATACATATTAGCTTTAAAACGATACCAAAATTTTTCAAATCGGTCGAAAATTCGATTTTTAATAGTAAATCCAAAATAGAACGAAATAGGAAAATTCTCTTAAATTTTGCTATACTTGTATGTATTGGAAATCGCGCGCGTTCGCGTTCGGACGGCTATTGACGTAGTTTAGATCGATTTTACGCCCGCTATAGTTATTGCACTTTTCGATCTACGTACTCGGTGCTTTCTTTCGATGTAAAAATCAAATCGAAAACTTTAACCGTTCACCGGTTATGCCTCGTGAAAGTTCGCCGTACTTTGGAAATTTTAAGTAGATTTCTTCTGAAGCTTAATAACTTGATAAATAGTAAATATTTCGATCAGAGCGATATAAACTTTTTCTAGAGAAACTAAAGAGCTTTCGAACGAGATCGAATTTTTCGAAATCCGACCGATTTTCGTTAAGCTACAAATTTGGAAAGGACAAAAAAGAGGGCTCATTTTTAATAAAGATTTTAAAATTCGTAAAAAATCGGCTATTTGAAATATTTCGACGAAATTTTCGAAATTTATTTTTAAAAAATCGCCAAATTCTATATATATAATTAGAATGTGGAAAACCGAAAATAGGGGTACGTAGGGCGCCAGCCCCTGGCGGGGGGGACCGAATTTTTCGAGTTTAATATAGATTCCTATAGATTCGACCACACTGAATACGATGCCGTTAGCCCCGTTTCGAAATTCCCAAAATTGCGCCCCCCACGGGGCAAAACGGCTTTCGGCGGGAAAGGAAAAAAAAAAGTTTCGATAATTGCGACGAACTTTTAATCCGATCCGAATGAAAGTTGCACCGTTCAAAAGATCGCTCTTTCTACTCGGTAACTGTCAACTTTTTTTCGTTTCATCACGAAATTTAATGAGTCAAAAAATTTTTCGAAAAAAACACTCGAAATTCCGCTGTTTCGCCAATAGTCGAAAAATCGTGAAAAATGCTCAATTTCTGCCGGTCCCTTTATAGTTAGACGACTTTTTTCTAGCCCTATTAACGAGCTTTTCGAAAATGTACAGCTTGCCGCCATTGGACCGATTTCGCTTGATGATGTTGGCGATTACGTACGCGCGGACGGGCGTCGGAAAAAATAGAAAATTAGCTGTTCTTGCTTAAAGCGCCGAAACGGTAAATGAGAAAATTTTCTTTTAATTTATTCGAAAAGAGAATACTTTTTAAAAGATAATGAAAAAAAATGTACGATTTTCGTCAGCCGTTAGAAATTTAACGCGTTTTTCAAATCGCTACCTCGATTTTCGATCCTTTATAAAAAAATTTAAAATTGTCCTACGATTAAAATTTTTCCCTCGTTAACATCGTTACATTCTACCGATTATGAATATGTAATTTTTTCCGTTCAATCATCAAGCGTTTGCGAAATATAAGCGAAAAAGTGTTAAAAATGACGTTTTTTTTAAGTATCCAAATTTTTTCCCGAATCTTTTGTCTTCATTTGTCGAGTGAGTATAAATTTTACGAAAAAAATTGTTATTACCTGAAATACGGCTATTAATATGTACTTTACGAAACATCTAACATAACGTATTTAAACGATAATTATAACACCTATAAATAAAACGCACATTAACAAATTTAGTTTAATGTACTTAGTGCTTTCTTTTAGATAGCTAATATAAAAAACTACTTTAATTTAATTATTTAATTAATTTAATAAAACATGTACACATGTTGAATGAAAACAAATTAGTTACATACTCACCAGCTTTCAAAAACACCTAAAACCCACTTATAATAATTACAAACAGTAAAACTTATACGAATAAAAATTAAAGAATAATTATAATTAGTAAATAATAATGTAATTAAATCGGAAATAAAATTTAAAGCAGCAACAAATAAGGAAAGTAAAAAGTAAAAAACGGTAGTAGCTCGAACACGCTACTTACTTATTCTAACTGATTCTAAAAACTAAAATTATTATCATCACATAAATGGACAAAATAAATTATGTTTTATTATAATAATAAATAAATATATTTAAATTAAATATAAAATATTATATTATCAATTAATTATTGTTTTCCGAACTATATTTCATCCTACGAGGTCAATGACCTTAAAATTTTATAAAATTTCATTACAGACGTCGTAATATTTAAAAATTCGTGAAAATTTACACGTACATTGATAATAACGACATTCGTGAGTATGAAAAAAATTTGGGAAAAGTTTAAATTTCGCCAGTTTTACGCGTTTATATCAAACCGGAAGTGGGTTGCTTCCCGAATGTACGCTATTAGCGTGGCCTATATAAACGTTTTATATATTCGTATTAGCTAATATTATAGATCATTACGTAAGTTTTGCAACGATGTACGAATGAATTAAATTGGTTAAAAATTCGCGAAGTTATACTAATTTGAATATGCCGGTGTACAGTTTTAGCCGTCAGTTTTTCAATCAGGTTTTGATGAAACAACGGCCATCTTTAATTTGCTTTACGATGCGCGCGTTTATTTTATATATATATTATATATATATATATATATATATATATATATATATATATATATATATATATATATATAAAAATAAATTTTTGAAGTACATTAGTGAACTGTAATCAATTGATGTAATACTATTATAAATTCAGTTTATATTATATATATAAAAGATTACATATTTAATGTGAAATTTAAAAAATAATATCATGCCATTGATTTGGTAAGTTCGATTTAAGTCGATAGAACAGGTTAGAACAAACGAATTAGAAAATAAAATTTAATTGTAAGATATATTAATTTTAATAATTTTTATTATTAAGATTATATATTTCAATTGAATTTTTGTAAGGCAAAATAATTTTCGTCGTTTAATTCGATAAGATGTATTTGTAAAAACAAAAATTTAATTACAAAATGAAATAAATGTTAAAGTAGACTGATTAAACAATAATTAATTGATAATATAATATTTTATATTTAATTTAAATATATTTATTTATTATTATAATAAAACATAATTTATTTTGTCCATTTATGTGATGATAATAATTTTAGTTTTTAGAATCAGTTAGAATAAGTAAGTGGCGTGTTCGAGCTACTACCGTTTTTTACTTTTTACTTTCCTTATTTGTTGCTGCTTTAAATTTTATTTCCGATTTAATTACATTATTATTTACTAATTATAATTATTCTTTAATTTTTATTCGTATAAGTTTTACTGTTTGTAATTATTATAAGTGGGTTTTAGGTGTTTTTGAAAGCTGGTGAGTATGTAACTAATTTGTTTTCATTCAACATGTGTACATGTTTTATTAAATTAATTAAATAATTAAATTAAAGTAGTTTTTTATATTAGCTATCTAAAAGAAAGCACTAAGTACATTAAACTAAATTTGTTAATGTGCGTTTTATTTATACGTATTTATAATTATCGTTTAAATACATTATCTTAGATGTTTATTTCACATTCAACAATTTGAAATATTATTTAATTTGAATCCTGAATGTGTCAGTTAAATTTTATGTATTTTATGTTTAATTAAAAACTTTGTATTAATGAAGTGTGATTTTTCATTGTATGTTAAATAATAGTGCTGCTGAATTGATTCCATTTGGACATATTAAATTTTTAAACATTACGGTAGTCGATTCATTTAATTTAAGGAAGATGTAAGTATTGAAATTAAAATGTATATTTATATTCTATTCAGAGGCGGCTCCTCCAGGTGGGCTTAAGGGCGCGAGCCTCCCTGTGCGAGTTTTTAAGAAATGCATATTATTTAATGACTTAAAAAAAATAGTATACGGAATAGAACTTTTAATTTTAAAATAATTTTTTTGTAAGAATCCATTTTAAAAAGGAATGCAAAATATGCGTTTTTTGCGCGGATACCGGCTAACAATCGTCAGATTTTTTTAACTGTACTGGAACTACACAATCGACTCGCGTCAAAGTCACGTGATAATAACCAATAATACAGTACATGGGCTATTCAGAATTGAGCCCTCACACGGTATATAGAATACATGCGAAAAATGAAGAGAACCGAAGTTTCCCGAGCGTAACTTAAAGGCGTCTGAGGGCTCTAGATAAGTGAGCCCTCGACTATTTCACACGCGATTATAACCAGTTTTAACAATATATTTGCGTTGTACAATGTTTACTCATCGAAAAACACGCGTTTTCATTTGCATTTTTTTTTTTTTTTATCCTTCTTTCTCTTCTTTAAATAATCCATTTTACAATATCGATTTTGTTACTTAACTGAACGCAAGCACTGCTTTTCACCGACACTTATTTTACAGTAATTTTTCAACGGTAATATTTTTGATTTATCTAATTAAACGTTTAAATTTAATTATTGTTAAACGTTGATTTTTAAAACAATGATGGATAATAAAATTAGTAATATTTTAAAAGGAAATTTTAAAATGCTTCCATTATCAAAAAAGGTTAGAATTAAGAAACTAGGGAGACCCACACCCATATTAAATTTGAATCAACAAGATAAAGTAGGTACACGTACTTTTATAAGACATTTTCCAAAAGAAATTTACAACAAATTCAAATGGATATGCGGATGTGAGGTAATTAATCGCTTTTTCTGTTTTCCTTGTGTACTTTTTTTTAAAGATGGAAGTGACATGACATGGGCACGATTAGGATTTAATGATCTAAAACATTTAAATCAAAGAGCAAAAAAGCATGAACTATCAGCTCGTCACATGAATTGTTGTATGGAACTAGGTTTAATAGGTTCTGTAAATATTGCGCTTAAATTAGATTCTGCTTATAGGTTAAACATTATTAAACATAATGAAGAAGTTGCTAAAAGTAGATATATATTAAAAAGAATAATTAACTGCATAGTTTTGTGGTAAGTTAGAACTGGCTCTAAGAGGACATAATGAATCTGAAGATTCTCAAAATCGTGGTGTTTTCAGGGAATTAATTGACTTTTCAGCAGAATTAGATAAAATACTGCCACTATTTTCAAAGGTACATCTAAAAGAATACAAAATGATATCCTATAAAGTATGCTGGAAGCGTGTCAAGAAGAGATTAAAAAAGAGATTAAGGAAAATGAATTTTTAACTATTGAGTACGACGAAACCACAGATTATATCGAATCAGTGCCAAATGGTATTAATACTAAGCTATTTACATCATGAAAATATACATGAACGGTTTTGGAGTTTTTTAAGAATAACTGATAGGTCAGCTGATGGTTTGGACGCAATGCATAGAAACTGAATTAGATAAATTAATTGGAGACTCGCCTTTCAAGCTAATTGCTCAAACTTATGATGGAACAAATGTAATGAGTGGCTCTACAAATGGTGTGCAGGCAAAGATGAAACAAAAATATAAATACACTCATTTTATTCATTGTTATGCGCACCAACTGAATTTAATTATGCAAAAAGCAACAAGCCAGGATTCCAAAATTAGAATCTTTTTTTCAAATTTGTCCGCTATACCAAGCTTTTTTTCAAATTCGACTCATAGATGCGATGTACTGCAAGAAATTGTAAATAGGAAAACCTAGAATTGTCACTACACGTTGGAATTATAATACGCGTACAGTAAATACTGTTTTCGAAAATCGGGAAAAATTAATAGAATGTTTCGAAGAACTAGAAGAAAAATCTAACAAAAATATTACTCGCAAGGAAGCATATAGTTTACGAAGAACCTTACAAGACCCAGATTTTATATTTTGGCTTACCTTATTCCATAAAATTATGCCACATGTAGATGTATTGTTTAATCAATTTCAGTCTAAAAATAAAGACAGCACCCAGCTTTTAAGAGATAAAGAAGACTTCGAAAAAATTGTATCTACTATTCGATACTCAAATGTAACACAGTTCAAAATAACCGATAATGAAAATAAACGACGAAAAATGGATCAAGAAAATAAAAATTCGGCTATTGCTAAAGAAGTATGCGACACCATAACTTTTCAAGTGAAAGACAGACTGTCTTATAGGGGCCACTTAGAAGCTGCATTATTAGTTTCCACTAAGTTTCCCACATCAATTTTTGAATCTGTAATTAAATTTTATCCCATGTTGGAAAAAAATAAGTTAAAGACTGAACTCGAAGTAATTTATTCAAGATCAGATTTGCAAGGTATTATTGGTTGTTTAAATATGATGTCTTGGATATTTCAAAATGAATTATACGAAACATTCAGCAAAACAGTAAAACTGATCAAAATTATTCTGGTTACTCCAATGTCAACTGCCGAAGCAGAGCGATGTTTTTCCACTCTTAAAAGAATAAAGACGTTTTTGAGAAATTCAATGAGTGAAGATCGCCTTAATGGCTTAGCAATGATATCTGTAAATAAAAGTTTGATACACAATATATCAGAATTTGATGAAAAAGTCATTGAAAATTTTGTTTTAAAAAAAGATAGAAGGTTAAACTTTTTATATAAAAATTAATTCTTTTAAAAACTGATTTTAGTTATCATATTTATCACTTTTTCTTTTTCTATGCTTTGCTATTTATTGAATTCGCATATATTTTTTCGGATTAAATATTCGTTATCGTCGTTATTTCTGCTCGACAGAGGATTTTAATACATTTCGTACTTTCGACTATTAATACAAGTCATTACGAGCAGTCGTCATTTTCAACTTTGCCTCTTTTGCCGAATGATCCTTTATTATTGTCCTTATACATCAGCATAAGTAATCCTTCTTTAATTGTACACTATAAATATTATTCCTTCCTTGACTTTATGACTATTGTTTTTTTCCACATTTTGTAAAATTTCATTAGTTATACAGTGCATTCAACAGATTATCATCTTTTTTTAATTAAATAGAGCGTGAACGTATTAAACCAGTTCTATTTAGTTTAAAACATGGACAAAAAAGCGAGGTAAGTTTATGTCATTACATTTTATAAATTATTATAGTTTTATATTAGAGCCTCCCAAATTAACTTATCACGAGCCGCGACTGATTCTATTATATGTGTTTACATTTGTAAATAGTTGTGAAACGTTTTGATTTAATATAGTTTCAGTTTTGGCAAACGTTCGTTTAGCAAGAACACTAATAGAATTTATAAATGGTTATTAAATATTTCGTTTTAGTTCTTAATAAATTTGTGTTTATATATATTATGTAAGTTGTTGATTTTATATTAAACGAGTTTAAAATGTAATTTACATTTGAAATGTAGAAATGAATCGTAATGTATTGTAGTTGAAATTAAAAACATGTCAATGGAGTGCGAATGTCAATGTGTTTCTAATAAATGAACATTGTTATTAACAGGGTATATAAAAATTATTATTATTTATAAATACGTTTAGCGTGTTTAGTTATGATTAAAAAAAAATTGTTTGAAAATTTAAAAAACGATTTATGAGAATAACGTATGGACTAAATAATATTAATTTTTTAGCAAAGTATAGTGGATTGAGTAACTTGCATATTTCCGAGCTAGTATACTTAGTAAGAATTGTGTTTGGAATGCATTATATTAATTTTGTCATTTTTATAATAATCTGTTCGAAAAAAAATATTTGTAATAGTTGTTTAAATACATTATGTGAGTAGCTAAAAAGAATGTTACTTCTAGAAGGAGTATAAAGTATATATATATATATATATATATATATATATATATATATATATATATATATATATATATATATATATATATATATATATATATATGGTTAACAGAGTATCTCAATACAGTGGTTCAGGCAGGTGTACTTCCTGACAGTTGGAAAACCAGCGTCACCATACCAATATTCAAAAACAAAGAGGACCCATCGGACTGTAGTAACTATCGTCCAATACGATTACTATCACACTCTTTAAAAATACTGGAAAGAGTAATAAACGATCGCCTTCGAAATATCATAAATTTAACTACCAATCAGTGTGGATTCGTAAAGGGACGCGGCACTACTGATGCAATTTTCACATTGCGCATGCTCATGGAGAAGCACAGAGAAAAGGGTAGGAATGTACATTTCATTTTTATAGACATGGAAAAAGCATTTGACCGCATCCCTCATAACTTAATTTGGTTTTCGCTGAGAGAGCATGGAGTTCCAGAAGCACTGATAAAATGGGTACAATTGCTCTATAAAGATGTAACAACCAGGGTCAGATGTGCTGTAGGCGATTGTGATGACTATCCTGTCCGAATAGGTGTGCACCAAGGTTCAGCGCTCTCACCATTATTGTTTAATGCGATTTTAGATACAATCACGCGCGATATACAGATTCCTATACCCTGGGCTCTTCTGTATGCAGACGATGTTGTTTTAATTGAAAACTCAAAGGATGCTCTCCAAAATGGTGTTCAAATATGGGTTGATCGTTTGGAAAAGTTCGGCCTCAAAGTAAATATGAAGAAAACAGAATATATGACTACTGATAATAATACAATTGGGTCTATACAATTATCTGGTGAACAACTACCTCGGACAAACAGCTTTAAATATCTTGGTTCCTGTGTGCAGAGTGATAGTGGCTCATCTGGAGCAGTGCGTAATCGAATAAGCACGACATGGTTGAAATGGAAATCTGTGACCGGTGTATTATGCGACAAACGCATGCCCATTCGATTGAAATCAAAAATTTACAGAACAGTTATTAGACCAGTCGCATTGTATGGCGGTGAGTGCTGGCCGGTAACAAGGCATGAAGAAAAATCGCTGCATGCTATGGAGATGCGTATGTTAAGATGGTCAATGGGTATTAATCTATCAGATAGAATCAGAAATGAACGGATCCGCGCAGCAATGGGAGTTGCGCCTATCGTAGGTAAACTACATGAAAGTTGGCTAAGGTGGTATGGCCACGTAGTACGAGCCCAGAACGTGGGGGATGGCGCACTGATATCGGCAGCGCGTACGCTTCAAGTTCCTGGAAAAAGACCAGTTGGAAGACCTAAGCAAAGATGGCACGATGTCATAGCAAGAGATCTCAAAGATGTGGATATATCAGCAGAACTAGCGTACAACCGAATTGAGTGGAAACGGTCTATTTATATGGCAGACCCCTCACCAGCGGGAAATTGCCGTTGAAGAAGAAGATATATATATATATATATTATATATATATATATATATATATATATATATATATATATATATATATATATAATATGTTTATGGCAAATTTGTTTAGAAGATGACTATGAGGAAGAACAAGAGGAGAAACGAAGTAAGTGACGAATCAGTTGCAACATCAGAGGAAATCTATAAAGTTGGGGTGTGAACCAAGCAGTAATGCCACCTCCTCCAACAACAAAAAAAAAGGTGACCGGCCTGTGAAGAAAAAACCGACAGGAAATTTAAAAAAGGGAGCTGTAAAGAAAGATGTAACGCCAAAAAATAAAGGGGCTGGCCAAAAAAAGTGAAGTGTTATGATGTGTCCAATAAAGAGACATCGGATAATGAGCTCCCTTTAGAAACGTCCATTATGGCTGATGAGAAAGTGCAGAAATAATGGCAAGAAGAAACTGGTGAATTCATCAGCCAGATAGATGTTGAATACAGTTGTGTAGATGGCGATATCTTTCTTCATGAAGTAGAAAGGAAGAGCACATCCGTGGAGCATAATTACAAAATAATGATTAAAAGTATGGTTGAAGAGTTGAACAGTGCACCGTACGAACAGATGTATGTAGAAACGCTGTTTGGATATTTGTGCTACATTGGTCAAATATCCCAGAAAAACATAACTCTGATTTCTACCCACTATATGTGTCTACATGGAAAAAATTTATCAGCTTTAGAGGGTATATGGAATTATACCGACAATTTCGATATTGCGGTAATTCTGTTGTATTTTCCTGGCCACTTTGGAATACTGTTTCATTATAAAGAAGCAAATGAAACAGTTTTTTACAATCCTTTACCTGTCGATCGACTTTCTGACGAAACTATTAGTTCCTGTCTAAGGTCGGCGATCGTTGAATTGAGACAGAATTCGTGTTTCAAAAATGCTGTGATAACAGTGGCTGACCCGGACACATGTAACCTGCAGCAACAAAATGATGGTGTTAATTGCGGATTTTATTGCTGCGTGTATGCCGAGGCAATTTTAATGGACGGTGCGTTATTAAGCGATGGATTTTCGATTGCATTGGAGCACGATCGAATTCTGGACTACTTGACTGACTTGACAGTAGGTAGAATACCAGAGTATGCGCCTCGACATATGTATTATTTAAATGATTTGGAAGAAGATGCAAATGATGAAGCAGCATCACTTATTGGAAGTGATAATGAAACTGTTTATTCAAAAGCATGTGCAAGTAGTACAAAATTGAACTGTTCTAAAGGGTCTCAAAGGTCCTGTAGAGCAAGTTCAGTGGTTTCATATGGCTCATCTAAGAGCATATCTAAAAAAGAACCAAGGTACACTGGTGTATCAGTGTTGTAGAGAACACGGGTTGTTTGGATGCTTTGCTATTGATGGCAAACATTTGTATAAATATTATGACAGTAGTAATTTTGCTGACAATATTTGTCAACATTGCAATGCTTTACTTTTAAGTAGCGAAGGTTTAAATACATGCTGCTGTAAAGGTCAAATAAAATTACATGTATGTAAAATGCCAGATGATTTAGCGAATTTGATAAATATGCCTGAAAGTAAAGGTGAAATAAAAAAATTGTTCCGTTTATATAATAATATGTTACATTTAGGTTCATTCGATATGGATAAAAAGAAAGCGCCTGGTCGTGGACCCCTGTATACTGATGAATGGTGAAATGCAACGTACCATTCGTAATGTGTTTATAAAAGATGGGGAGAATCCAGTATTTGGTCAGCTATATGTAATTGATCCATTACAAGCTGCAAAGGCGATTCAAAAAATTCTCATATTTAAAATGTTGAATGAACAGACGCTTAAAAAAATAATAAATATTCTAAAGCATACACATCCATTGTGTGAAACATATACGCATGTTATAGATGAGTACAATTATGTAATCTCAAATGCAAAGAGAAAAGACATAGATGGTGTACCTGAATTGAAGGTAATGTTGGTAGATCAGAAAGATATACCAGCTACAATGCGTGATAAAAATTTGCATACTAGGCAAGTAAATTTGCCTGAGTATAATGAGATGTGTGCAATATTTATCACTGAAAACGAGCAGGTACCACCTATACAATACTCATTCATATTAAAAACGATGGGACATAAAGATGTAACATTATGTGCATTTGATCGAATTGCCGATCCTGTGTATTATCCGTTTTTGTTAGCGCATAGAGATTATGGGTATGATTTTGGTATCGCAAAACATTTGCCTTCTAAAAAGGAAAAAACCATCGATAATAAAGATGATGCCTTTGTTGGTGTAATAAATGCTCCAGATGATGATGTGGAGCTAGATATTGATGAAGGTCATGAAGAAATGGTATCTATTGGAGAATTTTATAGATATCATTTAGCTTTATGCAGTCAATGTACTGGTGAAGATCATTATTTATGACCATATGGGCAAATTATCCAGGAATACTTAATTGATCAAAGAGTATACGAGCATATGCATAGTCAATGCAAACAAGGTGTGATGTGTGTAACACCTGAAGAAATAAAAAAAGCTATTGAGGCTAAATTGAAAGATGGCCAACAGTTAGGCTATATATTCTGCTTGCCTTTTACATGAGTTGCCCCAAGCAGAAGTTTCATAATGCAATGGCATTATTCTTCCAATTAGGAAGGTCAACATTCATGATAACTTCAACAGCTAATCCAAATTGGCCAGAAGTGAAAAGACTTCGAATGGCAGGGCAAACTATAGCAGATGGACCAGATGTAACAAACCAGATTTTCTTCAATAAAACATGATATATGCGTAAATTGATCTAAGTAAAGTATTATTTTGGAATTGTAGAAGCAATGGTTGAGTCTCTGGAGTACCAGAAACGTGGACACTGCATACTCATAAGCTGATTACTGTGTGTGGAGTGCAGAATACATCAGCTTATGTAGATAACATAATGTGTGGAAATTCCAAAATTACCGGATATTACAGATACATCTGAATATGCAAATATGCGAAGAGAATTGCGGAAGCCAGTTCATAGATATCAAGTTCATTTTTGTAATGATCATTGTCAGCATAATGGCAAATGTAAACGCCATTTTCCTCAACCTTACTGCAAAAAAACAGTGGTGCACAAAGATAGAGCCACATTATATAAGCGCTTATCACCTGAAGATGGTGGTGAAAAAGTAATATTGCATGGTAAAGTAATTACCAGTGCTAATATAGTACCATACAATCCAGGGTATTTGCTAATGTGGGGTGCACATCATAATGTTGAATATTGTTATGGTGCACTGGCCTGTAAGTACATGATAAAATACCATTTTAAAGGTGGTACTTATGCATATGTACAACAGGAACAGCGGAATACAAATATAATTGATTATGATGAGGCAAAAGCGTTAATGAAAGTGCAATATCGTTCTCTGCATGAATGCATGCAAGGTTGTACAATCAAAAGATTGTATGCATGTTGCATCATGTAATGGCGTTAAAAGTTCATTTGCCAGAGCAAAGACTATTTGCATAAGGATACTGTGCAGAAAGCCATAACTGGCAAACTGCAGACAGATGATGTAATGTATGGTCCATTTGAACAGTTTATAAAATTTACTATTCGAGGAAGTTCCCAAATATTATACATGGAATAAAAAGACTCATGTATGGTAAAAAAAAAGAATCCTGGAAAGTAATTGGAAGAATATACCCTGTAGCTCCAACTAATCATGAATTGTTTGCACTATATCAGTTGGTGCTTCATAAAAGAGGTCCTTGTAGTTATGATGATTTAAAAACATCAGAAACTGGGATTATTTTTAATATGTTTTCAGAAGCTGCGGTATATATCGGTGTTATCGAGAGCCAACTAGTGTGGGAAAGAACATTAGAAGAAGCTGCTCGTGTTCTTTCACCGCAGCTGAGACGTTTATTTATGCAAATTCTCATATCTGGCTATGCTGTAAGTGATGCCGACAGTATATGGTTGAAATTTGTCGACCATATGTATAATGGCAAAAATATAGCTAATGCCACTGATAGACAGAGAAGAATCGATATCGCATTATTTTTGTTGGATCAAATGTTGGCACGACATTGGAAATATAATGTCGACTCTGATTTACCAGCACCGAACCCTGCTATCATATTAGAATTTTCCAGTAAAGATGAAGACGATAATTTCTTCTTTGGATTAGATATATGTGATAATGATAACAGGGAGGATCCAATGTATGTGGATAGAGCATATGATGAAAAGCTGTCTGATATTGGTAGACAGAAGCAAATATATCGTCAATGATAAGTATGTAAACTTAAATGTTGAACAAAAGAAAATCATTGATGCAGTATTTGCAGCATTTGATGCCAATGTAAATGATAAAAATGTACCATGTCTTATATTTATGAATGGACTGGGTGGAGTTGGTAAAACACACGTATATAATGTGTTGACTTCACCTTGTGTTAAATTTTATATAAAGGCAATGGAATGGCAACTACAGGTGTAGCTGCAACGTTATTACCTATGGGCACTACTTTACATAGTGTTTAAATTGCCGATGAAAAATATAAATATTGAAAAATCAGCTTCAATTTTGTACAAATCAACTTTAGGTCAGAGAATTCATAAAACTGAACTTCTCATTATCAATAAGATTATGATGCTGAATAAGGAATATTTATATATTGTTGATAATACTTGTCACGATTTAGCGATAGTTGATTATAAACAATGTCCTTTTGGCGGTAAAGTGGTATTAGTTAGTGGAGATTGGCAGCAATTGTTACCTGTTGTAGAACATGGAATCATTGCTGAACAAGTACAGGCTTGCGTTAAATTTACCAACTGTTCCACACATTGCCATCATGAAATTAACGCAGAATATGGGTGTTAATCCAGGAAAGATTGAATTTATGAAAATGCTAGAATGCATTGGGATAGATTCAACAAAGTCTGGTCAATACCGGATTCAATGCTGGTAAATAATTTGAGTGCTCTCATATCGTTTGTATATGACGATGACATCAGTTTAAATAATCCGGATTTACTTCAGCATTGTCTTTTATTAGCTGCAAGGTGAATCAAGGTTCATGAGTTAAATGAACAAATACTGGACATGCTTCCAGGTGAACCTAAGAAATATTTATCAGCTGATAAATCACTCATCAATTTGCCTTTAGATACATATGCAGCTATGCACGAAGTTAATGTGCTTAATAAAAAAACTCTGTCAGGTTTACCACCACATGAGCTTAATTTAAAAGTTGGTTGTATCTTTGTTTTATTAAGGAACATCAATGTATACACCAGATTAAGCAATGGTACTCGTATGGTTGTTGGGACCATAGGCGAGTTATTTATTAAGTGCAAATTAATTGCCAGTCCTCATTGTTGAAAATATTGTGTATTGCAAAATTTCCATTTTGAAGTTTCAATTACTGGTACAATTATCATTTGCAATGACTATAAATAAAGTGCAAGGTCAGACAGTGAATAAATTAGGTTTATTCCTGAAAGACCAAGTGTTTAGTCATGGGCGATTATACATTGCATTATCACATGTACAAGATTCTACCTCTATCAAGGTATTTGCTCCCTGTTCTGATACAGGTGTAATTGATAACATTGTTATAAAGAGTCTATTAAAATAATAATGATTGCTTCTTTATAATTATTATTTCTTTTAATTGGACAATTTAATTAACAATGTTTATTATTATCCATACATAGTATGGTTTAGCTGTGGATCTTTTTATCACTTTTTTTCTCTCCATTACAGCTTGTAATTATGAGTAAAAAAAAAATTTTACAAATGTGCATTATCCATACGTTATTATGGTGTTGCTGTGGATCTTTTTTATAACTTTTTTTCTCTCCATTACAGCATGTAATTAGAGTAAAAAAAGAAGATTATATAAAAAACCTATAGTCAATCATTTTTTTATTAAATTTAAATTTTAATAATCGGAGATTTCAATGCAAAAGTTGGAAACATCAAAACACCAAATGTCATGGGGAATTTCGGACTTGGCAACAGAAATAAAAGAGGTGAAAAATTAGTTCAGTTTTGTTCTCAAGAAAAGCTTGTTATTAAAAACACATACTTTAAATTACCCGCTAGGCGCCTATACACATGGAGATCGCCACAGGATTCAGAAGAAAAAATTGTAAGAAATCAAATAGATTATATTATAGTAAACAACCGATTTCAAAATAGTATTACAAGAGTCTCAACATATCCTGGTGCTGACATTGGATCCGACCACAACTCGGTAGTCGCTAGAGTAAATGTGCGGTATAAAATAACTCAGAAGAGTCAAAGGAACCGTCAGAGATTAAATTTAGCAAATCTCAAGGAATCTGAAGTTGGAAAAGAACTAGTACAAAAATGCCTACAAAGACTTCCAACAGAAAATGAAATAAATGGAGATGAAATTAATAACATGTGGAATAGAATCAAGAATGAAACGGTTAAAACTGCAACAGAAAAATTACAAGTAATAAACAATGGATGACTAAAGACATTTTAGAGCTTATGGAGGAAAGAAGGAAAGCGAAAAATAGTCACGATATGAATAAATATAAAACCATACATAAAGAAATACGGAAACAAGTTAAAACTGCTAAGCTAAAATGCATGGAAGAACAATGCAAAGAAGCAAAGAAGTTATTGACGCAACATGACTCTTTTAGTTTCCATAAGAAAATTAAAGCTTTAACCGGTACATACGTAAAGTTAAAATAACAGCTTTAAGAAATAATAAAGCAGAAATAATTGTAAATCAAGACGAGTGTTGATTGAAACCTGGGAAACATATGTCAAACAACTTTTCTATGACCAAAAGATTTGCCCTTGTTTCCTGTAATCGAGAATCAAACCAACAGTTAGAGGGACCAGAGATCTTTGAATCAGAGGTAAAAATAGCAATGAAAAATATGAAAAGTAGGAAAACTCCTAATGAAGATAATTTACCAGCTGAAATAATTAAGTATCTAGACACCCGAATGTTGACCACACTTAAAACCATGTTTGACGTTTTTGACAAAAATTTTGATTGACGGTTTATTTGTCAAACAAGTTTGTAGGTCTGAGCATGTGTTTGACAAACTAAACTCATTATGTTTTGTTATTGTTAATATGATGGACGTTTCAGCACGAAATATGAGTGAAAAAGAATTTTTATTAGAATTTATATCGTTATACAGAGAATTTCCACAATTATGGAAATTAAAATCTAAAGAATATATGGATAAAAATAAGAGACATCAAGGAATTCAAAAAATGGTTGAAGTGTTAAAACTTTCTCGTCCAAATATAACAGAGGAGGAAGTTAAAAAAAAAATTAATATACTTCGCACCACATATAAACGGGAATGTAACAAAATAAATAAATTAAAACTTTCTGGCTGTTTGACTGAAGATGTATATGCTATGGTATTTTAAAGAATTAAATTTTTTGGAAGATCAAGTTGATGAAGAAGTTGGAATCAGCTCAATTCAAAATCAGGTATGTTGAGTACTACATTATAAATATCTATAATTAATAATATTGCTACATGTAAACACTTCTTTCTTAAAACTAATACAAAATTTAAAAATATTTATAAATAAACGGATGAATAATCTTAATAAACTGGGAAATTATGAACGGTAAAATTTAAATTTATAATCAAAATACATCTATATTTAAAAGTTAGTATTAGAAAAATTTGTAAAATATTGAATAATATTGTAATCTAGTTCTTTAATAAACAAAATAAACATGACACAAAAATGCTATAAAAATATTATAAAAATTTGTTTTGCCATGGAACAGCTCCAACTATATTAAAATATTCACAAAAATCATCTCGAACTTGTTTCGCTTATAATATAATATTCCCTGCTTTACATTGTTGTATATTTATTAATACATCGTTTGGGTCACTTCTCCATGAACCGGGTATAATAGTACCCGTTGTACAATCATCAGTATTTACCTCTCCATATCGAATATATTAGTTTTGTTTCATAAGTAAATTGTGCAAATGGCAACAAGCCATCACAATAATTTTTGCTTTGTTAGGTGATACATTAATTGGTTTTTTAAAAATTTTAAATCTTGATGTAAGAATTCCAAATACATTTTCAATTACTGGACGAGCACGACATTAACAATAATTAAATATTCTTCTGTTATTGTTTAGCACAGTTTTGTTGTAAGGTTTTAAAAAATTTATGTGTAACTGAAAAGCTTCATCGCCTACAAAAATGTATGGAAATACTTTATCTGTATTCGGTAATTTTTTAGAATGTGGAATCCGCAATTGGTTGTTTTCGAATAGATTCCAAAATCTTGTGTTTTTTATCACTCCCTCATCAGATATTCTGCCATTAGTACCAATATCAACCATAATGAACTCATAATTCGCGTTTGCTTTACCCATGAGAACTATACTGTATGTTCCTTTATAATTATAGTAATAAGAGCCAGAACACTGAGGTTTTTGAATAGTTATATGTTTCCCATCCACAGCTCCTATACAATTAAAAAAATTCCACCTGTACCAAATTCTTCAGCTACATTTTTCCAGCATTCTTTAGTTTTAGGCAGCTAAAACAAAGAAATATTTACAATTGTAAATAAACAAAACCATAAATGTATTTAACACATTATTTAATTATTTTTTACAGGCATTAGAAACACAATTACCAACCACCCAGTCGTCAACATATACAAAATTATCATCATCTACACAACATTCACCAAAGTCACAACAGTAAACATAAAAAGGAGAAAGAAGAACGATTTACAAAATGAATTACTACTCTTAGCTAAAGAACATTTAAAAAAAAAAAAAAAAAAAGAAACAGAATGCGGGGTTATCGCCAAAAATTGGGCTTTTAAATTACAACAAATGGAACTTGATCAACGAAGGCTCGCTGAACAATTTATTAATGATATTTTATTTGAAGGGGAGTGTGGTAACCTTTGTAGAAATTCAGTTTAAATTAACGTCACTTCATCCCAAAGTTGGGTATCACAATCATTCAGCGATGTTCAATCACCAATTCAACCAGTTGATTTCCAGGATATAAATGTAAATTTACCAGCATCACCTCAGACAGAGGAGGAATTAACAAATAGTACACATTCAAAAACAAATACAGAAGTAGCAACTGCAGCAAAATTTATAGAAAATTTTTATGCACTTTAAAATATATATTTATTTTCATTAATTCACGTTGGTATATACTAAGTTTTTATACATTTTATTATAACATACTGTAAATTTAAAAATTAATATTTTTACTTTTTTTTTTTGTTATATTTATAAAATAAAATGATAACACTTACTTGAATATTGTCTTTCAGTGCTTCATTTATTGTTTCGCATGTTTCCATAATAATGTTACTGAGTGTTCAAGGTGTAATACAGGATACAAATTTTAAATCTTCAAAGTCAACTCCACTGGCCAAAAATCTTAAATTTGCTGATAAATTTCCTCATAACAGTGTCCTTTTTTTCAATTTGAGGCCGAATTAATTCTAATAAGTTGTTAAACGTTTGTTCATCCATTTGGAGAAAGTTTACATAATCTTTAGGTTCCATCGGTCTTATTTCATTAAGCAGATTTTCATGCGTATATTTCTCCCTTAACATTAACCATTCTCTGGACCAACGTCTTTCTTTTTTTTTCATACACAGAGCCAGAGCCAATGTAAGAAAACCTTTGTCTCTATTTGTAATCATTTTTACTTACGTTTCAATATCAACCGTGAGCACTATTAAAGACTGTACGCAAAATACACACGACAAAAAATGGTAGTAGTTTGACAAATATAGATTGCACGTCTATGTACTTGTTTGTCAAAAATATTTGACAAACAAGTTTGATCGTTTACAGGCCCCTTTAATAACGTACAACACACATACTAACAGCCGTTAGAACTGACTGTAATAACTTTGTTCTCACGACACAATTCAGTTCTTCTTTTTTTTTGGTACTATACAGAATTGAATTATATATATATATATCTGCATTGGACTACTTTTATCACGTATAAATAGGGAATCAATTTTTTACAATTTTTGTCTGTCTACTACATTTAGTAATCTGGTAACTTTGTTTTACAAAAATTATTAACAATATATATAATACTCAAATAACATACATTATTACACTGACACCACTGTATTAAAGTTTATAGTTATTCACATACATTTATGTATTTTGGAATATTAACAAAAATCAAAAAATTTATATAAACGAACAGGTTTGTCAGATTTTACAACTTTTTTTAAAATTATGCTTTTTCCTACGAATCTTTGTACGATCCAATTTTATTTTAATGTATTTTCATGAATTGACAAGTCTAGTTTTAAATTAATCAAAAATGGTCCCATTTGGCAAAATTATTTAAAATATATAAAAACATATGCATCATATATATTTAACACATAACAATTTTTTATATTATAACATATTTATTTGCAGGAGAAAAGATGTACTAATTATAAGATAAACGATATGTACAGAGAAATCAATATTTTGAAAAAAGTAAGTTTTGATTATTATTTATTATGTTTTATAGCGTATTTTATTATTATTTACACATGCAGCTTTTATATGTAGTTTAATATATATTTTTTAACATACTAAAAAATATGTAGTTTAATAATTGAAATATATTTAACGTGCTAAAAATCACATCCGATAATGGTCATTAAAACTCTACTCTGTATTTTACAATCATTTCGACGAAACGTCTAAATCCAATTGAATCAGTTAATTAATATTTCTATGTCCAATGGAAAACAAATAATATCAGCGACACGCAATGATTAATCAACTACAAATCACATATTAATTAAACAATTTTCACATTACTAACATATA
Source organism: Coronaproctus castanopsis (assembly GCA_032883995.1). Taxonomy (NCBI): domain Eukaryota; kingdom Metazoa; phylum Arthropoda; class Insecta; order Hemiptera; family Monophlebidae; genus Coronaproctus; species Coronaproctus castanopsis. Next base: position 103,398,583 of record CM065053.1, on the reverse strand, counting down.
TTTATTAAACAATTTCAAATCATTTTTTTTTCAATGTAAAAGTAATTTTAGTTTTTGCATCTTGAACATATTCGTTAAGTATAATTATTGTTTTAACAATAAATGCGTCTACTCCTTCTAAAAAATTATGGAATCAAATCCGACAAATCGCGAATAAACACACAATCGAACCAATAACAGCAATAAAAGCAGGTCCCCGTATTACACATGATAAAGTTGAAATAACAAACGTTCTAGCCGACCACTTCTATCAAGTATCATCTAACCAAAACTATCCTGATGATTTCAGGAAGTACAAAGAAATAGAAGAAAGTACTAATGTCCCCGATTTCACATCAATAACTAACTTCAGCTATAACATTACCATAACTAAAGACGAATACTTACAACACACATTCAAAATAATTTAATAGAAAATAAAATTACAACCGTTGTCAGCTTTGATTTAGAAAAGGCTTTCGATAAACTCTGGAAGCAAAGAATTCTTCTCACTCTATATCAGTGGGGATTTAGAGGAAATTTAGCGATTTTCATTTGCAACTTTTTCACCACCAAAAATTTCAAGTAAAGATAAATTCTATTTTATCCGATACAAAAATTCAAGAAAATGATACCCCCTCAAGGATCTGTAATTAGCCCTACGTTATTTATTATAGCCATGACTAATATTAAACAATATATACCAACTCCAGTAAAGTACTGTATATATGCTGACGACTTATCAATATACTACTCAAATCGGGACTCCAAATTTGTGGAACTTTTATTGCAGAATACAATAAACAACTTAAATAACTGGGTTAAATCTCAAGGATTTACTTTCTCCTCATCAAAAACTAAGCATATGCTGCCTGTAACATCTTCAAACGATTTTAAAACTGAATGTACATCTTTGCATAGATGCCATTCCTTAGGTTCAATCATAGTATTTACATTTGAAAGTGCGCTATTGATTTCTTCTTTAATTTCCAAAATCCGTTTAACCATATAAAATGTAGAATTCCATCTAGTCGAAATATCTAGTAATGTTTTTTTTGCTATTTTCCCATCCTGTTCTTGATATACTTTTAATTTCTTCCAGGATGACCTTATTTTCTTGAAATGTGCAGATATAGTTCTAATTTTTTCTAGTAAAATACCAACTTCTGGTGTTGATGAAATTTCTGAGTGAACAATTACATTTAATGAATGGGCAATAACAACTAAAGTGCTTCCACTATAAATCTTTTGCCTTTTTAATATTGGCTCCATTATCTGAAACTGCCAATAAAATTTTATTTTTCAGTTTCCATTCGTCAATTACTCTTTTAAGCTCGATAGCCAGATTCTCCTATGTATAAGAACCTTGGAGTAGAAGGCATTCAAAGAGAACTGATTTCAGTATAAAATCATCGTTTATGTAGTGGCCAGTTACTGCCATGAATGAATCATTTTTTGAAGAAGTCCAAATGTCGGTGGGTAACAGTTTCTATTTCCTTCTTTTTTTCTGTTAGTAAACTTTCATATCTGCTTTGCAATAAATTGTTAGAAAAAAATTTTCTCGATGGAATTGTATAATGTGGAAAAGCACAATTCAATAAATTTCGAAAACCTTCATCTTTCACTATACGGAATGGTTGGAAGTATTTTATAAATAAATCCATAATAAGGTTGTCTACTTCTGTTTTGTTCACAAAAGTTTTTTTTTATTTGATACATATGATGTGATTATTTTATATTTTGTAAATATTGGTATATTAACTTCATTCAACAAACTAGAAACAGCTTCTACACCTGAAGTTAATGGAATTGGTGTTTCAGGTATGGATACCTTGCTGACATCTTTAACTGTTTTACTGTTCCTGTTTATAAGTTGTAAGAGAGGATGCTTCCTTTGTAGATGTTTAATTAAATTAGAAACTGAACTTTTAAATGATAATTTTGTTTTGCAAATATTACATTCAGCTTGGTTTTCCCCTTTGTCAGCAAAATGATCCCATGCTAAGCTTCTAACTGGAGCCATTAACAACCGTATATATATATTAATGAAAACCTATCACGGTATAACCGTGAAATTTTATGGCTAGCAAAGCAGAAAGCTAGAAGCTTGAACGATACATACACCTGGGTAAAACGAGGTAAAATATTCATAAAGAGGAATGAAGCTGGTAGGCCACTGCATATCGCAAGTAAGGACGACATCGACCGCATGGTTTAATCGTATATTTCTTTCTTTTTTACCAATACAAATCTTTATTATCTATGTATGCATGGTCTGTGTGTGTATGGTATCTATGATTATGTGGTATGTATGTGTAGTTGACAAAAACCCGCGTGAGTATTTGTTTGCGCTATGTTTAAGTTTTGTTTTACCTACGTTCGATACATTTGTAAATTGTGATTATTCTTGTGTGAATATGTCCGAATATAGCTTCAAAATATTTGCATGTATTACATGTACATATGCGTACATATGTGTATGGGGAGGATGTGTAAGGTGCACAATGCTTCTCTTGTTTACCATATGTAATGTGCATTTTAAAGGACCTACCCATAGTGTGACAGTGAATTTTATCACACGATGACATGTAAAGCCCTTTACTTTGAATATGTTAACGTTTAATATCACAAGTTTACATAAACATTATGATGAATTTTTAATTTTTCTGAGGACTGCCGGAGTAGATTGTGATATAATTTTATTAACTGAGACGTGGCTGTATTATAATGAAACTCCTCGCTACCATATCCCTGGTTATACTTTGGAAGCACAGTGTCGAGAGGGTGAGAGATCTGGTGGTGTTATAGCCTATATTAAACAAAATTTGCAGTATCAGCGTACACAATTACAAATCGCCAGTGGAAACGTTATACACGTGCAGTTGTGCCTGGAGAATAGTACAAATTTATCTATAATTGTTATATACAGATTTTGCAAATCCAAAGTTCGAGATTTTATGGAGGATTTAGATATGTTATTAGACACTTGTAACAATTTAACGATTGTGACAGGAGACATGAACATCAATATACTGCATAACAGAAAAAGCAACAATTATTGTAATGTTATGTATTCACGAGGATTTACAAGCCTTATGAACAAAGGAACCTTTGTGCTAAGGGACAATAGTTATGAATCCTGTTTAGATCACGTGTTCGTTCGCGGTATAGACAGTGCTGGCATAAATCTTGCGTCGCAATGTGATTTATTAGAAATAGATTTTTCTCACCATCGTGGTATATTAACCGCAATAACAACTACATTGAAACAACAAGTTCAAGGTAGTAATGGTTATTATTTTGATAGAAAGGTGTTTCAAGAACTCTTATCAAGGTTAAATCTTACATGCATGTACATCAGTAAAGCCACTGTAGATGAAAAATCTGAATGGTTCATCCTCAAGATTAGCAATATTATCGATTCCTGTAGGAAACCCAAGAAAGGTAAAGTGATTCGCAGAAGGTCAGATTAGATTACTGATGAAATTATTTTCTTAACACAAGAAAAGCATAAGTTATATAAACTGATAAAAATTTCCCCAACCAATCTAGTCATAGTCAGTAAATATAAAATAACGTCCAAAATTATACAAAAAGCAGTAAGGAAAACGAAGCAAGGATATTACAGTAGTCTTTTAGATGCCTATAAACATAAACAAAAAAATTATTGGGCCATTGTAAACCGTGTAAGTGGTAAAACGAACGAAACTCTAAAAGAAGTGAAGATGGACGACAGGGTGGTGAAGGTAGAAGGAAATGAAAAACAAATCGCTGAAGTATTTAACGAATACTTTCATGACTCCGTAATTAACCTATTAAATAACCAACCACATTTCTATCAGTGATGAACAGCTTACAAACATCAGATCGGCGGCTCGTACAACAACTAGCTCCTTTGGCTTTATAGAATTCTCTAATGATGACATACTATACTCAATCCAATCACTGCCAAATAAGTCTTCCTTTGGGTTTGACAAAATATCCATTAATTTAATTAAAGAGAACAAGTATTTCTTCGTACAACCACTCACGTTTTTATTCAATGAATCAGTAATTACAGGAAAATTTCCGGAAATATTAAAATTAGGTATTATCACACCAATATATAAAAATGGTGATAAACGTAACGTTGCAAATTATAGGCCCATTTGTATACTTTCCACAATTTCCAAAATATTTGAGAAATGTGTAAAGAAGATTATTTTAAACTATCTGCAAAAACTAAAATACTTTAGTCTAAATCAATATAGATTCTTGCCTAACAAGGGAACTGATAATGCAATTTTTCAACATGTAAAGTATATCAGTGAAAATGTTGAGAACGGGCACTCTGCTATTGCTGTATATTTTGACTTATGTAAAGCTTTCGACACCTTAGATCATGATATTTTGTTGAGAAAACTGTATGCTTGTGGAATAAGAGGAAATATGTACAACTGGTTTAAAACTTATTTATTAAATAGGCGTTACGTCACAAAAGTGAAGCATATTCAGAGTGAAAGTGTGACCCAAATTTTCAGGGTACCACAGGGAAGCGTGTTAGGTCCCTATCTATTTTTAATATATATAAATGACTTGTGTGATGTCAATGTTACAGGGAAAATATTTAGCTATGCTGACGACACCGTGCTTGTGGTTGCTTCTCGCTACTCGAATATATTGCAGAATATGGCACAAACTGATATTAATATAATTGCAGAATGGTTGAGACAAAATCGACTGATTGTGAATGAAAAGAAAACTAAATATCTAGTATATGATCATCAGTCTCCTAAGTTGTGGGGTGACACAAAACTTACACTCAATAATGAAACCGAGCTAAAAAGAGCTTATGAGGTAAAATATTTAGGCATACAGTTTGACTGCAAGCTGCCTACTCTTAGTTATGGAATTATGCACTGGGGGGGGCAGCTAAGCAACATATTAGACCACTTCAAGTACTGCAAAATTTATTGTTTAAATTTGCCCTTAGGGTAAAAACAGCAGTATCGCATGAACACCCTTTGTATGTTCGAGAACTGCATCAGCTGCAGCTACTGGAATACATATTTAAGAATAAACCATATGCTGAACTAAACCCCAGTGGCCACTTTACCAGATCAGAGAGACAAGGTTTGTTGCAAGAGCCAAAATTAAATAAATATCATTCTAGAACACAAGCTATCTACAAAGGTGTTAAAATTTATAACACATTACTGTTAGTAGTAAAAAATAGCCTAAAGAATTATAAAAAGCGTCGTAAGCCCTTGGCACAATACATAAAAAATAGAAACAAGCAAACAAGTAGTAGACTGCTTTAGTAGAATACAACAACAATGTCTTGCATACAACATTTCAGAGAAGATGGACTCGTCTAGTTTTAAAATAGGAAGTTGCGTTTTATTTAGAGTTTTTCTTAATGTGGTAAAGCTGGTTTCGGATTTATTTTTACGTGTATTTACACATCAACATCCATAGGCATGTGTGTAATTTATAGTGTGTTTATACTTGCATATCATGTATCAATTAATATATTTATAAGTTGCTACATTTATATGTGTGTGTGTATATAGTATGCGTGTCTATACGAGTATCTTATAATTTATACGTTTCAACAAATGTAAGAAGCAAACAATATTTTTTTACGTTTCTAAAATTATGTGTGTATACGTATATGAATGTTTTAGGTGTGTGTAAGTGTGAGTGATAATTTAGTTAGATTAACGTGTTGTTTCTTATGTATCAAGTCGATTATTTTCTTTTTATTTTTTACACGAGATATATTTATTCTTTATATGGTTGATAAACTCGCGATGCGGTTTCTCTCTTTATAGCATGTACGCGTGTGGGAATGCGACCTAGTTGAGCAAGAATAACACCGATATAATATATCAATTGTACTCTGCCATTCGTGCAATGTTTGAGCATAGGCAGTTAGATTTAAACATACTTCATTTTTAAAACTGTAACGGATTAAATATATTTGATTTGATTTGATATTTGATTTGATTTTGTAACTGTAGTCCTAAAATATAATTATATGCATTGAAAAAAATTGAATAAGTTGTTAATCTATTTTTTTCATACAATGTTTGTGATTTTTATAAGCTATAAACATTTCCAACATATTCCTAAATCACATATTACAGAAATTATATAGATATCTTAAAAGCATTCTGCTACAAAGTTTATACAATTTGGCTAAACGTTTTATTTTCACAAAAAAATAATTTATTTATTTACTTACTTAAAAATATTTATGGTTATAAATTTGTTTATACTTGAAACTCACTGTTTGAAATACTTTCTACTTTCTATTGGTAGTGATAATATTTATACACAACATCAAAATACTCAATTCCAAATATTGAGTAAGCATACTTTATAACAGTTATGAAATACTTTAGTCAAGGAGTGAGTAAATACTAGGTAAAAAATACTCATAGCGTACTAGCATCGACTGTGTATGGCTTAGTATTATTATACTCTGTCACGAGATTTTAATACCGGTTTAAAGTTATATCTTATACATACTATTGCCATATTGATAATAGCTAGATGAATACAAAAAGTTGTGATATTCACCAGAATAAGGGACCGCCCAACATTTTTCATCATTCCACAACTTTCTCATATTTTTAAAAATACTAGGTGCGACCAAGGTAAATAGAAGTACAAGGTAGATATCACCCAAGGTTACTATATGGAAGGTTGTCTCAATCAAGGGTGTTTGTATGTAGTACAATAACTGGTTTTGTGACGTCATTGTGTGACCCAAATGCGTTCTGAATAGCCATAATGTTTTAAGAATATGTTGCATGCTTTGCATTGTTTATTGTGCGTTCATTGCTTTTTAATATTTCATTTATTTTTGTTCTTTTTTTTTTAAGTAATTGTTCAGAATAATGTTTTATATAGTTTATTATGCCCTTTATATTATTTATTGTCTGTTCATTGCTTTTTAATATTTTGTTTATTTTTTGTTTCCGTTTTTTAAACGATTGCCGTATTTGTTTGGTTCATTTTTCAGAAAACGACTACAAACGCAATTTAAAATCCAAACTTTTAAATCTTCCACCCAAAAAAATAATAAAGAAAAATGCCATTCCTTCATTAAATTTGCCGAATAATATATCAAAATCGTTGCTTCCAAAATTAGACGGTAATAGAAAACAGAGATTGGAAAGAAGGAAACAACACTCCATACTTAACGACATTCTAATTGAAAATGAATGCAAAGTACTGGCTCCTCAAGAATCAGAGGAAACAGATAATACACAAAAGGAAACTGCTAGTTTGTACAAACAAATTATTTCTATAAGAGGAGATTGTTAAAAAAAATTGAATAATAAATAAATTAAGATATCGTTTATATATGATAGAAAAATGTAAAAACCGTATTAAAAACAAAACATTTTTAACAAAAAATCAGCTGAATTTATTTTATAAGAAAAAGAAAGAAAGAAAGAAAGAAAGAAAAAGAAGCAAGTAAACTGGACCACTGAAGAAATTTCTATTGCCTTCACGATTTTATATCTTGGTAGAAAATGCTACATATTTTTGAGAGAGAGTTTGAATTTTCCTTTACCAGGAATTTCATTGCTGCAGCGATGGGCATCAAGAATAAATATCAGATCTGGCATAATGACTTATGCTATCAACATGATGAAAATTGGAGGTAATAACATTGAAGAAAGAGATCGTCTGACTATATTACTTTTTGATGAAATGAAGATTAGTGAATGTTATGAATATGATAAACTGAAAGATGTAGTTATTGGTCCTCATTCACAAATGCAAGTTATCATGGCAAGAGGGCTATTTGGTAAATGGAAACAACCGGTGTATGTGGACTTTGATAAACGCATGACTTCAGATATATTAAACACAGTAATAGATAAATTAAACATTGCAGGATATAGAGTAGTAGCTTGCGTTTCGGACTGTGGAGGAGGTAATCTGTCACTCTGGAAAAGTTTAGGAATATCAATCGAGAAAACATAATATAGTCATCCTGTTTCAGGAGAAAATATATACTTTTTTGCTGACAATCCACATTTACTGACACTATTAAGAAATTTGCTTTTGGACTCTGCTTTTTTATTACAGTGCGATACAATAATAAATAAGGAACCGGTATGCGATCTTATTTCTTTAACGAAAACTGAGATAAATATTTGCCATAAAATAAACGATTTGCATATAACTTGTCAGAATGTTCAAAGACAAAATGTCAGGCTTGCAATGGAGCTTGATAAGGTGCATAAATAAACATAGTTTACAAGTGTTCCAAAAAGGAATTGCTATATCGATTAAATTGCTTCAAAATTTACTAGTGGAATTAGAAGAAAAATATGATGCAAGATATGTATTAACTCATCGTCTGAATCAGGACGCATTAGAAAACTTTTTCTCCCAAATAAGAACAAGGGGCGGATTAAATGACCATCCATCTCCCATGAATGTGTTGTACAGAATTCGTTTGATTATGCTAGGTACAAACCCGGGAATTGTACAAAGCAATACAAATACATCTGGTAATTTTGATGAACCATTTTTAGTACAACAGGTGTTCAAGGAATTTGGTATTATTTATATTTATAATGTAAGAAATGAAGAACACGATGACGAAATATTTACAGACTTTTCGCCAACTGAAGAAACTAATGAAAACCTTAAAACCGATCTTCAGGAAGAGGGATTAAATTACCTTTTTGGATCGGTGGCTAGAAAGTTACAAGATTTTCCCGAATTAGGATCGATTGTATCAACGTCATCTTCTGCTTCATCATCCTGGATTCAAAACTTATCACATGGAGGTTTATATGAACCATCTAAAAACTGAATAAAATGGGGAAAATTATTAGAAGAAAATTTTTTAAATTATCACGGTATTGATAGTATAAAAAACGAAGAAGGTGTAATAAATAACTTTGTTAAAAAACTGTCTGATGAGATTCCTAGCATACCAGAAAAAATTATATACACCTATATAAAGCAGCGGACATTTATTAGACTATGATATTTAAATCAAACGCGACAAGAATGTTTGAATAGAAAATTAGAGAAAAAAAGGAAGAAATTTAATTAGGTAAGTGAAATTAACATTTTTGCACATATTTTACAATCCAAATAGCTCACTGCATAAATATTGTAAATAAAATAATTGTTATTGCATGTATTAATACACACGCGAAATAATATCGTCTACAGCGAGCGGTTTAGTTTGGGTCACACAACTACGTCACATGAGAAACGAGTTTTTGTCCTCGATTAAGACCACCTTTTATGTATACACCTTGGGTATCACCAACTAGCTGCGCAGTAGTCGATCGTCGTTGTGACGTCAATGCGTCCCATAAATATTTTGTGTGGTAGTCGTTACTGTTCTGGTGGTGTTTTTCGTGTTTCTTGTATCTCGTTGTTTTTATTATAGTGCGCTTTATTTTATATATATATATATAGATATTTTTTTAATTCCAATCTTAACATGCCTTGTTGTGCGATCGCTAATTGTACAAGTCATACTCGCAATCGAGAAAAGCTGTCCATAAGCTTCCACCGAATTCCTAGAAATAAAGGTATGCGTAAGCAGTGGATACATGCTTGTAAAAGAGATGATGATTTCAACATCGAAAATATTGTCGTTTGTTCCTTACATTTTGATGAAAATGACTATGAACGGGATTTAAGATCAGAGCTGTTAAATTCTAAGTACAGGCGAATTTTAAAATCGTCATCTATTCCTCATGTAAAAATACCAACATTAAAATCAGGTAGCGACAATAAAGAATGTAATAAAAGAGCCGATAATTGCGAAACAAAAAGGTACGTAAATGCAGTTTTAGAAGAGACGATTCATGTAGAAAATAAAAATAAACCTTGTAATAATACATCGCAATTAAAATTAAATACTGAGCAATCTTTCCATGAAAATGATCACTTAAAAAAAGAAAACAGTGAACTGGTCGCAAAATTGAAGGCTGCAGAGTCTGAAATTTTAGTTTTAAAATCAAAATTAATTAAATTCGAGTCATTGTTTTCCCTTAATCAACAGCAACTCATTATCAGTGGGAGATGTTCTAGTTGGTCACAAGATGATATTTCTCAAGCTGTCACATTATGATGCATTTCAAAAAAATCATTAAATTATGTGAAATATTCTTTAAAATATCCAATACCCAGTGAAATAACCATTAAACGTCGTTTAAGTGAGTTTATAGTACGACCTGGATTTATAAATTTAAGTTTAAATATTTTGAAGTCGCATTCATGCGTATTCACCGATATGGAAAAGGACGTCGTTCTTTCTTTCGATGAAATGAAAGTAAAATCAGATATTTGTTATGACAGTGTGGACGATATATTACAAGGCCCACATAACTATGTACAAATGATGGTTGTCTGCAGCCTGATAGGTAAATGGAAACAGCCAATATATTACGAATTTGATTGCCCGATAAATAAAAATTTGTTGTTTGAAGCTTTGCAACAGATCGAAAGTACCGGATTTAAAGTCAGAGCCATCGTTTCAGATATGGGGCCTTCTAATAGAAAACTTTTTGCAGAACTCGGTATAAACACTCAAAACACAAGCATAATAAATCCTTTTTCTCAAAATCGTAAAATTTATGCATTTTGTGATGTTCCTCACGTTTTAAAATTATTGAGAAACCATCTTTTAGACGAAGGATTTAAATTATCAACTGGGGAAGTTATTACGAAGGATATATTTATTAAGTTAGTTGAACAACAAACAGGAGATTTAAAATATATGTATAAGATTAATCAACATCATTTACTTGTTACTGGTGTTGAAAGACAAAGAGTTAGAAAAGCGGCTGAATTATTATCGGGAACCGTAGCTTCTGCTATAGATTATCTATTCCCCAGAAATGAACACATAGTGAAATTCATACATACCATAAACAATGGATTCGATGTCCTAAATTCAAGAATTCTGTATCATTTGACTAATAAAATGAAAAGCGCTTATGGAAACAACATCGAAGAACAAGATATGGCTTTAAATGAAATTTTATGAGCTATGCATGTCCATGCGAGTAATTGGAAAATCAGCTTTGCTGCCATTTCAAAATGGTTTCATGACATCGATACGAGGTTTACAGGGTTTATATACTGATTTACATTCAGAAGGATATATATACATAATGGCAGCAAGTGCAACCAGGATATTTTAGAGTCTTACTTTTTGGTAATAAGAGGTTTAGGAAAATTCTACAACCATCCTCTACCAACTACGATAAGTCAGTGAATTAAATCGTTACTTGTAGGTATCGACAAATAGTAGAAATGAAGAAGATTCTGTAACATTAAGCGCCAATTTAATAGAAGATTTTGAAAATGGACACGATGAAGCAATTTTAGCTACAGAATGCTCTAGTTCACCAATTGATGAAGAAGATACTTTTTAAACCAGTATACATAGTAAGAACTGTGTTCGGAATGCGTTATATATTATTTATTTGTTTTTTTTTATAACATATATTTATTTTTTTTGTAAATACACTTTTTATCAATCAATCAATCAAAAATTTAACATCCGTTTTTGAGTCAGAGTTGCCGGAAATTGTTAATCAAACAGATCCAATTAAAGAAGAGAATAAAGACCTGTTGAAGATGTTGGCAGGCTATGTTGCTTACCGAGTTCGAAAACAAGGTCTAAATACAACGTTTCGATATAGATATGTGGTTAATAATGAAACAGTTATACAAACAGACTGGTTGTCAAAAATTTCAAGAGGTTCCCTGATGAATCCTACTGAGGAATGGCTTAATATTGTCTACAAGATGGAGCAGGAATTTAATTCGTTTCATGGTCCAGAAATTAATAAAAATTGCATGGTTATTTCAACGCTGACCAGCTTACTTAAATCAAAATTTACTGAAATTGATGATTTCGCAATTTCTTGTTACACAAGAACGAGAACGTTTATTTGAGTGAAAGCTTTAAATAAGCGAATTAATTTGAAAAGGTCCACTTGGAGAAACATAGATACAGACGACAGATTGAAGAAAAAGAAGAAAATGAAAAAACTAGTAAAATGACATTTGATTTTGTTCCAGGTATGACATTTTTTCAATGGTTTTAATATAATTAAGTTATTGATAAATAATTACTTATTAATTCTTAACATCGTGCAATGTTATTTAACGTTAAATAATAATGTTCATTTCATAAATCTATGAATTATAAAAAAAAAACGGTAAAATAATTTATAAAGAGAGAAGAATAATAAAATGGAGGAACTGTAGTAATAGTAACAGAGTGTAGTCGCCTGGTGGGTCACACACGACGCGTTATTAACAGCAGCAGCCTAAACAGCATGCGCGTAATATCTACCTTGTACTTCTATTTACCTTGGGTGCGACTAGTATTTTATTATCTGGAACAGGTATTACTTATTCCTAAAAAATACCTAGTACAAATACCTGTTCTAGCATATACGTCTCACCATTAGTCAGTTTAGTGAGTTTGGGCTCAATAGTCGGGACTTCAATCGCGAAGTTGGAGTCACATCGATCCAGGTCAGGGAAAGTTCCGTCAATTATTCAAATAAATAGAAAATTCAGCAACATATTTTTTTAACGTATCCGAAAATCGCGCGCGTTAAGATGTAAAAAATTTGCAATTCGTTTGTTTATTCATGAATATAATAAATTTAATAAAAAGAAAAAAACTACGTTATTTTTATTTAAATTCAATTAACAGTCGTGGGCCATCCCATGTGGACAATCGGAGTTCGTCAAAAAACTAAATGTCGGTAATATACTCTCTCTCTCTATATATATATATATATAAAGTGTGTGTGTGTGTCTGTGTGTAATTTACATTTTAATCCATTTCTTTTTCACTATAATAATATCAGTAATAATAATAATATTAAAATATAATTCTAATAATATAATAATAATAACAATATCATAATTATATATTTATTAAAACTTTCGTGGTTGTTTTCCATACGTCTAGAATTATTTTCGGTGAAAACCACGTCCTGATTATTCAAAAAACTTAACGTTTCGAATGGGCTTACACCACTCATCATCAGAAACGAACTAAACCACAAACCCTTGAGTTATTTCCTTTTATAGGCACTTCTCAATCGGAACTTAATATTTCCAGGGCTGTGATTGGTCCTACCGTCAGCTGATACATCACCTGATATTACTGTATGGTGATTGGTCAATTCTTCTGTAGTCATTATATTTCCAAGGCTATGATTGGTCCTACTATCAGATGATATTCCTGTATTGTGATTGGTTAATTTGTCAGTAGTAATTATATTTTCAGGGCTATGATTGGTCCTACCATCGGCTGATTCATCACCTGATATTCCTGTATTGTGATTGGTTGGTACTTCTGTAATCAATGGTTGGTTGGCCACTTCAGTAGGGTATTTTAATTTTTCTCTATTGTTAAGTAATACTGGTTTCCAAGCATCAGGTAGCCGAAATCCATCTTCTCTGTTGAAATTATTATGCTTTTCTATTTCAATAGCCTCTCGGACAATTCGCTTCCCATATTTTTGCTCCTTTACCAATACCTTCCTCTCCTCGAAGTCTATAGAGTGACCCGCTGTAATTAGATGTTCTGCTACTGCTGATTTACTTATGCGTTTATATTTACAATCTGCAGCATGCTCTTTAATGCGTGTATTAATAGACCTTCCAGTTTGTCCAATGTAGTTTTTGCCACACGAACAAGGAATTTTATACACGCCAGCAGTATGACCATCGGGAATTTTATCTTTATTATTATTTAACAGGTTCTTTATCTTTTTATAGGTGTCAAATACTGTTCTTATACTGTTTTTTTGTAACACTCTGGCAATCTTATCTGTTGTTCCCATAATGTAAGGTAACTTTATGCTTGCTCTATATTCTTCTTTGTTTTCCGCCTGTTTTTTTCTAGATGTTGTACTAAATTTATTAATATATCTCTCAGACTGTTTTATACTGTACCCATTGTTGATCATAGTCTGCTTAAGATTAACCAGTTCATTCTCAATACTACTGCTGTCACATAAACGCTGGGCTCTCACTGTTAAAGTTTTGAAAACACCCAATTTTTGACTTGGGTTGTGGTGTGAATTTTTATGTATGTATAATCCAGTGTGTGTACTTTTTCGATACACACTAGTTGACCATGTGCCATCTATGTTTCTTTTTACTAGAACATCTAAGAAAGGTAAAACACCATTATTCTCCTCTTCCATGGTAAACTTGATATTAGGATGGATATTATTTAAACTTGTTTGAAATTCTTCTAATTTCTTACGCCCATGTTGCCATACTACAAATGTGTCATCCACATATCTAAACCAACACTTGGGATTCCAGTTATGAAGCACAAATTTATCAATTTCTTCCATATAAATGTTAGCAAATATCGGAGCTAGTCTTGATCCCATTGCCATACCTTCTATTTGTTTGTAAAATATTCCATCAAACGAGAACACATTATCAGCAGTTACTGTTTTTATAAATTCTACAATTTCACCTGAAACGCCTTTCTTTTTAATGATTTCTGTAGTTTCTGATACTGGGACATTTGTGAACAAGGAAACTACATCAAAACTAATTACCAAATCATCTTGTTCCACTTTTATTTCCTTCAATTTTTCGATGAATTGCACAGAATTCTGTATACACGATGGTCATAATTTAATAACCGCAATTATTATTAATAATATATGTGACGTCACAGGAGTTTGTGTAGGTAGACTATGTGAGAGTGGCGTCGCTATATATAATATATATACTCAAATAGCTAATGCTCAGTACATATTGAATATATATATATAACATATATATATAAATAACATTGCCTATGCTAAAAGCATTGTAGAAACGGCTGACCAAAAATTATTTCCAGAATTTTTAAAAATCGAAAACGGAATTTTAAGTTCGTCATTTCTCGCTACCTGTTAATCTAGATAAAATGTACATTATTACATTAATCTAAACCTCGACGTCTACTCTCATTTAGCGTAAATCTGAACCCCTCCTATCAATCATACGACTCTTTAAAACGGCCCAAAACCCCTAAACCTTTTAACCCCTATTTTCTCGATGGGTATTGTGGTTAAATAATTTTTTGCGATTTCTAATCGTTCGCGATTTATTGGGAAAAAATTCGAATTTGAAAAAAAACGCAAGGTGTGTCATTGTTATTTTTGGGTTAAGCTTGAATTTTTTGCGATGTTTTCGCTTTATACAATAGATTTATATAGCTACATCTATATTAGAAGACCGGACCGTTTGAAAGTTCATACAGCCCTGGCAACTCTCGAGCAAAGTTGATTGAATATATACATAAAAGCATATATAGATATATATAAATAAAACATTGCCTATGCTAAAAGCATTGTAGAAACGGTTGACCAAAAAAAAAAACTCTCCCAGAATATATAAAAATCGAAAACGGAATTCCATTTCTCGCTACCTGTTAATCTAGATAAAATGTACATTATATTAATGATACGACCTCGACGTCTACTTTCGTTTAACGTAAACCTGAACCCCCATCTATCATACGACCTTTAAAAACGGCGAGAAGCCCCTAAACCCTCAAACACCCATTTTCTCAATAGGAATTTTGTTTAAAAATACGACTGTAACGTCATAAGATTTCTATACCGCTTAACTTTCGTATAAACAATTTTCGCGATTTATCGCGAAAAAAGTCGAATTTAAAAAAAAACGCGTGTCTATTGATTGAAATTGTTAGGTTCGGTTTGAATTTTTTTTCGATTTTATATAGAAATGACTATTTCCAGTGTCGGAATTGTTTTAAAATGTTTACGTCGCACGCTATGCCCTGCCAAAGGAGCCAAGTCGGCAATTTTTAAACATTTGTAGCTCGAGACCATTTTTTAAAATTCAAAAAGGCCACCCTTAAATCCCACCAAATGTTTTTTCGAATTTCGACGACGACTTTATGTAGTAGGTTTTCCTAATCACATTTAATTATGTAATAATTTTTTGGTATCCCTAAGCGTAAGTGATTTATAGTGCGAAAACCAATTTTGCTATAGTCGTATAGCCAATAAAGCCTTTATACGATAGATTTTATATAGTTACACGTATGTTACAAGACAAGATCGTCAGCCTCCGCAATAGGAGGTCAAAGTTGCCGATTTCCAAACTTCCCATCGCTATTACTCAGCCGGTATTGGTCGGATTAAAAAATGTTCGAATACACTTTAGATAGGCTATAGCGTGTTGTTTAATCTGTATGGGATGATTTTTCGAAAAAGTAAAAAAAAAAACACGAAAATTTCGCTTTCCACCACCCTGCTTCTGAAAACTAAAACGTCGAATTTTGACTATAGACCCGGGATTCGATTTGTATATAATTTATAGATATTTTAAATATCAAATACCGATTTTCATTATGATCGAATAAATGCCCGATTATTGAGAGCATTTTGGAAAAACACAATTTTTTAGATCTAAATAGGAATTTTGGAAATTGCAAAAGTCTTTAAACTCTGATTTCTTCGCGCCCTTCGATCGGAACTGGAAGGTCTGAACATCGTTAGAAAGGTTACGATCCGCATTTTCAGAAAGGTTATGTACGATAACATTGTAGAATTAATATGAACGGAGCTACAAGTAGCGGAAGAATGAAGAATATAAATAATTCGGCATCTATCTAACTTCAGACTACCCTACAGCCGGTCCGATACATCGGACAGGGCGGAGGTAAATTTCGGGCAAATGGAAATGTTCGGTAGTAAAAAAAATCTAATAACGTCGATCACGATAATAACGATAGGTAAACAGCTTTAAGGCATAGACGAGTTTAAGCATTTTAAAGACATCGTGGTTGAAAATTTTAGTAATGGCTACAACCAATACCGTTACGTCGTTTAAAAGGAATTATTCCGACTTGATTTCCTCGGAGAAAGTAAAAGTAGCAAAATGGAAATTTGCACTTTTCCCACAAACCCACATAATAGGTCAACTTCTGGCCAATGTAACCCCACTACTATTCTCGGTATACATAATTAAAATTTTCTGCTACAGGATAAGGTGGAAGCAGTCGAATACCTTTGGATGGTCGGACGAATAATCAGACGGCTATTAAAAAAAGTTGAATAAAGGCATGATTTTTGAAAATTTCAACCCCTTTAAAATTCAACTTTTCCCCAGACCTGGATGATAGATTGAGGGATGATATTTATGACGGAAAATGTTTGTTGGGACTTTTAGAAAATTCTCTCGGGACATATTTTCGATTTAGACCTAGTTTTTTTTTATTATGTTCTAAGTAAAAAAATCCGATTTTTGGACGATTTTCAACCATTATATACTGCGGGGGAGTTGAACACAGTGAGATAACATACACTTGTTAAAATCTTCATAAGCGACTTAGTCAAACGGGCGAATCTCCGACAAATGTCATAATACTTTACTTAGAAAATCGCATCGCTTTCAAACCCCCACTTGTGTATAAGGGATGATGGATTTAACGAGTAGTTTTAGGCTAGATTTGTAGCGACAATTCGGACGAACATTTTTTATTAAGAACTTTCTCGGATCCGATGTATATGCTTGTTAAAGAAAAGTTAGAGAAAAAGGCAAATTATTGATAGTATATATAAATAAAATTGCACGTGATCTGTAATATAATATTCAACAAATCGTATTTATTCCATTGTTCATTGCACCGTGTTATACTCATTATAAATTGAATGAAAAGTTTATAGGGAATATGAATCACAGGCTGTATGTATCATAAATGACAAATTTCAATAAACTACTTTCTTATATGTATAATTGAAAAAGACTTTTTATAACAAAGGAGCGTATCACATATAGACTAATTATAGCGTACTTTCTTCGATATTATTATCATTGATATATTAGTACGTTCTATAAACAACCACTTTCTAAGGCAATACAAAAATCCATGTTATTAAATCATTTCAAAATGAAAATATTGACAAGGACCTCGTTGTAGATTAAGGCGCAGAACCGAGGCCTTTGAAAATACATGTTCAAAGAAGTCGAATTTTTGATTTTTTTTTTTTAAAAAAGGAAGGAGTTTTAGAAAATGTATGCTAAAAGTGAGTACTTTAAGAAAAATTGTACTTCATTTCATTTGAAGAAAAATCTAAAATAAACAAAAAAATTCAATAGATAACAATCATTATTCAGCATATTTTCAATATATTTTTATATAGAAGCTTTTTTCTAATAGATTTTGCTAAAATCAACATTAATTTCATCTTAACATTCCTGCTCTGAAATAATTTTAAAAAATACCGGTTTATTGGAAGTGAACACCATACGTCACCCTATGTAATACTAGTCAAAAGTTTAAGATTTGTCACTTAAGACGGTGTATGAACTGTAGGAATCAAAAAATATTTATTTCTGAAATACTAAATAAACATGAGGTATATATTATATAGTTAAGAATACTATTGTTTGACCCCTGGCAAATTAAAATATGCCGAACTTATCAAGTATATAGATTATATCCATGTATTTTTAAATGTATGTTAACAATTTTGTTACATGCCAGATCAAAAAAAAAAAATACCGCAAAATAAATTTAAATGAATTCACATATTTTAAATGTAAAATGAAGTATTTTCGGTTACATACACATGTAATTAATTATAAGTTCATAATGAATATAAAACAAATAAAAAAAAAAAGTGTTACTATTACACTTATTATAACATTTGTTCTTCGAACACTCTTCTCATAAACCATTATCAATTACTAGCATTCATATTAGAGTACAAAACTCTGCAGTCCAGAGCCTAAACATGCACACATTACAAAAAGTGTAAAGTAAAACATAATAGTTACGGAATATGTTTTAAATTTTCAAGCTTTATTGAACCAAATGTTTGCATTTGTTGTTTAATTTTAATCTATTTTACAAAAGTTATTACATTATAATACATATATTTATGAAGTAATCAATAATGACATTAATAAGATGATTTATTTATGGCGTAATTAAATATAGCATTAATAATATGAGTTTTATTTGTTGAGGGAGCTAAATTTTCATTTGAAAATTTCTAATATGTAAAATATAATATTTTAGTATTTCGCCTATAAAAATTACATTCAGTTATAATTATTTTTTCAAGTGTGTATTTTTTTGCCCTCATTCCGGACATTTCGCCGAATGGGGGAAGTTTACTTCTTAATAACTAGGTGTAATATTGTAGAGGGGCAGAGGACTAGAGTACTAAAATGAAAAATTATAATTATATAGAAAAGTGCAGGTGTATCTGAAAAGAAAAGAAAAACATGATGTGTGTAGTAGTCCTCTGCAAGTGTACTTAATATCTAGGGTGGTGACGAGATGAACTACATGGCCCTGCCATCCGCCATATATGTGTGTGCAAAGATGAATTTGTAAGAATGTGTGATAGAGATTAGAACAATGAACATAAAATATACTTATTGCTACCAAATGTGTACATCTTATATTATCCAGGTGCAAATAAAATTACAAAGAAAACTTATCCGTAAACAAAACAAATTAAATCTTATAAAATAAATACATACAATTTTTTACAAAGAAAAACAACATGATGTTAAAACAAAATGAGTATATGGAATTACAATTGAGAAGTGCATGTTTAGCCAGTAGTGAGAAGCATAATATTGTTGCAGTTTTATGTTTGAATTAAGTGTTAAAGAAAAATAAATTACTATTGTCCAGATTTCAACTTCTTATACATGGAAGACTCCATATACAACAGGAGATTTTTGAAATTACAATGACCATTGGTTCTGTGGAATTAATTCTGAATTAAGACTGAAGTTCAGAGAAATAAGGACAGTGATATAATAAATGTTCAATGTCATCGACGGCACCAGAGATACACAAGGTGCAATGAGGGTCGCTTATAAGATGGAACCTATGTAAATAGGAATCAAATTTTCCATGCCCTGAGAGCACCTGCGCATTATAAAAATTAATGTTTAAATTTTTCAATTTCATTTGATCAGAAACTTTTGGAAAAAACAAATAAGTCTTCCTTCCAGTTTTACATCTATCCCACCTCTTCTGCCATACTGCAATAAGTGAGTTTTTAATGATTTTTTAGAATTTTAATATTAAGATTGTTCCCTAAGTGAAATATCCCCAACCACCCTATGTTCAGAAATGATTGAGAAACCTGTGATAAGAAAATCCAGTTGAAGAATGTTAGAGATAATATTGACAGCAGACGTGGGACAGGTTTGATATAGATATGAAAGTGGAAAACATGAAAACAAATTAATTCATTATTACTTAAATTACTGTAAAGTATAATTAAATTAGTAATTTATACATATACATTCAATTGCATCATACTAAACACACATATACATAAACACATATCAGAAGATATTTATATTTATGTTCACAATTTTAATGTTTTAAATTGTAAGTTTATAGTCAGTTTGAAAAGCATAAATAAGAGTAAATACTGCTATCTAACATTTCAGGAATATGCCAAATTAATTACATAATTTATTAGTATTCCTTAGATATTCATTAATTTCAAATTGTTAAAATAATTGTAAACCTATTTAAGGGTCAGTTGGTAGCTCAGGTATGAGTGTAAACCACAACCACAGGGTATAAAAAAATATTTCTACCATGTGGTCAAAATAGTTTAATGTAATTTCATCATTTCTCAGAAACTTACAGAATTACAACAGAAATACAGTTGTTGATACAGACACTGAGATAAAATATGTAACTTGTAAGTCCAGATAGGAGTACCAAAAATTCTAACAATACAGTTTTGTAAAGCATAGTTGATAAAATAGATTGCTTGATTGAAACCTATAAAATTACACCAAAGAAAGAGGTGGTCTGTAAAATAATTTGAAATGGAATTGATATGGCGGCTACTAATGTTGTAAAAATGCAGCAAATCATCAGAATTTATATAAAAAATCTTAACTTATTTCATTTCTGCTTGTATGACAGAAAATGTAGTACAAGAATATAAGACAATGTTAAGAAAACAGGACAGACTTGTGATAACAAAGAAAAAAAGTGAATACTTTGAGTTGCAACTCTACAGAAATTTACCCCATGTAAAATGTAAGAACTGTTACGTTAGGCATTTCCCCAAGCATCCATGTAAGAACATACAAACACTGATTTCATTGGGCAGAATAGGTGTACTATGAAAAATGTTAAATGCATTTAACTTGAAAAATTATTGTTTCCTATAATTTTATTCAAAGTAATTTTTTGTATTTTGCAATGAATTTTATTTGTATTATGTTAATATATTGTATTTATGTATATGTTTATGCATGGATGAATGTGTGTGTGTGTGTTGTGAGTCAATAAATTAGTGTGTTGGCATTCAGTTTACATTGACAATTCTTGTTTTTCTTATTTTAATGTTTATATATATTGTTTGATTTTTTTTAATATTTAAAAATTTAAAACTAATATACATTATATTTTGTATGCTGGAAAGTTTATTTGTAATATGCATTTTTAATTGATGTAGTATACTATTGTATATAAAGAAAATTTCATAAAAAAAATCATTTGTAGGAATTTTTTGGAGTAAAATGGTGTCAATTAGCATCGCAATTTTTTTAGGTGTCTGGCTGGATAAAATTTTGTGTAATCTGCGAAATTATCTTAGTTATGATGAATAAATAAAAAATGAATTTTTTAACTTTAAAATCAAAAACATTAACTGAAATGGTTAAGAAAACTTGCTGGTAGTTCATAACATCCTAAACCTAAAACACTTTAGATTATTACTATGACACTATGCAATTCTGTGCTGGTATAATTTTATTCACCCAATGAAGTTAATACTATAGGATGTTTGAAGTCATCTCCTATTGCAAAAATGAGTTCTTTTAGAAATAGCACACTGGCAATTATATACCATATTGCAGATGTAATAGAAAAGATGAATCAAGAAGCTGATTATTAAAAACAGTAGAAGTATGAAGTCCCACAAGAGCTTTATAACCACAACTAAGGCTATTACTATTAAATGAGAAATCATAAAATCTTAAAAGTGGAACATGAACCTATGGACCAAATCATTAAAGTTTTCTATAGGTGCAGATCCATACTATTAGAAAAAATTGTAATTACAAAATTTAATATATATGTGCAAGAACAGTCTATTATTCACTTGTTCTGCAATTTTGCTGACATCATGAAGCTGGGAGGAGGCAGTACAATTTGCTCCTTGAATTGCTGGAAATTTGTATTGTAAGGTGATTCATCAACATGAAAAACTGATTCAAATGTGTGATAAAGTAATAAAATCTCCTCTTCAAAATTAACACTATTTGCTAAATTAACAAAATGCTGTTTTAGTTTCCATATATGCAAAAAATTATAATAGAATTCTCTGGTTTAAAAAAAAAAGATAAATACAGAGTAGTAGAAAGTAAAAAGAAAAAAGTATATAGTCATTTTTGTATCTACTCCTTGATCAAAATGAAATCCACAATAACCATTTCCCCAATCAGAACACAGATGGAAGACAGATTTAGAAATGTCAAAAAAACAGAATATCAACATTTTCAAATTTAATCTACACAACAATTCACATATCTAAACAAAAACTGCCATATTTGTTTGCATGAACTGTCAATAATAAAATATAGCTTGCATGAACATGCTTGTCAAATCAACATAGCAATGTCATAATTTTTAATAGTAACAAAATACAATCTGCCAAATGAACGCTGTTTGTAAAATTAACAAAACAATGCTTTATTTAATTTTTAAAAACCCTTACAATTTTAAATTGCACAGCAAAGACTGATGCCAGAATACAAGTCTCCTTTTAAATAGTGGTAAAAACAAAATGATGATATTAAAAAATCTAAATATAGCTACAAAATTAATACATCTATCTTTGCAGTAAAATAAAATCACATATTTGTATACTCATTTAAAAATGCCAATTTGTAAACAAGAACATAGGAATAAAATACTGCTTACTTCAATATACTGGTCAAATTTTTTCCAAAAAGTCACAAAAACCCATCTTCAAAATTAACACCATTTGCAAAATTAACAAAATAGTGTTTTAGTTTGTTGTGATGATATATGCAAAAAATTATAATTGATTTCTTTGATTCAAAATAATACAGTTTAGTAAAAAGTAAAAAGAAAAAAAGCAAATAATCATTTTTGTATCTACTTCTTGAATTATTTCACCAAACAGAACACAAATGGAACAGGGTTTAAGAAATATAAAAATTTTAGAGCAAAAAATTGCAAATTTAGTCTATGCAAATCATACATCTGGGAAACAAAAGCTGTCATATTTATTTGCATGAACTGCCAATAATAGAATACTGCTCTTAGCACATACAGATATCCCATAATCACACATATAAACTTTAAAACATTAAAGAACAGAAGTAGAAATTGAACAGTTGATCTAAAAGAAACAAGCACTTAAATTATACATGTTCATAATACATAGGTCATTTGAAAATTGGTTGACACTTTGTAAAATGAGTATAAGAAGCTAACAATAAAGTAAATACACTTCAGAATATTTGTGGTTGCTATATAGAACTAATTAAAGCTGCAGCAAACTGTATGTATCCATTACTTACTAACAAATATTTCATTCACTTCAAGTGATAAATTGTACTCTCAAACACATACACCTATTTCATCAGTACAAATCCTGTGTGTCACATTGCCATATTGGTGATTATTTGAAATATTATGTTCAGACCCATATGTGTGAATCTGGTAATTTTGTTAACATTCAGAAATTTTATATTGAGTCTAATATAATACTAGTTGGAGAACAGATTACAATATAATACTGAACCATTATTTAAACTTCAGTGACTGATATTTAAAATATTAATCACTGAAGATTATATATCTTCAAATATTTAGCTAATCCAAATTTCACAATATTATGAACATTTATCTTATAGATTTACTAATACATTGTGTCATGTAAGATGTCTTTATAAATTCATACCAAAAACCACCTATTTCTCAACTAATTCACACATCCACAAAATTTATATTTTGTATAGACTTAATTTATTTTTTTTTTCAATTTTACGAGTTTTTGAGAAAATGATAAGTAGGTACCTTAAATTTAATTTTAAACTCATTTGCTAGCATTTATGTAAAGTAAGTTTAGCGGTAGAATTTTATGAACATGTATGTATATTGTGGGGCACAATGTGTTTTATTATGGAAAATATACTGAGGAAAAATTATAATGTATTATTTGTTTACTTCATTAAAACATAAAAATGTGTTTATGACTGGTGTAAATATATTAACTTTGTTCCTTACTTATAATTGTTACATTGTGGAATTTTTATATGACTTAAATTAGATGAACACATTAAATGGCTAAGAATAATGTCTGATTTCAAGGATTTATCAGATTATGAAAGTCAACATGTTGTAGATGAAACATATTTGGTAATAATTTTTGAAATGTTACCATCTATATCTATAAGGAATGTTTGAACAAATCTATCTATTAAAATGAAAACATATACACCCAGTGATAGTGAAGAATAAACTATTACAAATTCAATAAAGAAGGTGTATAAGTGACAGCAAATAATTTTCATTACCTGATTAAATTTTAGATCCACTTTTTTTTTGTTTCTTCGACAATAAATATTATTGCTAATGAAAACAATGTTGGAAATGAAGAGATCAATATTATGCAGTTGTATGAATTGATACCAAAATTATAAAAAATGGAAAAATGTACACTGTTTGAAACAGTGAATACAAATTGGTATTTCCATCAGATGAAGTTTTCAATTTACCTAAAATATATTACTGATAACTTATTAAAACTAGGAGCTATCAACTGGAGAGTTATATATTTAGGAGTATGAGATGAGTAAAACTAAACAAAAAAAAGTATCAAATCAGACCATTTTTGACAGATATCCCTCAAAATGTGTTATTTCAACATGTTGTTGCATACCTAATACTCCACAGGCGCCGGATAGGTTTAGGGAAATGTAAACGCCAATAAAACATCATGTGAATTTCAAATCAAACCTTACTTTAACATTTATTTCATTTTATACTTAAATTTTAGTTTTTATGTAAAAAAAATTTGTCCTAACAACTAAAATAAAAGTTATCAAATCACTGTGTACTGAAATTATTTTTAACTCTAATACAATTCTAATCTTATAAAAATAATATATTACAAATGTAACCAATCTACTTTAACATTTAATTTTAAAATAAAATTTTAGTTTCTAGCACACTTGTTTTGATATTTTTAACTACAAACTTACAATTTAAATATATAATCTTATCTTCTCGGTCTGAATTCTCGTATGATGATTATAGGAGACTTAAATGCCAAAAGCCGTACATGGAATTGTTATAACGCAAATCGTGCTGGTAATATATTACTAAATTTATCATTAACAAATAACTTTCAAATTTCTTTTCCACCCACGCCCACACATTTCCCACGAAATCCACGACTTAAACCGAGTGTCATCGATAGAGTCCTTGCAAAGCGATTTCATAAATTTACAACCCCTCTATCACTTAGTCAATTATCATCCGATCATAACCCTATTACTTTGTAATAAACCAAGCCCCTATTATGCAACAATACAATTATTCGCAAGCGAATTGGATAAATTATCAGAGATATATCAATGAACATATCATAATTCCAGCTACTTTAAAATCCCCATCTGAAATAGATAAATATATAAATTTCTTAACTACAACAATTTTAACCGTTGCTGAAAAATTAGTCCCTAAAACATCACCGAAAAAGCCTTTTTTAATTTCTAAAAACCTATGTATTCTTATTAAGATTAAAAATTATTTTCGCAAGATGAGCCAAAAAGGTAATTTTCCTTCTTTTATTGTATATAAAAAACTCTATAACAAATTAAATAAATTAATAAAAACTGTCTACTTTATGAGAGAAATGAAAAATGGAATCTATTCCTGCAAAACCTGTCCTATAAAGACAACACTTTGTGGAAAGTGAACAAACGTCTATTTAGAAATCAAGTTGAACTACCACCAATCACCGTCCACAACAGCAACAATAATGTTGCGTATGCTATCAAGAACAAAACCGAAGTTACACATTTTCACAACATACACAAATTAAATGATTTATCTACTCACTATCATGTTCAAAATGTTAGGCAGACATTAAATAGCTATCTTTCTCAACAACTCGCTACACTAAGTCCACATATATTTACCACACCTAGCGAAATTAAAAAATCCATTCGTACCTTGCGAAATACCAACTCTACCGGGCCTAATATGATCCGCATCTGCATGATTAAGAAACTGCCAAAGAAAGCCATACATGCTTTAGTCAGTCTTTTTAATTCCTGCTTTTGCCTAACCTATTTTCCCCTCGCATGGAGAACATCAGTAACAGTACCAATCGCAAAGCCTGGAAAGGATGCTTCTCTGGTACAGAATATCAAGCCAATCAGCTTACTAAGCAATATAAGCAAAATTTTTGAAAAAATAATCTTGATTAGACTACATGAACATAGTGAGAGATATACGATATTTAAAGAGTTTCAGTTTGGTTTTAGACCTAAACTTGGTACGACAATGCAGCTAGCGGCATTATGCGATACTATCACTGATAATTTTAATCAAAATAAACATACAGGAATGCTACTAATAGACATTGAAAAAGCGTTTCGATACTACATGGCATGATGGAATTATTTTTAAACTAATTAAGTTTGGTTTCCCATATTATTTAATCTTACTAATCAAAACATATCTATACAACAGACAATTTTATGTGCAATTAAAAAATATAAAATCGGGTAAAAAATATAGTAATGCAGGAGTTCCGCAAGGAAGTATCTTAGGACCGTACCTTTTTATCTTATACATAAATGACCTCCCACTGACTAAGCATGTCAGTCTAAATCTATATGCTGACGACACTGCAATCGTCACAACATCCTATCGTATCGATACCATTTGCCGACGACTCACCAATGCGGTAAATAAATTAATCAAATACTTTAATAAATGGAGAATCAACATAAACGAAAGCAAATCAGAGGCAATTATATTCACAAAACGTAGACCACTTATTAACCGACAAGTTACTATCAGAAATAATATAATTCCTTGGAAAGATGAGGTGACTCATTTAGGACTTAACCTTGACAAAAAATTAACGTTTACTAAACATATAAATCAAAGTATTTATAAAACTCAACGCAAAATATGCAACTTATTTCCTATATTGAATAGAAAGTCTTCATTAACAATTTTGAATAACTTCATGATATATAAGACTGTAATACTACCGAAATTATTATATGCTGCACCTGTTTGGTGCTCGGCTAACCAGAGCAACTTACAGAAACTCCAGATAATTCAGAATCATTGCTTTAGAATTCTATTAAATAAGCCACGATATACACGTATTAAAACAATGCATAATTACCTCCA
Source organism: Coronaproctus castanopsis (assembly GCA_032883995.1). Taxonomy (NCBI): domain Eukaryota; kingdom Metazoa; phylum Arthropoda; class Insecta; order Hemiptera; family Monophlebidae; genus Coronaproctus; species Coronaproctus castanopsis. The sequence goes on along the minus strand of CM065053.1, from coordinate 103,371,147 downwards.
TTTTCTGTATATCAAAGACATTGAGCGTGCAGCCAATTTCTTTAATTGCTGTAATATGTCCGACATACGTATAATAAATAATATCGGCAACTACGATTATCAATCCTTAAAGCACAGATATAAAAATTACAAACATAGAAGAATTAAACACTCACTACTTTAAACATCCCTTCAGAATTTCTTTATGGTCAACATTTTGTTTCTCGCTGAATTGGCACAATCAAAAATTTTTTGATATATATATATAGCTGTTAAGTTTATTTAAAACTTCAATTTTTTTTTCCTGAGACAGGTTTTTTTTTAAATTTTTCCTGTTAAAAAAAATGTAAGTACATATTATTTTGCATAAATTATATTTAAATACATATATATTAAGATTATCTGATAAGGAGATTATATATTTTCCGGTACAGATTTTTCTTATTGTTTTATATAATGTATATAAATGAAGTAAAATATACGTTCTTCTTCTTCTTCTTAAAAATTAAAGTAAACATTATTTAAACTAAATATAAAATACTTTTATATCAATTAATTACAGTTCAATAATGTAGTTTGAAAATTGTTCAATTTTACGATTATCAGAAATATTAAATCTATACTTTAAAATTAAAAAAAAAAAAATTATTCACAATTACTTCAAATGTAAGTGAAATAATAATCAATAAACGAACAGTAGATTATTAAAAAACGATCCAATCACACTGAAAGATTTTTCATTTGGTGACCCCAAAGAAGACAGATGGTTTTGTTGTTTTTTTGAATAACTCAAAAACTACTCGACTAAAAGTTTGGAATGAAATTTTATTTAATAGAACAACGAGAGATTAGCTTACAATCATTTGTGGAACACAATATCGTTCAGATGACCGCCATTTGCAACAATACATTCATTCAGTCCTTACAAAATTTTTAAAAACTTTTTCGAGCTTAGATCGCAGAATTTTTGAAATTTATTTGGAAATCCGAGTTTTCAGATTTCCCAAAAATCGTGAATGTTTCATAAACGCGGCTCTTAATGGTATCCCCGTAAAAAAATCGTGTAATTTTAAATTCTTTTCGAAATTCTCTTTGCACTGTCATGATCGATTCACAATGAAAATAGCACTCCATACAAAACTCGCGCTCGAAACTGGACAAAAACGAATCTCCCGTGTGTACACTAAATGTGGAGCACTCGGTTTACGTTGTAGTAATGCTACCCACTGCGCTATTCAAAAAACAAAGTCCTCCCTGGATCATCCTATATATATTAAAATATATAATCTTGTGAATATAAAATATTTAAATTAAGCATACAATTTTGTCACAACAAATCAAGTATGTATTTAACTTTTTCAAATCATGCTTTTTACATCTGGCCATTATTTTAAAAAGAAACTATTATTAATCATCTATTTAATTATTCGATTTGTGATTTTAATTTTACAAAAACCACAGTTTGTATGTATATTACCGTTTATATATATATATATATATATATATATATATATATATATATATATATATATATATAAATAGAGACAAAGATTAACTTAAAGATACCTTTAATTTTGCTTTATTTTCTTATTGTAATAATATTTTTATTCTTTTTATTTGCTTTAGATTACTTCAAGATACAAAATTAGTTTAATTGTTATATAATATTATATATATTTTTTATTTTTGTTCGGGTCAAGATAAGAACGCATGTTTCCATGCTGATATCGATAACGCTACGCAGCGCAGTTTATAAATTTGTCCCTTATTTAACGGTGAGGTTATATAATATTATATACATAGTTTCTATTTTTGTTTGGGTCAAGATAAGAACGTATGTTTTTGTGTTGATAGCTACGCAGCGCAGTTTATAAATTTGTTCCTTATTTGACGGTGAGGTAAGCGTGATTGATTGATATTTAACTTTATTCTCTTTATTTACTGATTATTATTGTTATAATTATGCCGTCAAATAAGAACATGGTAACGAGATCTACGTCTGGGAAAAAACAGGCTAGAAGATCATCATCTGTTTCGTACAATTTTTACCGACCAGACTTCATGTCAGTGGCGTTGATATAGAATGGTCTGACCAGATATGGTACCTTGGTGTCATTTTAGACAAGAGACTAACGTTTTCTAAGCATATTGACCATGCATCATTGAAGACAAACAGAGCAATCTGTTCAATTTATCCCATTTTCAAACGTAAATCTCACTTAAATATTAATAATAAATTAATAAATTAATAATCTACAAGTCAATCATTAGGCCTATTTTAACATATTCTTGTCCAGTTTGGTCTTCAGTCTCAAATGCTAGTTTTAATAGACTGCAATTAGTCCAAAATCGATGTCTTAGATGTATCCTCAATGTCCCCGTATACACTAAAATTTCATATATGCATAGTGCTCTGCAGATACCATATGTAAAAGACTATATCCTCAAACTATCCCAAAAATTTTTTCTCAGTTGTAGTGTGCACCGTAATAATTTACTTCCAGCAATAGGAAATTAAGATTCCAGGGAACTAAGTATTAGATATACTAAGTATAAGCATCGACGCATTAAACATAATGTATTATTCTCATAACGTCATAATTTGTTTGCTTTCGTTTTCATTACTTATAAATGATATTACATATTCGTTATATAATTAAACTTATATTTATTATTTTTTAAATTACCGCTTTTCATTTGTGATGGTTTTTTGTCTGATTTTTCCATCAATACTATTTTCATCTTGTATATTTATTATTTACCAGTTTATATTATTAGTATTTTTACTTTCATAAATGGAGAGGGCATTTGTTCCGGTACATTTATTAAATATTATTATAACTTTTTAATATAATGCCAAATATATGCGTTTTACATTTACATTTTACATTGTCTCAAATAGCCAGTTTTTTTTTAATTTTACAATAATATTTCTAATAGTACATCTTCATGTCGCTAACTTTCTATTATCAGAACGTTTGTGGACTTAACACTAAATAATCTGAATTTAATTACCCTTCAGTGCATGGTGTTGCTTTTAAGCAACTGAAATTTGTGTGGTATATATAACTGTTTAAACAGTTGCTTTCAAGCAACATTATGCATTTACACGTTTAGTTGTTCCTTCTGTACAATAATTTTTTATACTTCTTTGCTGGTGACACTGAAAACAAGTTGTAAACACATTGTTTGTTTGTTGTTACCCATAAAATAGTAGACGATTGAATTCTTGATATTTGTTTGTTGTTTACACAGCTAAATTGTAATTTTTTTAACTAAAAAAATTATTGTGATTTAAAATGAACTCTTCTGCGAAATTATTGGTGGTAAGTACATCTAAACTTTACTTTGTATGATTCTTATGGGCAAATTTCTGTTTGTTGCTTATAAGCAACATTATGTACATAATAATGATTTTTTTGTTGTTGTTAATTTTAACCCAGATATTCAGGCTCTATCTTGTTGTGATAACGTTTTGTCACTGCGTGTTCATAGAGCTCTTTCTAAATAGTTATGTTAAAACCCCTCCGAACGATCGGGGTCGGTCAGGGGAAGCTACATCAGCTCCCACTCAAAAAGGCGATGAGATGGAGATAGTAGAGAATCTCCTCTACTTCTTCATCAATCTCAAGTAAAGCGGTTCGTCGTAATCTAATGGCAACTTTTGATTCGAATGAACAATATGATGATGATTATGATAATGAAGAATGGCATGCTGCTACTAGAAAAGGAGGTAGCAGTCCAAAAAAACAGAAAAAAGACGAGGATACATCAATACCGACCAGAAATCGATATGCGCGATTACAAAGGATGAACAATGTTAATGATAATGATAACAGCACTAGGGGAAATTTATTTGATTTAAAGCAGATAGCTGAAGACGTAAACTTGGTAATACACAGCAGGACATCTACTACTACCGGTACTAATAGTAATAATAATAATAACATCGCATTTAATAATAATCGTAATTATACTAATTTTATTAATGGTAACTGTAAAGTATCCATTCCGCCGATAATATTTCGGTGCACTTTAACCGAAAGCCATAAAAGCTTTGTAACTAAAATAAATAATAATTTAAAACATAACGTAAGAATAAAAACAAATAAGAATTCATATGTCTTGTACGCGAACGATATTGAAGACTATGATAAAATATTAAACATTAACACAGATGAATATCGAATATTACACACATACCCCAAATATTAGAAAACCGGTCAAAATGATTTTAAAAGGGGTACCGATTAACGTAATGTTAAGTGAAATTAAAGAAGAAATCGATACTAAAATACACATTGTGGGCATAAAACAATTTTCTAAGAAAAATTCTGAAAATAAGACAGTTTATTTACTGATTTTCACAGTAATGTTTCCTGCAAACACAAACATTAAAGATATTTTAAATATTAGAGAAATTTGCTATTGCCTAGTTTCATGGGAAAAATTTAAACCTAAAAACAAAATCATTCAATGCTATAGGTGTCAGGCCTATAATCATCTTTCTTACAATTGTCACAAAAAGATTAAATGTTTAAGATGTAGCGGTAAGCATTCGGTTAAAGACTGCACCGAAAACTAAAAATTAAAATGCGCTAATTGTGGTAATAATCATACATCAAATTCAAAAACTTTCTATAACCGAATTTTTGAAGCAGTAGTAAGTAATGGCTTAATCAGTAGCCATGAAACGAATGTAAACAATCGCAATAATAATAATAATAATATTAACAATAATAGATATAGTGTAAGTACGAATAATAACAGTATCAATAATAGTAGTATTAATAGTAATAATAATCCAAGAAATTTAATTAATAATAATGAAACCCGTACTTATGTGCAAGTACTGTCTAGAAACAGGACTGCCGCTGGAGGCAACCGTGATAACGAAAGTAATGACTTATCACAAATAATATTGACGTGTAAATCATTAGGCTTAAATAAAATTTTAAAATGTATGAAAAATATCATATTAAAATTAAGATCTAATCATGGTTCCAATATTTTTACCATAATTACCACTGTCATTGAATGTGTAGCTGACACGTTAAGTAATAGTATTTGAATGTGCACATGTGTGAAGAAGGAGTGAATGCAATTGCTTGGAATGCGAATTTAATTGCAAATAAGATACTAGAACTAGAACAATTCATGCTAAGCTATAATATACACATAGCTGGACTTTCTGAGACAAAATGAGATACAAACACCACTATTAGAGTACCAAATTACCAAATATTTCGTACTGACCACACAAATACTCAGGGGGAGTTGCTCTAATAGTTCATAATAGTCTGCATTGCACCCCAGTGCCTGTATTGCGCTTGAAACAGGTGCAGGCAGTAGGAGCTAAATTTCAAATAGGAAATAAGACCATATTAATATTTGCTGCCTATAGACCACCAGTTAAGCCTACCTTTTTTGAGACAGACATAAAGTCATTATTAAATACATCAACGCATGTTTTAATAATTGGAGATGTAAATTCGAAAAGAAGAGTTTGGAACTGTCACAATGCCAACAGAGCAGGAAATATTTTACTAAACATGTGTAACAGATTAAACTTTCAAATTAAAACACCATCTGAGCCTACCTATTTCCCCGGAAATACAAATTCTTCATCTAGTATTATTGATATTGTTATTGCAAAGAACTATCACGGACTTAGTACTCCCATATCTGTAAGCAAGTTATCATCTGATCATAACCCAATAATGTTTAATGTGTCATTAAATTACAAAAAACCGATTCAGTCTTTCAACTACTACAGAGCAAAGTGGAATACATTCAAACAATGCATACAAAAAGACATCATCATTCCAAAAACCTTACCTAATTCAAAATCTATAGATCAATATATTACCTACTTTAATTCTATCATAACAAAAGCCGCACATAACGCTATCCCGCAGGTTGTATTAAAATCACGAGCAAATTCGATTTCAAATAGCACAAAAATGCTTATTAAAATTAAAAATTACGTTCGTAAATATCATCAGAGATCTCATAATTTAAACACTATTAATTATAAAAGATTGTACACTAAATTAAACAAGGCAATACAAATAAGATTAATCATTGAAAGAAATCAACAATATGATAAGTTCCTCAAAAACCTATCACCAGCTGATAATAGTCTATGGAGAGTAAATAAATACTTCTGCAAGAGTCAAACCGAACTGCCCCCTATAAAAATCCCAACCAGTGCAGATAAGGTTGCATACGCAATTGAAGATAAAGTAGAAATCTTAGTTGAACACTTTAGCACTATTTATGGCCAAAATGATCACATGTCAACTAGATATCATGAAAGGAAAATTAAGCAGACAATAAACAATTATTCACTTCATACTTCTGCAACAGTTTTACCTAGGAATTTTACAACACCTAAAGAGATCAAAAGAATTATCTCTACTCTTAGACAAAACAACTCAGTTGGTCATGACCAAATTAATATAAAAATGATTAAAAATCTACCATTCAAAGCAATAGTTGCCTTAGTCAATATGTTCAACTCATGTTTACGTCTGTGTTATTATCCTCTGTCATGGAGATTGTCGGTAACGATACCCATACCAAAACCGGGGGAAGGATGTCTCTCTGGTACAAAATGTAAAGCCAGTGAGCTTACTTAGTAACTTAAGTAAAATATTTGAGAAAGTACTCTTGGTCAGATTAAGAGATTTCATCGTGAGTCGATCTATCATATCTGACTCACAATTTGGATTTCGGCCAAAACTCAGTACCACAATTCAATTAACTAAAATTTGCGATAAAATTACCGATAATTTTAATCAGAATAAATGGACATTGAAAATGCGTTTGAGGGAGCATCCTAGATCCTTTCCTTTTTATACTCTATTTGAATGACTTGCCAACCATTCCGGGAGTAGACATAAACCTTTATGCTGATTTTAATGGTATCCTCTTATAGAGTTGATACAATCAGTAACAGACTAACAAGTGCAATTGATAAAATATCAGAATTTTTCTACAAATGGAAAATTAAAGTCAATGATGAAAAAACTGGATCAATCATTTTTACTAGATGTAGGCCTCTACTTAATCACTTCGTTCGAGTCAAAAACAATTACCTCGATTGGAAGGAAAATGTAAGATATTTAGGCATAACTATGGATAGACGACTTACATTTACGAGACATATTAATGATTGTGTAAATAGAACGATGCGCAAATTGGGTTGTCTATTTCCAATATTTAACAAAAAGTCTGCATTATCGGCGCAAAACAAATTCCTCGTTTACAAAAAAGTTATTCTACCAAAATTATTGTATGCGAGCCTGGTCTGGAGTTATGCGAGCCTGGTCTGGAGTTATGCGAGCCTGGTCTGGAGTTATGCTAGCAATAGCAGTATAAATCAGATGCAAAGACTACAAAATCATTGTTTAAGAATTATCTTGAATAAACCAAGATTTACTCAAATTAAATCTATGCACGATATTTTAACGTTTCCTTACATACAGGAAATCATTAAAAATACAGCGAAAAATTTTTTCGCCAACTGCAGCTCATCTGATAATGTAGTAATACATTCGATAGGAGATTACGACTACCAGTCACTGAGACACAGATATAAGAGGTACAAGCACAGACGTATAAAACATATCTGTTTATAGTAAGCCGGCTATTAAATTCTAGTTCTAGTATCAGCAAATAGACTAAGATATTTTTAAGATATTATATTGTGACAGAGTAAGTTATAATTTTATTCTAATATATTGGAACAGGTTTTTTATTCAAATTTTTCCTGTAATTTATATATTTGAAATTTATAAGCCTATCATATAAGCTTTACTATTTTTGTTTGCCTGGGAAGAATTTTTGTTTTATATTTCAGTACTGGTAAATTGTTCATTTTTTTAAAATTTAATATGCTTATGTGCATGTAACTTAATAATAAGAAATACAGTGCTTCTTCTTCTTCTGATAACCTTTAATAAGTTTTAAAATGTAAAAATGATAACTTTGTTCTAATTTATTTCTAAAAACGTTACATTTTAAATGGTTGTAATAAACAGTGCAGCAATAGCAATAACGCGATACAATTAAACTTTTAAACAGTACTACTGCCTGTCTATCTATCTTCTAATATATAAAATTCTCGTGTCACAGTTTTCGTTGCCATACGCCTCCGAAACGGCTTGACCGATTTTGATGAAATTTTTTGTGCATATTGGGTAGGTCTGAGAATCGGACAACATCTATTTTTCATCCCCCTAAATGTTAAGGGTAATCTACCCCTAATTTTTTTTTATTTTTTTTTCAATTTTAGATACTTTTTTTTTTTAAATTTTTTTTATGATACAACATTAGTAAATACATATACCCATGAATTTTCAACCCTTTACAATCAACCCCTATTTTACCATCGCGATTTTTATCTATAATATAAAAATGAATCGCTAAACGTTGTAAGCGCATAACTCAACAACGCCCGGACCAATTTGGCCAATTTTTTTTTTAAATGTTCATTGAAGTTCAAGGATGGTTTTTACGGCGAGAAAAATTCGGAAAAAAATTCAGGGAGGTTAGGAGGTTGAAGGGGTAAATTATTTAAATTTCGATTTTGGAAAAATTTCGATAGAATCGATTTGGTAGATATTAAAATGACCTATACGAAACAGAAAACCGTTTTTCGTTACGATCGATAGGTGTCGAGCTACGAATTTTTGAAAATCGATGACCTGCCACCTTTGGCAAGGCATAGCGAGCGACGTAAACATTTTTAAACGATTCCGACTTTACAAATAGTCGTTACTATATAAGATCTGTCGGATGAAATGAAAAAACCGCGAAAAAAATTTCAAACCCGATCCGAAAATTTCAAAAGGGGATGTACACCATGCAATTTTTTCGAAATTCCGATTTTTTCGCAATAATTCGCGAACGATTCGAAATTTTGGAAATAGTGTTTTAATGAAAGTTATTCGTCATTAAAAGACGCGTCTAACGATGGTATTGCCGTATTTTTATATCGAATAATCGCCGAGAAAATCGGGCTTAAAGGGTTTTGGGGTTTTGGGCCCTTTTTGAAGCCTCTATGGTAGCTAAAGGGTTTGGGTCGGTCTTAAAACAAAGTAGACGTGGAGATCTATAATCTATGTTATTAGATCAATGTTTTAAAAATTAACCGGTATCGAGAAATCGCGAGTTGAAAATTTCATTTTCGGTTTTTAAATATTCTGCCGGCGATTTTTGGCCGGCCGGTACTACAATGCATTTAGCACGAGCCAATGTTAATTATATAAATTTAAAAAAAAGATTCAGGGTAGCTCGACACCTATCGATCGTAACGAAAAACACGCCTGTACCAATTTGGCCGCAATGGCAAAGGTTTAGCAGCAATGTAAATTGATTGTTTGGGATGAATGCACGATGGCACATAAAAAATCTTTGGAGGCTTTAGACAGAACCTGAAAAGATCTACGGAACAATCATAACCGATTTGGTGGTGTCATGATTTTATTAGCAGGTGATTTTCGTCAAACATTGACAGTGATTCCACGACAACGCCAGCTGATGAACTCAATGCATGTCTAAAGTCCTCCAATTTGTGGAAACATATCAAAGTACTTCATTTAAGCAAGAATATGCGTGTCGAATTGCAAAATGACCAATCTGGAAACATATTCTCTAAACAACTCATTGACATTGGTAATGGCAAATTTCCTAGAGACATGTTGACTGGCTGCATTAACTTTCCTGAAAGTTTTTGTCAATTAACTCGATCAAAAGATGAACTTATTCAGAAGGTGTTTCCAGATGTTGCTGAAAATTACAGAAACCATGATTGGTTGAGCGAACGAGCTATATTGGCTGCAAAAAACATAGATGTAAATGAATTAAATTTCAAAATTCAAGAACAAATTACAGGCGAATCGAGGATATATAAATCAGTTGATTCAGCTACTAACCAAGATGATATAATCAACTATCCACCGGAATTTTTAAACTCGCTGGATTTGCCAGGATTGCCACCTCACAATCTTCAATTAAAGGTTCGATCGGTAGTTATAATGTTGCGAAATATCAACCAACCGCGTCTTTGCAACGGCACACGTTTAGCGATAAAAAAATTACTAAACAACGTGATAGAAGCAACTATACTAAAGGGAAAGTATAAAGGAGAAGATGTTCTCATACCGCGCATCCCAATGATTCCGACTGATGTGCCATTTGAGTTTAAACGACTACAGTTTCCAGTGCGGCTTGCTTTTGCTATGACCATAAACAAGTCACAGGGGCAATTATTAAGTGTTTGTGGTATTAATTTGGAAAACCCATGTTTCTCACATGGCCAATTGTATGTTGCCTGTTCCCGTGTTGGAAAACCATTAGATCTGTTTGTCTATGCGCCAGGTAATCAAACGAAAAACATCGTATATCACAAAGCACTACAATGAAAATAAAACTGATTTTTGTTAATAATTATGATTCACATGATTAACAATAAAGCGATCTATCGGATGAAACGAAAAAACCGCGTTTCAGCTAATAAATTTATACATTTATTGATTGTGGGGCGATATGAAGTTCGCCCGGTCAGCTAGTAACTGTATATATTGTTAACGTTATCGAGTTTATTGAATGTATTAACAGAAATAGCTGCTTGTTTGTTAATATATTTTACATGTTTAAAAAAATTTAATTTACTGTCTATAATAACTCCTAAGTATTTGAAATAAGAACATTTCAGTAAGTTACTACTGTTAAAATTATGTTTAATAGCAAATGGTTTCCGTTTCTTTGTACATATCATAAATCAAGACTTGCTTTCGTTGATACTTAATGATTTTGGTTAAATATACTGAGAAAATATGTTAATATACCAATTTTAAATATACTCTAATACCGTAGGATTGTTATTGTAAACGATCAAACAATATCATCAACATATTAACACCTTAATATAAGAATGAGGAAACAGTTTATGCACAGATGATATATATATTCCATAGAAGATGACCCAGGACAGAACCCTGAGGAACCCCTCCTTGTATAGCAATCTCATGCTGGAAATTACAGATATTTAAAATAGCTTTCCTACTGGCAAAATAATTACATAGTATATTAAAAAGCCAAGTAGGTAGTAAACAATTTAGGAGATTCATGATATTCAATCTATCGAATGCTTTCGACAAATCAAACGAAATCACCGCAATATATGAAAAAATTTTAAGTTTATCCTTAACAGTATTAACTAAATTATTCACCGCTAATTCAGTGGAACGATACTTTAAAGATCCATACTGATAATCAGAAATAACGTGCTTAACATTATCATAAAGATAGCTAAATAAAAGTTTTTCCAAAAATTTTCCAATAGAGTTTTAGGTTTATTTACTTTATGCAATATTACTTTACCTACTTTCCAATCATCCGGGAAGACATTATACTGTATATAAGATAAAATATTAGGATAAGATTTATTAGAGTTTAATAAATTTAACATTAATATTATCAATCCTGGAACTTTGTTATTACTAAAATTTTGTAACACTTTTTTCAATATCATCAGGATATACAGCCGGAGTGTCTTTAATGACTTTAATGCATTTCGTTTCATTATAGTTATAATTACTCGAAAAATTTTCTTTAATAAATAATTGACCAACAGTATTATCTTGTTTTAAGACAGAAATACTGGAGATAATAGCATTTTTATTGTTAACAATTTTATACTGTCTACCAAATGGATCAGCAGTACACAACTGAAACCATTATGCTTGGCATGCTTAATTTTAGATTTATATACATTAAAAAGAACTTTATAAGTTGGGTGGTTTTCTTTTTTTGAAGAGCTTACGGAGCTGCGATCGTAAATCATTTAGCTCCAGATTCTACCAGTAGTTATCCGTTTTATTTATAATATTCAACGAGATCGAAAACTGATCAAGAAAATTGACGTTGCCAGCATTGTAGAGAAGATAAAAAATCGACAAGTGAAATTCTGTATGGGGATAAAGAAAGTACAAACTTGCTCAGACAGGTTCTTAAATGAATTGAGGAAATGCAAGAAGAGGTGAAAAGGAACTACGAGTTCTTAAGTAGGGAAATAAAGAGTTAAAAATAAAATTAGATCAGTTAATATAAAGTAATAAGCAAAAAAATAAAACGATCAACGAATTAAATATTTAAAATTAATGAACTCGACAATATAGTAGACGAGACACTTCAGAAAAGAGTTAGAACCGGAATTTCATGATACTAGTGATATATATCAGGAGCGTGAAATGTGGACGCCATTTACCTATTTTAACCAATATTTTTATGAAAATTTTTTGAAACTTATAAGTGAATAACGTAATATAAAAATTTTACAGCAAATTTAAGACCTCTTAATTCTTCACCAGATGAATATAAAAAAGTAACTGCAGCCTACATAATAACAGGCTGCATAAATTATACCACGATTGAGGATGTTTTATAAAAATTCATATTCCCATTGTTGCAAAGATTCCCTAGAGATCGTCTTTTCAAGTTTAGAAATTTCCCACTTTGTAGATAACTTATTAGTTTCTAAAGAAACATAGGGTGAAAATAAATAATGGAAAATTTAGCCTACGATCTATGGATCGTGTAAAAAGTAAATGCAATTCCTTACCAACTGGAACTGAATTATGTATTGACGAACAAATGACTTCCTCTTTGTGGGAAGACAGTACTACGCCAATATATAAAAAGGAAACCAAACCCCATTGGATTAAAACATTTTTTACTAGCTAAGCCACATGGATTATCTTAGATTTTATCCTGTATCAGAGTACTTCAACTATCTGTAGAGTTGGTGGCAGCATCATTAAAAACTTTTCACAAAGAATATCAGGTGGTCGTGTTTTATATTTTGACAGATATTTTACACCTGTGCCTGTTGTTGAATACTTGCTTGATGAAAGAAATATTGTACTTACTGGTACAATAATGATTAGCAAGCTAAAAGCACATAAAAAAATTATCAACAGACAAGGATTTGTGCGGAAAGGAAAAGGCGCACGTGAAAATATTGTTCCAGCAGATTATCAGATGTGTCTAACAAAGTGGTAAAATGTTATCATCTGCACCTATTGGAGAAGTAAAAGTTACAAAAGTAAAAGGGTATGATCAAAAACTAAAAGAATTCATCATGATTGATCAACCAATAGTTGCATCAAACTATAATAGGTGTATGGGTGGTGTAGAGAGGGTAAAGTTTTTTCGAATCTAGACCCTTTTCAATAAGGATAATCAACAACGATGAAGAAACATCGTTTGCATATGCTTTGTTCGGTCATGGTGGGTTAACCCTGATGACATCACATTTTACTCGCCGAATCTAGCACTATCTATTTATCTTTATTTTTATATATATATATATATATATATATATATATATATATATATATATATATATATAGCTATTAGCAGCTCATTTACGGTTACGTCTAAAATCTAGAAATATAACTACAGCAGCTCATAAAGCAAGACTCAATAGGAATGAGCTTAAGCTCTTTACAGACCAAGTTAAAGAGAGATTAATGATATGTGATCTTAAACAAGATAATCCAGAATCTATTATCATACCTATATATAAGAAAGGTTCGAGTAGACAATGTGAAAACTACAAAACAATTGCACTGGTATCACACGCAAGTAAAATCCTGCTCCACATTATTAATAACAGGTTGAAACAATATCTAAACTGGCAAATAGCAATAGAACAGGCTGGATTTGTTAGTGGCAGAGGAACCAGAGAGCAAATTCTGTGTATCCGACAATTAATTGAAAAAAGTATCGAATACGACAAACCGATGTACTTATGCTTCATTGACTATCACAAAGCACTTGATTGTGTCAAATGGGATAAATTATCGGAAATATTAACCTGCATGGGTGTACCAAGCCACTTGTCCTATCTAATATACAATCTTTATGTACAAACAGAAGCTATAATAAGGCTGGATGGCTCCGTGTCGGAAAAATTTCATCCACAAAAAGGCGTAAGGCAAGGTTGTATATTGTCTCCCATACTTTTTAATATATATACCGAATATATAATGAGGAATGCCCTAGAAGGTTATAAAGGAGGAGTGAAAATAGGCGGATATCGAGTGTCTAATCTGCGATATGCCGATGATACTACACTCATTGCGACATCTAGAAAAGAAATGATAGATTTACTAAACAGACTTGAAATGGAAAGCAAAAAACTGGGACTTTTAATTAATAAAAATAAGACAAAAATTATGATAATAGACAAAAATAACAATTCCCAGAAGCTGAACACTATACAGAATATAGAAATAATAGATTCATATACATATCTTGGATCAAGAATAAACAGTCATGGCGGAAGTGGAGAAGATATTAAACGTAGAGTGGTGCTAGCAAAATCTGCAATGACGAGATTAAATAAAATTTGGAAAGATCATTCCATTACTCGCTTAACAAAAATAAGGCTAGTAAATACTTTAGTATTTGCCATATTTACATATGGAGCTGAAACATGGACATTACATAAGCAAGATAAACAAAAAATTGACGCATTTGAGATGTGGATATGGCGTAGAATGCTTAAAATCCCATGGACAGCAAAGAAGACAAATTCTTCCATTCTAGAAGATCTAAAGGTGGAACAGCGCCTTTATACTTCATGCCAACAAAAAATCTTGAAATATTATGGACATATAATCCAAAAAAGCGAGAACTGCCTAGTAAAAAGCATAGTAATTGGACAGATCGAAGGCAAAAGAAGTAAAGGAAGACCTCCGACTCGATGGATAGATACGGTCACGACCCTTACTGGATTAACAAGGGTTCAAGCTATATTGGAAAGCCGAAATAGGGTCAAGTGGAGAAAAATTATATCAGATGCATTAAAATAGAGGTCACGTTACTCAGTCAATGAGTTATCGATTATGAATGAATGAATATATAAGGAAGCGTTCCTTATTTACAACTACAAATAAGGATGTCCTATACGTACCGATTTTCTAAGGTTTTCAGAAAAACTATAAATTAAAAGATGTGGATTATAAACTTAATTTTGTTTGAATAAATTTTAAATAATTTTTTACTAAGAATATTTTGTTTTATGCGCCAACAAATATTTATAAAGTAATTTCAATATTGTTAAGTTAATTAATAAATTAAAGACAAAATTATTTACTTATCGCTGAAAGAAACAGTTGTGTAAAATATGTAATTAAAATCCTTATTACTCTAAAACAACGTTTCATTGCTTTTTGCGACTTATAATCACAGACCACTATAATTTTAATTTCTTTTATCAGTCTCAATTTCATTGGAGCTAACCAGTTTCATCTACTTGGAATCATAACACCTGAAATACTGAATCTATCACAACGATCAACTAACTCTAATCTTATTTCAGGGATGCGTATGCAATCTTCATCTGACGATTAATCTTATTATCACAACTTCTGGTAAGTCTATGTAACACTGTTCTAAACCACTTTAAAAAAAAATCATATATTATAAAAAATGTAAATCCATATTTACACTCTGAATGCATGCTTAATGAATATAATTACAATTTTTTCCATGGAAATTATATCTTGTCGACGGATTGTTCACTTATATTATTCGCACTTTTATTATTCATATATATATCTCATACTTTACAGTGTCGCCATTGTGCATGGTCGGTCCGTGCTTAGCTCCGTTATTTATTTCGATTATCTGGGTGTTATTTGTTCGTTTTTATTGCTTTTTTGGAAAATAATAAACTACTTTTAATTAGCATTATTTTGGTGTATTCCTTTTTTTGGTGGTTTAACTCTTTCATAAATAAAGTGATAATATTATATGAATATTTCGGTACTTAATACTCGCGTTTAATTTATTGTATATGATATATATGTACATGTTTATATATATGTTATTCGGTTCGTAGGGTCACAAGTAGTTCTATCGTGTCGTCGTTTTCTCGGCGTCTTGTAGGCGTCGAGCCAATCGAGGAGATGGCCGACCTACAGGCACTAAAAACCTGTTTAAAAGACGTTCTCGCGCTTACCTCTGCTATTCGTTTGCAGTTTCCGACGGGTGCGAAGGGGTAACGAGAGAAAACAAGAACAATGTTATGGAAGCGACAACTAAAATCGATACGTGTATTGGTAAAGCGTTTAGTAGCTGTAACAACATTGAGTCTATCCTAAATAAAAAGGCGACAGAAGTGCACTCTGTAGTGAAAGATGTGATACACAAACCAGCTTCTAGAACAATGCTTGATCAAAGAATATCTTACCGTGATGCTACTGCGAATAATACCTAAAAATAAACTCATTATAAAATGCGAGGATATTAATAAATTTGACAAAAACTTGAAAGAGAAAATATCATTAACAAAAAATAAAATTAATGTAACTTTTTATAAAAAAATTAATAATAATACAACCATAATTAACTCCGCAACAAAAGAAGACAGCAAGAAGCTGCATGAGGAAATTAAAAAAAATATTCCTGACTGCAAAGTCACTGAACAGAAACTGCTTAATCCTACAATCCTATTATTTAGAACACGAAATATTTCTGAAGAAGAAGTAACTGAATATATAAAAGATATAACAGATCAAGAACCTATTATGGTATCTAACTACAGATCGCGCTTCCAGGACATATATACAACTTCATCCTGAACAATACCAAAAAGTAATTAAACTTGGGAAGCTTCATATCAAGTGGGA
The DNA here is from genome assembly GCA_032883995.1 of Coronaproctus castanopsis. NCBI lineage: Eukaryota > Metazoa > Arthropoda > Insecta > Hemiptera > Monophlebidae > Coronaproctus > Coronaproctus castanopsis. The sequence goes on along the minus strand of CM065053.1, from coordinate 103,354,459 downwards.
GTCATTGTCATTTGTTGATGCAATAAATCCATGCAGGTGCTCTAAATGTCAAAAGTTTGGTCATCCTGAAAAATATTGTAAGTCTAGTAATATTTATATAAATTTTGTAAAACATTGTAATAATTTAAAAATATGTTCCAATTGTGCATGCCATAAAATTAGAAATTCTGATAAAGATAATTTAGATGATAAGTTAACTAATTTAAGTATATTAGACAAGTATGCTGCAGAGATTGATCATGTTGCAAGTAGTAAAAATTGTCCTATGTATGTCAGGAGCTATGAGAATCTAAAATCTAATATAAATTTTGGGTCCCCTTAGGTTCTCATATATTAATGTTGATAATTGCAAAGCAACTCAATTAATTTTCTTACGGACATTTTATAATGAAAATATAGACATCTGTGTCCTATCAGAACCACATTTAGTTAACAACTCTATTTCCATAAATCATGGCTATGTAACATATATCAATGATAGGACAGATATTATTATTAAGGATTGTATTCTTCATAAGTTATTAATAACTAAACACAATACTATAGCTCTTAATATTGGCAAATTTATTCTAATATCCTGTTACTTATCCCCAAATAAACCTAGGAACACTATAATAAATAATATTGATCACATTATAAAACTTTTTCCAAATTTTGCTGTAATATTAGTTGGTGATTTAAATATTAGACTACCTCAATTTTGCTGTAATATTAGTTGGTGATTTAAATATTAGACTACCTCAATTGGAGCCTCAAGTCAGACCAAGTCAAAATTCACTGTTGTTACAGGATCTGATGTATAGCAATAATCTTGTCATTAAAAATGATAAGTCACCAACTTTTAGCAATCATAATGGAAAGAGCATCATAGATTATCTGCTGGTGTCTGCTGGCATTACACAATTAGTAAGCTTCCAAATAAAACAATTTGACCTTGCTTTTCATAAAAATATTTTATTCTCAGTGTCCTATAATTTTGAAAAGGCACCAGGTATGATCTTCATTAAACTAGATATTTCTAAATTTAACAAAATTCTGGATAAAAACTATATTACAACACTGCAAGAAAATATCAATAAATGTAATTCTAGTCTAATGATAGAGAAACACATCAGTAAACTGAATGCATACCTCAGTAGGACTATTCATAGATGTCAGAGTCCAGCATTAATATCAACCTGTGATTAGTGGACTAATAAGTTGGAGCTAATTAAAAATAAAATTAATCTAGTTCGCAAAAAGAAGACTAAATGTAGAAATTCAGTTAAACTTTTCTATATTAACAATACACTTAAGCAATTGAATGTTGAGTATAAACATGAAATAGTTAGGGCAAAATTACAACAATGGAAGACCTTTGTGAGCGAAAGTACTGCATGGGGTAAACCATATAAAGTAATTAATAAAAAAAATCCAAAAGTTAGTATCCCCAACATTGTCTCTGCTCAACAAACAATTAGTGATGATTATGAAAAATGTAATGCTTTCTTAAAACATTTTCTGCCTAATAAACTTGATACACCGCCTATATCTGTACCAACATCTGGGATGCATCCTCCAGAGGTCAGTAGTCAAGTTGTTAATGACATAATTAAAAGGCTTAAAAACAAAAAGGCAACCTCTTCTGATAAAATAAACAATAAGGTAATTAAACAACTCAACCTGAAATTTAAGGAACTTTTCCCATCACTTATCAGAAAATGCATAGATCTTCAAGTCTTCCCCCAATGCTGGAAAACAGCTGAATTGAAATTACTCCCTAAACCTGGAAAGATATCTTCTGATATCACTGCTTATCGCCCAATCTCGTTACTCAACTGCATTGGTAAGATGTTTGAGAAAGTTGTTAACCATCTAGTGCTATCCAAAATAAATGAACAGTGTTTATTACATGGCAATCAATTTGGGTTTCGTGCAGGGCACTCTGCTGAAACTGCTGTTTATAAATTAGTACACGCAGTCAGAAATACTCTGAATGCAGGGATGACTGCAGTTGTTTTCTCATTCGATATTGCAGGTGCATTTGATAACTGTAAGTGGTCTGCAATTTTTGATATAATTAAAAATTACAAATTCAATCCATACTTAATTAATGTGCTAGTAAGCTATTTTCAAGATAGGGTTGCTCACCTCAGCATTGGAGATGCAAGTAGCTCAAGGAAAGCTAGTTGTGGAGTTCCACAAGGTTCTGTACTGGGACCTACACTATGGAATTTACTATATTCCGATGTTCATTATAAGGTAGAGGATTTCTGTAAACTCCTAAATAACAATTGTGAGTTAATCTCATATGCTGATGACCTCTGTCTCATTTTTAAGGTCACTAAGTATTATGATTTTGAACAAATAAGAATGATAATTGAATTTCTTGAGGCTACCATCACAAATTTTGGACTGACATTTTCTGCACCAAAATGCAGATTTACTGTTTTTGGCAACAAAAAGATTACAGACATAATTAAAAATTGAATATATATATCTATATCTATCGATCTATATATACACACTATATATATATATATATATATACATACATACACACACATATATATACACATTCTCACATTTGCAGCCCCATTTAGCTTTTCTAATCACAAATACGTTCGCTTATATTATTTACACTTTTATTATTCTTTTATATATATATATATATATATATATATAATATTTAGTATTGTATGGACTTATCTAAATTTTTATCCTGTCGTGGTTTTATAGCCACTTCATAATAGTAGTATGTCTAAATTTTATTTTCTCATGGTCCTAGTCAGACTTTATAATAAATAATTTTAGTGTCGGTTGCAATTGTCTCTCTGCATAGAATTATTTTTTATTTAATCTGTTCAGCATTGGTCGTGATCGCTAATTTATAAAGAACAATCTATTAACCCGGCGTTGGTCGCATTATGAGATTTTATTTCACACTAAATAATTTTACGCCTATAAGTTGGGCACCACTGCAGTATATTAACTGTGGTGTTTAGTACCTCTCGACTTAACCTTCCTGATCATGGTGTAAAAACAGTATTATGATCAGTGTAACCGCGCGAATCATAAATATGAGAATTTATCCCGCTATACGACAAACGGTGTAACTTAATTTAACATAACGTGAGAATAATTATAACTGTGTCTCTCTGGTCTGTGAGATTTTCTCTCATGATGAGCCAAAATGATGTATAAAGTATTTTTGTATTTTCGAACCACGCGTGGTACACTTTACAATTACAAAGGACTACTATCGCTACCGTCTGGTAGCGGAAATTTTATATATATCATTCACAGGTTAGTAGGTATATATATATATATATATATAATTTCGCGCGCAGGGATAACTCTGTCAAAAATGGTCGGATTTTCGCCAATCTTTTCTTTGTTTTATTCCTAATCATATATATATAGCGCGCAGTGCTGCAGTTAGACTACCAAAGATCTGGAAGGATACAGCACTGACATTGAACACAAAATTGAATTTGCTAAATTGCATAGTCTTTCCAATAGCTACTTATGTGTGTGAAACATGGTCCCTTACTGCTGAGTCTGTCAACAGAATAGATGGGTTCGAAAGCTGGGCATATAGGAGGCTATTAAGAATATCGTGAATGGACTGAAAGACTAATGAATATGTTTTCCAGAAGTTGAATATACATTTATCCAGCAGAATAAGGAAAAGATTTCTTGGCTTCTTTGGACATATTGCGAAAGATATGAATTCTCTACGACGTCTAATAATTACTGGAAAAGTGAATGGACGAAAAAAAAAAGGAAGACCAACAACGCGCTGGGCTGATCAGTTAAAATCGTTAATTAGCTTAAACATATATGAAGCACTGCTGGTTGCTCACAATAGATCAGCATGGAGATCAATAACATATGCTGCCGTTTCTTAACATCACTACACACTCTAGCCCTTTCCGGACGTACGTACACATATGTGTAGGTTAGGACTTCATCACTTTAAGGAGGATTTTCTCGCTCTGTGTTCGATTTATAGAGCTCGACCCTATACGCATCGATTGTGTGGGTTCCTATGAGTATTTTGATATATCATACATGCATGTTAGTGGTAGAGGTTGGCTGATGCTCGTCCAGAACCTGTTCTGGTAATTCTGACTTTATCTATACTTGCCAGTCACGCAATAATCCATACAGTATCAGACCATGTTTTTCTTATTCAGTATTGAATGCTGTTTCTAATGGTGTGTGATATATTACGGTACTATCAATCGCGCGCTAAATATTTTTTGTTTACTTTCATCCTACACAATTGTGTAAGTTAGGATTTGGCACCATGTCTGTTCGATTTGGTAAAGGAAGTAATATTTTTATAAGTATTATTGTTATTATTATTATTAAATACTTTCAGTATTTTATTTCTTTACAGAATATACTTTGTTATTTAATAATAACTACTAAATTAATGTTCGTACTTATTTGACTTATTTCAGATGTGACGAAAGAGGTTATTTTCCGCATTCTTGCTGAGGAGGATTCGGAAATTGAGGATCTCTCAGATGAAGAAGATGAAGTTATTATTCCTCGAAATGGAATGGACGAATTTTCTGAAGAAGAGGGAGACGATAATATGACTACAGGTATGACAGATACTAATCATAATAATTTTATACCAGCAACTATAGTTACGTCAATTATTACTAATAACTCTACCGCCAACGGTCATGCCACTGTATCTCCTATTAGCAACAAAAGAAAGCTCCCCATCATTTTTAAACCGCGAAAAAAAAATAAGCTTGGAGTGCCAGTTACTTCAGTCGAACCATTTCAGGTGGAAATTAAAACGCCTATACAATATCTGAGTAACTATTTTAATGAAATATTGTTCGAAAAAAAGGATTTCATTAAGTGTGTTAGGAAACTGTAATGAAAAGCGAATAGAGTTATACAGAGAACAAAGGATGAGCTATAGTGATTTGAACATTACAAAGAACTGGGAGGATCAGTTTTGGATTTGATATAAGAATGAGTCAAGCGAGTATGACCTGTGTGGACACGGAACAGCATCACATCATCCTGTCTTGTGTGATGAACACATTGAATAGGACAGATGCCATATGTTCAGGAAAACTGGGAAATCTGACTGTTGCTTGTTCCTTAAAGTTATGGAACATACAGCGACACATATCAGAACATGTTGCTGGAAATAATTCTGCAGGGGACATGAAGGCGGCTTGTTTTGCAGCTCCATCTACTTCTTCAATGCATAGACAATGAAAATTAAAAAAAAATCGAATGTACACCATTGCCAGATTCGCATACAGCAAAAATATTGATGATGAATTAAAGCTGTGCATTGATAATTTTGGTTTGAATGCTAGTAATATTTTAATTATGATACTTAATAATGCATCTAATATTAAAAATTCAATAACAATGGAACTTAAATTAAAACGTTTTGGGTGTTTTGCCGACATTAGTAGTCCAGTCACAGCAAGGCTGTTAAAGATATTTTAGTGAAAATTATAGATTATTTCACATTTCAAAAAAGTGAATTATCATCTAAAAAATTAATCCAATATCAATGACAAACAGGAATTACAAACTGTAAAAACTTGCATCAGGATGTTTCAACAAAGTGGAACTCAACATATTTTATGTTGGAAAGGTTTTTGGAATTGCAAGAAGCAGTATATAGTACAATTGTATTATTCGACTAAAAATTAACTATATTAAGCTCTGATGATTGGGTCATATGTAGTAACGTATGTAATTAAAACCTCTACAAGAAGTTACTGAAGGACTGAGTGGGAATTAGTATTCAACAGCGAGTCTTATAATTTTATTTAATAAAAGTTTATTAAATCTATATGAAAACAAAATTCTGTGTCTCCACAAGTTCCAGAGGTTGCTGAAACCACTGTAAAGGAATTGAAACCCCGATTAAAATACTTAATCCAGCAATATATTTTCAATTTGTACCTTATTGGACCATAGGTTAAAATTTCATTGTTTAAATGAAAAAAACAGCATCAGATGATGCAAAAAAAAATTAATAGACCTTGTAACAGCACAAACAAAGAATAAAACCAAAACAAAGAAAAAAACATTGTACAACAGTGCAGCAGCTGGGTGAGAAAAACAATAAGTTACCAATTTGGAATAATATTGATGAATTAATGTCTACTGTGGAACACTCGTTAGCAATTATGAAAGTAGATTGCTATTTGAACGATATTTTACCAAGAATAAATACAATATCACATAACGCTACTTGTAAAGTGAAAGAAATGGGGTGCAATTATATATATAGGGTGCGGCATAAAAACCGACCATATTTTAAAAAATTCTAACGCGTTCCCTATACAACTTAGACAAACCAGCTCGGTGGCATTTAAAAGAGGAAGAACAGGAGATTTTTTTCATATATTTATTTATTTCGATAACTTTTTACTCTTAAAAATAACATCGTTTAAATGACGACCGCAATTTTCGATATATTCGCGGAGACGCATTACAAAATTGTCATACACTTTTCGTAACATTGTAACTGGAATTGCAGCAGAATGTCGTTGAACTTCAGCCTTTAACTCCTCCAAGTCTCGAGGTTTGTTTTCATAAACTTTTGACTTCAAATAACCCCATAGAAAAAAATCACAGACAGAGAGATCAGGCGAGAGCGACGGCCAGACAATTTCAGCATTTCTGGAAATTAATTGGCTACCAAATATTTAATGCAAACATCGCATAGTTTGTCTGGCTGTATGACATGTTGCTCCGTCTTGTTGAAACCATGTACATGATAGTCGCCTTCTCCGTGCCAGTTCGGGCCGCAGAAACTCGTTTAACAGCTGCTGATAGCGTTCTCCATTGACGGTTCCATCAAAGAAATAAGGTCCGACCACGCCCCAAGCCGCTACTCCCATCCACGCCATTACCTTCAGTGACTGTAAGGGCTTTTCATGAATAATGCGAGGATTTTCATCACACCAATACCGTAGATTCTGTTTATTTACGTCTCCATTTAAGTAAAAATGAGCCTCGTCTGTAATATAAATTCCGTCTAGAGGAATTTCGTTTGATTCAATTTTCGCTAACATCACTTCGGTAAATGCGATTCTGGCGGCATAATCGGCTGGTAAGAGTTGTTGTGTATACAAAATCTTGTAGGGATGAAAATTTAAATCTTCATGAAGTATTCTTCTTACCGTACGATCCGACAAGTTGAGATTTTTTGCATGCATACGGGCGGAACGACTCGGATACTCTGAATTGCTGCGCGCACTCTTGCCACCACTGGAGACACTCTAACCGACTTTTTTTTTACACACTGAACCAGTTGTTCTAAAGTTTGTAACCCACGTCTGTAACGTTTTAACTGCAAAAATCGGTTGCAACTTTTAATTTTAAACTTTTTCCGAAAGTCGCGAACTGTAAGCGTGTAGGAATCGTTATAGCGAAAAAACTGCTCAACAGCATATGCGTGCTGTTCCGGAGACCAGTCACCCATGATGGTTTGTTTAGTACTACAGAAATCTCCTGTCCTTCCTCTCTTTAATGTCGCACAGCTTGTTTCTCTACGTTGACTATAGAGCGCGCTAGAATTTTTTAAAATATGGTCGGTTTTTATGCCGCATCCTGTATATTATATATATTATTTTATCGTGTCACAAACTATATATTCACTCGAAGTGTTACGAGTGAATATATAGTTTGTGACACGATAAAATAATAATAATAATAATAACATGGCGTTAAAATCATATTTAGAACTTATCTGCTTGCACATCCATGCATATACACGCGTGTATATATGAGTATACAGAAGTATGCTTGGTAGATAACACATCTGCCATTCAATTGTATAAAATATTAAGCAAAGAATATAATACAATGATGGCAGTTTGAAGGCGTATACACCAATGTCTAGATCAACGTTTTTACACCAGTCACGCTAATGTAAACATCCGTTGTTTTTTTTTTAGTATTTGAATGTAACATTCGGAGGTTTATTTATTTTGTAACTTCTTATTTAATTAACTCTTTTTGACATCTGACATCTTGAGTTATTTCAATTTTTTATATATTAACATTAATTTAATAATAAAAGTTAATCAATAATTATAAGATCGTCAAAAATACATATTTGTTCTTAAATTTGGCCTTTTTGGTTTACTACAATATTCAAAATTTCTGTCAAGGAGTCTGTCCCCTGTGGACGTAGTATTAATTTAAATCTCACAGCACGTTCCCACATTGCCACTTTGTTAAGATAATTCTCATTAGAAAAATTTGCTTCCCAGTTTTTTATAATTAATAATAGTGATAATTATAATAAATTAATGAATGTTATTTAATACGTTAATATTGTTATGTAAATAATACAGAAAATCACAAACGAAATTAATTTAACACGTTACGTTGATGTTATTGGGACAGTTACAAATTCGAATTTACAGAATCAGTTTATGCAAAAAAATGAATTTACACCAAAAAATGAATTTACACCAAAAAATGAAGTATTTTGGAAAAAGAATGTAGAATATATTTCTCCAATGATCAACTGGCATGAATGTCCTATCAAGAAGTATATGATTTACCTAAACTGGTTGTACTTTTTCAAAAATATATCCCTATCATTGATGGTTGAAATAACAAACTTGAAGGAGATTGTATGAATTAAAATAATTATCGAAAAATAGCCGATGGTTTGGTTACTTTATTATTTCAGCTAATTGTACAACTGTAGCTGAAGTAATACCAAGTGATGTATATTCATCATTTAGCTCGGTTGCTGCTCCTTGATATAAAATAAAGTTGTACATTGTACCACTTTTACCAGCTAAAATGTAAATTTTTAGTCCCCATTTATTATGTTTATTTTTTATATATTGTTTTATATTAATTGACTCCTTAAAGGTAACAATTTGTTCATCAATGCATATATCAGTTTCGAGAGGAAGAGTCAGGCACACATTTCTTATATGATCACAGTGGATGAACTTTCCATAATCGATCTACTGTATGACCTTTATTAATATGCACCAAATGTACCGTTTGTTTAAATGTAAAAAACCTATTGAATGACATGTTTTCTTTTATTATGGGAATACCCATATGAGGATCTCAGTACATTTTTGTACGCTGAAAGTTTAGATTTTCCATCAAAATATGCATTCCGATAAATTTTTTAATTTCTAATAAATTAGTACTCGGAAATCAATTGATCTATCACTTATCAACTGATGGGTAGAATATAAAGACAGAGCGGAACAATTACACATACCAAAGAAACATATATTTGATTTATTCAATTTTAGACAAAGTGTTGCTGAAGATTTCATATATACTACTACACCTAGAAAACGAGGAACTCCAAGCTTGTCTGACATGTCAACCACAACATCTAAGCCTTCTAGAATGGCTGAAATACAACCAATTGCTCAAATGCGCCATGATCGTGAACAATATTTTCCACAGTGAGATGAAAATGAAAGTGAACCAATATGTAAAGTGGCAGAATGTAAACATAAGACACAATTTTTGTAAAAATGTAAAGTTCATTTATGGCTAATAAGAAAAAGAAATTGTTTTCATAATTATCATAATAAATAATTATATTATCATTTTTATACAATTCTCTTACTTCATATGATTGTTTTGTTGATTTTACATACTTGTGCATATATAATAAATACATAAACATCAAAAAGGTATTTTGTTTCAATTAATTTGTCAGTTCATACAATAAACCATTTATTAATTCAGTTTTTATATGCCTATATGTGTAAGTTTGTATATATGTATGTATGTATGTATGAATATATGTCTATATGAAATAATTTATACTTTTTATGAACTAAAATACTATTTATCGTTTAATTCATTCATTACTTTTAGGTATATTTTTGTTCCACATTTTCATTTTGTGCGATATATGGCACACGTTATAACTTGAGAACCATGATAGATATCAAAGGTAGGATACAGTATGAATTAGATAGAATGTCATCATTAATTTGTATACCAAAATTCATAAGTTTTTATAAAAAATTAAAAAAGAATGGCTGAAAGGGTTAAACTAATAACTTGTAATTATCATCTTATCGGTATTAAATATGCAGATTTTTAAATTTTAACGAGTTTAAATTTTTAATGATGCATAAAATTCTTGATACCATGGTTACAAGATTATGTATAATTTCAAAACTACTTGTCCGTTGTAAATAAATTTCTCATTAAGTTAATGAAAAAATCTATTGCATAAGTATGACAACTCTCACTCACATTCAAGGACCTAGTATTTGGCGCACACACAAATGGAATTGAGAGTACTTGAAGGGCAGCAAAAGCTGCCATTTCTTCTAGTGGTCGACGAGTGTCACTTACCAGGGAATCTAGCGGGTTACATGTTCAATAAAGGGTGTACACTCCATAAATTGGACAGAACGGCAGAAATTTTCAAACTTACTACAAGGGTATACAAAACCTCTACAACCATTCGTCAGTCCATCAATGGATGATATCGATCTTTATCATGAGGACAGTTTGGATGAATGATGAGAATTATATTCTTGCGATTATATTTTATTATCTTGTTTTTTATAATTTAGTTGGCTACTTTCATTTAGTTACATTAAAAGTTATTTAATACTATTTTTGGAACACAAGTCACATTTGTATAACAAAGACTTGTGATGAAAAATTTTTGCACAACAAGTCTCTTCTAGTCATTTTCTTTTTTCGGAATTTTTATTTAAAAAGCCACTTTCGCCGGAAAAATTTTTTTCTAGTCGTTTTTATGCAAATTTGACTTGTGTTCCAAAAATCACAAATTTTGGGCCTTCTAAGGACGTCAATTTTTCCCATCTATTTATGCTCTTAAATTTTATTAGTGTTCTTACTACTGAGAAAACAAACACACACATAAAAATATGAAGCAGTCGACAGATACATTTCTTTCCCACCACCAGACCGATTTCAATATAAAAAACACACACAACACACACACGTGTAAAAATATGAACCAGTCGCTAGGGCATTTTCCAACTGGCATATTATTGTGTTTTGTCATCAAGCATACCAAATATTTTCTAATTTTGAATATTATTGTTAACTCCTGGCTTAAGAAGTAGATTTACACACACACACACACACACACACACATATATATATATATATATATACTTATTTTAAATATATTTTTCGCATTCGAAGTGAAACGACTGAATATATAGTTTGTGACACGATAAAATAGTAATAATAATAATATGGCGTTAAAATCGTATTTAGAACTTATCTGCTCGCATACCCATGCATATATACAGATGTATATATGAGTATACAGAAGTATGCTTGGTAGATAACACATCTGCCATTAAATTGTATACAATATTAGGCAAAACATATGATACAATATTTATGAGTCAGAACGTGGTTACAAAGTAGTAAGTTATCACTGAAAAAGGTAGTTCTATTTATAAATTCGTGGGCAGAAGAATATACTACAACAAAATGTTGTCAGAGTAAATATGGCCATAGAAGCTATTACAGACTGGAAAAGCTATTTACGTGAAGTTTGTGTTGATTCGTTACTAAAGAATCAAATAGTGATCAGCGGTCCAAATCTCACTGTTGAAATCGATAAATCCAAATTAGGTTGGTCGAATATACCCACCGCAATGGGTTTTTGGTGGTTATTGTTGTGAGACTAAAGAATGCTTTTTATTTGTTGTACCAGATCAACTGCAGCGACTTTGGTTCAGGTGATCTGTGAATGTATTCGTCCTGGAACAACGATAATCTCTGAATTTCGGAAAGCGTATGAAAACATTACAATTATTCCAGACATAAATTACCAGCATTACACAGTGAACCATTCGACAAACTTTGTGAATCCTTCTAATGCTGCACACACAAATTCCGTGGAAGGGATGCGGTCGCAAGTGAAGAGACGAAATAAACGAGAATTTGGAACGAGAAGGAATCAACTGGATTCCTATTTATGTGAGTTTATATGGCGTCAAAGAAATCGAAATCATTATTTATTTGAAAAAATAATCTCCGATATCGTTGCATTAAAAATGACGAAGAATAAAAAATAAAGGTATGTTTTCATAAATTGCATTTTATGTATTAACAAATATCTTACTGTTTCGTCAAAAATTTAAGAGCAGTCGAAAAAATAATCTCTCATATTTTTACGTGTACATAAATACTGAAACCGGTCTGGAGGGGAAAAAGCAAAAAAGCACCAATAATAAATTAATATATACAGCGTACATTACACCTAAATCAACATATACATACCCGGTATGGTGTTCAGTGTCTTACAATATTTATAAACAAGTGATGCAAAATTACCGTTGTCAGATCTCATTGAATGTAATATCATTTATACGCTCATTACGTGTGTATAAAATATTTCTCAAAATTTTATAATAAGAGCAAAACAAATTCATAAAAGTTGTTTGTACTTATGATGTGAAGCTATTCCGTGCTAATTATACTAAGCACAGACATCAGACTTAAACATAGATGTTTACAAATGGTAATCAATCTCCCAGTTTAGCATCCCAAATTAGTTTACAATGTTTGACGGCGATGCCAGCGCTAAAAATTGATTATCGAAAGACACAAGTGTAGTTATCGATACACGTTTCATAACTAAACTAGCAAAGTATTGTGTTTTTTTCTTGAAGTGTTTTTGTGAATTCAATTATTTATTTTGTTCGCTTCATTATTATTTGCTTTTTTGCTGTTATGATCAATCCGAGGCAAGTCTTATTATGACTGATGTTCCACAAGGACGCGTTTTAGGACCTCTCCTGTATACAACATACACAGTAGATCTGCCGACAGATGGTACAGTAAGCAAGGTTTGCAGATGACACACTACTGATTGCATCGGACTCTAATGCTGAAGTTGCTATACCGCTCTAAAAACAACCTAGAAATATTGTACCAGTGGACCCAAAAATGGAAACTGCATATAAATCCAGAAAAGTCCATACACGTATCATTTTCTAATAAAAAATATCACGATAAAGAAGTATCAATAGGAAACGGGGTGATACAAAAAAAAATTAAGTTTAAAAGTCATATACAGAAGAAAAGGAAAGAACTGGACCTAAAATTAAAAAAGTTATACTGGCTCATAGAGTACAATTCTCAATTATCTTTGAAAAATCGATTACTAGTGTATAAGGTTGTATTAAAACCAACCTGGAGCTGTAGCGCACAAATTTGAGGATGCGCAAAGAAATCGAATAAAGTGATAATCCAGCGCTTCCAGAACAATGCATTACGCTTGATTTATCGAATGCCTAGTACATGTTCAACGAGGTTATACATCAGGATTTAAGCATAAATACCATTGAAGAAACTATTCGTAAACAAGCTCAGAAGCATTTTGCCAACTAAATATTTATCCAAATCAGCTAGCAGCATCACTTGCACACGGATGTGACAACTACGTGATTAAAAAGAACAAAGATAAATTATTTAGTACCATAGTTTCTTAGTTTGTAAGGTTAAGCATCGCTGGATGCACCTTCCACTCGCAATTATTAGTAGATGTAATTTATTGGATAGCCTCTCAACTGGCTAGTTATAAATTAGCATTTAACACGAAAAAAATCCTTCTTTTAATCATAATATTGTTAGTGTTTAGCAGTCTTTTTCAGTATTTATATTTAACCTTTTTTTTGTTTGTAATCGTAATATTATTATTATTTATTCATTTTGTTATTGTTATATAAGGTTTCTTTTGTGTTATAATTATTTTGGTGAGTTTTTAAAATTACAAATGCCGGGAAGAAGAAAGGCTGACACAAAAATTGTACATTCAGGACTGTTAATTACGCAACAGATAACTGAAGAAACATGGAATTTTAGTAATTTGCTCCCTGAAATTAGTGACTGTATGAAATGTAAGTAGTAGTAGTTGTGGTCGGACATGATATTGTGCGTTTTAATAGTCGCGTTTTGATCGTTGTTTTTAAGACGGAGTAGTTTAGTAGTAACAGTAGTGTTTAAATTAACATTGATAAAGTTTTAGGCGTAAAATTGATCGATCGCATCTATGTAAACAACAACTACCGAAGGATGGACAATACATTATATGTAAAGCCGGTTGTAGTAGAAAATACTACTTCGACTGTACGACTATAAAGGTCGATCCACACATATCCGTGACGGGACGGCACCATTGCTCTCCATGTTCCGTAGCCTCTGGTGACATCCGTGATAAATTTTTCTTTGCTATTCACACAGTACCGTACTTTTCCGTGTCAGTGTTCTTCAGTGATCAAAAGTGTCTGCTCGAGTGATCTCAGTTTTCTCTCCACAATGAATTTCAGTACAGAAGACTTGGCAGTAATTGCATTAATTTTAGACGAAGAAGAAAAACAAGAGAAGAGAAGAAGACTCTGGGTTCATCCCATATGGATGCTTCGAGGCACAGAAGGAGAGTTTGCGACTTTGTATAGAAGCTTGGTGGACGATGAATGTAAATTTTATGAATACTTTCGAATGAGCCAAAGCGCATTTCATGTTTTGCTCATGAAAATTGAGAAGTATATCATGAAAAAAGACACATTCTGGAGAAATGCTATTTCTGCAAGAGAAAGACTCGCCGTGTGTTTAAGGTAAATGTTTATGAATTATTACAAACGAATTTAAGTGGCATGTTTCCTATCAGACTTACATATTTTATAACTTTATTTTCTGTGGTTGATGCTAGTTTTTTATAATTGAACTAGATGACCCGGCCACGCTTTGCTGTGGCTTAGTCATTACATGTTGAATTAAATTTATGCTAAAATATTTGATATTACGGAGTAATGAGTCTGCCTAAAAAGTGGAAAATTAAATTAAAATTCGATTAGTTAAGAAAGTAATTAAAATGTGCACCATAAAATGCACTGACCATTATTTAAGTTGATTTTTTTGGCGGCATTTTACTGAAAGTAATGATTGAGTTAGTTAAAATTAAATAGAAAATTAGAAGCAGCGAGTAATGCTTACAGGTTTTTGAATGTCTTATAAATAAAGCTTTGTAAAATCTTAGTGTCAAGGTAGAACTAATAAACAAATTACTTTATACTTACATAATTTTTAATATTAATAAAATTTGTTTTACTCTAATTTTGTAGTTACAAATATAATAGAAAATTAAAAATTAAAACCGGTCTTACATCGCCTCTGTTGGAGACTGATGAAACTAACACTAACGATAATCAAGTTAATTCATAATTAAAAAATATTGAGACCATTAATCGAAATATAAACTATCCTACATCTCAAGTTGGACCAAAATATACATAAATGCCAACTTTCATAAAGATCAGTTCAGTAGTTTAGGAGTCCATCAGTGACAAACAACATGACATGTACTTATTATATATAAAGATTTTTATTTTTACAAATAACATTCCTAAATAAGTTGCGTCAGATATGTACAAGTGATTAGAGGGTTGATTAATATTAAAAAACATTTAACAATTTTTTCTATTATATTCAAACAGCAATTGTAGGTTACAATATAAGTTTGAGTCAGTGCTGTTGTCCACCAAAATCCTGCCAATATTCTCTTACACTTTCTGCACTTCCTGTGGAAGACGTATCATCAATTGTACCAGGTTGAAATGATGCAGCATTTGTGTAAGGCATATGTTGAATAGCCTGTCCCTGCTGATTTTGCAGCATTTGAAGCTTGTACTTTTGAACTGTTGAGAAAATCTTGGACTTGGCGAAATGTTGTAAATAAGGAGGCATAGATTTTAAAGTTGCCGATATCCTGAACAGGAAACAGTCAATAGTCGATAGGGTTATCTAAAGTTATGGTGGGTTTTTTTTTTTACCTTCGTTCTTCTCGATAACATACTTCATAAGTGCAGAAGCTGCTGTCTCATGTTGGGGGGTTTTCTTCCTACCAGTCACGGGGGTAGGTGTAGCAAAGCAAGCTGCACAGGTGGGAGGTATATCATTGCTAGTATTAGGATGTCCTTCAAATGGTGGGCTTGATGGCTGGTTCGATGATTGTGGAGGAGAAACAATGTTGGTTGTTAGTGGAGTTTCTTCTTCATTGTCATTGGTAAATTCTCTGTTTTCTGAGTCAGGATGCAATCCTACGTTTCCCTTCGTTTCACGTTCTTCCATGAATTCCAGTAAAAATTGTAGCTGGTTTTCAAATCTATATGGTTTTGATTTCTTAGCAGCTTGTTCACTTTTTGTTTTCCTTTTACTCAAAGACTTTTTGAAGTTATCCTGTATGTTATTCCACCTGGATTTGCACTGACTGCCTATAAACACAGAAGGATAAAATTGTGTCAACAAAACATTACACACAAATATTTTTCATAAATTGACCTATCTTTATAGGTAATATAATAATACAGCAACAAATATTATTGCTCTGTCACAAAATTATTTAAAAAACTTGAAACACTATCAACCCTGTTTTTTCCTAGGTATCTCGCTACAGGTGATTTGTTCAAAACGATTTCGTTCAGCTACTGAATAGGGCACTCAACTGTTCAGTCAATAGTGACCGAAACATGTCGTGCAATAGTTGAAGGCTTGATGAGTGAAGTGATGCCTGAACCATCAGAAGAAGATTGGAAAAGAATCTCACAGGATTTCAAAGACTATTGGAATTTCCCAAATTGCATCGGGGCTCTAGATGGGAAACATGTCAGCATACAGGCACCACCAAAAAGTGGATCTAAATTTTTTAATTACAAGAAATTTTTTTCAGTTGTGCTGCTTGGCTTGTTTGATGCCAATTACAACTTTATTGCTGTAGATGTAGGTGCCTATGGCAAGAGCAGTGATGGTGGTATTTGGGCGCATTCTAACATCGTTAAAGCACTTGAATCAGGCAACTTTTTGGTACCTGGACCCGTACTTCTCCTGGGCGCAAGCATCGAATTACCACATGTTGTAGTCGCTGATGAGGCTTTTCAGTTAAAACCGTATATTATGCGCCCATACCCCAGTCAGGAATTAGACGATTCTAAAAGGATATTCAATTATCGCCTGAGCCGTGCCAGAAGGGTTTTGGAAAAAGGGTTTGGAATTTTGGTTCAAAAATTCAGATTATACAACAGACGGATTCAGTCATTACCTGCAAATGTGGACAACATAATATTGGGTACCTGCGTTTTACACAATTTCATACGAAAGTATGAAAGGTACGAGGGTACACCAGTCATCAGTGGAGAAACTTCTGGCAATGAATACGGTCCAGTCAATTCAGCACTAACTTTTCTCATAAAGGCGGAAATGCCACCAAACACGCCTTTCAAATTAGAGATGGATTTAAAGATTATTTTGCTTCAGAAGCAGGATCAGTTCTTTGGCAAAATCAAGCTATTGGTGGCCGAGATCAATGATTTTGTTAATGATGTTTATTACGTCGTTACTTTAAAGTTGGTTAATTGTTTGTAGCTACTACGGTTTTTTATTACGTATTTACATTTTTGTATAATAATAATAATTCTTTTGTAATTTACTATTCGTAATAATTTTGTATTTTGTAATAATAAAGTAAATTTTGTAAGATAATAAATATATAAACTCACCATCGACATTCATTTTGAGACCAATTTCCTGCCAAATTCTTCCTTTCCAATTGGCATTTAGGTATTTGGGGTTCTTCAAATCGTAAAGCACTGGCCGTTCCCGAACCAACTCGATGAGAATCTCCTCGTTCATATTACTTAAAATGAGGTACACACAGAAAATACAAAAGTGAATAGAGCAAAATACGGACGTGAAACCTGAAAATATCGGCGAGGACATATTTCTTATTTTCACGATGGACGCCAGAATGGCACTGAGAGTGCCGGAGAGTCACGTTGCCGTAGATGTTTGAACACGCACCGTATTTCCCCCTTTAGTTTACTAAGAATTTCGTCAGCCGATATTTTTTTTCACTGAAGGTCACGTGACGGTACGTCCCGTCACGTCTAGTCACAGATATGTGTGGATCGACCTTAACACAGTCGACGTATCGGACGAGAAGTAAGAAAGATAAGGATGCGTGGCGTTGTCATCGTTGTCGTAAATATATTGGAAAAAATTGCGATAAGAGCGATGACGATGATGATAATGATGAAGATGAGATAAATGTTGATAACGTAAATAATGGTTATATCTTACTTGAAATATTAAGAAAAATTGAAGATCTTCATTCCGAAATGAAAAGTGAATATCAGCTACTTAAAAACGAAAATGAGCAATTAAAAAAGAAGATGGATATAATTATTTCACATTTTTTATTAAAAGTTGTTGACGATTACAGAATTGTCTAAAATAATAGCTTGTGTTACCGATAATGCAGCAAATATAGTTTCTGCTGTGCGAATTTGCCAATGGCGGCATTTATCATGTTTTGCCCACACCATAAATCTTATTGTACAGCAAGGAATAAAAAAACTGGATGTTACATTAACGAAAGTAAAAACCATTGTTGAATATTTTAATAGAAGTCAGCCTGCATTATCAAAATTGCATCAAATCGAAGAACAAATGAATCTTCAAAAATTGAAGCTAAAACAAGATGTTATCACTAAATGGAACTCAACCTACGATATGTTAAATAGATTCCATCAAATTAAAGATGCCATAATATCAACATTAGCAATTTTAGATAGTGACGTAGATGTTATTTTAAATACACAGGACTGGTGAATTGTTGAAAAATCTTTGGTAATACTTAAAATGTTTTCCCAGATAACTAATGAAATAAGTACAGAAAATAATGTGTCTCTTTCAAAAATAATTCCTCTTGTAAAAATAATGAAAACGAAAATTAATTCTTTTAGATTAAAAAGCATTGAATTTCCAAAAGAAATAAATGAAATGATATTAGTATTCAAAGAACAACTGGATAAGCGTTTTAACGTACTAGAAGAACAAGAACTTCCTACCCAGGCTACAATTTTGGACCCTCGTTTCAAGAAATATGGTTTTTCAGATGAATGTAAATATAAAAATGCATTTGAAACCTTGAAGAAAAAAGTATGCGCAGTTAATCATCAAAATACTGAAACCAATAATGATTTAAATAGTGAAATTACGTCTACATTAATTTTATCACATGAAATAGCTGATGCTGACGATGACAATATTTGGGGTGATTTTGAAATTGAAACAAAAAAATTGATAGGTTCACAAAATCCAACAGCAGCTGGAATAATCGAACTGCAGAAGCATCTTAATGAGCCCCTTCTAAATCGTACGAGCAACCCATTAATATGGTGGTTAGAACGAAAAAAAGTATATCCTAGATTATTCGAAATCGTGAAAAAAAGGCTTTGTTTGATGGCATTCTAATTATAAGAATGTTGCATGGCTAGCAGGGATCTAGTACTCTAAATAAACTATTTTGTTGGCCTTGTTTGTTATTTTCCATGGATAATAGAACATGGAATAAAACAGAAAGGATGTGCCGATAATTCAGATAGTAGAAGATTATTCAATGAAATTTTAGATAATATAATGACTCAGATTAAATTCCGCTTTGAAGCTATTAAACAATTTTCGTTCTTTTCACTACTTAACAGCCAGAATTTTGATCAGTATTGTAAAGAATTTCCTAATACAAAATTTGAATCATTACACACATACGGACCATTTTTTGATTTAATCAGATTAAGAACTGAGTTAACAGTATTGTATTTATCAGAAGATTTAAAAAAAAAAAAGTGTATTTGAATTAATGCAATTCATGCACGGTAATAAAGTTTATCTTGCAATGCCCGAGGTTTTTAAATTAATTAAGTTAATTGCTACAATCCCATCCACAACATCGTCGGCAGAACGTTCGTTCTCAACATTAAAGAGGATTCATACATATTGCAGATCCACTCAGGGTCAAGAAAGATCATCTGCACTAGCTCTTTTGTCAATAGAAAAATGTTTATTGATGAAATTGAAAGGAGAACCAGAATTTTACAATAACATAATTACTAATTTTTCTGCAAAGACGCGTCGAATAGAATTAATGTATAAGTAAGAAATACACAAATTTTGTATATTCATGTAAGATAAGATTTATAAAATAGAAACAACATGTACATACACACGTTCACACAAGCACACATATTTTATTATTGTAGTTTATTATGTTAAATTACTTTAGTCTTTTTGAAATAGTTTGTTTTAAGTTGAATACAAGTTCATGATTTTTTTTCTCGCAGAAGAATATAATAGAGATATTTCTGTATAATCCGAATTGAAAATAAATACCGAATTAGTTTAAGCGCAAGCACAACTTTTATGACCAAGATTCGTCACTGCTAAATATCATCATATTTTGTAAGTATCATTACAAATTTCATATTTGATATCACTATCGATATATTTATTACAATCTTAAATCGAAAGTTATATTCACCGCCCCAAACATTGTAAACTAATTTAAACTAAACTAGGAAAATAAATCATTATATAGGGTATATTTTTTTTTTACTCCATAAATTACAATTTGAGGCTTTTATATTCGTATTGCAAATAAGATTTATCAATTTATTTAAAATTATAACGGGTACTCAACACAAACTTTATAAAATAGAATAGAAAACTGATATATCTAAATTTTAAACATTATTAAATATTATCACAGTGTGTGGATGGCTTCAGTTGATACATTTTGTTGGCATATGATTTATTTTAGTTGGTTGTGGATACGTTTATAGTTAATAACATGTGTAAAATTTGAACAATATGTGTAATAATAAAGACTTAAACATTCAAGTAGTTGAGTTTTATTATAGAATAATGAACGTAAATAAGGATAGTCTAAAAAAAAAGATAACAAAAACAAACATCTACTAAAGATATGGCACGAAAAGAACACATTCACTCACTTCAAGAAATAAAATACACAAAACATATGTGTGATTAAATATGCTTTACAATCACACAATGAAACCATTAAGAATGTTTTCATTTTCATTGCATTTATAGTATATAATTTTCTTTGAATAACATTATTTCAGTAAATAAGTTTATTGTTGTCATACGTATTAATTTTGTACAATAAATTATATAACATTAAGAAATAGAATGAGTAGATGGTTTCAACTAACAAATAAAAATCTGAAACTCACACCAAGTAGTATAATAAATAATTTTAATGCTATTTTTGATGTGCCTAAATAAAAGAACAGGACTAATTGCAAACCTTTTCAGAAATATAAGAATGGCTACTTTAATGAGATTTGTAATAAAAAAAAAACACGAAAGCCATTTTTGAGGAAAATTATAAAAACAAGGAAGATACAGATATGACTAGAATCAAGATTAAATAATTTTATTTAGGTGAGGGATATAAAAAATTGTTTAAAACAAAAAATGTATTTTCAGCGTATGGACGAATAATAGACAAAATGTACGGAAAATGTTCAATTATGATATCATGATTTTTAATAGATGCAATTAATGAATAATAATCAAAATTATTACTAAAAAGAATAAGAAATTAACATCAAATTTGAACTCTAACATCTGTTTACTAATTAAGAACTTTACCGGTACATCATATTTTCTCACACCTTGACCTTCAATAAATATTTGACACCACATGTAAATAGTTCTTTGTCCCTAAAATTGCTTAAGAAATTTAAAGTTTTTTATTTTTGTATCCCGATTAAGCACGCGACTGATTCAATCAACTTTGGCATTTGAAAATTCATTCTGATTTAAATTTGAACTACAATTAACAAATTTGAAAACTTTATTTAAAAAATACAGCTAACGCAAGAAAAATTACGCATTTATATAATCTCGTCTTTAATTTTATCGTACTGTTTGAAATAAAATTATAACTGGCACAAATTACAACTGAACTCACAAATAAAATTATTGTTACACAAAAGTTAACAATAATTATTCTGTTCGCATCAATATTCCCAACTCCAAGTATATTTCAAAAAGTTTAGTAAAAGTTAATGAAGATTCAATTAATCAATTTTAGACTATTAAGTTTAGTACTTACCATAATACAGCTATCCGATTCTGGACTACAATAAACTATTAATTTTGAACTGCAGTTGAACACTGAAAGAATTTAATTTATAATGGACGCATCCATATACTTGTTAAGTTTAATTAAATAAATAGTTGCAAGTCAAATAAACGAACATTAAACTATTAAATCGGTGAATATCAAGTTATAAATCAAATACATTCTTTCATTATTAAAATTTAAAAAAAAAAAAAACAATTAATAATCACACACCATAAACCGAAAACAGAAATAAACTTCCTTACACGCGCCGGATAAGAAAAATTACAGAATTACACTACCGGCAAATTTGTTTTGACTTCATCCAACAAACCACGCTAGAATAAAAAAGCATGCTTGAGCATAGACCTAACGAATTGTATTTTGTAACGAAAATTGTTTTGAAATGTTTTTTAAAATAATTTTTATTATTTTTAGCATGAAACATGTTATTACTACAATATATCAATTTGTTTATGCATGTCGAATATGATTAACATTTTTTCTAGTAATTGAGGATTAATAGGATTATAATTTTTCTAATCGCTACTGGTTCTTGTAATTTTAGTGATATTTAAGAACCTAATATAAATATCAGATCTTAATTATCGCATAGGTCTATGCTTTATAGATTATGAGAAAGGCTTCAATATTAATATACAAATTTTGAACAATATAATGTTAAATAAGATGGGTGTAAAAATAATACAGTTAATACTACATTTCAGACATGCTTTATAGATTATGAGAAAGGCTTCAATATTAATATACAAATTTTGAACAATATAATGTTAAATAAGATGGGTGTAAAAATAATACAGTTAATACTACATTTCAGACATGCTTTATAGATTATGAGAAAGGCTTCAATATTAATATACAGATTTTGAACAATATAATGTTAAATAAGATGGGTGTAAAAATAATACAGTTAATACTACATTTCAGACAGCTTCACATGTGAAAATACCTTTTTGAGATAATATTAAAATTTAAAAAATGATAGATGGTTGTTCGTGTATTTACAGATATATTCGAGGTTGGAATATTAAATAAGATCAACTTTATGATGAGTATCAATTATCGGCGATATTCATTTTGTAAACAACTTAATTTAGCGCTGGATAAAACTAGGGAAGAAAAATAGTCTTCCTGGTATTGATTTTACGTATTTCAGTTGAAGACCTTACAATTTATTGAACATCGTCAATTATGATGAATAAAAAAATAACTTGGGATGACTTCAGTATCTCCACAATCACAGACCGCATGACAAAAATAATACACATTACCATACATAAATCTTTCAGATCACAAGTTAGAAGACAATAAGTGGCTGGTAAAAACAGCATCTCAAAATTCATAAAATATTTTTGTAGTACAGTGAAAAATGTGGACGTTGGATCTATTTAACTTAATCATGTACACTAGGAAACTGTCTAGTTTAAATCATCTATGTTTAAAGATATTTCAACGCCGCATAAGGCAGAAAAATCTGAAAACTATAATCTTTGCGCCTGCTATAAATTATTCAGAACGTTACTGCATAATTGACTATCCCAAGTGTTGAGAAATTTCAGTTAGTTTAAGGTTGAAGTGCATAGTACACGTTGCTTGCTTGACTACATTCTTTAAAAATAGTTTTCAGAAAAAACTATATACAGCGGCTATCCTTTCGGATTTATCATGAGACTATGATTCAGTATGCAGGCATGGACAGTTTTAAAGGTCCTGTGTTTAACTCTAGTTAAATTAATTAATGGGATTATGTGTAATCGTTCGTTCAATGTACATCTCACAGGAAAGGTTAGTAAACCTTTCAAATAAAACAATGAACTTTCACAGGGATCGATGTGTGCACATCTTTTCTTTAACCTCTGTACACAGAACCTTTCACATTTATGCAGATGATATTGCACTAGCCGTTCAAAGTATTAATACTTTGGAACTGCAAATAAGGCTAAAAGATGACTTAATAAATCTTTTAAAAGTATTTTGAACGTTGGCGATTTCAAATGAACAGTTCTAAAACTATTAAATCTCTGTCTCACCTATCACGGCTTTCCAGCATGAAACTTGAAGTCCACTATAAACACGATTTATTAAATTATGAACCAATGTACAAATACTTCAGAATAACTCGGAATAGATAATTAACGTACTAAAAAACACTAACAGAAATATTATTAAAAAGCCAATAGGCATTTCATGAGATACTTCCATCACAACACTAAAGATCGCTACTTTACGCTAGTATACTCTGTAATGATCCTTCCCAACTTTTGTAAAAATATATATTAAAATCACGTAGTCTAACATGTGCATCTGGTGGAAAGCTTAGTTTCATTAAATACAATATTTATCGACTTAAAAATATAAATTTATTTATTTCACACAAAAATAAATTTTTAAAAATACTTTAATTAAAGTAGTTAGTTTTTAAGATACGCAATATATATTAATTTAAACTGGTCTTTAATAATAACATTGTTACCTGTAATCGACAAATCACTCAAACTTTTAGAATGTTTTATATCATCATCATATAAGTCACATCTTCTGTTTAGAACTTTGTGACCATCACGTTATATTCCGCTAAAATGACCCGATCTCCGACTTACCATATGATTTCGTTCAACACATGGGACAACATATTTTAAGTAACTATTTCCAATCTCTTTTTTACGTTATTTTTCTCTGCACGCTTGTCATGAATAATCATTTTTCTCTGATTTTACGGGCCATGTATTTGATTTACCTTTTTTTTTAATGACTTTTACTATTGTCATTTCTTCTTTCTCCAGTCTTTTCCATTACCTTCCTATTCATAATATATTCCATCCATGATGTTTTCCCTACGATAACACCACATTTCAAAAGCTTTGATTATTTTTTCTCTGTCTGCGCTAATTATCCACATTTTACAAACATATTTAAGTACTGATACTTTTTTCATAAAATTAAAGTTCATTTTTTTTTTATAACTAACTAAATTATTTATAGTCAAATCATAGTTATTTAAGAACTGAAGAAGATTTTTTGTAAGATATTAGTAGAGTGTAATTTGAAAAGCTAGAAATGAAATGTAAATTTACTGTATTAAATCATATATTACTATCATATCATTGATGTGAATATAATATCAAAAATGTTTTTTGGGAAATTGACAAAACATCATACAAACGTTATCGAAAATGTGTCAGCTATACAAAAACAAGAAAAAAAGAAAGAAAAAATTATTCCGCTCACAAAAAGTTTCCTCCCATGCACAACCGAATACGTGCACATTACAATATGAATTTAAAAATAACCAATAGACTTTTTTTATGCATCAGAATAAAGGATAATGCAATTGATTTACTCTTTCGAACTTGAAATAAAAGAATACGAATAATTGTGAAAGCTTAAGAAAAAATGAATTATTCAAAACCTGGTTAGATTAACAAGGATGAGAAAAAACTGGAATGGTATACACTAGAGAAAAACGTATACACTCCATTATTACATGATACTTTTAAAAAGTTACAAAACTAAATTATTATTTTTTTCATTTCGCCTCAATATCAAAATAATTTAAAACGAAAATCATGCGCTCAATACATGGATTTATTAATGTATATATATATATATATATATATATATATATATATATATATATATATATATATATATATATATATATATATGTATGTATATAATATTAATTAATTGTGCGACGAAACAAGTATTGAATTATTACACATGTAAAACTATCATAATTTCATTAATGTTGATATATTGGAGAGTAGTGATTTTATGAATTAGCAAAACAAAATAAAAACCAAGTTAATCACTATAAAAAAATTCGAGATCAAAAATATGTACAACATTTATGAATAAGCTTAGGCAATCAAAAATAACTGTATTAGTTAAGTAATTAATATTATTATATAATGAAAACTATGCTTAACTGATTAATTTAAAATGTGACTATTTCGTGTAACATAGTTTTACAGAAAATAAATGTAAATTCGAACATTATCTGTAGCTAAACATATATTTTCACCATACGTACTTGAAAATCATTGAAGTGACTTTTTGACTATATTTGGGATAATTAAGATATATAGCTTTTAAATATATTAAATTGTTTTGTAATAAAGAAATCAACATTTTATTTTTGAAAATGAATTTTATTTACGAATGCTATAAAAAAAAAAGATCCACAAGTTTTAACATCTAGTTGTTACACTTTTGAAAAACACTGATTTATATCGCATTGTAGACTCTGCAAGATCACAGAGATGTAGAATAATAATTCACTAACGCACAAATCAGGATTTCTTTGATCGAGCTATTAAATGTGTTAATAATTCGACTAAGTATTTACGTGATCCATCAATTAGCAAAAATAACTAACGAATTTTATTTTCAAAAAAATAATAATCAGAGGAATGTCACATTATATTTAGGATAAACATAAACTAAATAGCCACAAGAATTTATAAAAAAAAGAACTATAACTATAATATTATAATACTCGTCGTATAATGAAAAAAGTAATCATGTACATGTTTTTCGAAACAAAACATTCGTTTAATTTTTATAAAGATATTTTAAAGGGAGCAGAATCACTACCTTGAATGCGCCCACTCTAACACCTAATAATTATTAGAGAAATTCTCATCCGACCTGTACAAAAACAAATGGTTGAAATTTGAATATTTTTTAATGTATATCAATTAGTTATATCAATATATAAATGAAAGTGCGCATTTATTATCAGAAAAAGAATAATCAATTTAATGTTTTCAATACTACAAACAAACAATACGTAAAATAATACATGCTGAACTGACTCAACTTTCATATGAATATTTTATTTGGAAAAAAAGAAAAAAGAAAAAAAAGCTCTGGATCCTTTCAAATTAATGTATTGGAAATATCTTACTTTACTTACTGATAATCTAACTACTAAACATCGTACATTTTATAAACGTTTAAACGCTAATTTATAATATTAATATTTTCATTATAAAATTGCTGCTCAATGTGTAATACAGCGAAGTATAAATAATAGGATAATATAGATATTATAATTCATCGTGATCATGAGGACGTTGACTGTCTAAATTTTCTGTTTCGTTCTTCAGCACACAGGCTGCAGGTGTATTCATATGTATTAAATATACACAACGGTTTGGTTCAGAAACTAAAGTGACCTCTGTTTCTAACCCGCACGAAATAATTACCTACAACAGATACACGTTAGCATATACATATCAAAACGCGATAAACACGTTCGAAATATTATAAAATTCCGTGTTAAATATATCAAAATCAACACACAGAGTTCCCTAGATACATTTAGCTGGGTTTCTATTGGTAGCAAGTGGAACCAACAGCCTCGTTCGCCGTATCTATTTATACTTATGTACAGAAGAACGAATCAAAATGATAAAAAAAAAAATCAAAAGGAATGAAAATTAATGAAGTACAAATCCATTGCATACGTTTTGCAGATAATATTGTTCTATTAGCTGAATCAAAGAAGAATGTAAATAAAATGCTCGTAATTTCATCAAAAGAAAATAAATATTGATAGAAAAAAAACAAAGGTAACGAATATCAGCAAAAATACGCTAAATAAAAAAATGAACATTAAAATAGGCAAGAGTTAATTGTATATAAATCGCAGAAACGCATTACCTAAAAAGTTTGAAAACAGAGAGTATAAAAATAACTACGCGCTTACCAACAATTTCAATTATTTGTTTTTGTGTTTTATATTATAACACTTATTTAAGTGAACATATGTTTTATTTTAATATCTATATTTGTGATTATTTTTAAGTTTAACAAATAAGCCTATTAACATTTAAAGTGTCACTTTCGTTATTAAATTTAAAGTTTATTAATACATTTTTAAAGATGACAACATTTATTTTAACATAAATGATATGAGTAGTGTGAATGGTATTCAACTATAATGCATAATATAAAAACATATAAATTTTACTATACCACTTAACTGTTTAACATGATTAACAAAAAATTATATTCATGATACGGTAATTTTTACAGCATATTTTTTTCGTCTTTTATGTATACTTAATTCTCCAAAAATGGTAATTACAATAGGATGCGTAAAAACATATTACGTAATAAGTTAAATATCATACCTCAGCTTGCCTGTTAGGTCCATTCCAGCACGCTTGTCCATTGCTGTATAACATACTTATATAACCATCATTCCAACTTTGCCAACGGCCCAAACGAATTTCAGCTCCACCACTTTTTTGTTTTTGCATCACCTTAATATAAAGTCAAATAGCAAAGGAAATAATGATAGCAAACAGTTTAAAAAATCATTTTATAAAAACATCGTTCATATAAATAACGATAAATAACAACCGTATTTTAAGTATATTTTGATATTATAAAAACATAAAGAACTATCATTTATTTTGCTAACAATCGCATTGCGTAAAATTTTTTTCACGCATAACAAAGAAAATAAATTCACTTGTACATATTACCCTGCAAGGAATATCAGGGGATGTAGAAACCTAGAAAGGCGTCCCTTTCCAATGGACAGATAGAATAAAACAAAGAACTGGACTCACACTAGTTGCAACTACAAGAGAAGTAGGATGGGGATAGGAGTTGAGAAAAGTGATTCATACGATGTCGTGTTAATGTCGCACAGTGTCAACAAATACATTCGCGTTATAAGGGACATAGAAGAAGGATAACATGTATATACAGATAATTTTAACTTCAATAAAAATGCTGGGATGATATTATTTGATGTGCCGAAAGCTCTCGACACAATCTAACACGACGGTATTATCTACAAAATGATCTCTACCAGGATTATCTAATTAAACTCATTAATAGTTATTTAAGCTATAGATCCTTTTATATTATTATAAATAATATGAGAAATTATGTTCTGCCGGCGTACCTGAAGGTAGCGTATTGGAACCATTCCTATTTACTTTTGTCATGTGATTTCCCGTATATAACATTGAGGTTGGTTTATAGATGACACAACTCTGTCATTCCTCCACACCAAGTATATCAGCAATAGGTTACAATCCGACGTTGAACGTGTAATCAGTATTTTTCTAAATGACAAATTGCTCTTAATCCTTCTGAAACCGAAAGCAATTTTTTTCACTCTTAGAAGACTATTTTCCCGACCACTCTTCACGTTAGTGGCGTTGATATAGAATGGTCTGACCATAACCGCTACCTTGATGTCAATTCAGACAACGGGGTTAACCTTTTCTAGGCATATAGACCATGCATCTTTAAAGATAAATAAATTTATTCTATCTACACCAATTTCAACCGTAGATATCATTTAAATATCAATAATAAACGAATAATCTACAATTCAATCATTAGGCCTATTTTAACATATTATTATCCGGTTTAATTTTCATTCTCGTATGCTAATTTTAATAAACTACAATTAATCCAAAATCGTTATTTTAGATGTATCCATTTTTTATCAGTTGTAGTGCGCACCTTCTAATAATTTACTTCCAGTGATAGGAAATTAAATCCCAAGCAACTAAGTGTTAAGTATAGGTATCGACGTATTAAACATAATTTATTATTCTCGTAACGTTTCAAGTGCCCGTTTTCTTTTCTAGTACTTACAAATGACATTACATATTTGCTATATAATTAAACTTATATTTTCTCTTGTTTTAATTAGTCTATTTTTTACGATGGCTTTTTGTTTAACTTTTTCATCAGTACTATTTTACCTCATATGTTTATTATTTATTAAATTTATATCACTAGAATTTTTTAACTTTTCACGAATGGAGAGGGTTTTGTTCCGGCGCATTTATTCAATTTTATTATAACTTTTTTAATTTGTTGTGAAATATATGCATTTTTACATTTACACATATGTGCACATTGCTATTTTGAATGAAATACTTAATTATCCTATATATATATATATATAATATATATATGCGACCCAAGGAAAAAA
Organism: Coronaproctus castanopsis; assembly: GCA_032883995.1. Taxonomy (NCBI): domain Eukaryota; kingdom Metazoa; phylum Arthropoda; class Insecta; order Hemiptera; family Monophlebidae; genus Coronaproctus; species Coronaproctus castanopsis. The sequence goes on along the minus strand of CM065053.1, from coordinate 103,324,496 downwards.
GAAAAATGGTGCCAAGGAAAATTTTTTATTTAAAAAAATTAAGTATATTCTTAAAAATGTACCATTGTACCAATGTGGAATCACTCTTAAAATACTGTTCATAATTTTAGTTCGGATCGTCTCTTACTTACGGTGATAATATTTATATGTATTGAACGTATAAGAGGAATATGAATCGATAAAATAGTACTTATACTAATAGTTCAACATTGAAAAGAATACGTTATAACAGCAGCTGTATAAATTCCATAAATGGAAATAGATGAATTACACGTAGACAGCTGGAGACATCAGCGAATATAGGATCGAATGAACAGAGCTCTTTGTTACCTTAAAAACAAAAAGTACTTTGCACATCAGAAGAATAACGTTCGTCCAAATTTCTAAAAGGTACAAATACATCAATATTCCATATATATATATATATATATATATATATATATATATATATATATATATATATATAACTGGATTTTTAATTTTTTTACTTGATTGTGTATTCAGAATTTAGAGATTATAACACGAAATAAATTTTATCCTTAACTGCGGAGTTAAAAATAATCAAAGACTCCTAATATCCAAATACGATCCACTGGGAAAAATAACGTGGAAGCTGAATTTCATCCTATCAACTTGTTATGAACAAAACAAGAAGAGTCCCCCATATTCAGACAATATAAAACATGAATAAACACCTATAATATCATCTAACCGTCGATACTACGTAACTATTTTGAATAAAATACAGTCCATTATCGTGGCAGAACATCAACTCAAAAAGGTTTTTTAATTTTAATATTAATAATCATACTACGAAAATTACAAACTTGCTTAGATGTTACATTTTTGTTTATGTTTAGAAATAAGTATACATACGACAATCCGTATGGGAATATTATTTTATTGTCCAATTTGTATTAAAAAAAAACGGCAAAAAATTGATTATAAAAGAATCTTTTGATATTTTTCTGCATTCACAATGATTAACCCCAAAAACAACTTTATTGATGCACCCTTTCCTTTTCACCCTAAAAATAATACTAGCCCGCCAAATAAAAAATTAATAAATTTATACATACCTGATCAAATGGACATATTTGGTAAACATATTCCTTATCAGTTAATTCGTAACATTCTCCATCCATATATGCAAATTCACCATCAACACCATAATCCTTGCCAAGGGTCTCTTCAAGTTGCTTAGCTTCTCTATTCAGATCTCTATAAACTCGATCCGCTTCTTCAAATTCTTTTCGCGCGTTATCAGCTTCTATAAGATCACAATAAAACTCAATAAATAATTCGATTAACGAAATTCTCATACTTCCTTGTAATATAAGTATTAAATTCTGATGGTTTATTATTTAATTTTTAAAAAATTAAAGATGTCACATTAACATCGAATATACATCATTATAATCCGCAGATAAATTATTTAGTTTTTATTTTTATACATACGTACATAACGCATGCGAATCCAGATCTATCCACAGAAAATCTACAAACTATATTAAATAAAATCATCGAATCGTTGAATAAGTAGAAAATTGTAACAAATGAAAATAAAAGCAATCACATTATCGTTACAAAAAAAAAAAAAAAAAAACAAAAAAAAAACAATAAATACCATATAACTATAAACAACAAGCAAATACACGCATACTCATCCGTAAAATATATTGGGAATCAAATTTTCCATGCCCTGAGAGCACCTGCGCATTATAAAAATTAATATTTAAATTTACCAACTCCATTCGATCGGAAACTTTCGGAAAAAAACACATAGTCTTCCTTCCAGTTTTACATCTATCCCACCTCTGCTGCCATGCTGTAATAAGTGAGTTTTTAATGAATTGTTTTAGAATTTTAATATTAGGAGTGTTCCCTAAGCTGGAGGTTTCAACATTTAAGAACTGGAAACTCCCAACACGGGAAATATCCCCAACCACCCTGTATTCAGAGATAATTGAGGAACCCGTGACAAGAAGATCCAGTGGAAGAATGTTAGAGATAATATTGGTAGCAGACGTGGGGCAGGTTCGATATAGAGATGAAATATTTAAGACTTTCCTCTGGTGTCGGTTAACAAGATTTATGCACAACCAGTAGATTACACTCTAGATGTGAAGGAGATATATAAAGGAAAATTATACTTACATGTTAAGTAATAAAAATAAAAATTAATAAATTATCGCATGTAAAACGTAAAAATCTGTAAATTAGCAGCATTATGAGTCGACATTTATGAAAATATAACCTAAAATTTTTTTAAAGACCATCTTGTTAAGCTCCTAAATGTGTTTATTTACAGCTACCAAAGCATTAATTTATATTAGCACTTAGCACCTATCAATTCCTAATTAACTGTTTTATTTTATTTAATTTTTATTTAGAACATATCCCCCCTTTTCACATTTCCGTCGGCAGACATCCTTTAAATTTCAATTAACACTATAATCTTAAATATACAATAATTTTCATGTAGGCCCCATGTTTAATATAAAGTACTATGTGTATGTATGTTGTAGAATATTATTGCTAGTGTTCATTGTTGAATGTGATATGTGTAATCCAAGGGTTGTGTTCTTATAATTAGTGTGTGTGTCTTGTGTTGTGTGGATGCTATACTTAAGGATATCTACGGGACGGCCAACCAGCGGAGGGGTGTTCTCGTTTATTAACAAAATATACAATCATACTTATTAAATATTCTAGTACTTGTAGTAAATAAATACATTTTTTCCCTTAAATCTAATTAAACTACATACTAAATTAATTGAATAAAAATAATTTATTTCTACCCTCCTGTATGTTATACTTAACATCCAACCTTAAACCAAAACTACATCCATCACTATTTGTAATTTTCTTATATATATTTGTAAGACAGTAATTTTGCGGCTAAAGACTTCTACACTTAACTTTATTTCTCGTCACTGTTATTTATTTTATTACTTATTCTACTGCGTTTATATTTTCTCTTAACCAAGTTTTCATTTCCTTCTGCCATTTCCCAAGTACTTTCTGTTCAATAATCTCTTGTTGTATTTTATTATATATTACTGGCATAACATATTCGTTCCTCCTATCTAGTAGTTTATTTGCCCCTATTTTTCACTGTTTTTCCTGGTATGTTTTCATCGTTCTAATGTTATAATGTTTTTCCTCGGCCAAACTGTTTATTACTTTTTTTAAATGCTAACAGTACTCGATAATAAAACGACATTTTTGGAAAAAATTATCTGTTTTCTGCAAAAGATTCCTTATTGTATATATTTTATGTTTCCTTACATTACATATTAACTTCAGATATCTTTTTTGTAGGTGATTTAGTTTACTCGTATCTGCTTGTCCCCGTATTGAAATGTGTGATTTCCATACTGCATTTAAAAAAATAAGTACATCAATTACTTAGACTAACATATCGTTTGTAAATTACAAGTTTCAAAAATAAGCAAAATTTGTTTACGTAATTAAACAATAAACGTAAAAATATTAAACTCTGAAATTCAAATAAGACCGATTAACAATACTTTAATTTGATATTTTATTAGGAATATTACAACGGAATTGCATTTTCTGTTTATTTTAATCTTCAACTTTTTTTTCTCCCCCGTAAAACATGACATTTTCTTGCACAGCCGTTGATTAAATTAATATCTCATTAGAATAAGTGTATTCATTGTAAGATAAAATTATAACGTAAACCAGAAATAACGATACCAACCCTTTATTAAGGAAAGAGTATGGTCATCGTATACTTCAGCATTTCCAGGTTCTTCAGCATTTCCAGATTCTTCAGCATTTCCAGGCTCTTCAGCATTTCCAGGCTCTTCAGCATCTTCAGTTTCCTCCTCATCATCGTTTTCTTCATCTTGATGTTCTACTTCTTCATGTTCAGAAACTGTATGCTTCACAGATTCTTCTGTAGAAATCTCCTTTAATCAACGATATATTGTAGCATGTTTTATCATATTAATTTATTTTTAAAAAAAAAATCAGAAAAACATAAAAACAAATCATAATTCAATTTTGAAAAAAATACATTACCGAAATGCCCACCTATACGGAATATAATTTAACATATGAAACTTAATCTTCGAGTTTGTTTTCTATATTACAAAGGTCTATTAAAAGTTAAAATTAAATATCTATAGTGATTAGTTACCCTCTCAAAATTCAAATAATTTTTTCATACAACTAATAATTCCTGCATTTTTTCCACTAATCTAACGAAATATATTCAACGACCAATTCATTTACACACAATCCATATGATAGTTTATTTATTTATATATACATATAATTTGAAGAATGTAGAATGTAGTGATGTTTTATTAAAATAAACAACAAAACAAAAGTTAAAATCACTACAAAATTTTCTTTATGAAAAATCACATATCTTTACGGCTGTTAGGCCATATAAGTGGACATTTAAAAATAAAAAATTTAAAATTAAAAAAATATTAATTTAAGATTACAATTCACAAAAAACAGCAAAATGGAAAAACAGTATTAATAAAATAATTTATATTTATTAATACTGTTCTTCATTTTGTTGTTTTTTGTGAATTGCAATCTTTTTTTCATTTTATATTTTTTATTTTTAAATATTCACATAATGACCAAAAGCTTTGTGATTTTTCATAAAGAAAAATTTTTAGTGATTTTAACTTATTTTTTGTTGTTTATGTAGTGTATTTGGCAACACTGTAGAATCTTCCAAATTGTACGAAATGTCTGTTCATAATTTGTAATAAAGATATCTGCTTTATCTCTTATTTTCCATCTTATTATTATAGTTTTCCTAGGTTAGAGGTTTCTCTAGGGACACAACAATTGTCGACGAGGATGTTGAATTTTCGAACGTTAATGTGAAAATTATAAAAATTAGTAATACAAAGTTAAAACAAAAACAAAGGGCAAATAGGGAAGAATTGCACTTTCCAAGAGGAAATATTGGTAACATACATGAATTTAACCCGGAACAAGATGATTTTGAAGTATGGATTGAAATTTTTGAAATGTATTGGCAGGTAAATAATATTACAGAAACAAATAAAAAAGCCGTATTTTTAACATTGGTACAAAAATGTATACCATTGTTAGAGCAATGGTGATACCAAAGAAACCTTAAGAAATTTATTTGGAAACGCTTATGAATAAAATTAAAAATCATCTTAAGCCTCAACCAACGATAACAGCAGAACATAGTAAATTTCATTTCCGTATACAATTGGAAAATGAAACAATTGCAGACTTTATATTAGAATTACAAAAGATAAGTCAAACTTGTGATTTTAAACAGATGCTAGAAGAAGCATTACGTGACCAAATTGTTCATGGAATTCGAGACGAAGCATTAAAAAAGAAGCTATTTCAAGAAGTAGAACTGGATTATAAACGAACGTTGGAAATTATAAACGCTTGGGAAGGAACAAGAATAAGTTTGGAAATGGATAAGAAACTAAATTATCAGAAAGTAAATTACATTCGAGATAAACAGGTTATAAACTCAAGGAATGAAGTAAATACAAAATGCGTTGTGGTTATACTAATCATATATTTAAAAATTGTAGATACAACGAATATTATTGTCGTATATGTAACCGTAAAGGTCATTTGGAAAAAGTTTGTTTTAAAAATAAAAACGTTAAAAATAAACAAAACAACGTTGATAAAAACGAAAGGTATACAAAAAATAGTGGTCAAAATAAATCGTATAAATATGAAAATAAATCGCGTAACACAAATAAAAATAGTGTTAATATAACTGAAAATGATGAAGATATGTTTTTAAATACACTTTTTAAAGTAGATCAAGACGATGATAATGTAACTAAACCTATGTTTTTAAAGATTGAAATAATGGAATTAATTTTAAAATCTGAAAATAAACATTTACAAAATTTACATACAGTTTTAACCCGTTTAAAAGAATGTGGATTAACTGTAAATTGTAATAAATGCCAGTTTTTTAAAAAAGAAATTTCATTTTTGGGATACATTTTAAATAAAAATGGAATATTTTCTGATCCAGAGAAAATTAAAGTAATAGTTCAAAGCAAAACACCTAACAATGTAAAAGAAGTGCAGATGTTTCTTGGTCTTATTACTCATGTGATGAAATTTATTCCAAATGCATCAACATTATTAAAACCCTTGTATGAATTATTAAAAAAGGAAATGATTTTAAATGGAGTAAAGAGTGTCAACAGGCATGAATTATAGTAAAACAAATATTGAAAGAATCAAAATTTTTCGTACATTTTAACAATAAATATCCAATAAAATTAAAATGTGGCGCTAGTTCAGTTGGAATAGGCGGAGCATTAATGCATGAAATTGATGGAATAGAAAAACCAGTTGCGTATACATCGCGTACACTGAGAGACTAAAAAGAAGTATGCACAAATTGATAAAGAAGCATTAGCCATAATTTTTTGTTTACAAAAATTTCACAAATATTTATATGGTGTTCGTTTTATTTTAGAAACAGATCTTCTTCTTCTTCTTCGCGTGCCACCCGATTCCGGTATTGCTTAATCATCATGTATTGATTCCACTATCTGATAGAATGAGTTCCGATCTCTTGAGGCTTTGATTAGTTCCGCTGCACTCTGAATTCCAGTCCATATTTTAATATTGTCAAGCCAAGAGATGCTTCTTCTTCCCGGTTTTCTTCTATCATTGATCATTGTTTGTAAAAGGTGATATTTCGATCCTGGCATTAAGTGTCTCAAAAACGCAGTTTTTCGTCTTTTGATTATAGTCTTTAGTATCCGGCCAGTTTTCATAAGTTTTAACACTTCTTCGTTCTTAGTTTTACTTGTCCACGGAATTTTCCATATCCTTCTGTAACACCACATTTCGAACGATAAGATGCGCTTCTTCAAATTTTCTTTTATCGTCCAAGTTTCGCACCAATACAAAAGTACTGACCACACGTAACAACCCAGAACCTTCTTTCTAACATCTAAGCTTAATTTTCGGTTACAAAGAACGTGTTTGAATTTCATGAACATGTCTCGGGCCTTTTCAATTCGAGCTCGTATCTCTACATCCGGGTCACTATCTCTTGTGATCCAGCTACCTAAATATTTATATTTATTTACTTGTTCAATTTCATTCCCATTGAGAAATAACTTTTTTTTTGTAACTGGTTGGTTGGAAGCTACCATGAATTTTGTTTTTTTAATGTTTATATTGATTCCCATGTCTTGGCTTACAGCAGATCATAGAACTTTAACATTTATATTTGGGAATAAAAAAGAACTTTCAGTTTTTGTAGCAAATAGATTGCAACGATATGCAGTTATTCTTGCTGGATATAATTATGAAATTAGGTACATAACATCAAAGCAGAATATAATTGCTGATAGTCTGTTTCGTTTGCCAATTAAAGGTGATCAACAACAAAAAAATGCTGAAATATCACACCTTTATTTTGTAACAGAAATTTTCAATAAACTTAATAAAAATGTTATTAGTAGAGAAACACAAAATGATGAACATATTAAAGAAAGTTTTTGAATATTGTATGAAAAGTTGGCCTAATGTAAAAATAAATAAAATACTAATGACCTTACTTTTTGAAAAGATATGAATTACATATTGAAAACGAATGTATTTTTGCTGATCATAAATTAATAATTCCAAAAATATTACAGCAAAAATGTTTAAATGAATTACATAGTACACATTTAGGTGTAGTCAAAATGAAAAGTTTAGCACGATCATATTTTTGGTGGCCTGAAATATATAAACAAATAGAAAAATTAGCATCAAGTTGTGAAATTTGTTTTAAAAATCCAAATAAAGTAAAGTTACATAAATGGAAATATCCTGATAAACCAGGAGCTAGAATTAATGCTGAATTAGGTGAATATGGACAAAATACATTTTTAGCCATTATAGATCAGTATTCAAAATGGATTGAAATATATTGGGTAACATCAACAACATCAAAAAAATTAGTTGAAATTTTTAGAGATTATTTTGCACGATGGGGCATTGCAGAAGTATTGGTAACGGATAATGGTCCACAGTTTGTCTCAAATGAATTTAAATCATTTTTATCAAAGAATGGAGTCAAGCATCTCACAGGAGCACCATATCACCCACAGAGTAATGGTGCAGCAGAAAATGCTGTTGGGAATTTTAAAAATAAATTGAAGAAAATGTTAGCATCTGGAGCAACTTTGGAAGAAGCAACATCAATATATTTATTGGATTTCAGAACAACAGATCACATAACAACAAAGAAACCACCAACAATATTGCACCTGAATAGACAATTAAGAACAAGATTTACAGCATTAATACAACAAAAAGAAGAAACAGAAAAGAAATATTTTACTGGAAAACGAGAGATTCAGTTACAACAAGGATATAATGTATTAGTGAGGGATTATGGACAAGAAGATAAGTGGTCCAAAGGTGTAGTGGGAAAAAAGGGAGAGGTAATGGTTAACATTCAGAAAGGAGATGGACAGATAGTAAGAAGACATGAAGATCAAATTATTAAATTAAGAGAGACAGAAGGGAAGATCTCAATAACTGTAACAAAGGAGAAAAATGAGGAAGAGAGTAAATGAAAAGAAGAGAAAAAAGTTGAAAGCTTGAACAATAATAATCAGGAGCAGAGACCGAGCATACCAAGAACATCACAGACAAAATGCAGACCTCCAGATCGATTAAATTTATAAACAAAAATAAAAATTAAGGATTATATTAATTAATTCTTAAGTTTTGTTTAATTTAAGTTATTTTGTTCAAGTATGTATAAGAAAAACAATATTTTTGTTGAAAGAGAGTGTTGTAGTGTATTTGGCGACACTGTAGAATGTTCCACATTGTACGAAATCTCTGTTCATAATTTGTAATAAAGATATGTGTTTTATTTCTTATTTTCCATTTTATTATTATAAAGTGTAAGTTTTCCTAGGTTAGAGGTTTCTCTAGGGACACAACAGTTTATATATACATTCTTATGAATAAACTAACAACTTGAAATTCGAATTTAAATAAATAAATGTACACTGGATAATTTAAATAACAGAATCTACAAGAGGAACAACACATGACGAAATCTATAATTAAAACATATTTCGTCTACTTAAAAAAAATAATCGTTTATATAAATATATAAAAAGACAGTCCGTTTTTTTTGTAAGTGATATTTATACAGCATTTTAGAAAGAACTGTTTCTTGTTTATAAGAATAATTTGGAAGCTCAGTACAAAAAAAATAACGGATTTAATTTCAACGAAATAAATAACAGTTTAGAGAAAAGAGAAACATTAACGAATTAGTAAATTTTAAATCGACTATAAAAATTCCAGAACGAAATACATTACTAATGATCACGTAAGTTCTCCTCAGTAATAATTAATTATACGCAAGATTCTATATTTACAAACGTGTAAAAATTACCTGTTCTGATGTTAAAGGTTGAAACAGTGAGCTCAAATTAAGTTGTTTAAATTGCGACCAGCCATTTGAAAGGAAAGATTCGAAATCCATAAATTCTTCCGAACCTAGTATCAACTTACAAACAAAATACGACCGTTAAAAAATATTCCGAATTATTATTTTGGATTTTTTTTTTGTATTTAACGATTTACTAACCATACTTGTTGCGATTACCTATAGGCACTGAATTGTAACATATTAAAGTGCCTAATGTTAATTATTATTGATTAAACGTTTTAACAATAATAACAATAAAATGGAATATTAAAGAGAGACAAAATATGTGTAAAGAGCAAGTGTTATTTACGATAATATTGTTTCTTATGAAATTTTTCTCACACATTTAGTATATTACCTTTGCCTCATCTTCAGTGAAATGTGTAATTTTATCATCAGAATTACGTAAACCATATTGTTTCAATTCTTCTATATCAATTCTGAAATTGTTAAATACGCGTAAATTTAATTATTTGAGGTAAGGAACAACTTTTGCCGTGTATTATTCAATTTTCTATAAACTTCATAAATTACTTTTATTTTTATTTTTTCCTAATCAGTCAAAATTATGGTTTGTTAGTTAAAAGAATAACAAAAAACATGAAAAACACACATATACAGACGCATTATATATATTATATATATATATATATATATATATATATATATATATATATATATATATATATATATATATATATATATAGTCATTCATTCATTTATCCATTCGAGCACGCATATAACATAAAACATACATCAAGCCGAGTATAACGATATTTTTATATTAATATAACAATATAGCTGAAGTTGGGTGTGTACTAGACACACATGAAGAGTCGCGCCGACTCGCCATTTGGTACCCGTACAAACAATTATATCGATGACAAAGCAAAAGCCAAGACGACCGACACAGATAAGATGAAACGGAAACAACTGTGCGACATTACATTGAAAATGGTATTATTGAAGATTGTATGTTATCACTCTGTTGTTACATTTAACGAACTTGACTAAATAACATAATTTTAATACGCGATACCGAAATAATAATACGTTGAATTTTTGTAAAACGGAATTGTAATATGCTTCTTGTCGGCGTATAGCAGTCCAATAAAATAAAATAACAATTTAACAATGGCGATTATTCATTAAAAATATGTAAAATGTTGAATAATTTAACACCAAACAACGGTATATTTGCATAGTAAAATTTACATATAATCGTACAGATAATTGTGTCTAGCGATAAAAATACATTACCACAGTGAACTGCTACAATGATATATTTATCATCGTTATTTTATATTAACATATACAATTTAAATTAACCGGTAAAAAAATACCACTAAAAAACTAGTATACTTGAAAGTAATTTAATTATCATTTGCTAGATACGATAAGATAACTCCGATTCTAATACAAAGCAAAATTTATACTATATACTAGTTACTAAAATTAATTGATCAGAAATTTCGCAGGGTTGTTGTTGAAACAATTCCAAGCTATAGGTGTTGAAGTTTTTCTATTCAGAGAATTTCCAAGCAACTATTTGTATGCCTGTATGAACAGTATTGGTAAAATAATATATCGATTATCATTATTATTTTGGAAAACACATCATTATTTTCATTCACACTCGATTGCAGCTAAAAAAAAAAAAAGCATCTAAAACAAAATATACGGTAATAAGTCGAAAAGATGGGAATTAGAAAAAACACCATTGACAGCTTATGTTGAAATAATTGAAAAAGTTGGGAGTATGAAGTATCTAGGTAGTAATATAAATGAACAAAGCGATATGAGCAAGGAAATAAGAATTCGAAAAATCAAGAAATGCATTTTTTAAGTTAAAAGTAATATTGTGCAGTAAGAGTATAAACATAGAATTAAATTTAAATGAATAAAATAGTACGTATTTTCATTATTATCATACGATGTTGAAATTTAGACATACCGAGGAGCATCTAGCATATTGGTCTAGGTAGATTTGAACTTGTATATAACATAAGGAATTGACCATCCATGCAAATTCAATTGCTATAGCAATATTATGTTATCGAATGAAAAAAATTACGAATGTTAAACGATGAGTACTGTAATGTTTCGAGATAATTTGTTTAACATCTAATAACGTAAGAATATAAGACGATTGTGTAATACGTACACGAGAGACTGAAAAATCGTCATATATTCGACAATAAAAATGTAAAACAAATGTAATAATTGAAATTTCTTAATAATATTTGATGTAACGGACGAGAACCTTTAGCAACGAAAAACGTCCTTTAAAAAGAAACTATTTTAATTCATAAAAATAATAATAATTAAGAATAATTCAAGTACAAATTTTTAAATAGAAAACGAGATGTAAGAAAGCTATTTCAGCTTTTAATAATAATAATTAAAAAAATAAAATAAAACGATAATAATGCCACTTATCTAAACAGAGCAGCTAGATTATACCGATACAAAAGAGAAAGAACAGTCCTATTAAGATTTCGTTTATCTTATCTACTTCGCTTTTGAAATATTAAGTAGATATCGAATTATTTTTTAGTAATAAAAAATGATACATTAGCTAAGTTTTTAAAAAATTATTTACGTAAAATGCGATCGTATAAAACGGGGAAAATTTTAAAATAGTACTTTTTTTTATTCTTATTAAATCATCGAAGTATTTGATCGTTAATCAAATTACTTTCCAACATGTTTATTTACTATTTTTAGTTTATAAATAGCAATTATTTAACCTTCTACTTAAGATTTTGCTTAAAAAGAAAAACACTGCATACGAATACATATTTAAAAAAATACTTGCCTGTCTTAAAATATATATATATATATATATTACAACACGGTATAAAAATATTTTTTTATTTTGTTTAATTTTTCTTGAAAAAAAAAAGAGAGAAATACCTTTTATCGAAATTTTGATCGATAACGACGAATATTTCAGTCGCTTGTCGTTTATCGTTTTCTTTTTCTTGCAATTCCCGATCTAATCTTTCTTGCTCTTTAATCGCTTTATAAACGTCTAAAGCTGCCTTTTCCGCTTCTTCCTTTTCTTTCTTGACTTGATTAAGATTTTCCTTAGCTAATTCAGCTACTACGATTTCTTTAGATACTTCTTGATATTTGGCCTTAAACAAACGAATAACAAATAAATAAAAAATCTTATATATTCGCATACAAACAGGTAAATGTATTATAGTGTATTAATGAAGGCAAATAATAATTTCGATAGCTATGACCTTACTTATTAATTTATATAATACGGAGTATACTTTTAAAAATAATGAATTCGTTTATTTATAAATAACTACAGCAAAAATAATACATTTAAAATAATAATGAAAAAAGAGCATCATAGTCAACACTTTCATCAAACACTCGTCCGTATAATCGACGATTTATTAATTATTAATAATGGAGCTTCTAGTATGTTGCACTTAAAACAAGAATAGATTATATTACAAACCAGATGAATGATTTTATATTACTAATTTATTATATTAATTTCTATGAATACCTCGATCACACGTGTGAAGTGGATATATATGTAAAGTGCCTGGACGACCGAGCTTTTCTCGTTTTTTATCATATACCATTAAAAACCATTACATACATTAATATTTTAATCTTGTAGAATTTCGTTTCATAAATTCCCTGAGTTATAACCAAAAATTTCAATTTTGACAAATATCAGAATTACACCAAACTTGATGAATTTGAGTTTTTGTAAATGAACTCCAACAAAGGTAATTAAACAAGAAACCTATCTAATTATCTGAATTGGACCGCAATAACCCTACTTGATAATTCTACAAAACCTTACAGCTAATTGATTAATTTAGGTGCCAGATATAAAACAATTTTTCACTTAGTATAACACTGGAATACTTATATTTAGCTAAATTAGGGAAAGTGACTATCATCACGTAACCTCGTACGCCCAAAGGAATAAAAATGAAAATAATTGCAAATGTACGTGAATAATATATGCATAGGTCAAAACTTGTTGAAACATAATTTAAAAACCAACGTCGATAACCCATGGACGTACAAGATGAAAAACCTTGTATACATATTTACTAAAACAGCAAATTATATTTAAATTGATTAATCATAGATAAAAATTATACTTTTGTCTTTCCAAAAAAAAAATACGTTCAAAAGCAGATAATTCGATGTATAATTTGTACACTTATATAGAAAATTCCACAACATATACCTCTCTTTGTTTTTTCAATTCTTTCCCATTTTCAATAAGTTGTAATCTAATTTGATACCCTTCAATGTAGACTTGCCGTAAACGCTCCTTTTCTTTTCTAGCTTCAGCTCCTAAAATATCGCAGGTATTCGAACAACTTACGGATGTTTCGTATTCTTCAGATCCATCACAACAATCTCAAAAACAAAAATAGATAATTATTTTACAAGAACAGTCTAAAATTCACAACTAATTAAATACACATGAAAATAACAACGTCAAAGTAACTTATATATCTATGTACAATGTAACTTTACCTACCACATATACCATCATTAACTCGACTAGAAGGAATATCTTTTGATATATATCCCTCATTTTTACAATGAAATACACCATTTGGACAAGCAGACGTTCCAGGTTCATCACTTCCGTCAAGATTACAGTCACAATAATCATCGTTTACATATTCATAAGGAATAGTTAAACTACCATCAAGACACGTAAATGTTTCTCTAACAGCATAATATGATGCATCTGAAGTACATGTATAGGATTTCAAAAAATTACACATTATAAATTCAACATAAGATAAATGAAAATGATTACTGTTAAGTACATAACTCAAAAGAAAATGGTAAACCAATCGTCCGAATTAAAACGGTATACTTGATAACTAATGCGAAAAACACGATTAAATCCATTCATCTTTACCAAGTACTAAATACAAATATCTTCAAATTTATATGGATCTCCATATACAGGATGTCACTTGAAATATGTAAAAATATAATACCAGTAGATTGTGCTTAGAAAGCTTGTAAATAAATTTTATTGTACAAGCTATAATTCCACTGTCATATTTGGAAAAATACATTAAAATAATACACATGAATTTTATAATAGAACATAGTACTAATTAGGATGAGTGACTGTGTATATTAAAATTTTTAAACTTAAAAGTTAAAAAAAGCATTACTTTTTAACGATACTCCAACTGGCAATTTGTGAAAATCTGCTGCAACAATTTTAAACACAATTATAAATAAACAAAATTTTCGTAGCATAATTGTCCGAATTCTTAACTACAAATAATAATTGGAAATTGGAGACTAAACAATAAACAAAACAACTAATTCCCGGGAGCCCCTAAAATTCATTCTTTTGGATGTGTCGTATAGTCATTGGTAACCGGCTTTCAAGTTGCATTTCAATTATTTGTCCATACCATAATGAATGAAATAAATTTTTACACAAGTAGGGCGTCTATTATGTTGGAATAATTGTTATACATAAATATAAAAATAAAAATTAAATATTAAGAAATGGTATTTTATCAATTTCAATTAAAAGTGATTATAACATTATTAATATTAAAATTTTATAATGTACAACATTAATTAATTTTATTTATTTATATACATGTTTGAAAATTTGAAATTATTATAAGTGCAACTTGATGAGATAATAAATTGAATTATATACCCACATACAGCATGGTAGTGTTATTAAAAAACATTTCCCGCTTTTTCAGAGTTCTTTCGAACAAAGCCGTTCATGAATTTCACGGTACGTGACTAAACAGTTTTCTTTGTGGATAACTGAATAACACATTTTAAGAAATATGAATATTTCCACCTACAAGAACTCGGTAATTTAAATGTAACGTTAACATATATATTACAATTATTGGTTATCTGAATGCTCCTTAATTTTTTTTAATTCACTTTATAACCAGGTGCACTGTGAAATATCCCACAACAATGATCAATCAACATCTAATAATAGTAGGTACGACATATTGAATATGAATTTATGTTTTAGTAAGTATATATATATATATATATATATATATATAATCATCAATGTCGTATTGTTCGTTTACGAACGTCGTGACTAGCTATTGTACATATCTTTAGATACAAAATGAGGTAGCATTCAAGGCACTATTTATATGCGACGCAGGTGCGCGTGCATAATATATATTAATAATATAAAAATTATTTTCCTTGTGTCGTTTCGAAAGTGTATATGCGTTTTCGGAACGTCACAAGGCAAAACTATGGACGTTTGTTTACAACGAAAAATATTCTGAAGTATGAAAATCAAGCATGAAAGCTTAAAATTGAAATTGTATTTAATAGAATGATTACGATTTAAACATACTTATTAAAAAAGAATATTTATAAGTTAAATAAATTCATACTACGTACAGCTTACATATAAATGAAAATTACATTTACAATCTGTATAATGAAATATAAAATTGTAATTTCAGAATCCCGGAATTGTTGAGTTCTGCTATAGATGAAAGTTTCGATACCCTGAGACAACTAATATATTTAAGAAAGGAAATTGAACATTTTGTGGATGCAAATAACGAATTAAGCAGGAGGTACAATATTTCTTTGAGTATATATAGATTGCCGGACAGTTCATCTGGAATAGATCGCTTAATAAAGGAACAGAAAGAAGAAAGATCTTATGTAATATACTAAAATTTTTAAGAATTTGTAAATAATTTAAAGAACAGGTGTTCTTTATTTTTATATATATTACCTCCTATGTCGATTTTTCGATACTGTAAGTTTTACATTTTTTTAGGCTGCTAGACTTTTAGTCAAAATTGAAAAATGTTACTATACTACTGCTAACCAAGTTTGTTTAATTCGGGCAAAGTTAAATGCCTGGGATGACATTTTACAGCGTTTAATTCTTTTGAGGCACGTTGAAAAAAAAATGAACAAAGATTCATTGACAACTCCAACTGGTAAGTCATGATTACTTTTTTCATTAACACATGTATACGTACATACACGATAATTATTATAAAGAACTATTATTCTTTACGCAAAGTTGTTAACAATGTTAATTTCATGTATAATTTAGAGTTCCTTTTTATTTCATCTATAAAGTTTTATGTAATAAGAACATGTTTAGTGTATTATATATATATATATATATATATATATATATATATATATATATATATATATATATTAGTTTTTCTATATTTATTTGAACCATAATTTTTTTTTGTAAACATTACTTTGCTTAGAACAATTTTTAAAGAGCAAAATTTTAAAAATAGCTGATCACGATGACGAATGACATATCACACGCATCATTTTATGTTCAATTTAATAATTTTTTACGTACGCCGAGTATAAACAGTTTATTGAATTCTTTGTTCCTTATCAGACGTTTTATTAATTTATACCCAGTTTATATTTGATTAATGTTTTTATAAAATGCACGCGTATGCTTAAAAACTGAAAAATTAAAGTTCTCTGTTACAATTAACTATCATTGATAGAGTGTAAATAAAATTTAAAGATAATACATATTAATTGGAAGATTTTAAAACTAGTTATTGATCCCGTCACTATTGATGTGCGTCTGAATTCAGTTACCTTTAGTGTTTCATCTGTCGTTATGTCATATTTAAAAAAAAATTACTGTAATTTTTTTGTACTAGTGTATTCAAATTGAAAAATAGTTTCCGGTTTTGAAGTAACTCAAAATATTTTTGTGTTTACAGTATGGTCATCAAAGATCGGTAAACTATTTAACCGACTGGTTGGAATTATTTTCCCCCATGACCTTTATTACTAAAATTATCTTAAAAATACTAAGTATTTTAAATAATGAAACATACGTTACCGTTAAATAAGGACAAATAAATTCATGAAACGCCATGATTGATTTATCTGATGTGTCACAAAAAATACACCTATTATATAGGAAATAAAGAAAATTAGGTTTTAATACAGCGATCTACTTATGGGCCCCAGAAATGATCTCATTTTGCAAACCTTTTTTCATAATTTTCATACGTGTCACTAAAGATACAAAACATGGCCTTAATACTTTTATTCTAACCAAATTCAATAGTTTACCTACACATATATTATAATGCATTTTTAATACAATAAATTCATCGCTCTATTACATTTTGACATTATATCGTAATCATTAAACTAAATATATATACTTATTTATTTATTTATTTCAGAGCTGTTACACCAATTTACACAGACCATTCAACGTATTAAAAACGCGAATAACGATATACTGACAGCATTGAATCAATTAACTGCTTTAATTAATGTGACTTTAAATCAAACAGGAAAAAATGAAATATTATAAATTATTTCTAATACTTTAAAATTTCTTTCACTTTTAATGCACCTTCCTTATTTTTCACTTACTAGTATTTAAGAAAATGTCTAATTATGATTAGTAAATACCACACATTGCACAATGAAATATTATGACATAAATTATTACTAGTAATTTAAAATTTATTTCACTTTTAATGCACATACTTATTTCTCACATGTTAACATTTAAGAAAATGTTTTTAATTGTAATTAGTAAAGCTCAAATGTTGTACATTTGTATTTGTACTATGTTATTTTGAGAAACAACGAACAAAAACATATGTGTCTGTGTAATAATAATAATATATATTTAACTTAACATTTTTTTAAAAGTTTCAAAATTCTTAATAATATATTTTATTTGTTTGTGTTTTTCAGACTTATCTCGATTTACTAATTTTCAAAGTTTGTAATATTTTTGATAAAATGTATGAAATGAATGAAGCTGTGAATAATACATTTTTTAGTTCTATAATGATGTTAATCGCGTACCTTACTTAGTATGCGGCAAATTTTGAAATACTCTTTTAACATGTCAGTAACTCACATTTATTTACATAATCCAAGTTGTTCTATACAAAATTTCAATTTTCATCGTAATATAAAATTTAAAAAAAAACAACGCAAATATGAAATATGTTTCAATTAACGGATAAATTATTGTGAATGAGCGACAACGTTAAAAAAAAAAAGACAATGGATATTCTGCGAAAATTACGTATAAAATACGGAGTGGGATAAGATTTAAACTTTAACTTCTCATTAAATAATTAATTTTATTAAAAATGAGTAAATTATACAATGAACATCCTTACTTCTCTGTACCAGTAAGTACGTTCTTGGTATATAATTCAATCTGCATACATCACTTTGATCTTAGCCAATAGGCCGAGAGTGTTGGGACTATTTCTTTTCACATTGTATTTATATGATTATTCAAAAGTACCGAATGCACAAATGGCTGCAGAATTTTTTTGTAGTGCATTTAGATTAGCTACTATCCAGAACAGACTTCAAATCGACATATTACGTATTCACGGATATTATAAGTGGAAACTCAATATCAATCCATCAAAAAATAATCAGACGGTGTTGGTTGACAACATTTACTGGTCGGATCATATTCGGTATTTAGGTGTTGTTTTTGACCACAAGCTTAACTTCACTAAACATATTAATATATTAATACGAAAGCTAATAAATACATTTGTTCTATCTATCTCATGTTTATTAGCACAATGAACTTGATTATTTATAAAACACTAATACGTCCAGTATTTACTTACGTTATAATAAATTGCAGTTCATTCAGAACAGGTGCCTTAGGGACGTACTAAATTTTTCGATAATTGCCGCACACGATAATAAGTTTATCTCGGTAATAGGTAATTACGATTCCAGACAACTATTGTTTACATATACAAAATATAAGCATAAGCGTATTGAATGAGCTATTCGCAATATTGCTCTAATTCTTATTGTGATATTACATTAGTTATTTTCATTGAATTGTTAGTTTCAATGTTATCTAATGTTATGCTTTTGCGTTTTTTTCCTTTCTTCTCCTACGTTGTAATAGTTGTACATTTTTTTTGTTTGTTACTTACTTTAATTAATTAATCTTGTAAACTATCCCGGTACACGAGATATCTATAAATTCTGTTTACGGACTGTATTTTAATTATTCAATAAAAGATTTATTTATTTAACCTGCATAGGTATCACTATTATTAACATGTATTTTTGATTGTGATTGTCACAAAGTGTTACTAATAAATCACAGAACCTAAACAAAATCAATTTCGTATTGACCAAGTAGCATATAATATTTACAAAAAAATTTGTTACTAAAACTTATGGTACCTATTGTCAAAGCTGAATGTATAATTTTTAGCGTTTTGAGAAGATTAATACGATACAAAATATATATCATGTAAGTAAACGTCATTAATATTCATTATTAAAAAATGTTAGAATAATATTTTTGGAAATAAATCATTGTTTTGCAAATAGTAGCACGAAAAGAATTATTCACAAAAATTAACATGTTCCTTAAAACTTGTCTAACTTTAATAATTGTACATCACCTACGATCTGACGAGATAGGGATGATATAATAAATAAATTTGTATGAAAAAATTGCATGCGTAAAGCATGTAATAAACTGAAGTGGAAATGACTGAAGGAAAATATATTCATATAAAAATTATATCTGCAGGGCCAGTATTCGATAACGGGCTTAATTCTCAAATATGTAGGTGTACCTTCATTTCATATATTAATTGATAACAAACGAATAATATGTATTTTAGTCACAAATATGCAATCATAAAGAAACGGGAGCCATAAAGGCTTTTTATAATGGCAATTTTGTTTAAAATTTATTTAAAACATCTATATATAAATATTATTTTGTTACTTTTACGGAAATGTTTTAGATATACTGAAATTTTAAAAACGAAGTGATAGATAAATACATGCTTTGTACAGAAAAAAAATATAATACTTGTACTATTATAAATTTAATTTGATTCGAGACCAGGGAAATAACTTACGTGGTTTAATGTTATTTGTTTAATCACGAAGATTTTAATTTTGTACTACACCTCTCGAAATATTAGGAAATACTGCAAGACTCAAGTGTGTAAACACTGCTTAATATAATGTACCACCGGTTTGTTTACATAAATTTAATTTTAATTTCAGAATTGTAGTGTTTAGAAAGTTATATTTTATTTTTAATTTTTTATCCGAAAAAATTAATTTATATTACATATCGTTTTAATAGGTAACAATGTAGTCCCTTCTTTATTGGTGATTTGTAAATTTATACATTGTTAATGAGAATAAATAAACAAAATGCCGAGACCTAAAATAAATCGTCCGAATCATCATAATTCGAATTTGAACAGACGGGAAATTAGCCCTGTTCGCGAACAGTCATTAAATGAAAATACGGGTGCATTTTTATTTTCGTCGAAAACATTAATACCGTTCAGTTGTTTATTAATTGCTATATGTATCGGCTATAAAGGTTATCTAGAAACCAGAATAAATACACCTTTCGACAAAACTAAGGTAATAAAATGTAAAGTGTGTATGACGGTAAATATGTCTACAAATAAAAATGTTAACAATTTTTATACGATTATATCCTCGAAAATATCAAGATAAATATTTGTTTTAAAATTTTTATTTGTGATTATGTACCTTTGTTATAGATCGTTCACAGAACTGGTCTAGCAGTTCCAGATAGATATTGGGGTAGTTATCGACCAAATGTTTATTTTGGTATGAAAACGAGAGAACCGCATTCTTTAATCACCGGCATTATGTGGTTTTTTCCAGAATACGCGAAAACATTAAATGATGTGAGGTAAGTAGCGTGTTTGAATATAGCAAATTTTAATGATGTTTACTTATTCCGGCCGATTAAAATAAAATAAAATCATATTACTAGCGAGCGCCAGTGTTGATACAACTTGCACTATAGGAAGGAAAACATTCTTTAAAATTAAGGGAACATTTTTTATAGAAATTTTTAAAAATTTTATACATATTCGAAAATCTAGACTTAATTGTTAACCCAATAGTGTAAAGCTGATTAAGGTTTTCTTTATTTATCGTGTTAGACATTGGTGCGAGCAGACCGATTATTTAAAAGGTTATTCTTGGGTGAAACATGATGGAAAAAACTTTGGCATTCAAGTTATAAATGATGGTAATATTCAAATAAAGATATCGTTTGTTAAAAAATTAAAGGGCAGTTACGGCGGAGATTGGACAGCTCGAATTTCGTTCGAATCCAACGTGAGTTATGTTGCTTTTTATCGAAATATTCGCAATTATTTCGTATTATAGTTTACTGTACACTGTAAGAGTGTTTAACATGTATTTCGCTTATAATGCACCTATTTATTCTTCAAATATTAAGAAAATGTCCCTCATTGATACTAGTAAATGCCAAACATTGCACATTTGTAGTAGTGATAGTTAATATTTAATATCACAATGAGGGGAGTAATAGGTCACAGTTACTAAAGTCGCGTGTTGCTTCGGAAATCCTATTAAATTTGCCAATGTTTAATTCTAATACCGTTAAATAATTTGGTACGATAATAGCTTTCGCGCTATGTTGAAAGCAGCTACTTACTGTTATGTAGTGATTGTTGTTTGTTTACCTCACTGAGAAGTATGCTTTTGTAATACGTTATTTTTTTAATCGAATACTTATATATTTATTTGTGGTCATATTTTAGCATAGTAACTGAACAGTTATTGTTTTACAAAACAGCAACGTGTTAAATTTGAAAACATATCATCTAACCGATAGAATTTTGATTAAAATAATTATTCGGATGAAATACTCTAAATTCAGCAGCTGCAGTATTGGCCCCAACGGTATTACGGTTTATTTTATATAAAACAAAAATAACAAAATAATAAATTTTAGTAATGTTTTTTTCTCCTTGAATTATATTTGAATTTAATTTCTTAGTAAGCTGAGAGTCTCGCTTCGATACATTATAAGAACAAGATATAACAGTGAGTCTAACAGTTTCATATCGAAGTACTTTAGTTTGCTATGATAGACTGAAATAAGAGGTTCCTGTCAAGTATTACCAAGTTGTCATTGGAACGTTGTGTAACCTATTAGTCAGAATTAACTGTTTAGCACAGCTAATTTGCATGATATTATTTCATGAAAAAACGAAGAAAAAGAAGCACGTGTGTAATAATAATATGTATTTTATTTTGCATTCTTTTTTCAACTTTTAAAATTCGTAATAATTCGTTATTAACGAATAAAAGTCGTCTTTCTTTCGATTGTTCTGTTTATAACATTTTTTTTTTTTTTTAATTTCACGCCCTGATCCGAATATATTTTTTAATCGCAACTCCTAGACTTTTTACTATATACCTCATTCCGGTATGTAGATGCCATAATTTGGACCTAAAACCAAAACTGGACAACTATTGATAATTTTCAATATTTCCGATTATTCTTTTTTGATACGGTTATTTTCATTTTGATCGATATATATTCGTTTTATAAATAAATATTTTTCTTTTATAATTTTATATATGAATATATTTATTTATTTTAATTTTTGTTAGTTATATTTCCGTTTAATTCAATTCAGTTATTATTCTGTTTTAATCGAGTTACGTCATTTATCATAAACGCTCTTTGATAAAAAATGTTCCGAGAGAAATACTACGTCGTCAATTTTTAAAAATTTAACCAACCTATCGAATATGACGGAAAATGAAATAAACAATATCAATAAATTGGATAAATTAAATCAACTTTATAATGGTATTAATAATATAAAAATAATTACATAACATCTGTTTATGAGGAGCAGAACCGCGCATTAAATGATGAACAGGAAACTTGTTCAGAAAAGAAATTTTAAACCGTGTCACAATTTAAGGATGAAAGGACGAACAAATGATAATGATGTACTACATGGATGGCATAGAAACTGTGAAAATCTTATGTCCAGCAATGCTGAGGACTGTTTTCCGCATCAGAATACACTGTTCAGTAACATACTCCATTTTAAAAAGTGAAATAAAAATCTCTATTGTAGCATAAATAAAACAGCAGGTACAGTGATGATCGATATGGCATCGATACACACTGTATCGTATTTGTAATAAGATATAGGAAACACGCATCTGTCCGACGTTATGATAAGAATCCATATATTCGAATACACAAAAAAAAAGAGTGTCTAAAGAGTTTTGCGAAAATTATATATTAATAAGTCACGGATGTAAAGTATATATAACAAAAAAAAAAAAAAAAGTTAAAAACTCCATCTCCTATTTTACAGGAGCAAAGCAGTTGAGAGAAAACAAAAACATGTAGAAACGTTATGACATGTACTGGCGGAAACAGCGGTGTCAATATATCTCGTACAATTAATTAAATCTTTATACAAAAATAATAAAGCATACGTATAAAAGGAAGATACAATGTTAGAATACTTTCGTGTTGGAAAATAAGTCAGACAAGGATGCGCTCTATCTACGTTTTCTTTAACGTCTACGGGGGAGTGAAAAATGAAGTTAACGGACAGATAGAAAGGTGTAATTACAATTGGTAGAGGTCAAATTTTCATTATGCGGATAACACAATACTTATAACCAAATGTGAATATGAAAAGTAAGACCTATTAGGAAAAGTAAAAACTGTCAGTAAAGAAGGTGATTTAGTGTTAAATAAAGAAAAATGTTCTATAGTTAGTTGTCGGATCCGAGACATTACTCTATATGAGATATTCATGCATTAATCAGTTTAAGCACATCGTCATTACAAGTTGTACCCCATAAATCTGTCATAACCGCAATAGCCTTAATATATGTGCCGTTGAACAGGTGTCGGTGGTCTTGCTTTTCACCGCATTCACATTTGTCATCTGTGATTATTTTCCATTTGACGCGGTTTACGTTTGTTTTGCCACAGCCGGTACGTAACCTGTTCAATGTTCTCCATTGAAGCCAATTTAATTGATCTTTTGGCCGTAGTTTTTTATTTGGTGACACAGTTCCAAGTTTTGCTGCTCAGAGGACTTCTGGCCTAGCTCCCTATTTGGATGAACTTGCGAATAATATTGTTCTGAGGAGCTACGTTCATTTTTGAGAATTCACATTGATTCTTAAAAGTAAGTGACTGGTCTGATGTCGCGCCAAGGTATTTCGGATGTTCGTTATGATTTAACATCTGTCCGCACCGCTCTAGTGTCAATTTACACTTTGATTTGACATTTTTCAGATAAAATACACATACGTGTGTTTTATTTGGATTCAATACATTAATTCTGTGAAACTCCTCCACCTCAATTCTTTGTGTTCTTACTTATTGGTTGATTATTTCTATATATAATACAATATAGGTGCCGGCACACTGGCTTGTGGCAAACCGCTTCGTTGTGGTTTCTATCGACTTTCCTTTCCTTGGAATGATACATAAAACATTCTCTCTTCCAGTAGGTTACGGATTACTTTTGTGAATTTGAAATCTTTACTTAGGCCGTATACTTTCTTTAATAATCTGTCATGATTTACTGTATCATAGGCTGCACTACGAGCTACAAATACAGCAGCAGTAATCTGTTTTCTCTGATGTCCATTTTCAATATATTGAGTTAGATTTAACAATTGGCTTTCAATTGATATCCCTTTACGGAAACCGGCTTGTTCTGAAATTAAATTACTTTCAATTGTATCCTGGACACGTTTCAGTACGAGTCTTTCAAAGACTTTCATTAGCTGACACAGTAATGATATCGGACGAAAGTTTGCAGCAACGTTTCTGTCTGCCTGGTTTTAATACTGCAACTACATGAAAGTTTCTACATCATTTCGGGACCAAATCTAACTTAATGATTGCATTGAACAGTTGTGTAACCCATTTAACACCTGTATGTTTTAACTGTTCTGCGTAAATGCCTACACCGCAGATTTTTCGTTTTCATGTTTTTTTATTACCTCGGTTACTTCGTCAACTGTAAATTGTCTTTCAACGTGATTATTTTCATCTTCCTCTTGGTATCGCATTAACTTTATTTTCCGTATCTTGTCTTTTGGTTTCTCATTTAATTCAAAAGTTGATTTTTTCATATCGCAACATATGGCGCTGAATCTTAGACTATAAGCGGATGAAAAACGCATAGATGCTTTTTAAATGGCATGTTACTTTAAAATGTTACAAATTCTAGCAATGTTTCGATTCTAAAAGAGTTAAATATCAAAGAATACGTAGAAATATGTTGAAATTTTTCGGTCATATCATCAAATGTGGTAGGATAGAAAAGAAAAGCAAAAAATTTTTATACGCATTATATATATATATATATATATATATATATATATATATATGCATGTCTGTCATAATTTCTGTATGTGTTTGTATGGAAGTATGTAAACTGAATATACATGTTTGTGAGTACAGCATGCGGGAAAGAGAGGATGAGCCCGACTACACTGTGAGACTTTGACTAGCTCGCAACGCGCCAATGGATGTTTCACTTCAAAATGCAATCTTCTACATACTAATTCATCGTTTACAATCTTTCCCACCTAAGTCCAGGGAATTATTCTATAGAACTAAACGTTGTTAATCACATCATAGCTATCAACGATTATAATCAAAATTTAATTCCTAATATTATATCTAAGAAAAATTAGCGATTTTTCCTTCTTGTCCTGATAAACCTCGTAAGAAATCGATAAAATTAAGTATAAGTTATAAAATTAATAACTAAAAAAAAATATATAATTATATAAATAATTTATCTGATAGGTTTTATTTAATATAAAACTCGGTATTCAGAATATTGTTACTTAATAATAGCGGTACGTATAAACTTATTTGTAAAGATTATAATTGTATATACATAGGAAAAACTACATCGAAATTTAATATTAGATTTCAAACTCGTTTGATCCTGCTTTTGATTTTCAAATCTAACAAGTTTCCGTAAACAATCCGTTTATTAATGTCCTCGAGAAATTTAAGAAATACACGAAACGCCTTTTCTTTCTTCTCTATCTCGATGATTAACAAGTAAATAACGAAATCTAGAGACCAGTTCTTTTGTTTATATCATAAGATCGATTTTTTATACTCGTTAATTTTGTCCGTTATAATTTAGTCCTGACGATGCTGTAGCGGCTAGCCATGTTAATTATGTTTATAAGTATATATAAAAAGAATGCGATATAAAAATATTTATTTTCTACTTTATTTAATACTCATTAAAAAAAAAAATGACCGTTATTATTAGTTCAATTGTAAAACCGTTTCGCTTATTTACACTAACATACCTTAATACTGTCGACGAAAAGTTGATTTGTACTACTATAATTCGGCCGAGATGAACATATACGTGTCCAATTTTGGCTTTTAGTCTCTAACAATACCTACACAAGGTTATAATTGGTGTAAAACTTGTGTTGCAGAATTGTAAGGTATATAAAAAATTTGTAACTTAAACAATTAATCCTTCCACATATTCATTCGTTTGTTAAGTTTCAGCAAAATTTTATTATAATCGTAAGTTTTATAATCATGATTTTTAATTAGTTTCATTATATGGTCACGATATCGCATTACCACATTCGATATACGCGTTACAAACATCGCCGTCTTAGTTTACTTTAATTCGTTATTGTATTATTGTTGTTTAATAATTTTATGTTTCATTTGGAATCGTTAATGAGATGTTATGACTTGTTTTGTTCTATGGTGCAGGTTTTTCACCTTATTTTATAATGTATTAAAATTATATTCGCTAATTTTGTAATTTAGTTGCTTATATCGATATTTGTCGTCGGGATAATTTAGTAAAAGTACCGAGTCCGAATACGATCGACAACGCGAATAATTATCATCAAAAAATAAAAAAATAAATAATCCTAATATTATCGCGTGGACGGCAATGACAAACCACCATGCGCAACACCCTATACGCGCTAGCAACTATATAGTATATTACAAAAACACGCGGGGCTGCATTGCTCCGTGACAACAAAACGATCACAATCAGTTCTCCCGAGTGTGTGTTTGCCTTACTGCGATAACGCCATATATTCAAATTAAGTATAGGTAAGTAGTCGCCTACCTCCGATACGGAGACGACTCTTTACGATTGTTATATACGTTTCACGTATGGCATAATTCATAAATGTTCTTAAATTTATAATTTGAATAATTTCTGTCGACAGGCATCGGTCGCATTATCGCGACGGAAAATCTTTTTAATTATTTACACGGCTATCGACAATCAAACGGTCGGCTATTTAAATCCTGCCGTCGATAAAAGTCCGGTCGGTATAGTCGGTAAAACTGAATTTTTGGGTAATTTCGAAATTAAACTGAAAACCGATCGAAATTTTACCTCTACGTACGTGCGCGTATATTGCAACGATTTCGACTCGATTAAAGAGTGTATATTCGCACGGTTAAACATTTCGCCGGATCCGTATAGTGGTCTAGCGACCGGTTATACGGCCGAACGGTCGTTAACGGAAAAACCGATTTCTTCGGAAATAGTCGCGTCCGGATTGATATTTAATAGCGTACCGTTTCGAACGGACGTCGTTTTCGAATCGGACGGTAACGCGATACGACACGAATCGTTAACCGGTTCGTATTACGAACGAGAATTAGAAAAACACGTAAAAACGTACGACGAAAAATTCGAAAAAGTTTTCGGTTTACGAAAGAAAAATTATTCGTCGGACGAAATCGCTTTCGCCGAATCGGCTTTCGGCAATTTAATCGGCGGTATCGGTTATTTTTACGGTTCGTCTCGCGTTCAATCGGAACATACGTTAACGCCGGTACCGTATTGGAAAGCTGCCCTATATACGGCCGTACCGTCGCGTAGTTTTTTCCCGCGCGGTTTCTTATGGGACGAAGGTTTTCACGGGTTTTTATTAGCCGTTTGGGATTTAGATATCGCTTTAGACATCATCGGTCATTGGTTCGATTTGATGAACGTCGAAGGTTGGATACCGCGCGAACAAATATTAGGAGCGGAAGCTTTGAAAAAAGTACCGGCCGAATTCGTAACGCAGACGAATAGTAACGCGAATCCGCCGGTATTTTTCTTAACGTTACGATTTATACTGGAAAATTACGAAGAACGATTAATCGAACAATCTAATCGTTTAGAAACGCTCGATCGTCTATATACGCGTTTAATCGCCTGGTACGATTGGTTCAATACGACTCAATTGGGCGTCGTATCCGGATCGTATCGATGGCGAGGACGAGACGCGAACGCGACGAACGAATTAAATCCGAAAACGTTAACGTCCGGTATGGACGATTATCCGAGAGCTTCGCATCCGACCGTAGACGAACGGCACGTAGATTTACGTTGTTGGATGGCGGCTAGCGCTTCGTCGATAGTTGCCGTTTCGAATTTACTGAATAGAAATCACAATAATAATTACAATCGATTTCGCGAAGCCGAAATTTATTTGCACGATAATAATTTACTCGATCGGTTACATTGGTCCGAATCGAAAGGCGTCTACGCCGATTACGGTTTACACACGGATCGCGTAATTTTACGCGCGGAATACGAACAGCGATCAGTATTAGAAGAACCGTCGTTACGATTGATCGATTCGACGTTCGGTTATAATAGTCTGTTTCCGTTAATGTTACGTATTTTACGATCGGATTCGGAGAAATTACGCGAAATTCTAATTCGATTACGCGATCCGAATTTATTGTGGACCGAATACGGTTTAAGATCGTTAGCGAAAAATTCGCCGCTATACGCTAAACGTAATACGCAAGTAGATCCGCCGTATTGGCGCGGTAATATTTGGATAAATATGAATTATCTAACTATCGGCGGTTTATATTATTACGGCTATAAAATACCGGCCGACGAGAGTCCGTACGCTGAATTGGCTAGAGAAATTTACGCGCAATTACGAACGAACGTGATAAATAATATTTATAACGAATATCGTAGAACCGGTTATCTGTGGGAAAACTATAACGACGTAACCGGTCACGGTTCCGGAGCTAGACCGTTTACCGGATGGACTTCTTTAGTTGTTTTATTAATGGCCGAAATATATTGAAAATACGATATAACGACAAATCATTTTTTTTTATTTATTAATTTTTTTTTTTAATAAATTAATAAACGCGAAAAATAAAATATATCCCCATCGTATTTTTCGTTGCAAAATTTTTTAACGTAGTTTTTCGAAATTTTCGCATTACACGACATAACAGAAATCGATTTCAATAGAACGGTCGAGAAAGTTTTCGGTCGAGTTCGTTTTTTTTTTAATCGTATCGCATTAAGTTTTACCTAATTTAATTTAGTCGGTAATAACGAAAAATATCGCGGATGCAGAAATTTACAGAAAAAAAGAAGTATCACGAGAAAATTCGACGTAATTACGAGAAGGAAGTAGAATTATATCGGTCATGTTATCAGAAGTAGAAAATACGAAATATTACAATTCGTTATAGAAGTCACAGAAAAAAAGCTAGACCAGATAAGGAGGAAGAACACTGACGCACATTTCTGCTGGTGATACTAGAAGAAGAATTATAATAAACATAAGTAAATAATAGGTTAAAATCGATATAATTTAATTAATAAACGAGAACACTATCCGTATCGTAGATACCACTCAATATAGCATTTATCGCGCGATTTAATTATAAGAATACAATCTACGAATTACGCACAGTTCATACTAAGCATAATGTAAAAAAAAGTTCATATTAACCGATATTGTTGACGAATATACACGAACTACACATATAGGCACGCCAGAAGAATTGCCCCGAGGCGGCCAGATGAAAGGTGCCCTAAAAACCTAAAAACCCATTATCTCCGTGTTTTTAATGTCGGAAATGTAAATACATTGTTTATCTACTCGTCTACCTTTTTTATTATTATTGTCATTTTTTTTTTACATACGTATGTGCGTTTCAAGCATCCGGCCAAGTTATGCAACTTGTCGGGAAGGTTCTACAAATGAACATACGTCTCTGTTGTTTATTCGTTAAGAAATATAAAAATACTATATAACGAATTGGAGACATACCATACTTACCGCGAATGTCACAAACAACGATAATAAATCTTAAATATCGGACGTTATATCTTTAGACCGGTAAATAATTCGAATGTTATAAAAAATCACGATTAAGGTAATTTATTGACGAGATAGTAGTAACGAAGACAACAAAAACAACTTGCCAACGATACATAGGGTGATTAACTCACTTTCCAGGTTCACTTCACGCTGTACACTTCATTTAATTATAATATGCATTTTTATTATTTAATATAAATCTAAAATCTACAAACTGAAATAGATGATAGTATTTAATTTTTATGTATTTGTTAGTTTATTTAATTATTTGTAAAATTACAGGGTTAATAGATTTTTTTTTATTTTTTTTTTTTATTTTTAATAAAGATACGATCTTAACTCATTGAAGTTAAATAAGTATCAAATTTAGTAAAGTGTTAGATCATCCTGTTAGCCAGTTTATGGGTTGAAGTCAGTAGTCCATTGACCATGACTACGAAAATTAGTTTATATTAATCTATTTATGTAATAGAATTTAATGACTTCATAATAAGTCTGACGGGTGGCGCCTTTTAAGACGCCTGATGTCTCGACTAACATCTAATAAATTGGTAGCTTCCACATTGACATGTTGGTGTAGCCTCTTCTCGTGTGCTGTAGTGAATTTTCTAATCTCTTCGTTTACAAGCGAGATGTGCAAGTCTCGATGAATATCATCATTTCTCGAATAACGGCATGCATCGACAATTGCTCTTAGTATTATGCTTTGTCTAGCTTGGATCTTTGCTCTAGAAGACCTGCTGGTACAGCCCCATAACTGCAGACCATAAGTCCATATTGGCTTTATGATCTGCCGATACAGTAGGCATTTGTACCTTACGTCTAGAGGCGATTTGCGTCCAATAAGCCAATATAACTGCTGAGTTTTTTTCTTTATTTGTTTACATTTCATTCTGACATGTATTTCCCAGGTCAGCCGCCTATCCAGGTGCATACCAAGGTACTTGACTGAGTCAACCTGTGGAACAGGTTTACCTCCTAAGTACACTTGGTGATGCACATCTGTTCGTCGGTATGTGAAAGTTATATGCGTTGATTTTTCTTCATTGATTTTAACTTTCCAGTTTGATGCTTAATAGATTTTGAAACATTTTTTTTTTTTTTAGTAAAATATTTTTGCGAGTTTATGTGGCGAGCCTGACTGCATAATCTACACCAAGTTGCAATATTTTAAAATTAAAAATATATCAACCGTCGGAAATCCAAAATGGCTAAGAGAATTTGTGTTATATTAAAAAAATAATAAATTTTTATTTAATATTTTCGAAAAAAAAAAATGGCTTTGAAAAATAAAATTTAATTTAAGATGGAACATATAAAATCATTAAAGTTCATAAATCGTAACGGAATACGTATCTGTCGCTAAACATTCCAACAGTAAGAAAAAAAGAAAATTAACGAAATTGAAGACGAACATTCGGAAACGTTAGCCAGCGATATGTCTTATCTGAAACAAACTTGTCTAGCGACCAGTAAATACTATACAAACATTTGTGTATGAAATATAAGAAATCCCTCGGTAAAACAAGATTTAAGTAAATAAAATCTACGTTTTTAAATGTGTTTAATTAACTCATTAATTTTACGAGAATAATGATCCTTAACTTTAATATAGGTCTTATTTTCTGTTAATTTTTGTCACGATGAGAAGGAAGGTTCTCTGCCTGCAGAATACTGGTGAAGATGGACCGCATAGCACCCGAACAGATGCAAAGGAGACATTATGTATTATCTGTAATTTGTTTTGTTGTGTTTTATTTAAATTGATTATTAGTACACCACAATCTATATGGGACCCTATAAGAACTTTATAAATTTGAATACATACTATCAGATGAGATGTGTGTCCCACTTTATTCATGAGATACCTCGTAGAACTTACATTTTCATAATAAAAAACTAGTTTCGTCATTCCATGATAACCTATCGTTAAACATCAACCTCAGATATTTGACGAAGCGTTTGAAGATGACGGACTTAATAATCTCATTCAAATGGGAAAGATGTTTTTTTTTTTTTTTTTAATAAAATGCCTTGAGACTTTATCATCGATTTTAACAAAACCTGAAAGGATTAGCGTGGCCATTTGTACTTTTCGAATCGCACGCTCGACCGTAGGTGCTACTCTACTTATGAGCAGGTCATTCTGATTTTTTTCTTTTTTTTGTATACAAAATGCATAAAAGTGAACTAAGACCCCACCCCTTCAGCTAGGATACCGAGGCATATTGCTTGTCTTTATATCTTACCGTTACCTTTCTATCACTGAAATAATATAAAAATGTAATACAGTTTTTTTTATTAATCTCCGATCCTAATTAAGGTGAAGAATGGCGATATCATAAGCGGGCTGATTATCAACGAAAACAAGTATGACACTTTATTAGTCAGATGCTTTTGAATGTGTAGTGTAAATAAACTTCATACGCCGGTAATGTTAAATAGTTTTTGAAATTCATACTGCGTTGAAGAGATTTGTTTAAATTTATAAGCCTACCATATTTCATTTTTTTTTATAAGTTTTAACCATACAAAATAATAATGAATAGATGGTATGATGTATGTTCGTTTAGATTTTTTCCGGCTTAATTATTGGAAAAATATAGTGTTTTTTTCATGTAGGAGGAATATATCCTAAGATTATCGATTTATTATAAAATATTAACATAAAAAGTTTTATCGCCTCTGATATCACCTGTAACAGTTTATATGATGTCCTATAAACTCCGACGGTTGTATCTTTATTATTTAAACTGCGAAATAACTGCTGTGTGGAAATAAAATTATCCAATAGTACAACGAAGAATCATGTTTACTCGTCAAACTTACTTCATCTCTGAAATTGCTCAATAAAGTTGTTTATTTATTGAGTAGTAGTGTTTACTTACGAGTCTGTAGGATGCGTAAATACTTTATAATTCTCTGCCAAATTTCCTTCAACTCTTGAGTTAAAATTAATATCATTATAAAATTTATGAAATACATTTTTTTTTAATAGCACGCTTCGTTTCGGCTTCTTTTTGTACTGTAAATAATTCTTCACCGATTGAAATGAACTATAATTTATTAGTGGTCTTCTTCGTAGAGTGACATAGCGATTACATTCAGTATCCTGGCACTAATGTGGCTGATAAAGAGCAGGTGACGTATTTGAAAATTATTTAATTGGTGGCGCTTTTTTATTTACAACAGATTAAATTTTTTTCTAGGGAACACACCAAATAATCTTCCTAGATTATTTTTGCGTTTCTATGCACCCTACTTTTATGTCTAATAAAACAAGACAATTATAATGTACCTATATTGTGAGAATTTGCCATACATTTTTTATAAATACTTAACAATATACAAGTATATTAAGGTATTTCTAATAAATATGAACTAAACCTATAATTTTGGTTTACACGTCAGGAAAAACTAATAAATACGGGACCTAATAAGCCGCATAAATTCATCCTTCATGCAAAATGATCTCCGCAGGCCGATTTCACAATCTGTAAATCAATAGGCACAAATTATAGAATATATCTGTACTATTTATTTAAATAAGATAATTATGATTTTGACATTTAAAAAAAACTTAAAAATATTGAAAGATATTCATCGGAACGAAAAATTTTTCGGCAGATGCATCGTTATTAAACTTATTACATTTTTTTTTTAGCAGTATCTAACAAATCAATGTACCATGCTTAAGATTCTACATTTCACCGTCGTTAAAATTAAGCACAAAGTATTATTTATATTTACTATAAAAATACAAACAAGTAAATAACACATATAATGCGCTGTCACATTTTGAAAATTTAAATTTCTAACAATATTATACATTATAAAATAATAGCAAAAATTTCAGACCACATTGCAATATATTATTAAAACTCGAAAAGATCTTAATTAGTTTTAATTTTTTTTTCATTATACCGACAAAAATTTGCCATAAACAACGGTAATCACGTAGGAGAAAAGAAAGAAAATGAAAAAAGAAATAG
The DNA here is from genome assembly GCA_032883995.1 of Coronaproctus castanopsis. Classification (NCBI taxonomy): domain Eukaryota; kingdom Metazoa; phylum Arthropoda; class Insecta; order Hemiptera; family Monophlebidae; genus Coronaproctus; species Coronaproctus castanopsis. The sequence continues at coordinate 103,290,005 of CM065053.1, read as the reverse complement.
AAAACAAAAGATAAAGTAGTTTTAAATTAAATATAGAATTAATAACGCGTACATATGTACATAACTTAAGAACTTTATTATTGAATTTTAAACAAGCCGCCTAATACACAAATATTTTTAAATGTTTAATACTTATTTTGAAATAATTTAAAGCAATTTTTTGTAGTTATTAATATGTCTAATGAAATTGTTGTTGATGCTTTGCCTTATATTGACCAAGGATATGATGAACCTGGCGTCCGAGAAGCGGTATGCATTTATTCAAATAACGTGACGAATTTAATTCGCTGCTTATGGTTATATTGTGTACAAAATGTTTCCACTAATTAATAAAATATTTACTTGTGTAGATTAAATTACAGGGGGATGTAATAGTGGTATTGAAAATAAGACGAATCGGTTTAAAATGGCTCTGAATGTTTATTGAAATGTTTTCCATATTAAAATTGAAAAATTATGTAGCATTTAACAACACTTGTTTTCAAGTTTAAAAGTACATTGTGAAAATATACAAAATATTAAAAAAAAAACTAATAAAATAAATATGTTAATCGTTAAATTTAAAATCGTATACAGATACGCCATTATATTTATTTTCGATAAACACGTCGTGCCATTCGCTCGTTTGACGTTTCGTTTGAACTTACACTATTATAACGCGAGTTTGACTAAAAAAACAACTTTGATGCCGTAATAAACAGCCGTAGAAGCTTTCAAATATATATAATTATTTACACGTGTTAATTGTATAAATAGAAACAAAAAATACTAAAATTTAAAAAACCCAGATATGTAAGTTTATAGGGAAACATTTTTAAAAGCTAGACCATTACGAAAGTAATAATTTTATAGTATTTAAATAGAAATAATTTTTAAATTTATATATTTTGTTGCACATTAATGAATCCTATAATAATTAACAGGCAACTCACATGGTCGAAGAAGAAACTAGGAGATTCAGACCTACGAAAAATTATCTTGAACATATTCCACCTTTAAAATTGCACGCTTTTGAGGTAGGAATTCCCGTATTTAAGTTTAATCGAGATCGAAGGGAAATTTAATAGACGCGGAAAAGAAGATTTATGAAAACTAAAAAATTTACTGTTTATGATTATTTCGTGTGCGAAACGTTTCCGCTCATTTATTTTGCAGCTTCTGTCAAAAAAAAACGCCGAAAGAAAACTTTTATTTATGAATTCATTAACATTTGTGAACGTTTTTTGCGTTAAAAGAAACTGAATTAAATGCCTTAAATATATTTTGATTTTAAATATTTGTCTGAATTTATTATGAACTAAACATTTTAAAAAGGTATTGTACTTCGTTTTATTTTTTCGTTATAATTGAAAATGTTTCATCTTAATTGGATGTAAACTTCAAAATGTATTACATTTTCGTAATGTTTTTAATAACTTTGATCATATTGCGCCGTAAAAATTGTTTTGTAAAATTTCTTTTATGTTGCAGTTATAGATTTCGCGGTTTCGATTTATTGGTTTAATTTGATAAAAGTCATGTTCTAATATCAAAAGAACTAAAATTTGTATTTTTTTAAGTAGTACTTAATTTAATAATAAAACTTTATAATTAATATATTTAATACGTTTATTGCTTTTTTGTGCGTTAAATAGTATTTTGAAATAGCAGACACATAATTAAAATTCGTATATGTGTTTATATTTTTAGACGGAATTAATGCGCCGTGAATTCGATCGTATTCAACATCGTGTACCAATGGAAAATTTGAGCATGAAGCGATACGAATTGCCAACTCCACCCTCTGGTAAAATGAACGATATAACCTCTTGGTCTGAGTGTGTCGATAACTCGCACGCTCAACTGGAACATCAAGCGATTAGGTATGCCATTTTTTTTTTAACTTTAAAACGGTAGGTGGCAACTTTCGAAAACATAACTTCAGACAGTACGATTGAACTTGTTATTATATTAACTCCTGTACTCATTTGAAACATTAAAAATGGTCTTCCTCTCTCGGATAAATTCATTTTGATATTTTGTCACAGTATATACGTGTGGTTTAGAAATATTTTGAACAGTTCAGCTCGATGACAAATGTATATGTGATCTATCGTTTACAGCTTTCTGTAATATGATTGCTCAATGTATTTTATTGTTTTTATGCAGTTTTCAAACTATAGTTTCCTCGATAAATAATTTTTTCGGTGTATATAAACTAGTTCTCTTCGCAAAAAAAAAAAAACACTCAATAATTTGAGTTATGTCTCCTTGCTATGAATAACAAAAGTGCCATATTCGTGAGCTGTGGAAGTCAGTTATTTTTTTCTTGTCTTCATGATCTCGTTAATTGTTGTTCTCGTATCTGATCAGTTAATCTTAATATAAACTAGATAAATTTCGTATCTGAGTATATCAGTTGTTATTTCGATGTCTAAAACTGTTTGCGCTGTTTCGATTATTTCTGTGAATCCCTTCGTTTTATCCCGTTAAATCTTTTATCCCAAAAAATCGTAATTTTATTCAACTTTAAAAATTATTTAAATTTTTTTATAATGTGAAATGTAGTGATTTTTTATAAAAAATCAATTGGAAAATTAGTTAAATCACTAATATTTATTTTCTTATGGAAAACACAAAGCTTTTCGGCATTTACGCCATTATCAAGTGAACAAACAATCATAATTTTAAAAATATAAATTAAAAAAAACTTTCATTTTACTTGTAAAATTGTGTTGTTTTTTTTTTAAATTTGTGTTTGTATATTTTTATATTTTACTTTTGGACATCATACATTGCAACAGTAAATGAAAATTTAAAATTCCATCAGTATACAACTTTTGCAGAATCCAGAAAATAATATCGGGAAAAAAATAAATATAAAAAAAAACAAAATCAGTAAACAAATATATTGATGTTAACAATTCAAAAAATAAACAGAACAGAAGCAGAATAACATTTTATGGAATATATTTTCACCATCGTCATCAAATATTTTTAAGTAATTATTTTTAATTTATATTTTTAAAATTATGATTTTTTAAAAAATTGTTTGTTCACTTGATAATGGCGTAAATGCCGAAAAGCTTTGTGTTTCCCATAAAAAAATAAATATTAGTGATTTAACTAATTTTCCAACTGATTTTTTAAAAATTATCTCTATAATCCGTATTCTTCTCTCATAAAACTAAAATTCGTAACCATATTGCAGTTTTACATAATGCTTGTATCGTTGTTAAATTCGTATAGATTTCTGATCACGCTGGTATTAGAAGGAATTTACTTGCCGACTATTATGCCACATCTGCAGTTTTATCCATTTCTTACACACCCTATAATGATCTTCAGTCTTTTATCAAGACAGTACATAAATAATACCGGAAAGCTACTTAATAACACCGTAATGTTACATAATATAAATCGCTTCAGTATTTCTGTTTTTATGTTCTATCGGGAAATGTTCATATTTCCTTCTTACTTTCTACCGCAATACGTTCATTTATATTTGCTTATACAAGTTGATTCTCGTATGTTATAATTCAGGTTATATTATTTAAAAAATAACAAGAAATGATTTAAAATCGCTAAACGTTTTTTAAAAATCATAAAACTTTTCAGCTATTAGCCATTATCAACTGAATAATAAAATATAAAAATATATACAATATATCAGAAATATAAAATGTAAAAATACTAATTTAGACATAATAAGTTCACTTGATAATGACTTAATATCCGAAAAGCTTTATGATTGATAAAAAGCGTTTAGTAATATATTTTTTAAAAACTTTCGTGGTTGTTTTCCATCCATCTAGAATTATTTTCGGTGAAAACTACGTCCTGATTATATAACAAATTTTTAACGTTCCGAATGGACTTCTCATCATTAGAAACGAACAATTGTTCGTTCGTTTCTAATGATAAGTGGTGTAAGTCCATTCGAAACGTTAAATTTTTTAAATAATCAGGACGTGGTTTTCACCGAAAATAATTCTAGATAAGCGTTTAGTGATTTAAATTTTTTTTTTTAAATTGTATATTTGTATAATCAGTGATACATGAAAATACAACGACATACAATGAATATATAGACACATAAACATTTATATACACTCACACTCTCACATAATTATTTATAATATACATTTTTTTTTTATATGTTCCGTCAAGCTTTCGCTTGTCGACAGATATTTAAACTATATGAATATACATTATTTTACTAATTATAATGCTATATCAAGGATTTTTAATCCACATATACACGCATATACACCAAAATTCTCAATCATATCTCATTTACATACACATCCTCTCTCTCACTTACTCTCTCACACTCCTGGGGTTTTTCCTTTTTTACAATTTACATCAGGTAGTAGTAGAAGGCGTTGTTATAGTTACTCCTTTTATATCCCGCATCTCCTATTACATATATATTCTTTATTGTTATTCTTGTTTTCTTAGTTATTGGTCATTATAATAATTATTATCATTATTATTATTTATAAACGTTATTTATTATACTTTTTATATTCTCTTCATGTTGCATCCAACGTTTCATCCTTCCTTCAGTTTGCCCAATCTTTTTTCTTCTATTATGCTTTCCGGTATCGTGTTTAGCAATTTTGTAATTATATATTTATCCAGTTGTTCACCATATACATTCCACACTTTTCAAATTATATAATTTAATTAATATTTGTTATAAATAATAATGGATACATCGTTGTGAAAGTCTAAAAAAATTTATCAACGCGTATTTTACTAAATTTATAATTTTTATTTTTACGTTCTTTTTAGAATTTGCAATTTAGAATTGTTGATGGAATACGGATGTGAAACATGGAAATCGTATTTGGAGTATTTGGAAAAATGTGTAAATAAATCACAGAATGATGTTATGGTTTTACGGTAATTTGTTAATTTAAAGCGCATAACTAACTTTTGCTTAATCGTATTAATTTTTTTTTTTATAATTATTAAATTAGAGTAACATAGAAATCTCGTTTATTTAACAAACAGATTTTTTCAATCAAAAAATGTGCTAGAATACATTTTCATTTGGAAAAATTACCCTAATTCATTGATTTGATCCCAAATGTCTTCGAATATAATCAAATTTCATAAAATCCAAAAATGATGTGTAAATTTATGTCTGAAAATCGTGCTCTTGTTTATTATTAATCATTTTAGTGCTAACGAAGCTGCTTTTATCCTGTAATTATTCTAACGTAAAAAATAATTGCGTATTTGCGTTTTAAATAATTTTAATTTCTTTGCATCTTAGTGCAACACTGTTAATAATAGAGCATAATTTAAAAAATATATTCAGTTTCCAAGTTTTGAAATAACATTCTAGTGTCGCTTAGCAGTTTACATTCAATTCTGGTCTCGAATTTTTTTACATATTGACGGTTGTCATATTTCTACAGCCGTATCGGATGTTGATGATTTCCAATCATTAAGATTGTGTTGCATTTCGTATATACATATACATGAAACGATGTTGAAAAAATAGCAGCTTTGTAAAATGAGCGAAAAAGTTTACAAATAATATTAGTAGAAATAACTACATCGAAAGTATTAATTTATTCGAATATTAATAACTTTGTTTGTTTAGAAAACAAATACAGGACGTAAATATGCGAAGAAAAACTAAACAAATGGAAGCTGGTGAAAAATTAAAAGAATTGGAAGCTAATTGGGTCGGTCTTGTTAGTAAAAATTATGAAATAGAACAAGCTTGCGTGGAATTACAGAAAAAATTGTACGAGAGAAAAATGAAAAATGCGTCAAAATAAATTATTCGTTTTTTTTATTAAGAAAAATTTGTTTATATTTACGCACGATTGTATTTTAGATTTATTATCATTATTATTATTACTATATTGTGATTTGAAAAGTTTGAAATCTAGTCGTTTTTTTTTTTAATAATAAACAACAAAAGGAAGTTAAAATCGCTAAAAAAGTTCATGAAAAATCATAAAGATTTTCTAAGCCATTATCAAGTGAATATAAATTACAAAAATATATACAAATTTCTCAATTATTATAAGTCAACACTTTTGTCGTCGGCTGTTAGAGCAAAGTATTTTAAATTATTTTCAAGTTTCAAACTAGGAAAAAATGTGAACTTTTTTTAGTTATCGGGTAAAAAATTTCAAAATGTCGATAATCTGAAAAGATATCAGTAAATTCACAATTCGCGTATGTATACTGTGTATTTTAACGAAATCATTTTGTTTGATTCGGTTAAACTAGTTTTATTTGTTGAAGTCAATATTGTGTAGTTTAAAATTTCATTTCTATTCAACAGTGTGTATACATTTTTATGAAAGTGTATCTGGACTTGGTCCGAGAAAATGTAATATTTGGCCTGAATACGACACGTACGAACGAGCCTACAATTACGTATGTATCTAAACCGTGTGCTATTAATTTGAGGGATAATAACAATGTCGTTGTTTTGATTGTTTTTTAGAACTTTTTAATATTTTTAAACAAAATAACAGCCTACATATGATTAAACAATTTTATAATATTATTATTTTCGTGCTAAACAAATAATGCTTCAAAACAAAATCATGTATAGAATACTTGGAAAATAATTTTTAAATTGAAAGATTTAAGTAAAAGTTGCTAATAACTGAAAGTTATAGTTTGTAATTTGAAAAGTATCGTACAAGATATTTTCGTGTGATTTTTTTATTGGGCTTCCGTACAACTCAAAGTATAAAAACTTTTCGGATTTTATTAAAAATGTATATAGGGTTACTTTTTAGTGATCTTTCGCGGTCTCGAATAAAATGAATTATTTTTAAAGGTTGAAGAGACAATTATCATAATATTATTAATACTCTAATATTTTTCCTCAGAATTGAAGTTCCTTTTTCTAAACGCTTATAAAACATAGTTCATCCGAATCTACTTTCTATACGAAATTAAAAAGTTTCATTTTAAGATACTTTCTGAAATATTTCTATCATTTTAATGTTTGTAACTGGCTTGATTCATAATTCATTTTCGACGTAAGCACTGATACTTTCATTTTGAAGACGGGATTTATATTTTCAACAAAACATAAATCGTATTCTTTATTTTAAAGATTTTTTAAAACAAAAAAAAAAAAAAAAAAAAACGAAATATTATTTTGGAAAATCAACTCTGTCATCTGCAAAAGTTGAAACAGTACCATTTCAGGATATATTGTTACAAAAACGGGCATCCTACTTTAAGAATAAATTGACTGCTGTCGTATTCGGATGATTATGAAACTTATATGATTTTCATACTTCCATCATTCGTAATGTTTTAGAGCATTAATTCGTAACGGGTTTTTTTCCGGTAACGTATTATCGCAATATTACGTTTGGCACTACAATCCCATAATTGATAACCATACCTCAAAATAGGTGCTGGTATTTGTATAGTAGTAGTTTGTTATACAGGGAAAATTTAAAGGTACGGTTTATTAACCAGAGTATCTACCGGGTCTTAATGTCCAGCTCTTTTCTTTTTATCTGGATATGTGTTCGCCATGTTTGTCTAGATGTAAACTCAGTAATATAGCGTTTATGGCAGCTGGTATGGTTACGTTATTTATTGTTATACCTCTGGGTATAGCTATCGGGCTATTACTGTAAGTTATGATTTATTTTATTTTCGTTTATATTAATTCATCATTGTTTACACCAGATTGGTATAGCGTTAATTTATTTTTGCAGACTACAGTTATATTTAATAGGACGGTGATTATCGCATAATATCGCTGTCGTTCGCAAACGTTACCCTTAGTGTTTCTTTTGGTACTGGGAGGTCCGCGGTATATATTAGATAAAGTAATTTCCCCAGTACATTCCCTTCTAGAATTCCAGATCGAATAGGATGTATATCGAACGCTTCATCTCCACTTTTTACCGGAAAATATCTTTCACATAACAATGATTTAATTAATTTGCAGTGGTGATATGGTAGGTGAGTTCCAAGTTGATGGAGTAACCAATTATACCAGACCTGAACGAAAGCCTGGCTAATATTCATCGCATCGCAAAACTTTTTTTTTCACGGCTAGTTTTAATTTTTTTAACAACCGGATGTACTTGTATTGTAGAATGTCTGTTTCTAAAACCAAATTAGTAGAGCCGGGTATAGTTCTGAGGTGACAGGTAGTAATGCGATTGGTCTATATGAAGATATTTTTCTAGGTTTGCCGGGTTTTCTTATTATCATGATCTGTGAGAACTTTAATTGCACAGGAAAATATGCGAGTCTTATTATTGCATTGAAAATGTATGTTAACTTTAAATGTTGAGAGATCATACCCAAGTGTTTTCATCATGTTTTTAATTCTTGAGAAGTTAATTTAATTAGCAGATATATATCCATATTATATACGTTAGGTGTTATATTTTAAAAATTTATCCGATTTGTTCTTATATTGTGTCCATTAACCGTTTGTGTTCCTTATTGGACTTCTTTAACCTTTTAAAATTGCATGTTCCTCTTCAAAATGTGTCGGTGGTCGAGAAGACATGGAATACATAGGTATATTCATTGAATGTGTCGTTTTTTAAATTGATTAGTATGTTTCTTACTTATTGGTTTCATTTTAATTGAAGGATACCTATTCGTCTGCTACTGCTTCCTTAATTCGTTTTTCTTGGATATTTCATTTATGATCTGTTTTGGGTCGCCACAGGAACACACTTTTTGTTTAATCAGCGTGCTTAACCACACAGTTCTTTGTAACAGAACAATAAAATTTTATAAGGCATTTTTATGCTAACATTTAATCGATGGCTGATTTTTTAGTGGATAGTATACTACAGATATTGTTATTTCTATTGTTTAATATTGGATTTAATTATTAATGCTAAACCACCATGAGCGGTGCAATAAGGGTGATGTATGTATTATATCCGTTTATATGGAAGTAGTTTGTATTTGTTAAGTGTGATTCATAAATTAATAGTATGTCTTTACTTTTTTCTTTCAAAAACATTCGATTTCTAACTTACGATTAGGAATATCATTTACATTCCAAGTAGCTAGTTTTTGTTGAATTTTCATTTGTTATTAATTAGGCTCTGTTTGTATGAGGTCAGTTATCATTTTATTTTGCTGAGATATCATTTGCATTTGTAACTCTATAATTCCTTTAGCGAAATTAGCTGTTTCTAAACTGTTTTCTATACTAGTGTCATGAATAAATCGGTTGTGTGTGTGACTGCCTCGCATATGAAATATGCGGGTTATTAATTTTATCATGTACATTTCCACCTAAATTGGAGAATTCACTATTCATGTTTGTTTGAAAGGTATGATTAATATATGTAGTATTCGTACGTGTTGCAATATCTGGTGTAGCAGACGAAGTTTGCTGTCTTCTCTTCAGTAATTGCTATTAAACTATGCAACCTTTGTAATTAGCAACGTATTTGCATAAGGCACATGTTGCTCCTGAATTTTTATCTTTAATACGCATACTCGATTTGTGATTTTGATTACATTTGACACATCTGTATGGATGTGTACGGTATTATTTTGTGTGAACATAAAGTTGGCATCTCGTACATTGCACTATACTATTTTTTTTTCTTGTCAGTTGAAATTTAACTTTTGCATTTAATAGATATTCCACGTTGTAAATGTTTTTATTGTTGTCATGCGGCTAGATGTTGATGAAAAATAATGGTAGGAGATTAATATGCTGTGTTTAACATTGATATTTCTTAATATCCCTTTTCAGATAATGCGGACGATTGTAGGTTTGTGCAAACCGATTACAAATAGAAAATGAATTATTTGTAAATAATTAAAATATGAATTTGAAATTTATTTTTTTGGCTTCGTAAAAATTATTTCTAACTTAAAAAATATCGTCAGTTTGAAAGAAAATGAAAAGTACTCCCGTCGAGAAACTTTAAAAATGCTAGAAATGAATAACGGTACGATCGAGGGTTTAACGCGAAAAATCTTTGTAGCGATTGGTTTTAAAACTCACCAGCCGCCACCGATTACAATATTTTAAAAGATTGCTAATTTCTTAAACTGAGAACTAGGTAAATTTAACATTTATTTCCGTATTACGATGATTTTTTAGACTGTCTAGACGCAACTATGAAAACATGACATAGACATATAGTTCTGTAATAACGTATTCGAAATTGAATAGAAATTTATCTCGCTTCTTTTATTATAATTTAAAAATAATGACTAGAATACAAGTACATAAAACAATAGTCCAGAAAAACATTACTCCCTGTATTTTAAAAGAAATGCGATGTATGTATCGTCTCTTCTTTAACACATTAGTTTACAACTATGATCCACAACAAAATTGAATGAAAATTGACAGCCGTCAGAACGGAACGATTTGATATATTTTAAATATTAGACGAAAAGACAGGACAAAGAAAAATGTAATCGGGATGGATATGTAGCAATATTAACTGATAATACGTGGACGATATATTATAGATAAAAGATGAAGAGGCGGACAGTTTTTGATATTTTATACAGAATAAACGATATGAGATAGTTGCTCAGTACCGTCTAAAACGAGTAAGGTTAGGAGAGCCTTATGCTCGTTATAGAAGCTTTCAGTTTTAGTTAAAATATTAAGTTATTGTAATTTATTGTATCCTTGAGGATAACGGTAATAATAATAAAATATTCGTTTTTGCTGCATCAGAGGATAAATTTTATACAACCTTTAGATTAATTTTTTCCTTTTCGAGACAACTCACTTTTGTAGTCAATTGACTATGCAAAATTGCATTGGTTAAACATTTCAGTCGCGCATTATCGAATCTTGATACAAAATTATAAATTTTATATAACGTTTTTATTATACAATAATTCTTAATTTATTGATATAAATTTGTTTAGAATTAAGACATTTCACGTCAAACAGAAAATATACAATTTTCTTAACATTAAAATTTCATGTAGTATATAGGCAAGAGCGTGTGAAAGTTTTAACGCCTGTAGAAAACTGATAATGCGTCGTTGCACACATATTACGGTGTACCTCTGCAAAAAATATCCGACTTTTTCTCTTTTTTTTTTTTTTTTCTCGCTACCGGTATTCTATAGATAAATATTACGTTATCATATATTTTTTTGCGGTTAATTATAATAAACATTCGTTTTTTTTTTTAAAAAAAATACAACAATGATTTATACGGATAAATTTTGTACGACAAATATATCATTTTTTTATTATTATTAAAATGTTAACAACGTATACACAAGCCTCGAGATAGGAACAGTTTTATAACGCGTAAAGATATGTGTAATATAGATTACTACCAAAAGAAGAAAAAAAAAAAGAAATGCAAACACATAACGGTATACACGTTTCAATTGGGAGAATATGTTAAATAAATAAATACGATTAATTACATAAACGTAACTAATAAATAAATAAATAACGGTAACTTTCTAAAAAATACTTTTTTTGATTATATGTACGTAACATCGTTTAAATTTATCTTATATACTATATACATTTACTTTAATTTTAAGGAAATTGATTCGTATTCAGGATATATCTAAATAAACTGGCATATAATATATACACTTCCGTACATCTAAATTATTTAGTAACACACCAATTTTTAATGCAAAATTATACATTTCAATGTATGTCATAAAGAAAACGACTCCAGGAAGTGAATTATATATATATATATACTGTTTATAAAACGGCTTTTTAGATAACTCTAGATAATTTTTTAACGTTAAACTCCTATTAGCGTGTTATATATATATGGAGTTAATCCGTAAAACGTGCGTGGGGGGGGGAAGGGAAAGGCTTATTAGGTACATAAGCAGGCCTATTCCCACAGTATAGTCCGGCACCTCCACTCTTTGCGCATGCGCGCACGACTACGTTATTTCGTTCAAATCTTTGCAGCACAAAGCATGTATGCGCTACGTAGATTTGAGAACGAAAATATTTGAGACATTGCCTTGTCAAGTTAAGCATAACGAAAAGTGTGTTCCTTTTCTTTGTGAAATTTATACGAAATCTTGAGTTTATTAAATAAGTGTCCGTCTTTAAGTTTCGCTTCTTCTCTGCGCACCGATACACATTTTTTTAAAATTAAAACAAATACCCCATAGCATGAAAATAGACAATTAAAAGTTTATATACCGTACAGAGAACATGAAAGAGAAAAAAGAAAGGAATCAATTACAAAATATAATCGGGAATGCTTACACGTTACATGCGATCGAATTATTGCTAAAAAAAAATTATAACGACTTATAATACATACACAGACATATTGTAAACTTAAAAGTAAGTTTTAATTTTTATCATCAATATGTTTTATCCAAATCATTTTGATTTTTTGTGACGTTTATTTTTAAAATTATAAGAACGATTCTGTGAAACGTTAATATTCAAACGATTTTTCTAATATAGATACGTACATGCGTATAAACACGTCTTCAGTTATACACACACACACACATATATATATATAGTAATGGACGATAATCAAACAGGTGAATAACTTTAATTGAGTTTTACTAATAATTTGAATTTATATACAGAAATAAAAATGAGATGCAACTATTCCCAGACCGCTTTCAATTTTTTTACGTTTAAATATACGTTAAAACATTGTGCAATATACATCCAATTTTAGTATGTGCAATTGAAGCAGGAATACTCGACAAAAGACAAACAGATCTATTAAAAACTATAAATGTAAGTTCCATCTATAGGAGGGTAATGAAAATACCGTGAATAACAAAAACTTTAAATCAAAATGTTTTAGAGATGACCAAAACAAAAAGAACGATGGTGAAATTAAAATTATACGTAAGAAAATAAGACGTAATTAAAGAAGACAAATATCAACTCCTGCAACCGATTCTCGATTGATGATTAATAAAATTTAAATTACCGACTGGACAACTTCCAGCAATGGTGGAACACGCGGTGTCCGTACAAAAGTCCATGCAAAATGTCAGAGATAAACCAGTAGAAGAATAAGACATACGTACAACAACCGTTATCACACGAAATAAACGAAAAAGTATTCCGGAACTAAATAAAAAATTATTCCGTCCAGTTTAAGCAACTTGAGAGTTCAGCGTAATTTACCGTACTAGATACAAGTCGTTGATAAATAGAATCGCCTTAACCCTTTCAGTCACAATGTCCACTATAGGGGGAAATGAAATTTTAATATTACCAAAATTTTTGTACATGAAATGTCCCAATTTTAAAAATATTTATATAAATACATTGAAATAATAAACAACATTTATAATTTAATGTTAAGATTTTATAACGTATGACTGAAAGGGTTTTAGATTAATTTCTTACTTTTAATTATATATTTTTTTAATCTCCATAAATTATAGAATGTTTAATAATTAAATTACTCGCAAATATTACATATAAATTTTAAATTATAAACAAATTAATTTTAATTCTTATATTATTATTAAATTAAAATTGTTTTAACATATGTTAATATTACAGGTACACACACACATACATATATATATAAATACATATAATGACTAGTAATAGTAATAATAAAATACGTTTATTTATTAATTTAATCGCAAGGAAGAAAATTTTTTATTAGGAAACAGATACTCAAGGAAGAATGTTGGAAATAATACACATTCGGTTTCTCATTGTACAAGTAATTCCCTTTGTGTTTGTTATAATTTCCAAATAAGCAATTCATTCTGTTAAATAGCTTATCTAAAGACAAAAAAAAAAAACAAAAAAAAAAAAAAACATGAATAAATGCAGTCATACGAAGCGGTGCCAAAAGTAAAAATAAAAATTATAAATTACAATATCTATCATTTTCAATAATACCCCATTATTTTAGATTAGCTTTACATCGTGCCATCCCGGTTCTCAATCTGTTAAGAGACCGCCAAATCTTCCACGATAAATCATGACCTGATGTCACATTCTCTTGAAGACTTAGCGGATTAGTTTCACCTGCGATCTTCCATAATCGGTCCCGCATGGATCATGGTTATTCCATCGGAAGTCTTCCTGCATTTTAGTCGACTTCTTGGAATTTACAAGGCTCGTTTCATATTTGCTGCTACTTCTATTAAGAGGTACTATTCCCACGAGTGGGCACAAGAAGAGCCTCCTCGAAGACTACAAATATATTTATAAACAATGATACAGACTATAATCAATCAAGCGCCTGTAGGACGCGGGCAAACAAGCCCGGCTAATTTTTTCACTCCCGTTAAGACGTAAATATATTGCTAAGAGACCATTTAGAGAATGCTACTGTTATTGCTGACGTAATCGAAGATAGCATTTTAGCAGAAATAAAGCAAGTCAGTTTGTTGATATTATGTTGGATGAAATAACTGACATCCAAGATAACTTCACAATAATAAATAACAGTCATTCCGTCGCGCTAGGAACGAGTACTTTTAAGTACCGCATTGCTTCGTGACAATTTCCAATTTTTCAAGGCCATTTATTTAAAAGTTCCGTATTTCGAATTTTTCGAGAAATTTAATTAAATTTTCATCGAAATAACTGACAATTTTTTTTAATTTCTTGAACACTTTCTCGATCAATTTCTAAACATCCGCGGATATCCGGGACTCGAAATGAAGGAATTAGCTTAGAGAACGAATACTTTATTGATTGACAAACTTCAAATTCGATATACTTATCGAATTTATTGTATTAAGTACTAATTAGTTTCTTATCACAATTATTTGTATTCATTACACTATTATTATATTGTATTACTTGATGTTTGTGTACCAGCAGAATATGATGATGATTACCATAATGATGGATATTATTTAATGAAAATATAGAATAAGAACATACAATTTTTAAAAAACGTTATACTCACACATTTATTTTTCTCAGATGATCATCCGGTCTGCGTATCTCTGAATCAGCCGTCATTTTTATCATGTTTTCCGAAGACGCGTCCTTTAATTTTTCCGACGCGCTGCTATTAGTGGTAGACAATTTCTTCTTATAAGTATCATTATTATTATTATTATGATTCTACGATAATAAATAATAAAAATAATTACGATATTTTTTAAAGTTATTTTTATTTATTGATTTTGTTTAAATTTAATTTTGGTACATGTCGGGTACTTACCGCGAGTGTAGAATCATTGATTTTAAGTTTATCTTCTAAATTTAGAACTTTCTTCTGCATAACGTCGAATTCTTTGTTCATTTCGTAAATCGTAAGTTTTAATTTCGCATTTTCTTTCCTTATTTCGGTCAATTCCTTCGGATTTAAAAATAAAACTATTCAAGCGCAACATCCTCCATTATAGTAAATCGACAACAATAATGAGCAAAAAATAAATAAAATTAAAAATAAAAATTCGCAAAATCGATTCGAACCTGAATTAAAACGGCAGTTTCTAAATCCAAAACTTTTCTTTCAAAAGCGGACGGTTTATTCTTTCCGGGTATTTCTATATTTTGGTAACTTTCTAATTCGATTACAGTCGGTTGTAATTTAGCCCATTGTTTTTTCAACGATGCTATTGAAGATCGTACATCTTTTTCTTCTTTACTATCGATAGCAGACAAAACGTATAATTACTCATATATACGACTAAAAAGTATGACAAATTAGAAGGCAAAATGTAAATTCCATTTTTTTTTTAAAAAGAAAAGTGTAATGATGCGGGTAGTTAAAAAAAAACACACAAAAAAAAAACACGTTATAATCATCCTGCTACATGTTGATAAATATTTTATAATTCGATAACAGTCGGTTGTAATTTAATCCACTAGTTTCCAAAGGGAAATACTATGATGAAAACCAGTTGAGGCCAAACACAAATAAAACGCAAGTCTACATTTTCCACCTACGTGATAGAAACGCTAGAAGGAAACTAGATATCATCTGGAAAGGAACAAAGTTGGAACATTGCGATACACCGAAATATCTTAGCGTGTACCCCTAGACAGTTTCCTATGTTACGACCGTATGAAACGCATAAACCCCGCTTTAGGTAATGAATCTACTATACCCCAGGATTCTAGATGATTAAGACATGATGAATGAACGATTTTTCCCGGTGTACACCATGTCAATTACTGCGGACGTATCTTTTAACTTATGATTACAGTGTGCTTTGTGTTCTTTTAATCTCCGATTGATGCTTCCACCAGTCTGTTCAATGTAGCTGAGCTCGCACGAGCAAGAAATTTTATATATACCCCAAACATGCCCTTTAGAGGGAGTTGATCCTTGACGCTTTGTAAATATTGTTTTATTTTTTTTATTTTTTACATTTGACAAACTTTGGTATAACTTTGTTTTTTCGTAAAATTCTACCTATTCTTTTGACCAGTGAAACGTATTCCTTCTTGTCAAAATCGTTAATTATATCATAACATCTTTTATATTCTTCAAAGGTAGTTAGAAAACCTACACGCACGAATAAGTATGTGCACAAACAGTTGCACCACTGTACGAGTCAAAAAGTAGAGATCTACAAAAGTTTGTTACACAGAGGCAAAATGATTTCAAATAGTATTACCTTAAAGAAAGAAGTGAAGAATATAAAAGATGCTATGATCATTAATGGCTTTTACAAGAAGGAATACGTTTCACTGGTCAAAAAATTCGGAGCTAAAAAGAAAAATTCATTAACAAAGAAGAGTTCGTAGGCAATGTAGTGTTATGTAAAACGCAGTAGACAGAATTTTACGACGAAAAAAACAACAAAGTTAGACCAGTGTTTGACAGATGTAAGAAAATAAAGCAATATTTACAAAGAGCGTCAAAGATCAACTGCCTAAACTGCACATTGCGGGTGTATATAAAATTTCTTGCTCTTGCGGGCTGAGCTACATTACACGGGACGCATCAATCAGAGATTAAAAAAACACAAGGTAGACTAAGATATTGCGTTCTTCTAAGCGTAAGTGTATAAGTATACCTACATAACCGCTCTCAGATTGAAAATGAAAACTGTAAGTGTTTTCGAAACGTCACGTAATAAAAACACTGACATGATTTACACCGAGAATAAATGTGAACATATGGATACCAACCATAAACGGTTAAAAGTGTATGATTAATGGAATCAACGTATCTAACGCTTTACGTTCGTTTACCGTAGCCTTCAAAATGCTTTGTGTGTCAGCGATAACGAAGTAACTACACGAAAGCTTCATATCAATTAAGAATGATAAGATTTGTAACACCGCTATACACTCGGTGGTAAATGCGGAACAAAGATCAGATAATTTGTAGGCGTTACTAATATTAAGGATGAACATTACTGCTCCGAATTCCTGAGCCGACTTTGATTTAATCACTACAACCGTTTCTTGTTTACTATAAATAGGAGACCACAATTGCGTTACATATTCTACTGAATATAAGATAAATTAGAAGGACGAAAGAAATAGAAAAATATATTCAAAATTACTTTTTTTTATATATATTTTCTAATGTCTTAACAATTATTCTTTCAGTTTCCTTGAAAAAACACATTAATATCGTTCCATATACAAATAATATAAAAAAAAAACAGAACTTCGTGTGATTTAATGTATTTAAAAAATAATAATAAAAAAATGCAATCCATTTAAATAGATTTACTTTGGTATAGGCGAGGGGAAAAAAATCAAAAATTTCAAAATTCGTTTTTTAAAATACCCGTTTCGAATTAAACAGAGAATAATTTAGAAGGATAATGATCAATAAACTAACAATACACGGGTAAATACACAAATAGTTAAATGTATCAAAAATATAACAATATACAAAATAAGCACGTATCTGATTAAAATTCAGATGATCAGTTCGTAATAAATCGTAATTACCTCACCGTAGCGTCGCGTCTTCTGTAATTCATTAATAATTGTACCAACTGTTCGTAATCGCTAATCAATTCGTAACAAGTGTCAACGATCAGCTTCAAAGCAATAGCACTTGATTCGTACTTACCGAGAAGTAAGTATAAACTGTACGAGAAGATAATTTGAAGATAATTTTAATAAAATATACTAAAATAAGTAATTACGCACTAATTTATATCAACTTCTTTCATTTTTATATACACGTAACAGAATTAACGCTTATTTAAAAGGAACAAAACCATAATATAAGTCTAAGATGAAGGTATTTCCAAAAAGAACAACGAAATGTTCTTAGTACCGTATTTATTGTAAAATTGAAAATTTGATACAAATCACTAGAGTTAACTGAAGTAATTATCTATTTATTTATTTATTTATTAAAATTTACAAAACACGATGATTCATCCGAAAAAAAATATATCATAAAAATTCAACCTAAAAATAAACTACGGGAAAAGCGAGTGTAGCCAACACAACCTATTTGTACATTAACGATAATCAGCTACGTAACGTAGGACCTTTCAAATAAGGATGCAAATTTAGACGACGAAATTATTCACAACATTTTAAAAAGACACACGCAACGTATGACAAGATATTCCAGCGAGTGTTTAAAAACAAAAATCTGACATTAAAAATATAATTGTATACGAACTACCAACAATGGTGTATGGAAGTGAAATATATGAACAATCGGGAAACACATCATCAAACCATATACAACTCAAAATAAGTTAAAGGGAGTTAAATATAAAGTTCGATAGAAACCAAAAAAACAGTGGACAAAAATCTTTGCACGCATGAAATGGATTGAACATATACTGATAATAAAAAAATATTACATTGTATTCTTGAAATTAGAAAAAACATGTCAAACCCAAGAAGCGTTATAAACATATACTATCCAGCAACCTGAAAACTGCGGCAATACCCTCTAAAAATAACCATAAGCACACTAAACAGGAATGAATGATCTATTGGGCACGGTATAGAACAATATTTAAAAAAAAAACACCCATGCGAGCAATCAACATCAAACAGTTCTGCCATCTCCGCAGATTCAGAACAAAGGACAGTGTTGTTTGGTGTCCTGTTAGCGGACAAACATGCATAGAGGGTTACAGTACATATATTCTAAATTATTATATTTATGTATATATAAAACTTCCGTTCTTTATAAAATTTAATTATAGAATGTTATAGTAATTTAAGTTTGTGAGACTCTGTTATTTTGAGCTTTATGTAAGTCATAACTACACGTTGTTTTTAATAAGTAACCATCATTTAGAAGAAGCATATATTTATGCAATTTGTTACAACAAAAATATACAATCTGTGTAGTAATTTCATTATAAGATAAACACACACACACACATATATATAAAATACATATAACAAGTTATTTATGTTGACAGAATAAAATTTAAGAAAAAAAAAACTGCGACAATAGAATTTAACTTTATGAAAAACTAAGCAAAGTGAAACAAAAATTTATAAATACTTCAAGCAATATGTATTTATGTTTTCTGCATATCTATGTTTCGGAGATTGATAATCGCACTTACAGATGTTGGTTATAACAGTAATTTAAGATATGTTACAATGATTGATGAATTTAATGATCTGTTCTTTTGTGATATAATAAAATCATACGTTTTATTTAATATAATTCGGAGAGATTTTTAATTTTTAGAATTTTCATGAAATTACTAGAACTAGTCGGGTCCCAAACTGAGCCAGCATATAATTTAGGTATTATTTATGAATTTATTCGGGAAACTGTTATAGCGTAACCATAGGATACAAGTTACAAATCTTACGCTGAATTTTGTAAATACACGGATTAATATGTTTTGTAAATAATTCTGTATATAAACGTTAAACCTAAGTGAGTAACCTCATATTTTCATTCGATTAAATTACCTTCGATTCTAATTGGTCTATGCGTAGTAAATATAATTGTCCCTGAATTGTTCTCGTTAATAATCATCGATGTCTGATTAAATATTACTGTATAGCAATTTGAACGAAATTCGTTACTTATGTACGCGTATTTCGAAGTGGATACAAGCGTTTTATGTATCTTCTGTTTTGCTGACAAACACTTTTTTCTTTTTTCTTTTTTTTTTTGGGGGGGGGGTTTAAAAAGCACGCTTATTACTTCTACAAAGTTTATTATTATTTTTTATTACGTCTATTATTTTCATATTTCCGTATTCAGTTTTTTATTGTCTTGCCAATTAAATCATTTCTTGTTCTGATAAAATTTCGAAATAAATAATATAGAAACGTAAAGATAGTAATTTTTTTTTTAATTTAAAAAAAAGCACGTATTAAACAATCGCTAAAATGAAAGAATGAAAATAATAAAATAAAACTTACCGTTCGCAATTACCCTTCATTTCCTCGAAGCTCGCTTGCAGTAAAGTATTTTGAGCTCGGAGGTATTCTTCTTTAGCGCGTGATTTTTCTGCCTGTAATTCTATTTGACGTTTCTCTTGTAAACTTAATTCTTGAGCGTTGCAATCGTTCTGAACTTTAGACACTAAGTGTTCCGCAACCTCTGTATGCGATACCTTTTAGAAGTACAAAAATTTATTTTAATTGTTTTTTGGTTTTTATCAATGTGTCATCTTATTTCCGATATGTTATTTTTAAAAAATCCAACAAAATACAGCATAATGTTGCACATATTTAATTATGTCATATGGTTATAGAAGTAGCCACTTTGAACGAAAAACAACACGGAAAAATAGACCGGAAACCATAGAAATGTGGTTACATCGAAAAATTTCACTTATCTCTCGGATTGCTAAAATGTCAAATTGAAAAAGCGCATTACAGACGACTACTCACGGAAGAAATAATGAAAAGAAATAAGATACATTGGGCATTCGACAGGAGGAAATAGATACGAGATATTTTAGATTATTACACGAGGGAGAGATTGTTAGGAGGAAAGGATAAAACTGAAAGAAAACTGAATGAGTAAACAATGTCAAACGGGAAAATAAATTACATCAGTATAGCGATTATTCCACACCGCACACGAAATAAAATAAAATTGATCTACCCTCGGAAAATTGAATATAACAATAATTATGTTTTTTTCAAAGCAGATATTTCGTAATACATCTTAAATGCAATCAAATGTATACGAATTACAAATTCACGTCTTAATTTATATAAAAGATTTTGCCGTAAATAAAACTAGTAAATTCTTCGACAAATATTTATGTCATGAGAATGAACTATTTGTACAATAACTTACATAATATTGTACATTATTTATTTAATGTTTTGTTTCTATAATAATTTATTTGTGACGTTTGTGAATTTTGTAATCCTTTTTGCTTGATACACAATTAAAAAGTAGGTAAAATAACGAAATTTATATTAAAAGACACAACGCTCTTCACCTATTAAGCCATTTTCAACTTAATTAAATATTATCTTAAAATATTAATAATACCCAAATGAACTAAAATTAATTATTCATATCTTAAAATACGAATGAAATCTTTATTAACAAACTTGAATTAAATAATTTCTACTTATTTCTATAAATTATAACTAAAACCTTAACAAAAGCGGACAAATATACCATTTAAATATCACACACACACACACACACACACACACAACATATATATATATATATATATATATATATATATATATATATATATATAAGAATAACTTTTATTTAATATAAGGGATTTATAAACGGAAAATTTCTAAATAACCTGCGGCTTGTAGACGACATAGTCCTAATCGCATACTGCTTTTATGAAATGAAACAAAACTATTTATTACCAAAAATCGAATGAAATAAAGGCTAGATTGATCATAAATTATGACACAACAAAAAAATTACAACGGTTATAGAATATTCATAAATAATCAAATTCATTTCATATATTGATGAAAAGTATAGAGAACCAGAAATATGCATACATTCGGTTATATCGTCGATAGGATTGATAATTTCTGTTGACATAATAAGATAACGTAAATTAAGTTTCTAAACACGATTACACAAATTAATAATTCTTATATAATATGTATATTTTTTATATTTCTTCCATAATTACATACATTTCAAAAGGAATATTTATATAAAAGTTTTATTGACATCAACAGTAAATTATAAATTTCTTATTACAACGTATCATTCAGTTATATGCACAAATTTAGGAAGTATATTAGTATAAAAAAATAATGCGTAATAAATTATTTAAGTAAACATTTTTGAAAAAACAAATGATTTTTTTGATAACTTATTTTAAGCAATTATATATACATATATATTTGTGTGTGTGCTTTTTAAATTACGCTACCACATATTAGAACACAATTAAATTTATTACAATTTTTTTCCCTTATGAGCATAAAAAATAATTGAAAATATTGACACAATCCTTAATACTGCGTTCTTCAAAATAGTGTTTTCTTTATAAAAATTACTTACACCCACGTTGACTAAGTCTTTTCCAGTTACGACTGGCTGTTCAACTTTTTGTACTTTAACTCGTTCTGCAATTTTCGGGATTGGAGGTGGGGACGCCGGTTCGCAACAGCCTTTATATTTCTGTTCTGGTGACTTCGGTACTGAATTAATTTTTAATTCGTAACATGTTACCTATAAAGATACAACAACTGTGCAATTTACATTTTATATATATATATATATATATATATATATATATATATATATATATATATATATATATATATAAAATAGAATTTATACATATAAGTAAAGTAAGTAAAAGAGCTCCATCTGCTCGATAGTTGATAGCGAACTTCGCCTAAATGATTGTTCGTCAAGCCGAAGATTAATAGCGAATTAACTAAGGGACACTTCTCAAGCAACTCAATATAGGGTGGTTTAGCGTTCTATTCCTCATCTTTTCCTTACCACCAAGCAAGCTGCTACTCACCGACCAATTGGATGAATAGCTAAGTTGGCTAGAAACGTTTTTATTATGAAAAAGTATGGTTCCTGTTTCTGGACAAGTTAGCAAATTAGAATTCGAACTGAAAAATACTCAAGCCAAGAAAATTACAGATATGAAAAATATACTAAAAATGACTCGAACAAAATTATTTTTGTTTTTAACATAAATTTGTAGATTTTTATTTAAAAAATTACATTAATAATTATTTAACAGATTTTCTACGTAAACAAAAAAGTATATCTTTTTCCTCCGTTGCTAGGAGAATTTAAAAATATATAAATAAATATCATACTCCCAAAAACATATGTATACACAATTAACTAAGTATTAAAAAAATTACTGTATCAATTTCTATGAGATTTATTTTAAAATTAATAAATATGCTACAATAAGCGTAAATTTCGAAGAATGGGAGTATACAAATAAAAAATACTGAAATCTTTGAATAAGGTAAAAGGAAACATGGCGTATAAGTTGTAGTTATTTAACGAAAAATATACTTTTAATTTTTTTCACCAAATAAAAATAATATGAAATAGTAACAAAAAATCAATGGTGTAACTATATAAAGTCAAACATTAAAGTAAATGAAAAAATAAAATTCAAATTCAAACATACCTTGTTTTGTAACACTTGGATATATTCGTAAGCTTCATTTAAGCATATCTTCGTATGCTTCAAGTCACTTTTTAGTTTAAGTATCTGCTCTTTCTGAGCTTTATTTTGAAGTTCCAAATTTTTCACATTATCATCTTTAATGCTGACAGAGATAGCAACATTATGAACCTACAAAGTTTAACAATATTCGATTAGGTTAAACGTACCTACCATCAAGAAGGTAGTATATTTTAAATTACTGATTATATTTTGCTCACTTTGTGTGGAAGAGGACTAGTAGACCCATCAACTCGACCGAATGAATTTTTTATATCACAATCAGATCCTGTAAGAAAAAATTCCGGTTTTTAATATCGATTATAATCTAGACATTATACATTCACAAATACATATCCAAAAATATTGCGTTATAATGCTATACCAGGAACAAACACATCATATCGAGGGGTTTCACACGTTGAACCATAATTGAGAACAATTTTAATTTGCTATGGTGAAATATACTTTTTATTTTTTAAGGACAAATCACCATTGAGTAGGTAAGTTTCACTATCGACACACACGTATATATAAATTCATGATATCTCGTGATATCCATCAACGAATTTTAAACAGAACATTCAATATTCGCTAGACACTGTATAAACATTAATTTCCATAAAATAAAATGAATGTTCCGTATCAAGTTTAAATTAGACTTTTTGTGCATTCTATTTCTTAGATGTATTTAAAAATTGTCCATCACTTACGAGTAAATAACTGGATAAATAAAAAATAATTATCACAATGGACTATTTTTTTCGAGTACATATTCGTAGATTTATTATTTGATGTTTTCTTATAAATAAAACTTCGTCGAAGATTATATTTAATTTAATTTTTTGCATTTTTTAATGGGATTAAAATAACAAAACTATTATGTTATATATCATGAGGAATAAAAGTACTGACTACGCCGAATATTTTCTACGTATCCTTTTCAAAAATTATATTTTAAAAATAACTTTTAAATAAGGATGTAACGAAAAAAGCACGATAATCAGCGAACACAAAATTTATCATTATTCCACATGGCATAAAATATTATTAAAAATCATCTATATACGAAAATAATTAGGATTATGATTCGTAGTAATAGAGTTTCTTCATAAAAGAACAGTGTGTTTTTAATCGTTATGAGAAATAAATGTTTAAAAGAAAAACAGTGCTTGTAGATTACAGAATTTTTGGAAAAATTTGAATTTATCTTATGTTTTATAACTATATGAAGACTAACAAAGTGAAAACTGGACGCACATATTTTTAAATATAGAATTAAAAATAGTTGTCTAATATTAGCAAAGTAAATTTTCACATTCCAGTATGTTTGAAACATTTATATACTTAAAATGAAATTGAGAAAACAATCAAGCAAGACATACACCATTTCAATGTACATCCTGACAGGATACATTGATATTTTAAGATCATATCAATGAGGTTTTAAAAATTACCCCAACATTTTATTTTTTAGCATTGAATTCTATAAAATTGCATGAAATCGGAGTTAACAAAGTTAAAATTTTACATCTAATATACATGAATGTTTTAATAATCGAATTAAATATTATTATAACATACATAAAAGTTTTCAAACAAAATTTCAATTTACTTTTATATCTGTTACATTTGCACCTACATTATATAACGAAAAAATGAAAATTTTAACTTCAACTAATTTTCATTTAGAATTTAAAAAGATATTTAATTATATTATTAAAACATCCGTGTATATTAGATATAACAATTCAACTTTGTCAACTTTGATTTAGCACATTAATTATATTTCATGCAATTCAATACTAAAAATGAAATATTGAGGGGAAAATAAAAATATCTTTAAAACTCGTTATGATGTAATACCACTATATCCTGAAATTTCCACATTTCAACACATTTAAAACATTTATATATGTATAACAGAGAGTGAGAAAACAATCAAGTAACATACGCCATTTCAATGTACATCCTGACAGAATACACTGATATTACAATACCATATCGATGAGTTTTAAAGATATTTTATTACTTATTAACATTGCATTCCATAAAATATAATAAATCCATGAAATCGGGGATAAAACAAGGTTAAATTTTTATATCGCATTAATATGGATGTCTTAATAATTAAATATTAAGTTCACATACATAAAATTATGCAAATTTAATTTGAAATTAGAAGTTGCCCATGGCTTCGCTTGTGTAATTATTTTTTTAATACAATATCTATGTCTCTTTCTTTTACTAAGCGAAAGCAAAAAATCCAGAACGAACCCATAATGCGTTATTTTTTTTTAGTTAAATCGGAAAAGACAGACAGACAGGCAATTTTAAATGATTTCTTAGTAATACAGCGCCGTTATTAAGCGACCAAAATATTACCTTGAACAACGTCACAGAACGTTCATAATGGAAACGAACGATCGTGTTTTTTTAAAAAACGGCGATTGTTATCGTTGTATAAAAAAAACAGCAAAATCATGGTAACGACGCTTTTAAAACAATTTTACTGTGAAACAAAGCTTAGAACGAATCCGATAATATAGGCTATAAGCTGCATGACTTTCATTATTGCTTTAATAATTTCTGAGTTAAATCGGAACAGACTGACAGACAACCATTAAAAAAAAATAGATTTTCTGTCTTTGTCTGATAAAAATATGCCAATGCAGTGATTATAATTAAAATATTCGCAAATAACAGACAGGGCCTATACTTTTATCTGTTAGTATAAATATAGATTACTCTACATGTTAGGTTTTATAACTCAACCAATGTGATTCTAAAATTAAACATATTATGAATTAGATAAAATTACAGTGAATGAGAAGAAAATGAAATATTCATCTGAATGTACATCCTGACAGGATACATTGATATTAAAACATCATACCAATGCGTTTTAAAGATATTTTTAATTTCCCCATATTTTGTAATTTGTTAACATTGAATTCCATGAAATAGAACTAATGTATGAAATTGGAGTTAATAATTTTTATAATTATAGAAATTAAGTTTAAATGTTGTTTTATGAATTAAAGTGAAGAAAATTAAAAATTTCATATACACACATGCTAGTCTAAATTTAAACATATTATTAAACATACGATGTGATTAATAAAGCTATCGACATTCCATCAATTTAAACATTTATGTACATGACATAGAAAGTGAGATAACAATCAAGCAAGACATTCATCATTGGAATGTACATCCTGACAGGATACATTGATATTACAGCATCATAACAATGAGTTTTAAAGATATTTTCAATTTTCCCCATATTTTACAATTTATTAACATTGAATTCCATGAAATGGAACTAATGTATGAAATCGGGGTTATTAATTTTTATAATTATTCAAATTAAATTTACATGTTGTTCTATATCCACATTATGCTTTATGAATCAAAGTGAACAAAAAAAAAATTAAAAATTTAGTGTACATACATGCTCGTCTAAATTTCAACAAATTATTAAACATAAGATATGATTAATAAAGCAATCGACATTCCACCTATTTAAACATTTTGTGTACGCAACATAGAAAGTGCAAAAACAATCAGGCAACACATTCATCATCTGAATGTACATCCTGACAGGATACATTGATATTACAGCATCAAATCAATGAGTTTTAAAGATATTATTCAATATTCCCCATATTTTGTAATTTATTAACATTGAATTTCATGAAATGGAACTAATGTATGAAATTGGGGTTAATAATTTTATAATTGAAATTAAATTTAGATGTACTTTTATGACCATTGTTTTATGATGGTATCAAAGTGAACAAAATTTAAAATTTAATGTACACACATGCTAGTCTAAATTTTAACATATTATTAAACATAAGGTGTGATTAATAAAGCTATCGACATTCCAACGAATTAAACATTTATGTACATGACATAGAAAGTGAGATAACAATCAAGCAAGACATTCGTCATTTGAATGTATATCCTGACAGGATACATTGATATTACAGCATCATAACAATGAGTTTTAAAGATATTTTCAATTTTCCCCATATTTTACAATTTATTAACATTGAATTCCATGAAATGGAACTAATGTATGAAATCGGGGTTATTAATTTTTATAATTATTCAAATTAAATTTACATGTACTTTTATGATCATTGTTTTATGATGGTATCAAAGTGAACAAAATTTAAAATTTAATGTACACACATGCTAGTCTAAATTTTAACATATTAATAAACATAAGGTGTGATTAATAAAGCTATCGACATTCCATCGATTTAGACATTTATGTACATAACATAGAAAGTTAGATAACAATCACACAAGACATCCATCATTTGAATGTACATCCTGACAGGATACATTGATATTACAGCATCATATCAATGAGTTTTAAAGATATTATTCAATATTCCCCATATTTTGTAATTTATTAACATTGAATTTCATGAAATGGAACTAATGTATGAAATTGGGGTTAATAATTTTTATAATTGAAATTAAATTTAGATGTACTTTTATGACCATTGTTTTATGATGATATCAAAGTGAACAAAATTTAAAATTTAATGTACACACATGCTAGTCTAAATTTTAACATATTATTAAACATAAGGTGTGATTAATAAAGCTATCGACATTCCATCGAATTAAACATTTATGTACATGACATAGAAAGTGAGATAACAATCAAGCAAGACATTCGTCATTTGAATGTATATCCTGACAGGATACATTGATATTACAGCATCATATCAATGAGTTTTAAAGACATTTTCAATTTTCCCCATATTTTACAATTTATTAACATTGAATTCCATGAAATGGAACTAATGTATGAAATCGGGGTTATTAATTTTTATAATTATTCAAATTAAATTTACATGTTGTTCTATATCCACATTATGCTTTATGAATCGAAGTGAACAAAAAAAAATTAAAAATTTAGTTTACATACATGCTCGTCTAAATTTCAACAAATTATTAAACATAAGATATGATTAATAAAGCAATCGACATTCCGCCTATTTAAACATTTTGTGTACGCAACATAGAAAGTGCAAAAACAATCAGGCGACACATTCATCATCTGAATGTACATCCTGACAGGATACATTGATATTACAGCATCATATCAATGAGTTTTAAAGATATTTTCAATTTCCCCATATTTTATTATTTATTAACATTGAATTCCATGAAATAGAACTAATGTATGAAATCGGGGTTAATAATTTTTATAATAATTGAAATTAAATTTATATGTACTTTTATGACCATTGTTTTACGATGGTATCAAAGTGAACAAAATTTAAAATTTAAAGTACACACATGCTAGTCTAAATTTTAACATATTATTAAACATAAGATATGATTAATAAAGCAATCAACATTTCATCAATTTAAATATTTATGTATGTAAAATGAAGAGTGAGAACTATCTCGTACGATATAATTGTTTTATCAGCTTTTTTTTCATATATATATATATATATATATACAGCACACACACATATATATATTTATTTTACATATCGTTCATTAACCATTGCTAGTATATTTCCCTTATTATTAACATCTCAATATTTTCATTGTATCGCAATCTAATTACTCGTCAGAGGTATTAAATTAATATGTTTACTTGATACTGACACAATTAAAAAAAAAAAAACAAACAGAAAGTGAGAACACAAGCAAGCGAGACATTCATCATTAGAATGTACATCCTGACAGGATACATTGATATTACAACATCATATCAATGAGTTTTAAAGATATTTTTAATTTCCCCCAACATTTTATTTTTAGCACTGAATTCCATAAGGT
This sequence comes from Coronaproctus castanopsis, assembly GCA_032883995.1. NCBI lineage: Eukaryota > Metazoa > Arthropoda > Insecta > Hemiptera > Monophlebidae > Coronaproctus > Coronaproctus castanopsis. Next base: position 103,260,722 of record CM065053.1, on the reverse strand, counting down.
AGAATTAATGCATGAAATTGGGGTTAATAATTTTTATAATTATTAAAATTAAATTTAAATGTTGTTTTATATCAACATTATATTTTATGAATCAAAGTGAACAAAATTAAAAATTTACCAGTCTAAATTTAAACATATTTCATATTAATTAAGTATCGACGTCCCATCAGGTTTTAAACATTTTTGTACATAAAATAAAGAGTGAGAAAATAATCAAGCGAGACATTCACTATTTGAATGCACATCTTGACAGGATACACGGATATTATAACATGATATCAAAAGTACTTAATTACTAAAAATAGTTGAAATCACTAAATTTATTTAATTATGCGAAGCTTTTCGACATTTACGCAATTGTCAAGCTATATACAATTAAAATTAACTATACAAAATCATAAAATATTAATTTAAAACTAAGTTTACAATTTTACACAAAAATGAATTATAAATACTTAAAATTATCTGACAATGACAGTGGTAAACAGTCGCATAATTAAATAAATTTAGTGATTTCAACTATTTTTAGTAATTAAGTATAAATAAAATCACTACATTCCACAATCTAAACTGATATCAAAAGGTTTTAAAGATATTTTTAATTTTCCCAGCATTTCATTTTTAGCATTGAATTCCATGAAGTTGAATTTATGCATGAAACTGGTGTTAATATTTTTTTTTTTAATTATTCAAATTACAATAAAATGTTCTGTTTTTTATAACTGTATCAAAATAAACAAAACAAAAACTTTAATTACGTACATTTTAGTCTAGATTTAAACATATTATTACATACAAGATAATAATCATTCTATTGTATTTTATTCATTACCGCCTCAGTTTCCATCTCCTGCCAATGAATAAGTTTGATGAAAATAATAAAAACTATAATAGTCATATTTAGCGACAACTTTATAATGTTGAAAATAATGTTAATGAAGTGTGCGAACACTGGAACACACTTCCAAGTTAATGAAAATCGCAACCACTACTTCTATTTTCAAATTCTTAGTTAACGAAAACGATGATTATAGTAATGACAGTGAAGAAATGAAAAAACGGACAGTCCCATCATAGAGAAATCCAACTTAAATGCCAGTATCACTTGTATAACTAATATAAATAATACTGCTTCCCTATCCAATGAAAGAACCCTTGAAAATGAAAGTATTAAATTTTATTGTCAAAGGCATAAAATTTTACAAACTTTAGGAACTTTCTACTGACAGTACTGGATGCAAAGTTTACCTTAAAATCAACGGTGTCAAGTCACTATTAAGCCACACAATGATTTAAGTTACCTTTAATAATTAGTGAAATAAATTTGTATAAAATGCACCTACTTACATATAGTGGAAACGTATAAACTTTGTCATGTGTTGTACGCACTCGTACATATAGCATAAGGGTATATTTATCATTTTGTTCTATAACTTAACAACAAACACTAATAGTATAAATGTATACTAATAAGTTTTACACCGACCATTTAAGCTATCAAAAACAGTTATGAAATTTCAATATTTAGTTTTACAGAATAGAATGAATGCACTCAGAATTAGTAAAAGATTAACAGGTTTTTATATATCGTAAGAAACATGACAAATTTAATTAATACAACACAAACATATGTTTTTAGAATTGATAATAAGCTTTAAAAAACATTATTATTGCACATTTTAATAAATTTACAGTATTCTTACACATATAAAAACAGGAAACAAAAAATTATCAAATATATCAATATATTAAAATTATGAATCTTTAATAATATTATAGTAATTTCGATAATTAAAAACAATAAAAGAATAAAGATAGTTCTTATTTCAATTACGAATTGATTACTTAATTGCGTACATTAAAAATATTACAAAAATACAACGTATACAAACAAATTATCAAATTTCTTATTGTTTCGCTAATCAACAGTTTCGAATTTCCGATCAAAATCATTCTCGTTACTTTGCACGTGATTTAGATTAAAAAAAAACAAACACATTTACCGAGAAAAATACGATATTATTTATACTATATTCCTATTAAAAACGCATTTACCCAGAAAAATAGGATATATATATGTGCATATTTATACTATATTCCTATTAAAACATCATTAATAACACATTAAATATAAAAACTAACACATATATACAACGGATCATACAAGACTAACTACCTGATCAACAGAACTTTAGCTCCTCAGTGCACCGTGTGTAGAGTCACACTTTCTGACTGCCCTTTGTATTCTCGATTGCCTCTCAACCTACCCCCTCATTTACTCATCTCTTCAAAGATGAATACTCCTTTCTAACTAACCTAATCATGTTCTTACACAAGTCTCGTATCTACTCCTTGATTTAACATCCTCTCCCTCGTACCTCTAGTTTCAATTGCTGCACACGTAATAATAATACGACAGATACGTAGAAAAATTAACATTACTTGAAGCCATTTCATCTTCTTCAATGATCATACAGCTGCGCTGTTCCTCAATTTTACTTCTTAATATAGCTATTACCGAATGTAATTCAGTCAACTGTTCTTCATATTTTTGAACAATAGCGTTTTTTGGGTTTACCTATACAAAGATAATTATTTACTTGCTTCTATTCAAAAGAAATCTGTTACATATGTGTAAGTTATACATCGAAAATAGATGTTAATTATTATGATTAAAAAGACACTTTACAACAGTATATATAACAAATATAAAAATATGTAATTAATTTTGGTTTACGCACTAGCTATTGGAACAATTTCATTAAAAACAAAAAAGTAAAACCGTTATTTCCATGGAACTTACAGTTTTCATATTTCATTCATTTAATATTTAATATATTCAGTATGCAGAAATGCCTACGCTTATAAAAAAATACATAATATAAAACATAACGTAAGAAATTACTTTGAGTCGTTTTAAATAATCTTCCAGAATATCACGCTCATCGGTTACAGTGTACAATCGTTCTGTTAATTCCGAAATTTCTGCCTGAAGTGAAGCTAATGCTGCCAAATGCAACTACAATACAGATGAAGTAAGTTAGTATAAGTAAAATAATGATTTCCCAACGTGAACAATAAACACCCAATGAAAAATATTTACAAAGCATAATCCAGAAATAGGCATATTATAAAAACCACATGTAATATATAAAGAATTATAAACGATCACATCATAACCACAGTGCATTATTAATTTAAGAATTTTCTTCAATTTACATGATATGATAAGTTTATATATATTTTTAATTTTTACAATAATTGGGCTTAGGTATAATAGTCAAAATTATCCATTGTATACACTATTTTCATATAAATATATCATACATATGATAACAAAAGGGTAAGAAAAAATAAATAAAATAAAAAAACAAAAGAAAAGAAAAACACTTAGGGATTAATTTTAGATATATACGCATAGGTGGACAGAGCTGCGAGTATATTATTGTTATTCAAGGCTAAGAAGTAGGCAACCAAGAAGAAGAGCTAAATATTTAAATGTAAAATTTTATTAATAAAGGCATCTCTACCTCTGCTATACAAATCGCAAGCAAAAATCACATGATTAGCGTCGGCTATAGTTCCCGCATGAACAGGACAGTATACAGATGGAGTACAAATGGCTAGGAAGGCAATTGTGGTTGGAACTCTAACCAGGATTTAAAAGAAAAGTCGAGCTGGGAGGTTTTTATGAGGCGTAAGTGCGAGAATGGATGTGTCAGGGAGATTGGGTTGGATAGATCTATAAAAGTTAAGCCGTCTTTTACAGAACATAGACTTCCATCGATGAAGAAGTCTGCTCGAGCGGATGTAACTAAACAGAAAGAAGGAATCCTCGGACATATAATTAAACTCGGGAAATAAAAAACGAATATTATAAATCGCCTTTTTAAAAACTCTGATCGAAATAATAAACATATTTTTTGTAAAAAGCTTATTTACAGCAAGTGAGCTACCTTATTTGCCAACTGTAATAAATTTTCTGGATTAGCACCACCACCACCACCACTAGCAGAGTTATCGTCCACAATACGGTGTAAAGTATTGCGTTCAGAATGCAAATCACGAGCACCGCTGTCAAACTCCCAACAATCACATTTACCTTTTCATAAAAATTATATATTTATTAATATGTATCATCCACATAAATTTTTATATGTTGTATGTCGGTTGAAGTTAACACCACACAAAATACATATACACATGGTGTCAACGATGTAAAAATAAATACAAGTTTTATTTATGTATCCTAAAAGTGAATTATAGAAGTAAATTTGCCGTCATTTATATCTGTTAACACTGATTACTGTGAAATTATATGTAAATTTAAATTAATAACAGTTCTAAATATGATATACATGAAAATAACAAATTACCACTACAAGCGGAAGCGTACATATGCGAATCAGTTGGACTTTGTCTTATCGCTTTTATTTTTGGACGAAGTGATTTCTGAGTTTCTAAGAATTGTTCATATGAAATTTTTCCTTCTTCATCAGCTCCTAATTCACGCATTAAACTTTCAATGCATCCGACCAAATTTAAATCTTCACATATCGTAGCCAAATCACGACTGCAATTTAATACCGAATTTGTAGTTTGTATAATTATGGTAACCGTACAAAACTATAATCGATAAAAAATAGGATATAAAAAATTCTGTGCAATAATTTTAACGCATCATTGTCAATTTTATAACTTAAAAGAAAAAACTTGAATTATAAATTAGAACATTTTATGATTTGAAGTACTTTATACATGCACTTTTACATTGCAATTTTTGTACTTTACCTATCTATATAACCATCACCATTTGCGTCACAAGCATCGAATAAACGTCTAGTACGATCTTCATCAAAAACAGAACTTGTTTCATCGCTGCATGATTCTCTACTCGTCATAGTTTCTTTCCAAGCCATGTTTTCTATCATATAATAAACAAAATATGTTTAAACTATATGATAAACAATAATATCTTAGAATAATTATACAATCAAAATACACTGAGCTCAAAATTCTTACGTTACGACCATTATGTTTTGAAGGACAGAGTACTAAAAAGAAATAATATAATTACATTAAGTGGATTGTTCATGAAATTATCGTTCATAATGTAATATACTTATAGTTATTTAAGAACAAAGTAAACATTGTTAAATTACAAATATAATTAAGCATCAATTCATTAAAAATGTTAACGGAATATTGGAAACAGAAATTAATTTATAATTTAGGGCAAATTTTTACAACTGCATCCTTATTCCTTAACCTTGAACCATAGATTATACAAGTTAAATTATAAATCCTTCATAAATGCCTTAATTTTTTCAAATTTAAATTAAAATACACTATAAATTTATTTACTTATTAAAAATTACCCAAAATATTAGCACATTATAATCTTAATCGTTTTTCACAATTACGAATAAAATGTAATGTTTTTCGTTTTGTACCAATTGTTTTATAAATATAACAGATAGGCAATATAAAATTTTAACATTTCTCCTGTTAATCATTAATTTTAATTATTCTAAAATATTTTGTATTATTAGAATATATCATTATAAACAATATATTAATTAACCTTCGAGTAGTAACACTGGTGAAGTGCATCACTGATTTTTTTCTTTATAAATCTTGTTTGCGTTAACCATTTTACCTATTACCTGATACCTAATAGTAATATCTATTCAAGTCTTCCGCATAATACACATCAGTTACAGATGTTTTATAAAATGCTTGTTCATCTATAAATGTTAATTCATACGGCGGCATGGTTGTGTACTTTGTGCACTGCGCGACCAGTTCTTGTAATAATTTTTGCGCAGTCAGTGTTTCATGTTCTTTGTTTAATTTATTTATTTATTTTTGAAACCAGTAATGAAATATTTTCAGGAATCTTATTCTGAATGCCATGTAAATTCATAAATGTTATATTCTTCCACTTGGATAACTAAATGTGTAATAAACTTCGTTTTGAACGAAATTTCTGTTTTCAGCACATTTGTTCTATATTTTATGTTTTCACTACCTTCTTCAAGTAAAATAAATTGTCTCTTGTATTCTCGAGTGTAATGAAAAGCGTTGTCGTAGTAAGCTTTTCATATACTGCAACATTGTTTTTGATAATTTGGTCTGAAATAAATGCAATATTTGTTTAGGTCGGAAATATTAGACTTGAAGATATACCAAATTTACTTCTAAAGTTAGATCAGGAAAATCAGCACTCGGTTTATGACCAAATAAAGACCAATCATGATCTGAGTGAAGAAGAAGAAGTGGTCCACTGTAATCACAGATATGAATCAGAGCAAAAGTGTGGAGAAAAGGAAGAAATATTCGGTGATAATAGAAAACCATACATTAGAAAGAACAAAATTTCTGTACATTGTGGGATACACACACATTTTACTCTGGAAATTTTGGAAAACAGCCATCAGGTCCATATGAGCATTCCACTTCACCTGCAGATATTGTAAAAAGGATATACCAATTGAGAAACAAATAGAAACTTGACGACAGGTAACTGATATACAAGCGTACCTTTTACGGATTACTTACTAATCAAAAAATAACACTTCTAGGAACTCTTAAAAAAATAAAAAATAAATTCAACCCAAATTTCAACCAAACAAAAGCATAGAAATTGCTTCATCAATAGCTGGATTCCAAAAGGATAATACATTAATTTCCTATACAAAAAGAGAAAAGTAAGGAATGACAAAGTTACGAAACTAAAAAGCCACAAATTATAGTCGATTAGAACCGAACAAAAAAGGGCGTTGATGCCGTTGACTATTTGTGCGCAGGTTGCAATGTATCCAGAATAACTAAGCAGTTGCCTTTATCAATCCTTTTCACACTTCTGAATTTAGCATGAATAAATGCTGTAATAATTTATGTGTTAGCCAAACCCCATCAAAAACCATTGTATAGGAGAGTGTTCTTAAAAACACTAGTGTTTGAATTAATAAAAGAATATCTCATAGGAAGATCTAAAATTACATCTCTTCATTCTGTCATTTTTTATCAATTGTTCATCAGTACAAGAAGAAAGCATAAAAGAACCACCTAAAAAATTAGAGGGCGATGCTTTCTTTATGACTGAAAAAAAATCGAACGCTAAGAGAAAAAGATCATATTTGTAAAAGTCATTTAGAAATTACATTGAAGTGTACAAATTGTTTTACCGCGAGTTATGAATAATGGATTAATTTGTTCTCTTTTATATTATAGTTTTTTAATGGTTTACGTTTTTATAATATTAACATAAATTTGTGGTGTTTTTATGTCAAATTTTATAAAAATGATTTAGTCTTTTGTCTACATATATTCCCATGCGTATTAGATAATATATTTTTATACTAAACACATGTGTTTATCAGTGGCATGCATTCCAGGTAAGGAAGGCAAGCTCCGCTTACACTTAAAAATCTCGAGGAAATAATTTTTTCATCTTAACTTATAAATGTTTCAACAACCGCATGTGACGCGTGACTGCACACCGAACTATTAAACTTAGTGCGTGTATTTTCTTATGCAAGCGCGTCGTATTAGCTGCCTACATAGAGAAGAATTCGTTCTATTAGGATACGTGAACAGAGGTGACTCCTGAAAACTATTGAGCGGTGAGGAAAGATGTGTAGTCTCATCAAAGTAGTTGGCCCTGTCTATTATTTGTCACTGAAAAAGATAAATGTGTATGGAATGATCCTACTCAGGGATTTTACAACTTGAATAATTTGATCAACGCGGTTAAAAAGCATGAACGTTCTCGGAGTCATATTTTTCCTCAATGAAACTGAAGAAATCTGGTAAATCGCGCACAGATTTACAATTAAATGATCAAGTACGAATTGAAATCATGAAACATAATGAGATTGTGCTACAAAATAGTAACATTTTAAAAAGATCAATTGATGCAGTATGCTATCTTGGTGTTTATGAGCTTACCTTCCGTGGCCAATCTGAAAAGGCTGATTCCGATAATCGTGGGAATTATGTAGACCTTCTGCAATTACTCATCATCATATGTATTAATCTATAAGGCGATCCTAAGACCTATATGGTCCTACGGGATAGAACTTTGGAGTTCAGCTAGCAATTCGAGTATCGACGTCATACGGTCAACCGAAGATAGGATATTGCGTTCAATCGTCGGTGCGCCATGGTTTGTGCGCAATGATGATATACGAAAGGATTTGGAAATACCATCAATCAAAGAAGTGATCAGCAGTCATAAGGAACGATACATGCAACGGCTAGACAAACACATTAACCACCTGACCCATAACCTCATTGTAAACCGGTCCAAATTCGTACGCTTAAAAAGGCGCAATATTATTAACTAGCATGTCGTACAACACTGCGCCTAGGGCTTGCGTACCATTTGGAAAATAGTCCAGTCATAAGATAAGGAGCTGTGCCACTGAGACACGCTCATTAAATACATTTATTTTTAAAAGTTATCCTCGCCGCTTATCACCTCAAATAGGCAGATTGCGAGCATAAAAAAAAAAAAAAAACTTTCCTCACTATCCATTTACTATATATATATTAAACAATAGATGGGAAAGTACACATCCCTGTCGAACTCCTTTTCCTATGTGGAATTCGTCAGATAATTCTGATTCCACTCTTGCATAAGCAGAGTTCTTTATATATAAGTTTTTAATTAAATATATCAAGTGGTTAGGAACTCCCATCTCCGTTAATATTTGCCACAATTTATCCAAATTAACGTTATCGAAGGCTTTATTGTAGTCCAAAAAGCAGAATATTGCTGGTATATTACATTCATAAAATTTTTCGATCATTTGCCTGATGATGAGGATCTGATCCCTTGTACCTCTACCTCGTACGAATCCTGTCTGTTCCTCAGATATTTGAGGGACAAGATATTGTTGTAAGCTTTGTTGGATTATGCATAACATGATTTTACTTGTACGTGGTATTAGAGACAAAGTTCTATAATTTTGGCAATTTTCTTTGTCATCTTTCTTATATATAGGTAGATATATTGGCGGGCCATTGTCCTGACCCGCATGTTGCCACATATCCTATGTATTATGGTAATTCCTTCATCCGCTGTCGCTTTCAGCATTTCAGAAACAATATTGTCAGATCCTGCAGCTCTGTTGTTATGTAGCCTTTTCATTGCTATTTCTACCTCATTTCGCATAATATTTAGTTCTATAGAAATCTCTGCTGGCATCGTTTCTTTAGGTATCTCACTTTATTTAGCAGCGAATAAGGACGCACAATAGTCCATCCACCTTTTGATTATTTATGGTTTAGTTGTTATAACTGCATCATTTTTAATAGGTAAATGTCGAGGGTTGAAATTTCCAGATAGAGTGGAGATTTTCTTGAACAATGTTCTTAGATTAATAAGCACAGTTCAAGACTCTCATCATTGTTTCACTACTTTCTTTCAAACTGTGATTGAAAATTCGGAATAGTGGGACACCGAGACCGTAATATCAGCCCAAGAATTCCTAAAATTTTTTAGCGAAGTGCAAACTTTACTCTTTATAGAAATTTTTAACAGAATATTCGCGTTAACTGATGTCTTATTCGATATTTAAAAAAAAAAATAATAATAAAAAAACAATTAAATATTTTACGTTGTATGAATAAAATTCAAGAAACTCAAGTAGAAATAAAAAAATATAGCAACGATGCCATCTTCAAAAGCATATGGAATCATGTGAAGTCAAAAGAGAACGAAGAATTTATTGCGAACAAAAGGCGAAAACTAGCAGAACCAGAAAATAATGCGCGTGCGTTATTCTACGACATTTTTGACAATGTTCTAACTCAGCTGAGTGAACATTTGGTGTTAAGTGTAACAAACTGTGCATACAATCAAATTTTATGTATTAATAGTGGCAGCACTGTTTACCTTATTACGTTGTAAATCGTTCGATTATGTTATGTTACAATTACATTAATAGTTTTTAATTAATAAAGCGTGTTCACGTTATACACGTTTCTAGCTTTTTCATTCGATAAACTGAAATTTTTATCGCTTCTAGATACAAGTAAATATGAAGAATGTTAAAAAACTTTCTAATTAAGTTTTTGCAAATTTAAACCAATTCTATGGCGAGTTTTCCGATGATGTAAACCTGAAAAGTCAGTTGCTAACAGTGTATATGGATGCTGACCTTAATGAAATGAATCCATGTGAATTAGTGGAAGCAATGAAGACATCTGATGAGATTGTCTGAAGTTTACAAAATATTGACAATACCTAGTACAACTGCTAGTGTAGAGAGGTCATTTTCAGCGTTGAAACAAATACACTCTTATCAGAGGTCGACACAGGGACAGGGCCAATTAAGTGGTTTATCTTTAATATCTATTAAAAAAAGCATTTTAAATCAGCTCAAAAATGAACCGATGGATACGTTTTACGATCTTCGTTATAACTGCCTTTATTAAAGTAAATCGTCGAATGGATTATTTAAATAAGTATTAAATAGATGTATCATCATGCGGTTTTGTTTTTAAAATAAATTTTCGTTTTATATAGTGTTACACTTTATGTGGTTATCGCTTGCCCTATGGAAAAACTCACCGCGTATTTATCAACCGTTTATCTGAATCGCAGTTAAAGTTATAAATAACTAAAAAAAAATAATACAAATTTGAATTGGTGCACCCGCGCGACCAGTTATGTTACAAAAATAGGCTAATAGTAGTAAGTGCTAATACATTTTATGTATTAAAAGACTTTTTAAGTCATACGTGATTAATTGGGTAGAAGTTTCTCTTCTTTTTATTCCATCTGTACATAAAATTTCATCGTTATTAAATTTTTTAAAAAATAGAATGCCATATAGCGGATTGCGAAAAGGAGTGGTGACTTAAAAACTATTGGGATAGATTTGTTTATTTATATTAGTTCCACTAACAACAAATATTTTTTGTATATTTAATTTCATTGATTTGCGTCGTTTATTATTTGTTTCACATTATGTCGTTATATTCGTCTCTATTACTGGTATTTCAATGTAAACGGTTTCTTCAGTTTATAACTGGTCAGTTTTTCTGTTATAGTATTGGCGCACGGATTTTTTCTATATATACGTTTAAATTTTACCGCTATTATTTAAAGTATGTTCGTATTTGTTATTAAATTCGTGCATCGAGTTTGATTTAGTGTTATTAAATTTATTCATCAAATAATGATTTTTATTTCGCGTATATAGCCGATATAAATCAAATATCGATTTCTAAACTGAAATTAGAGTTTAAACGTGTCGTCTTGAACTTCGTATGTAGATAGTTTTATAATCGTAATCCATCTTTTTTAATTTTCGAAAACTAAATTTTCATCATCAATAAATCATCTCTTTAAAGGTGACAATTTCCGTATGTTTACTTGAATGACTTATTATCGGTTAAATTATTAAATTATTTCGCAGTACGATGACACATCACACCTACAACAATACTTATATTGCGTATAAATGTAATTGTTTTTTTGCGCCGCCTAACAAGTAAATGATGACGTTCGGATAATATAAATAGGTGTCCTAAAACTCGTTATATATATATATATAGTGATAGAGATACAGAATGAGAGGGGATGAAACGACTAAGTTACATCGAGTATGTTAGCTTGTGTGAAATTATATATATAATAGTATAATAACGCATGTGTATTTGTATATGGTTACCGCGTACTTTAAAATGACTAGGATTCTTTGCCAAAGATGAACTCTTAACAGTTTCACGCATATTAGACTCGGTCATTCGTCTCACTTGTTGCTAATATATGTATCACATTGTTTGTATATATGAACACACACACATACATTTATATATATATATATATATAGTATATAATATAATACTCCACAGAATTACTATATTCAGCGTGTATTCTTATTCTGTATCATCTATATTTCGTTTTTTTTCATTTTTTTTTCTTTTATACCTTTCATTCACCTTTGCTTTTACCATTTCTTCCGCTTTACTACACTTCCTCCTCGCTGACTAATGATAGAATAGCCGTGTCTACTCTTGTTTATATACGTCCGAAATATTTTGGTAACTGCAAACCCTTTTTCTGTTAAACACAAAATAGTTTCTTTATCAATATTCAGACTCGTTAATGCGCGTACGTCCTTTTCTCAATAGTAATTTTCGCAATTTTTACTTCGTTAACAAACTAAATGAAATTATTTCTACCTTAAAATTTTGATTAGTTCCTAAATGATTACCGTGTATATATTATAATATACACGAGGAGGATAAGTGTTGGCTTCATGCAAATTTTAATAACCGTATGTATGTTTTTTTTTATTATTTATAAATAAAATTAGGTTTAGCCTAAATAAAATATTTTGTCGACGTATATTTTTCTTTTTAGTTTGTTTAAAATACGACCATTGAATTTATTAAATTTTATTACATAAATTAATCCGGATTTTAAAATATTTAATTACAATTACGTCGAATTGAATAAGTGTACTTAATAGTAGTTATAAAGGTAAACAAATTTAAAATAATAGATTTAATTTAACCCTTTCAGTCATGATGTCTAAGTACATTAAATTTTGATTTGAACAAAATGTTTTATTTTCTGGTTGACGTGAAATGTCCGAATTTTAAAAATATTTATATAAATACATCGAAAATTATCTATAGTTCACCTAAGTAATAAACAGTTGTATAAAATTTATAGTATTGCGTCAAAATTTTATAAATGTGCGATTGAAAGGGTTAAAACAATAATAATATTTTTTTACATTGAGTTCGACATTTAAGTTATTTAACATTAATATTAATTAATTACATTTACACACATCACGAGAACTAAAATATCGATCGATTATTGATTAAAATAATCTATTATAGTCAAAAAACTTTAATAGCGGCAACAGATTAACTTTATCTACATTTATGAGCGGGAGTGTAAAAATTGCCATCTGTAAAAATCGACTATAATGTGTACTTTTTTAAAAACAAGTAATAATCGAGTGTTACAAATTATATTCGATTTTAACAGCCGGTAGTTAAAACTTGATTCGTACAGTTTTTTCTTTGAATTGTATTCAATTCTTTAAATTCAAATAAATAACGCTAATCTAGATACTCTTACCATACATAGTTGTTTTAATTAATGTGCGTTTCTATTGGATCTTCAACACAATCATACTGTACTCCACTAAGGCGATTGTATACGGTCAAGAATTTTAAAATCGTTTAGGATTATTGAGACAATATAGTTATATTTTCAGATTTAGCACTTGATATTTTGCGTAATTTATACAAATAATATCGTTATTTGTAATAAAAATTCGAACAATCTCCTACTTTAATATTGATAATAGGTTTGTACTCTAACTCTCTATATAAAATTGTAATTAATTTATCAATTCTGAGATTTTAATGAATAATGAATAACCCTGATCGAATTGATTTAGTTCTTGCACACCTACTTACAAGCATCCTCTGTGCATAAATTACTAATAAAGCAGACTGATTAGAATTATTTTTATAAATATAAGTATTTTTCTGTTGTTTACGAACGGCCAACAATTGTGTGTATTTTTCAACATCACTTATTTGAGGAAGTTAATAAAAATTCGATGTTTTAGGCTGCGCAGTTAACAGATCACAGTTTATAATTTTATAATTACTTGTACGGTATTCTAGTCTACGGAACGTTTAAAATATAAACACATCAAAAGAAAATTTAACCTAACTTTACTAAAAACTAAACAAATCAGGTAAATTTTAATAGTATCACGTAAAAAAAAACTATTATTATAAATAAAAAGATGTTAAATATACATATTGAAAAAAAAATGAAAATAAATTACAATAATGATACAGACGTGAAAGATAAAGCAGGGTATACATTACTGTGTAACTTTATTTATTCATTATATATCGATAAAAGTAATCATTATCCTTGGATAATTAGATTTTAGTATCGTGAAAAAATGTAAACGTGTTGTAGACACTAAAATAAGATATTGCCTCGACCATTAATCTTTTCCATCATACGTTATCAATTCTTGACGCAAAATTATAAATTTCGGTGTATGAAGCAATGACTACTAAGTAGTGCATGGTGTTTTATATAAGATACCAAATAATTTTAAGAGGTTATTTTGTGTATAATACTCTTTTTAAAATGACTAGATAATTTTTAATGTGTTTTTCTTTAAAAATTTGATGATTTAGGCATTACGTGTTAACCAAGTGTTCGTTATTATAAAAAATAGATAATTTTGAAAATTGTAAAAGTTCATGTACCGTGTATACAATACTACGATTGAAAGTGTTATACACCTGAGTGAAAAGCGCCAGTTTTTGACACGGCGAATTTCAGTACGAACTAACAATTTGTAATTTGCTATCAAACCTACATTTTTTTCTATTAAATAAAATTTAATTTTTAAAATGCACGCGCGATAAATATAATAATTATAAATATTTTTACTAATTGAATACATATTTCACGACGATATACACTTAATTTAATTTATGTTATTGTATGAAATAGAACAATGCGCATAAAAGTTAAATGCGAAAAAAAAAATTGCGATTAAAATATGCACTAATAAGTCGAGATTTAAATCTACTAATTTGGAATTATAATTACGTTATTTGTGATAAAATCGAACGACCTCGATTTTTATTTATTATTTTTTTTTTGTTTTCCTTTAAAACAAAAAAAAAACTGTAAATTTTTTAGTTAGTTATTAACTTATTTTTAAATTTATATTATTTTTTTCCGGTAAAATCCTAAAGATATCAGCCAATACTAGAATATGCGCAATAGAACATGCTAGACGTTAACTTGGATCGTATTGCATTGAAAAGTAAAAAATCATCTTTAACGATATGAAACTTTACTGAATTAAGCTGTTATTTTTTCGACTTTAACTACACTATTAATGTAATTGTTACCTAACTAATTGTTTCAGCTACATCATTTTTAAAATATGGGAATCGAAACTATTATCATTACGTAGGGTTTAACAACATTATCTTTGACCAAATCTAGATTTTTCAAGTTTATTAAATGCTAATCAAAGTAATTTGTTTTTTTCTATCGTCTTTGGAAAAGTACTACATGAAAATAGAAACGAGGAGAATGGAGGCCAAAGAATTCGATTACTCCCTCTGATACGTGTTTTACACCGCTAACTTTCGATAATTTTTAAGACTGGCATTCTATAATTTTATTTGAAAATCAATACACGAATATTCGTACATGAGTGAAGTGCATCATTTACGAAATACGTAAAAATCATTACTTTTTATTTAGTATTTATGTAAACGAATAATGTAATATTTTATTCATCGTCCGATTTCAAAAATATTTTTGTCTTACGTGCCACGCGTCAGTTAATTAATATTTCAGTGAATGTATAAAAAACGATCGTCCTATCGCCTATAATTATCGTACTAACATTTTTTAAAGACCCAAAAAGTAAATTTTGTATTGTATTTTTTCATGGTTTAGTATATAATTAGTAAAATTTATATTTGGTTTTTCACACATATTTCAAAATAAAACGTCACCTTTGAAAAATTCATATATTAGCATCAATTTCGTTTTATAAATCAATATGACGGAGGTATAAAGGGTCAGATATTTAGCTGCCCTATATTTTTCAATACTTATAGATTTTTCTAAGTTAACAAACACGATATATATACATATTTTAACTTTGTTTCAGAAGATTTTCGTAGCCTACCTATAACCAACTTCATTCATAATTTTCTTGAAAAAATTAATTCCACGACGTTGACTTCCCAGTTGCCAGATCGTAGTGTTATTTGGTTCAATGAGATATCAGAATATCACTAATTATTTTTAAATTAAATTCATTTCCGAATAATTACAGAAACTTTATATTTTCCACGTATCAATATTGTAATTTACCGCTATAACTTTCCAGTTACAGTATGTATCTTTTCATTAATACAAATTATTAAACATATAACGTAATTTATTTATTAATTTATAAATTAAATGAAGATTATTTAGTTTTATTTCTATATAAAATATGAAATATGCCTTTCTGGTATAATAAGAATAATTAATGTTATTGTAAACCAAACAAAAGTATTACTTTTTTTTTAATTGTTACTAAAACATAATATTTCGTATATAATAATTATTTATATAACTAATTTAAACAAAAATATATATATATATAAATACTTTTATACCGTATCTATATATATATATAAAACTTTTTCAAGGTTGATGGAGAATAACTTTATGTAAGACATGACTGGGGTGCTACGGGCAAAATTGCGTATTAGTTTCTATGGATGTGACACTCTGCGATCAGGGAGACAACGGGAAACCCTCTGATTACTTTCCCATGAGAATATTGTGCAATGTATAAATGGAATGTTTTGTCATGCGACCCGGCTGGCAACCGGCACTGTATTGGGTCCATGTCATACAGTGTAAAATAAGCTACTAGGTGCGAGAATGTGGGTGACCAGGGCTCCCGATCGAAATGGACTATGGCAATGGGGAGAAGTTCGTATTACGACAACAGACCATGGTGGATATTAAAATTACTAATTAATGAAAAACTTATTATAAGGATATTTCATTTAAATTATAAGATTACAAAATAGTAACACATCCTATACTGAAGAATGTCAGTTCTTTAAAAAATTGAATTGTATGTAACGTAAAAACACTAATAATCTCATTACAAAAATTAAAATAAGTTAAGTGATTAACATAGATGAATGATATAACTCTAAGGTAGAAACCGTAAAAATTCTTTCGGTAACTGAGTTGTGTAGTATCGAACAAGTACGCTATAAACTTTGTTTTTAAAAAAGTACACATTATAGTCGATTTTTACAGATGGCAATTTTTACACTCCCGCTCATAAATTTAGATAAAGTTAATCTGTTGCCGCTATTAAAGTTTTTTGACTATAATAGATTATTTTAATCAATAAGCGATCGATATTTTAGTTCTCGTGATTCACCGATCGCGATCAATCTTTACATAAAACGAAGTAAAAATATTATATCAGATAATTTAAAATAATAGACGATAGTTTAGTTTTAATCTCACAGTAATATTACCTTGTTTTTTAAAACATTTTAAATTTGGTTTAAACAAAAATATTGGAAATAAATAACAATTATGCGATGGCAATCTTGAGTTTTAAAAAGTAAGTCGAACAATAAACTAATATTAATTCCTAAAAATTACGATAATTGAACAGTTCGAATAAGTAATTTCAGTAACATCATCTACTCCTAATCAAAATAATGTTTCATGTTTTTCAAAAAAATAAAATTTTCGGGTTAATAAATAAATAATTTACAAATCTGGTATTTATAGTTCATCATACTACCTATAGATAGCGCTACTAAATTTTAAAATATTTTTCGTCTTTTACATTAATAATTTTATACATGACGAAAATGTAGAATCCCTAGCAGAATTACGGGTACACATTTTAAACATTTTGTCCCAAAAGTAAAAATGTGGCTTTTACATATGATGAACACGTGCATAAGGCTACTGAAGATACCAATAATCTGTAGAAAAGCTGAAGTAATTGCACTGCTAAAACCAGGGAAAAATGTCAACGATCCAAAAAACTTTCGGCCCATGTCGTTGTCTTGCCATTTATTTAAAATTTTCGTGCGTCTTATTTTTAGTAGAGTATAAAATTATGTAGACGAGAAGCTCATAAAGGAGCAGGCCGGTTTCAGACACGGAAGATTATGCTGCGGTCAAATACTTAATTTAACCCAATATATAGAAGACGGCTTCGAACTAAAGAAGATTACCGAAGTAGCTTTTCTGGATTTAACAGCTGCATATGACACAATTAATCATAGATTGCTAGAAAAAAATATATATGGCTTAACTAAGGATTATCAGCTCTTCAAGGTAGTGAAAATGATGCTAAAAAGTCATCGATTTTTTTTTTCATAACACTGTTTGGAAAAAACAGAGGAATCAAAAAAATGACTTACTTCAAGGAAGTGTACTATACTATATTTACACAAACGATCAACCGATTGGCCCCGGCACTAGAGAATTTATCTACGCTGACGATACTGTAATTATAGTTCAAAGAAATAATTTTGAAAAAGGCATGGTTGATAATCATCCTGGAGGTGAAGGGGAAATACTATGATGAAAACCAGTTGAAGGCAAAGCCAAATAAAACGCAAGTCTACACTTTCCACCTACGTGATAGAAACGCTAGAAGGAAACTAGATATCACCTGGAAAGGAACAAGGTTGGAACATTGCGATACAACGAAATATCTTAGGGTGTACTTAGATCGCTCGTTGACTTTTAAATCTATAAAGAAAACTAAAACTAATATAATCAGAAAGTTAATTAGATCTAATTGGGGCGTGCAACCACATACATTGAGGGTATCAGCATTAGCCCTTTGTTCCTTCACAGCCGATTTTGCAGCGCCAGTATGAAAGAAATCGTGCCATGCAAAACAAGAGGATGGCGCACTGAATGAAACTGCGCGACTAATAACAGTAAGCCTGAAACTGACAAGAGTAGAGCAAATCTACCTACTAGCGGAAATAGCTCCGCCTGGGATAAGACTAGGAGGTTTAGAGTGCACATCATCTCCTAGAAGTGTTCTTAAAGATTATTCATCGCAGAATTTATAAAAAATGCGAAGAGCAAATATCCATGAATTGCCTTCAGAACAAGAGAAGCATTGTTTTCGTTACAAGTACTATTCCAAAGATGTAGTTCGATCAGGTACAACATACTAAAATGATTCCGATTCTACGGAAAATTGAATCGGACGATATGGATATACAAATCATTCTACTGGAACCAAGAAGCCTATGTAAAGGTTCAGGTAGAGAAGTCTAGGGTTAAGACAATCCAAAGAGGAGCGAGACAAAGATGCGTGTTATCACCGGCTTTATTCAATATATACTCAGAACAAATCTTTAAAGAAGCCCTCCAGGATTGGGAAGAAGAATTACTAGTTAATGTAGAGGGCCTGAACAATCTCCGATACGCAGATGACATTGTAATTTTCACGGACTACTTTAGAGATCTTCAAACGTTGATGAACAAAGCGGTAGGAAGTATCAGTAAATTTAGTCTGAAACTGAACTTCAACAAAACTAAATATATGGTAATTAGCAAAGCATAAGATATCCGCGGTCAGTTGATCATAAAAAACAAAAAGATATAAAGTATATTTGGAAAATATATATAAAGCCAAATTAGGAGCACGTCGTTATTTCAACCGTTTAATTTTTAAGCTGTCATCAGTATCCAAAATATTCGGTTTGTCTTTGAATCTAACATATTCTGTCCGTCGCATTCCTTCTTCAAACGCTGTAGTATATTTTCGTTACTTATTTTTTCCGTCCGGCTAACTTTCAGCAAACGCCTATATGCCTACATTTCGAACGCCGTGATTTTCTTTAGTTCAGCTGTTATGATTGTCCACGTTTCTACTCCATATAGCATTGTTGCCCATATGTAACACCTGACTATCCGCAACTTCAGTTTTAATTTCATATTATTGCTATATAGTACATTTTTGTATTGTTGGAATGTGTTCCTCGCTATTTCTATTCTACATCTGATTTCGGCATATAATAATTAACAAAAAAAAAATCAAGGTTGAAAACGGTGTTCCGTTTAGTCGAAGAACTGGCGTTAATTTATTTTTGTTTCATAGACGCTAATTGTTTTTATTTAGTTATTTAAAGCGTCGTTTTTAGCCAGTAAGTGGTTATTCAAATAGGTTACAAGTTTTAAGAAAAATGATTAAGTTTTGAATAGAATGTGTCACTGGTCTGTTTACGGATTTAAAGTAAGAAGTTGTATGTTAATGATATGTAAATGTTCGTAAACGATTCAAGGTTAAGTGTGGTGGATACCAATGCTCTGTGTTAGACTTAATACTATGGAGCAAATTAAGGATGTCAGATTGTCAATTATAGTTCCACATAGAGGCCAAGTTTTGACTCGTGTGAACTAACTTTTAGATGTATATGTATGTAGGTATGATGTAATTATAAGAAATAATTGGAATTTTTAAAATTCGCAGTTATCAAAGTACACTTATGTGTTACTATATATTTTAATCTACGTAAATATAAGAGCAATTACTTTTCTACTCTTCGGATTTTACCTAGTAGTACGTATATATATATATATATATATATATATATATATATATATATATATATATATATATATGTGTGTGTGTATGTGTGTGTGTGTTTAAAGAGGGTAAGCCGAAATTTAGTTCTGTTTCCTAAATGTAGAGTACAAAAATTGTAGTTTGAAAATTAAGCGGAGAAACATTCTTTTGACTTATGTAAACTGACTCTTTCTATGTATATTACGTATCCTTGTAATTACAGAAGGCGATTATAGTAATTTGTAGACAACAAAATACTAGTGTATTTTTCGTGGCAAGACATTAATAAAAATATTCAGCTCTTCTTAATTGTTCCTTTCTGTAACATATGCAGATGGAATTTTAGCCGTAATTGATTTAAGTTGCAGATTTTTCACATCGACTTTTTCCCGCTGTTGTATATATATTTATTTCGTCGTTAACTTTTAATTATAATAAAATAATTTAGGTTATTGTAGTAGGGATGTATCTGAACGTACGCTGTGTATATAACTTTTTATAGTAAACTATTTGTTCATTTGTTCGTAATTTATTAAATCATTTTTTGACGTATTTTTTTTTTACGAACGTATTTTTTTAATTTTTCGGTTCGTTTTTTTTTTTTTTTTTTGTCTCAGAATTGCGGCTAATTACGAAGAACTGAATGGAATTTATCAATAATATCATCATTATCGCCACCGCGATTCTTTATTCGTTACACGTACCTCGCCACGACGCTTTACACGGCTAACGGTTCGCTTCGTCTTTTGTTATCGAACGAGGATGGATCGACTACGTACGTTCGGTTATTATTTTTTCACACGAAATCAAACGTTGCCTACGTTCGAATTTGAACTACTACTATATCGAATTTACTCTTTCAGATAATCCTATTAGATGTTTCACGCGCGCGGTGTTAATCTAGGAGCGAAAAAAAACTGAAAATTACATAACGATATACGAACAGTTGAAAAAAATAATTCTCGGAGTTGTAACCATGAACCGTGAAGATCCGACCTATCAATTAGGAAGAGAAAGCGATGGTGGTGGTCATTGTATAAGCGATAGTTGGTGCTATCATCACCAGTATCCTGGACAGAAATGTCGAAGAATCGAAAAATTACGTAACATCGATGACGATGATATTGCTGCTTCCGTTGTTGCTGAGGAAAAAGATGAAAAGTCGGGTAATTATCAACGATGCTATCAAGATGATCCACGTCAGAATTGGAAGGCTGCTGTTGCTGCAGCTACTCATTCCTTTTATCAGCAACAGATACCGGCAACCGGATCAGCGATTATGCCGAATCCGATGAATATTATTCATCCGGCGACATCCGCTCTATTTCTATACGCTCCTAGTATCGGCGGTTATATATTGCACACACCGCCCCCACCTACAACTCCGCCGATGCCACCGCCCCCGCAATTATTACAAACTAGATGTTACTGTTCCGTTTGTTTAACTTCGACCAAATACTGCACAAACAGGTAAATTCGTTTCCTACAATTTTTTTAGGTTCGTTCAAATCGTATAATATGCATTTATATATATATATATATATATATGTATGTATATAAAAAATATGTATGTATACATATTTCATCAATCAATTAACGTCGCCTCTGTCACTAAAGTTGTTCATTTTTTGTGTCTTCTGCTAATCCCTTCAGTTGTGCATAACTGCTGACATTTGCTTTCATTCCTGACTGTATTCTTCGACGTTTATGTTGGTATTTCTTTCAGACTACGTACCCATGCATTTTTCTTTCTATAACATATGTCTTAAACCTGTATCTACTCCATTTTTAATTTTCGAATCTTCTGAAAAAAAATCGTACTTCATTCTTGTGTTTTCTAGTACCATACATACACATCTTTATTTATGCACATAAATTTCAAATCACTAATACGAATCGTCAATGTAAAAAAATTTTGTTACTTAATTCTCACGTACTTGCTCGATATTTGATACACTCAATATGAATAATAGTTGGTCGACACTTATAATTTACAAAATTGACAATTCTATGGTCGGACTATTGTAAATTTTGGACCTTACGTAACATATTTTCATACGGGTTTTATTAAAATGCGGAACTTTTGCTTTAAAAACTCCTCCACATCTAATTTTTCCTCCTTATATCAAAATTAAAATAGATTTTTCAATACAAAAGTTCAAAGATCCAGTTTATGCGAGCTATGTGTTCTTAGTAGTCCTTGCTGTCTTCTCATTACGCAGATTTATAAGTACTATTTCGTCCCAGTTCACTTTAAATTGATCGGTGTGGATCATGTACATTGTTTTATTATTATTTACCGCTAATCTGTTATTATTAATTATATATTTTATCAACGTCTTCTTGAACTATAACATTATATCATTCGCATAATTAAAAAATCACTCGTTTATTTCAAAATCGCATAAATCGTTTATATAAATATTTTCTTTTTTTTTAAAAAAAAAAAAAAAAAGTAAGCTCCTAAAACAATACCTAAAGGTATACCTGTGGTCTTCCCGGTTTAATCTGTCACCGTGAACAGCGTTTAATTTAACAATTTATAGGGTGACCCAGAGAAGGCGGGCGGTTCTGTTTTTTCGAATAGCGCAGTTGGTAACACTGCTACAACACGTTTAGTGTCGGCATGAATCGATTACGTCGGTGAAAAGAGAATTTCGAAAATAATTAAAAGTTACGCGATTTTTTTTTCGGGTATACCTTGAGAGCCGCGTTTACGAAATACATCCACCATATCTGGAAGATCTGAAATTCGGACTTGTGAAGAAATTTCAAAAATTCAGCGACCTGGGCTCGAAAAGTCTTCGAAAATTTTTTTAAAGACTGAATGAATGTATTGTTGCAAATGACGGTCATCTGAGCGATATTGTGTTCTTATAATAATTGTCAGCTGATGTCCGGTTAATAAAATTTAATTCAAAAATTTTGGTCGAGTAATTTTTGAGTTATTCAAAAAAACAATAAAACCTTCCGTATTCTCTGAGCTACCCTATACTTTCCGCTCTCTAAAATAACTTTTATTATGATCCCTTTAAAACCGTTAATAACACCAATAATAATAATAATAATCATAATATCAAAACATAATTTCTATTTTTTTCGATTTAGGGAACAATCCGTCGTTTTCACCGCCGATAATCGAAATCAGGTAGGATTTCCTTCGGACGAAAAATTGTCTGCATCGTTCGATTCCCATTGCGAACGTGATGATGGTGATGGACAACGGAAAATAACGTCGCCTAATAATAAACGTTGTAATTACTGTTTTCGTTCTTGCGACGGCTTTTGTAGCGGTACAAGACGAAGTAAAATGTCACCGTATAAACCGACGATTAACGCCGGACCATTAACTCGAACCAGCTTAAACGACTCCATGAAATTACCGTCGACGTCGGACGAGATCAATAACGAACTGTATCAATACCAGGTAGAAGAACCTGAACAAGTAAGATATTTCAATTAGACGCGATTTAGAAATACTTTTTTTCTTTGTCGACGGATGTATCATCATTAAGTGTCGTCTCCGTATCGGAGGTAGGCCACTACTTACTATACATATATTTTGTTGTACAATGTAAGTAGCGTACTACACGGCAATTATTATATGGCGCTGGCGTAAATAGACATACACACCCGGGAGAACTGACTGTAATCGCTTTGTTGTCACGACACAATGCAGCCCCACGTGTTTTTGTAGTGTACTACATTGTTTAGCAGCGCGCATATGGTGTTACGCGTGGTGGTTTTCCATTGCCTTTCACGCGATAATATTACGATTATTTATATTTTTTTATTTTCTAACGATGATATTTTTGCACCTTCCGTATATAGAAGTCCGTGGTCTTAGCCACTCGGCTATTCCGACGACATTGACGGATGTCGTATACAACGATATAAATATTAGGAGAACGATCCGTTAGAATATTATTTAAAATTATCTTTTTCTTCTCTTCGAATTTGGCCATCTATGGTGAAGACAACAAACTTCTGCTTTTCCTTTCTTCCCAGTATTTCTTCATACTCTGCTTTCTCTTCCGGTCATCTGTCCATTTTTGTCCGCTTTCATGCTTTTCGGCTTTTTTAAATCCATCAAATTTTTTAATTTTATATCTGAATTCTATTCTCTCATCAATCATTGAATTATCTATTTTCACTTCATCGAGATCTTTTTTGGTGTTCAGGAACCATCTCGGGATGGTTTTTAATCTATCAAAATGGTGAAATACATGCGTTTGTACTCTTTCCCGATGTTTTCTAGTCATTATTTCGATCGCTTACGGTATCGCTAGAACTCTGAGATCGCGGTGGATAAATGAATTCCTTTCGTACCACCCGGGGTATGCTATTTTTCCAAAAATATTATTATTCGTTAGCCGCATACTTTGTATGTTGCTCGGTTTAGCGCAACGCCACAGTTTGCATCCGTATCAACATATAGGTTTGATTACTTAATTATAAAGCAAAAGTTTATTACTTAACGAAAGCGTGCTTTTTTAATAACCAATACATTTCAGCTATTTTTATAGCCTCCTTTTTTGTTGACAATTCAGCTTTTCATATGAGTACACGCTAAAGTAAGCGTATGTGTCAGCGGGTACCGTTTCCCCATTTATCATTATCGGTTGATAACTTATTTTCCCGTTAGTAAAATTGTATATCCCCCCCTAAACCTAGCTAGTCTATCAATAGTGAGTATGATATCTGCAGTTACTTGAGCAGCACTCCTTCCATTGAAGGTGGCCTGGAATATACAAATTGGATTTATTTGATCAAGTCCAATAGTTTGACCCTCCGAAATCTTCGCAGCTCTGATGAGTTATCCAGCAAATGTAGGCCACGATGTAAAGTTTAATTTGATACAAACCATGGTGCATTTGCAATGGTTCGTAGTTAGCCAATACATTTGGCGAACTTTTATATTTAATTCATTATTTTTAGTGTGAATATGCTTTTCCTATGTTAACTTACTATCTAGATGCATACCACGATATCTTGCACTATCGCTTATCGGCACTGCTTTTCGATTGATGGTAATGCTTTTAGGTACAATTTTTCTATTGGTAAAAATTACTTTTTTGGATTTGTTTTCATTGATCTTTATTTGCCATTGTTCGCTCCATGCTGTTACTTCATTTAATGACCTTTGAACGGACAATGACTATCGCAAAGTATAGCAGTATCATCTGCGAAGGTGGCTACCAATCTTTTATCAGATACTGGAAGCTCTGCTGTACATATTAAGTATAGGAACGGTCCTAACACACATCCTTGTGGGACTCCAGCAAGTATGGGTTGTATTTTATATACCTCATCTCCTAATTTAATCTGAAAATATCTTTCTTTTAAAAATGAGCTAAGTAATTTATAGTGCTGATATGGCAATACAATTCGCAAAAGCCTGGCTGACGTCTAGGAATACCGAATCGCATACTTTCTTTTCCTCTAAACTACTTTCTACTTTTGTAACCACTCGATGGACTTGCTGGATAGTAGAATGCTTGGTTCTAAAACCATATTGGTGATCTGGGAGGCATTGTTTATTTTCTAGAATTTCACTTAATCTTTTCAATATCAGTTTTTCAAAAAGTTTAGAAATTATTAGTAACAGGGCGATCGGTCTGTGTGAGGTCATTTCTGTAGTAGGTTTGCCCGTTTTTTTTTAACACCATTATTTGCGAAAACTTGAGCTGCACGGGATAGTAAGTCGTATTATAGCATTAAATATGTACGTCAGCATAACTAGTCCTTTACGTAGTAGTTCTTTTAATATCTTGGCTGTTATCAGGTCATAGCCTGGGGATTTTTTGGGGTTCATGTTTTAAACAGTTGCTTTTAATTTTTTGGTGGGAGCAAGGCTTTATTGGTAATTATATGAATTAACTGGTAGATTTTCATGACCAGGATGTGGGGTGAAGACTGTAGCGAAATATTTAACAAATTCATCAGCATTTTCCTTATCACCGTGAGCCCATGAATTATCTGACTTTTTTATTGGGTGTACAGGTTCGTTCGGTCTTTTTAGGGTACGTGTAGCTTTCTACAATGTGTATTCCGGTGATTGTGGCGATAAGGATGTTATGTATTCAGTGAAGCTCTAATTCTTTAGTTTGAGTAATAATTTTTTTACTATCATTGTTTGTTTATTGAGTTTCCTTTTTATGAGTGGATCTGTATTTGTTTGCCATTGTTTCCTTAATTCCTTTTTTTTTTTAGCTATCTGATTTAGAATTTCTGTTGGGTAGTATATAATTGGGGAGCCCACCGCTTCATCCGGTGTACTCGCCCATGCTGCTTTCTGTAGGAGTACAATAAAATTCTGCAAAACATTTTCTATATATTCACCTGTCTTAAGTCTTACATTTAAGTTGGTAAATTCATTAACTATTTGTTTAAATTCTTCCCAATTGGTTCTTCTGTTGTGTAATTTTACCTTGGGTTGTTTCCTAATTACTATTGTACTTAACATTAAAGTAACAGGTGTGTGATCGGAAAATAAACTGTGCTCTGATTGTGTTTCGATGAAGTGAGTAGCTAGTTCTTTAGTTATAAAGAAATCAAGTAGATCGGGAAGTTGTTTATTTGATTTATGGACCGATTTACTTTTATTTAGCTTAATTCCTCAATCCCTAGTCCATTTTAAGACGTCATCTAGATGTTGTTGCATTTTTTGGGTTGACTTTTCAACCGGAATAACCCATTTGTTTTATATTAAAATTGCGATCTATTCGTTTGCGCAGTCCTAACAGTTTTTCCGTCGAAATGAACCCGTTTAATATCATTAGCCGGGGGGGGGGAAGCGTATTCGAGTTCAAAGTCAGTGATGGGTTGTGATATCAAATTAACCGAGCAGATTTAAAATTTGTTGCTGTTATTGTTAGATCGTAATAAGTCCACCAGTTGCTTCAAATAGTCCTTCTACCGAATTCACATTAAAATTTAACGATGTATGAAATTTATAATTTTGTTTCGAAATTTTATAATGTACGACCGAAAGAGTTTATTAATACTAGTGTATAGATTCGAATAAATATTTGCCGATTTCTTAAGAGCTATGGGGTACAGATTTTATAAAATGAAATCGACCCAGCTTAGCTGGATTTTTTCCTCTAAAATTGCTTGCAATCTGTCTTGTAGGAGCAGTATTATTGATAATACGTTTATTAAATGGACGTTGTACAATTACATCTTTTTATAGATTCTCTCCCGATTGGTTTATAAAATCAAGGTCTATGGTGCAGTGCAGTTTAAGCAGAATCTTTTCAGACGACTGAACTGCGTACTATTATTTATCAGATTGATAGCTAATGGATTAATGTGTTGGTCAAATCGTTGTTTATAATTCTGACTAGTAGATCTGATGGTTTCCTTTACCGTATGAATTTGTAAGTTTCTAAGGTGCGTATATTATACTCCGAAGGACCTTCGCCTGGAATCGTTCGATGATTGTAAGGTTAGAATTTGTTCCATAGATCTGGATTTCCACCATGTGAATATAACAGCTTCTTATTTTCTGCTGATAATGCTGAATATTTATTTTTCAACCAATTCATTTCTCGAAGTTTAATATCAAACGTTTTCTTTTAGCAATAATGTGATTCTTCCACGTTAATATTTAATTGCAAAAAATAACCTACATTCGGTGCACGAATGAGAGTGACTATTAACGAGAAAAAGAGATCGTTGATGATAGAGAATATCGTAGCGAAAAAATTAGACTGCGACACAACTACGGCACTGTTCTAATTGTGGACAAAATTACGATTACCAGTATGATCGCGAACATCGGTTAACTACGCATTAAAATAAGAAGAATGTAACCATTCATCGCAATCGCTTCACCTTGTAGGAGATTGCGTACATCCATTTGCATTCATATATGTCGCTATCC
The DNA here is from genome assembly GCA_032883995.1 of Coronaproctus castanopsis. Taxonomy (NCBI): domain Eukaryota; kingdom Metazoa; phylum Arthropoda; class Insecta; order Hemiptera; family Monophlebidae; genus Coronaproctus; species Coronaproctus castanopsis. The sequence continues at coordinate 103,232,663 of CM065053.1, read as the reverse complement.
TAACGTCCGTAATCGGTTCTTCCAGAGGTTCTTACAAAATGAGGATTATTGTTGTTATCGATTCCAGTCACCTTCTCATTCCTGTCGGTTTTCCACTTGTGATTGAATTGCGAGCGTGAAAATGTCAACCTCTCCGGATTTTACGCGCTCTATATACTTCGTTTTCCCGTTTTTAACATTTTCTATTATGTTTTTCCGTTTTTAACATCTTCTATTATGTTTTTCCGATTTTCTCCTACTTTCCTTAAGAGTGTCTCATCAGTTATGTTGTAATCTTTCCATGATATTCGTAACAGTCTTGTTCGATAGCACCACATCTCAAAAACGGATAGTTTTTCTTTCATATTCCGCGCTCATAGTCCAGATACAGACCATACGGTCATGGGTCTTCCTTGCCTGCGACAATAATTAATCGGCCACCGCTACAACATGCGCTTGGTCCATCTGTTGTCATCCCGTCTGGCAATATGCCCTGCCCAATTCCATTTCAGTTTAGCTATGCGTTCTACTGCGTCTACTAATTTCGTTTATTGTCTAATCCATGCAATACTTTTACGATCTCGGAGTCTGCTATTCAGCATGACTCTTTCGTACGCCGTTTGAGTTTTCCTAATTCGTCTAATTATCTGTCTTGTAAAACTCCACGTTTTAGCTCCATATGTTAGCACTGGCAGCACACACTGGTTGTATACTTTACTTTTTAAACTATTCGGTATTTCTTTATTTTTAAATACACTGCTTAGTTTCCGAATGCAATCCAGGCTAGAGATGTTCTCCTTTTAGCTTCCAGTTGCATACTCATTTTCTTTTCCACCGTAATTTCTTGTCCCAAATACACATATTTTCCTACAGTTTCTATTTTTTCACCCATTTATAGATATTGTTGCACTTCCTGTTGTATTCATCATTATCTTCGATTTGTTCAAATTTATTCTTAGTCCTATCTTTTCAGACTGCGAATTCAGGTCTGCCAGCATTAATTGTATTTCCTCTATACTGCTGCCTATTAGAACCACATCATCAGCGAAGCGCGAGTGATTTAATTTTTCTCCATTTATTTTGATGCCCATTGATTTCCAGTTTAATTTTCTAAAGACATTTTATAAAGCTGCGATAAACAGTTTTGGCGATATTTTCAATGGTATGTCATCGGTATTATTCCATACTTTAACGTTCATTGATGCCGATTCATACATTTCCCTGACAATATTAATGTAATAGCCATCGATTCCAGAGTCGTGTAGTGAATTTAGCACTGCCATATTTCCACCGAGTCGAAGGCTTTTTCTAATCAACAAAGGCTATACATAGATCCAAATTATACTTTTCACAATTTTGTATTAACGTTCTAATTACCAAAACGTGGTCGTTTGTACTGAACCCCGATCGAAATTCGACCTGTTCTGTTGGTTGATGGAGGTCTATTGATTTTGTTAACCGATTTGTTATAATCCGAGTAAATACCTTATACACCTGTGATAACATACTGATAGGTCTGTAATTCCTTAGTGCGAGTGTATCTCCCTTTTTATGGATCACTTCCGCACATTTCCACGCATCTGATATCTTATTTTTTTTTCAGGCACTTATTAAACAAATCACATAACATGTCTACCATTACTGAGCCTCCGTACTGTAGCATTTCTGGCAATACTTGGTCCGGTCCGGGTGCTTTATTTCTCTTGAGTGATTTGAGAACACGTCTGACTTCTTCTTTCATTATTTCCGGGACATGCGCATTGTTAACCAGATTAATATCAATGCTTCTCTGTTGTCCTTCTGGCGCCACTTTTGTGTTATATATTTCAGTGAAATATTTTTCTATTTCATGTAATATTTCTGCTCTCTCTTTTATAAGTGTCCCTTCCGTATTTTTTATGTTAGTATTTTTGCGCGATACATTAATGCTCTTTTAAATATCTTCGGCCCTTTATTATCTTCAATTGTCTCCTTTATAAGGTTAGTGTTAAATTTACGAATATCATTCCTAATTTCTTTTCATAGTAGTTTGTTTAAATCTGCCCACTCTATTAGATTTTTGTTTGCTGTTACTTTCAGTGTACGTCGTTGTTGCATTAATTTTAGAGTGTTATTACTTAGTTTCTTCCATATAGCTTTATTTTTAGGAGCTATGTTAGATGCACATTCCCGCATAGTTTTAGTATAATGTCGTGTGTAATTTTTCTTATATATATATATATATATATATATATATATATATATATATATATATATGTGTGTGTATATATGTGCGTATATATATATACACACACACATATATATATATATATATATATAAAGAGAGAGAGAGAGAGAGAGAGAGAGAGAGAGAGAGAGAGAGAGAGAGAGAGAGAGAGAGAGAGAGAGAGAGAGAGAGATAATGTGGAAAATATAATTATGTAGTAAACAAAATTTGAATGATTTGGTAGTAATTTGTTGAAACGATCCGGTCTAAATTGTACAATAAATAGTCATTAATAGTCATTTACATTAATCTCAGCTCGTTTCATACGTTTTATATTTACACAATTAATTTCATTATGTTGTATATATATATATATATATATATACAGCGCGACTGTAGATTAAATTGAAGTATAAATTATAGGGGATAATACACGATGATACCAGCTATAAGGCTATTTTTATTACGCGTTATTAATTTAACGATTATGAAGGCAATCGAAAGACATATATATGAAGATCGTAATAATGATGATGCCATATTTATTATATATATATATATATATATAAAGGCGTATATATGTGCTGCGCACACTGAGTAGTTTATTATATAATTTATTCTTTAAAAAAAAAAAAAAAAAAAAAAAAAAAAAAAAAAAAGGTTTACAGTAGCTTTATTCTAGTGCGACTTTAAACTGGACAATAATATCCGCCGTCATTATTATCATCTACTTATCTATTCCGCTACTTACTTACATCGTCTATTCCCAACGGAGTTTATTATATCTGTTTTATGTTAGCCATCGCTACTCCTTATCGGAATTATCGTCGTTTCCGCGATACTAGGCTAAGTTTTCATTTTTGTTATCATTGTCATGGTTTTTATTATTGTTATTATTATTACTCCGACATAGAGGACGCGAGTATTTGAGTTTACTTAAAAAATTTCTTGGCTTTATAAAATTAATTTAAAAAAAAACCAAAAAAAAAAAACCAGTAACTATGAACGTGTTCAAAAGAAGCCTTCGCGAAAAATCCAAGAAAACTAAAAGTCGCGAGAATTACCGCCGTTACTCGACGAGAAAATCTACAGTAAACGATGATCGAATGTTAAATAAAAATCATCGCCCGAATAAAAGAAGAAGACGGGTATGTAGAAATTTCGAATAAAATTAACGAAAATAATAATTTTATCTTTCCTTCTGTCTCTTTCGCTCGTATATATATTTTTTGCTTCAGCGATTCCTCTTAAGAAATAACGAATATATAGTTGTATATGATTGTTAATTAATATTTGATGAAATTTTAAGCGTTTCAACACTTACGCCATCCTCATGGAATTATAAACGAAATAACGATAACAAATAATAATAGTAATAATAATAATAATAGTAATGGTAATAATGAAATAAGATCAAATTTACTTCTGCAACAACAACAACATGCAAAGGAATATGCCTACAGATTAAACAAATCAATAGTACAAACTTTCAACAAAATGAATATACTTTCACATGTACATTTTACTTGAAACTTATATTATATATATATATATATATATATATATATATGTAAATACGATCGAAGCGATTTTGTGTTTTCGCGATGTGATTATTAATATCAAAAATTTAAAAAATTTCAGTCGATACCACGTCACTATTTTGGAAAAAGTCGTCGCTTCTGACATAAATTTAATCACTATAACAATATTTTTATTAAACCAAATCTTTTCGACAATTACGTCATTATCAAGCATATACAATAAACGTCACATATAAATTAACTGTAATATTTATATAATAATTACACATTTGATATACATTTAACTGGTCAGATGTAATTTACTATAAACATTTACTTATAAATTATATTCAATTATTATAAAACTGATTTTAAAATTAATTCTTCGTCAAAATTGATCATATTATTTAATAAGTTATTACTAGTTCTATGTTTTATAATTTCTAATTTTTCTAATAATTTTCTTTTTTTAAATTTATGTACTATGTGTAAAATTTTTATATTATTTATTATATTTTCTATGCTGTGTTTTTCTTCTGTACAGTGTTTACTATAAAGTGACTTATCGTCTTTTTCATTTTTATATGAAGAAAAGCGTTCTCTCAGTCTATTATTTACTATATAAAACTTATTACATTTTGCGCAGTTTATTCTGTATACTCCAGATTTTTGTAATACCCTATAATCTTCTATTTCATTGTTGCAACATGATTTAAATAATGTTTTATTATTATTTATTGCTATCATTGTGCTTTTTAAAGATTTTAAACAATTTATACGTGTATTTTCGCGTATATATTTAATTCATCCTAAATAATTTTTTTTCTCTTTTTTATTTTGTTGAGGGTTATAATTTTTTGGTTTGTTCCGTAATTCATCTACTGTATTCGGATTATATTTATTTGCTATGATTATTTGCTTAATAAAATTCTTTGCTTTATTAAGTTTCGCTTTTGCTATTATTTGAAATAATTTTGGCACGATTACAATAATTTCTTAAGCTAGCTACTTTATGTGATTTTGCATGAAAAGAATCATTTGGAATTATTACATCTGTTATTGTTTGTTTTCTGTGTATGCCACTATCTAATATATTATTGTTTATATTAATATTTAAATCGAAGAAATTTTGTATTTTTATTACCTATTTCTACGGTAAACTAAATGTTTTTATTAAAGTTATTTAATTTTATTACAAATTTATTTAATTCGTGGCTTTTTATCTTATTATTTCAAATAATTAATATATCATCTACATATCCAAAATTTTATAATATTTTAAAATATATTATTATACAATACTCGTTGGAGGTGATAACCCTAACCCTTTATAGATTACTAATTCGGTCTCAAACGGAGTATGGTTGTATGTTTTATGGATCGGCATCTGAATAATTATTAAATAAGCTTGATGGTGTACAAAACGTGTGTGTGTTAGGTTCTATATTGGTGCGGTTAGAAGCACTCCGATACTGGCATTAATGGTAAAGATTCCTCCTTCACAGTTTAGACGGAGTTATGTAGCATTAAAACTCTTGATTAATAGAATGAACGTAGATCGCTTTCCGCTATACAATTCACTCCATTACATTTACTCCAACTGACGGTTTTCAAATTACATTATGCTTCCGCTGGCTTCAGTTATACCTAGATTGGAAGAATTTCATGCACAGACTATGCGAACTCATATCCCTCTCCGATTTATAATACCGTATTCATGCAAGTTTTTCCAATAAAACATCATCTTTCTTTCCTGAGAACTTTATACTCCGCCACACTAATGCTACATTCAGTAATATTATCTCCGAGAGTTTTCGTACGCGCACACTTATTTATACAGATGGATTGAAGTCGGCTCAGGGAACAGGAGCAGCAGTTTTCACCCAATATCTTAATATTAGCATAGCATGCAAATTATCTAATCTTTTTTCCGCATTTACCGCTGAGTGTGTAGCATTATTTCTATCTTAATCATTCTTAATTGATATGAAGCTTACAAGTAATTATCTCATTATCACCGACTTACAAAGCATTTTTAAGACTATTGAAAACAAAGGGAAGGCGTCAGGTTTAATCATCTTGAAAACTTGAATATATTTGTGTCTTCCTTGGGTACCGGGACATCATCCCCGACAATGAAATTGTAGATTCATTAGCTAAAGGGGATCTTCTAGTGTTGTGATATTTTCTTTAGTTTCTACACTTAATATCATACATTTTATACAGTCGGAACATAAGGTACTCTGGGAACAGACATATGTGGAGTGTATGAAGCAGGTCGCCTTTTACTAGGTACTATCAATTGCAATCGTCTCTTCCTAGATTTCCATGGTTCTACTTTTTTAAAAACATTAAGCGGAAAAGACTTATCAGCAGATTGCGATTCGCCTGTTCCTTGCTGCCCGTTACATGTTGGACGTGCAATTTGTAATCCTGATCACGTGTTCTTCGAATGCCCTTTTTTAATAACATTACGTTCTGAACTATGCCTGAAATTACTGCGCGCGTCTCGTAACGGTACTTCGTATAATGTATTATCCGTTCTTTGTCCGAGTTTATAGAAATATAAGTTAGCACAGAGAGTATCACGTTGGGTATGCTGTAAAGGCATCCCCATTATATTCAAAAAAAAGTATATCATTGAACCACGATTTTAGAATCGATCTGTAATATGAAGACCAAATATTATTCCAATATTACAAAAGATCTGTTAAAGGTGTATATAGAATGAGCGCACCGCTACACGAGCTCCGGCTTCTTAACTTTCCGTCTCTCCTTTCTGTTTTGTTTTGAAAATTTTACACGTAGTTCTCCACGGAGTATAACAAACGGATGAGTAATTTTATAACATAGTCAAATTTAAAACTGCAAATATTACGGCTTGCTTGTAACGTTATTTTTTTGTGTTTTAGTATAGTCCATATATTACAATCTCATTATATATATATGTGTGTGTATATATATATACGTGTGTGTGTGTTTAGGTATGTATATGTAACAACCAATTATAACCAAAGAAAGGAAGGAAAATGTAGTTAACTCTTCGTTCATTACATTATTTATTTCTCGTTCACTAAATGTTAATTATAATTGTGTTTATTTCTATTTGAACGCTGTTCGATATGTACTCAAAATTGGAATGAATCGTCTCGGAGTTGTTTTAAAATAGACCAATTTATTTTTACGTCGCAAATATTCTTCATCATTGCTTTTTGTAAGGAGGAATAGTTGTTAATGTTGTTCTGCTTATTATATACATTACACTCAACACACACATACACACACTATATATATGTATATATATATATATATATATATATATATATATATATATATATATATACTCTCTATTATGACTGGAGAAGTAAGTTCGTGTGTTGGAATAAACTAAACTGTTTATATATTTACATAAAATGTTCACCAGCGATGCTGATGTAATATTTTACAATTCATATTAACTTACACGGGTCGTGACAACAGCCTGACATGTAACAGGTGTTTCCCGTATGGGATTTCATAGCAGAACTTTAGCGGTACTTACAATTTACTACAGCACATGAGAAAACTGAATCATGTACATACCGAAAGCTGTTAAGAGTTCTTATCGTTTATATACTTACAACTATTCTACTAGCTTACCAGCTACCCACACACGTATATATATATATATATATATATTGCATGTATATACATAAATGAATAAAACATGGTTGTTTGTTGTGTAATGTCTGGCTTTTTAAAGCGGAAATGTTAATAATAACATAATTTCACCGAGAATAGTGTGTTCAGAAGATTTACAATACAGGATATGCAATATACATACTTGTACAAATGTGCGTGGTGTACATCTACTCATGTATACATAGTATGGTAATAGAATTGTAATCATTATTACTGCCTTAAAATTACTTACAAATATCGATTACTTTGTACATTTTTATTATTATCATTTTTATTAGGACAAATCCGATTTTGCGTGTAATGCGATCGTGCAAAACTATGCTGAGAAACTCCAGTTAAATTAGTTCGAAACTTTTAATTTTTAAATTAATTTTTGAACAAGATATCATTGATCAATGGGTATTTTTTTAGGCGAATGTTTGTTTCTATTTTTCTGTGGCATGATTTTGTTAGAAGAAATTGGAAATATTAATACCCTCGCAGGTATCCGGACAAATATATGACGTTGTTTTAGCAATGATACGATTATATAATTTTTCAAATGTGTTTTTTTTTGTCAGTATATCTCCCTTAGAGTTACTATGCGATAGCACTCATTGCTTGACAATAGAACAAGAGACGGTGGTGAGATGCTATATCTATTCAATCTTACTGTATGGGGTTGAAGCATACACACTGAATAAAAAATGATTTTATCCTCTGGAATTCAAAAATGACAAAACTCGGATATCCGGAGAAATGCGCAGCGGAAAGAGCTATATGTAATAATATAATCAAAGAATGAAAAATTCGATGCTCATATAATTTCGAGGAAAAAAATATGTCATTCCGCAGTTAGTACTCGAAGGAAAATTGCTGACTGTAGCGGTCCTGGTAGAAGAAAAATTAACCTGTTCGAAAATATATTAAAGATTGGACAATAACGTATAACATCGCTGTCTTGGAAAGAATCCTCAGAGAGGCTGCCCTCCAATATTCCGTGGAAATACCAAATTTTAAACATTTTTGCATAATTGTTTGCAATAAATCTGGATACGGTGACTGAATTTTCTTAATAATCAAATTACTGACCCTATCGTCAGCTGGCTTATTACGCAGATTTTTAACTATAGGTGTAATATTGTCCTGACTTATGGCAGGAGAATCACAACCACCGACCAGCCACAAGTTAGAGGGGAAAAAGTGGTCTAATAAGACATCCACCCTTTCATGCTCGGAGACCATAGTGCGATTACCAACCTTTAAATTAGGTAAAGACAAGTCAGAACTTTGTTTAAAAACCATTTTATAAGGTCTACCCCAAGCCGAACTCGAGGTAACAAAGTCCTTACAATGTTGAAATTTGGCCTATATTGAAGCTTATATAACCTATTTAACTCCTTCGGTACACTATATACCGAAGAAGTTTTTACATTTAGACAGTTTTAATATGAAATTTATACGTAAACAATAACACAATAGTCATATTGTTGGATGTTTTTGTTTATTTTTAATTGTTATTGTGTTTGCTTATGCGTACGCATTTTATATCGCTGATCGTCGATCGTGTTATCACATTCGCTATCAGGTTATTTAAAAATACTGTTTTACTATTATAATTTTTGTAAATTGTGTATCTCGTTACAAAAGCTTCTTCGATAAAATGCGAGTTTAATCCATTGGTGTACATCTAAGGTGGATTTGCCAACTAAATCCAACAGGAGACTAAAAAGAAGGTGCTTCCAAACACTTGAAGAACGATCGTTTACATAACTCTAGACTAGATATATGTCATCCGATGTTCTAGAATCCGGCATACTCGTTGTAGTTAGATTAATTTCCTACTTTATTTTTTCTTCTCTTCGTTTTTCTTGTCTTTCTCTTCTCCCCCACGATCACCTTAAATTTTTGTCGGTACAATTAAAAAAAAAAAATGGTGTATCTAAATAATATTTTTTACATTTATATAATATATTTTTATAATAATGGCTTAGCAGCCGAAAAACTGCGATTTTCTTCGCTCCTTTTTGTTGTTTATTTTTTTATAAAATCCTTATATTGCAAACTTTTCAAATTATATGAGGTAGTCGCCGATCGATAAAATTATCAAATCGGACCGACTATTTTTATCAATGGGCTTTTCGGGATTGTTTACTTTATGTGTTATTGTTTACATATGTATTATATACATTATTAGGTAAATAATTTAGGATAGGTTTTATTTATTTATTTACACGTTATCCTACCGATTACCAGTGAGTTATCACTCTCTATTATACTATACTATGAATACATTTATGTAACGCTGTATAAATATAAAATCCGACTTATTCCTTATTCGAACGGAATTATCATTATTATCATTATCGTAGCTATACACGATGATTCGCCGAACTGGTTCATGACGTCATTGCCGGAGGTTAAACTTGGCCGTTTCAACTGCGGCGGCGGGCGATGACATTATTCGCCTGTCTCTGTCTTACACCATCCTTATTATTACTGACTGACTCTTTTCTAGTATATTCAAACAGACGATTATTAGGGCGATTGTCGTTTTGTACGTTGTATACACGTTGTTTCTTTTACATATTTCACTGTTGGTCGACTAAGAGGTTTTTTTTGTCTTTCTGAATAATTATACGCGTACAGCGTTAAAAGTGAAATGTATTTTTTATTTGTGTTTAAGATTTAATATTTTAAATTCGCCTTTCCCTCCAATTCAGTTTTCGATATTTATTTGTGTGTTTTTTTTTCTTATTTTTATAAATATATTTTTAACGTATTTATTAGAACGACGATGTCGAAAAGATTTCGAAGGTTACGTTCAATACGGAAATAAGTCCAGTCGAATCTGTATAATCTGTTGTGTTGTTCGCGGTGAAATCGATAAGCTTCTTCTTCATCGTCTCCTTTACTGTACCCGGTCTACTACGGTGGAATCTTTGGAATGTGGTGACAAGCGCTAGCGAATGCGCCTGAGACTGTGTAGAACAGGTTTTTCGTCCGCTGCGAGTGGAGTCGTCTTACGATTTGTTAACTCGTGTAAACTAATGTAGAAGTCTTGCGTTCGCATTCGTTCTTATTTCGCGTGAAAAAGGGAATGCAACATTAAAGAAACATCAAATGTTCGTCTTATTTAATTAATTTAAATTATTTTATCGAATGTTCTTTTTCGGTTAAATATTCTCCTATTTAATAAGTAATAATTTAAAAAGCGGGCTTAGTTAATATTGTCACTATACCCCCGTATTCGATCGGCTCCTAATTTCGTTTTAATGTGTTTTTCTGAGAAAATTATCGTAGTTTTGTTCGCGTTTAAAGACGGAAATCACATAACGTGATTTATAATGGAAACAGACCATCAACATCACCACCACCACCATCATCATCAGTTATCGTCACAGCCACCGTTGCCGTCTTCGGCGGTTGTCGATATACCGAATGTAGCCGCTAATTTACATCTACAAGTAAAAAAAACAACACATTTTTTCTATTATTAAATTAATCTATTCATCGTAATAAAGAGGATAAATAATTATCCGATTATGATTAAATCCTATAATAAACAAAAGGCGTTATTTTTTTAATTTTATAAAATTGAGCTTTTTTAAATTCTTCCTTCATTATTTTCATATAATCCAGTTTAGTGTTCGAAATTTGTTTATTTGACGATAATACCGTCGTTAAAAAATGACAAAGATTTTATATACATGATTTATAATTAAATTTATATTCTGTTTTTTTTTCTCTTATTTCTTTTTTTAATATTTAATATTATACCGCTGGTATTTGGGTTTTTGTTATTTTTTTTGTTAGATACAATTTGTTAGATAGCTATTACTGGCTAGTTACAAATTTGGAAATGGTGAAAAAAAAAAAAATTTTTAGGTGAGGTTTCTTTTAAATTATAATTCTATTTAGCTTTTGTGATATTACGCTAATAGATTATCTGTCTATATAAGTGTTTTCTTTATATCAAATGTTTTCTAAACTTCATCTTTCCGTGTCTTGTAATCTCGTAGCATTAATAGATTAATTACAAACACCGATTATTGCATCAGCGCTATTATCGTGGTTAGTGTGTATTATTTTGGAACGCTACACTAGTGGGATTATTATTATTCAAACATCGCGAACTTCAATAAAGTTTCAGTTATTCTCGATCGTCTTAGGAGTCTTTCGACCCAATACATGAAGTTAGAGCTTATTTATCCGATGAAATGTATAACAAGGTATTTTGAAAATATTATATGTAGTTGGAAAATTTAATACGTTACAGACCTTGAATCTAATCGTTTATTGATTTTTAAATCTGAGTTCGTGAATATTGTATTGTCGAATTTATGTAAAAAAAGAACGTTTTTTATTCGGTATACTTTACGGTATTTTCATATTGCGACGTAATAAACACATGGATTTTAACCATTGGTAATCGTTGTATGACAACTTCATGGAAAGAATTATTACGATTTTCAGGATAGTGTATTTGAATCTCAAAAACAAGAAAAGTTAAAAAAATGGTATTATTTAATTAAACTTATAGTTTTTAAGGTGTTAAGCCGTCTTCAGATCATTGTTTTTTTTTTTCCATCGTACCGGTACCAAAGCATCATGAACAATGGTGGTGAATAAAGTAATAAAAATGTGATTAATCTAAAGTCTCCAGTTAGATTATCAGTGACAGTATCATTGAAGTTGAAGCTCTGAATTATTGGGTTATTTGATTACTATGACCATACATAAGTTTATTATTCAACTTTTAATCCATATTCCGAATTATTAAAATGGTTTACTCTTGTGATTTGACCTATTTCTTTTTCAGATTATTGGAAGATCATCTCTGCACAATTTCCTCTTTTTTAATCGTCTTGTGAGATTGTCAGAGAGTGTAGATAAATGTATTCTGCGGTGTAAGTTAATAAAATATTAAATAGCAATTTATCAAAAAACTTTTTATACTGATTTATACACACTGACATATGGTATATTTATGTCATTATGGAGGGTTAAGTTAGATACATATTTTGGTGCATATGTGATTATACGAAGTATTTTCGATTGTTGCCGCTGTATTCTAAATATATATTGCTTTTATATGCAGTTTGGAGCTATCATAATTAAACAAATTTTTATTTTTAAAGCTTAAAACACTTTTCCTTGCTAGGAGAGGATACCGCAAACTGGTTCGGGAAATCATAGTTTTCCTTGTTCGGTTACATGAAATCGCTATGATGCCTTCCGAGTATCTTACACAGTTTGATTGCAGAATTTCATTGCCACGGATACATATTGCAGGACATGTTACTTGTCTGCGATTAGATTCACATGAGTTTGAACAGTCGTACTAGTATATTCTGGAACTGAATTAGCAGCTAGTATAGCTATATCATCAGCAAATGTTTCTAATATTGTTTGACTCAAGATGGGTATATCCCCAGTATAAATGTTATATAATATTAGACTAAGCAAACTGCCTTGTGCACTAACACTTTACGTTCTTGGGAAAATACATAATTTATTCTAATGATAAATGTTTTGCTAGTTAAGCACGATACGAAGAATTTATAAAGGTCTGTAGTTAAAAATTGTTTCAGTTTAGACAATAATCCTGGGTACCACGCCCCGATCAAATCACTGCGTTACATCTAGGGAAACAGCTATACGTAATCTTTTAACAGCGTTGATTCTAGTTGTATTGTTGAGTGTTCCGTTCGAAAACTAAACTGATGATTTGAGAACGTATTTAGCGTTTTTATAATCAAATCTACACGACTCAAAATTAACTTTTACAAGACTTGATAATGAACAGAGTAAACTGATCGGACGATATGAGGACACGTCAGTTTGTGACTTTCCTACCTTATGCATCATGATTATAACCGATTTTTCCACTAGCTTGAAAAGTATCCTTTCCTTAACAAAAACATATTATAAGAGGACAACTGCTTTCCACGGAATATGTTTGAGGATTTCACCCGTGATTTTATTTAATCCAGTAGCCTTTTTAATGGACATTTTTATAGGCTTTTATAAGAAAATGGTTTTATCAATAAGTTTATAGTAGTTCTTGTTATCATCTATAAGCAAGTCACTACTGTTGAGATTTTTGTTGATCGGTTTTACTCAGCTATTATTCAGTCATGTATTAAATGGATCTTGACTTTGTTCGTAGCAATTTTTTTAGTTGAAATCCATAAGAACTTGTTATTTAAATTTAGAGATTCTAAATAAGAATCAGTTTAAAAAATAATATTAAAAGTATGTACGACATAACTTTCACATATTTCTTATTATTAAAAAACTTAATAAAAATTAACAATTTTTATAAAAATTAACAATTTTTATGACTAACTTAATTTTACTTATTATATATAGTTAATTTTAATAGTTAATTTTATTATTTTTTAATAATCCGATGATGTTAAAAGCTTCGTTTAAATTTAATCCAATAATTATTCAGATTTCGTAATTTTATAACTTAATTGTTTTGACTGAATTTACTAGAGGTATATTTGAACTTGGTTTATACTTTATTTCAGAGTTATTAAATAATTTCTCCAGTTTTACGCGAAATATAAAAAGCACTTTTATCGGGTTTTAATTCGATTGAAGTAATATCTTGTAAATGTTTCGTTCTTTAGATGCTAATAATAAATTTCGTATCAACATCGAGTCACCGTACGAGTTTCGAATAACAATAGCTAACCTGTTCTATTCGAAAGGCCGATGTAAGCATTTTTAAAACAGCACATTATGAAACCCCCCCATCAACTCGGCGTAGAACAATAGATTATCGTTTAACGCCTAAATACGCTTCAGGTGTTACATTCTTTTTAAAAATTACCTGTGTTCCTCACTCCGTACGAGGTAACTTGAAATTACAGTTTTCTGTCTTTGTTTCTGAACAACCGGATATTAATTATTTTTTCCAAATACGGCCAGCTGCTTATATAATCCTGTCATCCTCATTCAGGCCTTTATTTTGATATTGATTCCAGATTCTAATTTCGCGGTTATTCTTCATCGTCTAATGCTCCTACACGTTTCGCTGGTTTTACTGTTAAATTCAGCCTTAACTAGTCCATTATAAAAATTATGGTCTACTCTGAAATTTCTATTGTAAAATTATTTCATTAACGGGATTTTGAAAAATGTCGTCTTTATTCGAATTGTATCTCGTGGGAATAATAAGCGTCATAATTGAAAACTATATATATATATCATTTTTAAACATCCTTTTCAAGAGTTCGCTATCGTGAAAATTATATTTTCTGTTTCATTTCCTTTAACGCCAGCAGCTATCATTTCTAACGCTATTTTCGAATCTTTAGCATTGATTGATTTTTTATCATTAATCAATTAGTGTCATAATTTAGATATATATGTATCACCTTTTGTTCTTCAAGTATTATCTCCTTGTCAAGAGTTCGTATGCATCGTGGAAATTATACTTTCTATTTCCTTTCTTTTAGCACTAGCAGTTATCATTTCGAGACGTTTCCTACCTTCGGGTGTTTTACCTTCAGTTTTCCCCTCGCAAGCTCTGGAACAATATTGATGCTTTGAAATTACATTTATCCGGTACTTCTCTATTAGTAATTTTTAATAAAATTATTATTATTTTAGGATGTGGGTACATTGTGAAAATATACTTTATGTCATCTGTTATGGGTTGACTTTGAATAATTGAACGCTGTTTTCTTAAGAATCTTAACTGATACGAATTTACTTTTAGTTTCTTCGCGTTATTATTGTTTTTAACGTACATTTAACAATTGTTTAAAAATATAAATGTGATTATAATTATACAAACATTCTACTCATGCACTACATGTGTCATCGTTTATATACACTATTGAATGTATATACACGCATATAACAAAGTCCACATTAATAACGAATTTTGTCGACAAATATCATTACCACTTTGTGTTGATATTTGATACTATTTTTACTTTAGCTCTTTGTTCTACCATTTGTAAAGTATAATCCTACCTTCATCGATATGAAAATAGTACAGGCTGTAACTACATGTAACCACTAAACCGCAGATATCACTGTAACAGTATATATGTATATATATATATGTGGGGTTCATGGGTATGTATATATTCTATATACATACGAATAACTCTTATGCTTAATATCTATTTTCTTTTGATCACGGAATAATATTAACAAATTAATTTCATTACAAACACATTTCGAAAGTTTAAAAATGTGATAGTAATTTACGTTCAATTTCTGAATCCATGTTACAAATTTTCAAAATAATTGCAATTTTAGAAAAAATATAATCATAATATATCTTAATTAATTTTTTAACGAATATATGTTTAGTTACGTTGATACCTATTAGATATTACATACTAATTTATATATATAATATATATATATATATATATATATATATATATATATATATATATATATATCTTTGGCAATTCGTTTTTGCTAAAAAAAGGACCAGTTTTTTAGTTTTTGAAGTTTGAAATACACCAGGTCTTATACAGCGTATAACAAGATAGTAAACTGTAAAAGCAGAACGGGTTGGTAAAAGCGGTGGGCATTGAAGAGGTTGACCTTGGAGATGTTCTTGTTTAGGGTGATTGCCGCGTATATGCCTGCATGCCGATAGATAATATCATCCAGTGGTTGGTTGAACCGATTGAAATTGTCTCTAAAAGAAATGAAGAAACTCTGGTTCTATACTATATATATATATATATATATATAATATGTATTATGGAACCAGAATATAATATGCTCCCAATATCAGTATCGTGTGGTAGTATGTCGACGTGTTAGATTTGTGGTTGTGTCGATTGGATTTATGTCCTCTTTTACTTTTGTTTCTTTCTCACGGGTTTCTCATTCACATTCTTCCGGTTTTCTGCAGATTTTATTCCACAACCTAACCCTATAATGCGATTCTTTTATAGTTTTAACTTTGTGTAACACAAAGAGAATTCTATATCCGCGCTTAATCGGAATTCCGTTGTAATGTTTGGAGTCTACCCCGCGTATATAGTATTTCGAAATTGAAAAATATTTCAAATATTTCCTTTTCATTCCAGTTTACTATGAACGCGACGCGCACAATATTTTTTCCTTAATTTCTCTTTAGGAATTTGGAGGAATAAATTTCTGAAGGTTAGAATAAATTAAAAATACAAATATAATTTATTAATTATATTTTTCCATGAATTCCGGTAATTTTTCGGGAATTTATTTTGAACGATTTTAGTTTCTGTCAATTTTCGACAAATTCGTATAAAATTTTATCAAGTATTGTCAAATTTTTTCGAAACTTGTAATAACATTTCTTCTTCTAATGTAATGTGTCGGTATCCCGTAATGTTTTTATAACACGCGCGGTGTAATTTTCTTTATATATCTAATTTCATTACATTTATACGTAACATGCAATACAGTATAATAATTATTATATTTCGGCATTTTTCTTTTGCACGCGCGTACCAACACACACACACGCACCTTGTGAATTTATATAAGAACAAAATATGTGGATAAGTAAATCTACATTTCTTCTATTTTTGTTCTTATTTATACTAATATTTATTCTCTTATCACTTCTTCGATAGAGGGAGCGTTGTTCAGGTTCTTCTAGTAGCATAAAGTCAATTATAGGGGAAAATTTATATATATATATATATGTGGTTTTTATTGGTTTTATTAACTTGATTTATTTACATATTCCGTGCGTTTTTTATTATTATGTTCCATTTATATGAAATGTGCATGTACTATATTGCCAATCCCGTTGTAGTCACACACACACATATATATATATATTTGCATAGTTCATTAAGTATTTTTTCAATTATGTTGACCTTCTATGGAATGTAGCAATTAAAACAAAAAAAAAGTTACAATCACTAAATTTTTATATCGAAAACAACCAGAAACCTTTTCGGTTATGTAGCTATTTTCAAGTAGACATAAAAAATGCAAAATATAAAAATATATAAAAATTGTAAGGATATAAAAGAAAAAAAAACAAAATAAAATGTAAGAAAATACATAATTTAGATATAAAACATTACAAATAAAAATTTAAAAAATAGAGTTGATTATAAAAAAAAAATTATCTCACAATAGAAATACAGAAAAATATAAAAATAATTATTTAGGTTCAATAAATTATGTAGGAAGTCACATTTATAAAGTAATAAAAATATTTAAAAAATATAATATAGATTTAGCAATAAGAAATAATAACGCTTTATTGAAATCAATTAGTAACAATTTGGAAGATAGAAATTGTTTAAAAATTCAAGAGTTTGACCATTCTTTAACCATTGCAATTTTCCTTCTAATATGAGCTGGCATAATGTCCAGGATACAACTGCGTATAAGTTTTGTGGTTAATTTGTGAGTAGGCTTTCTCGATGTTAATGTTTCTGGTCCTTTCAGATCTTGTTGTATTGGTAAATTAGTGTAATTTTTATATTTTGACTATTCTTTAACCATTGCAATTTTCCTTCTAATATGAGCTGGCATAGTGTACGCTAAGGTAACCATTTCACTGGGGTAGATTTGGTTGCGTCAGAGATTATACGAAGATCTGTATTTAGCTCTATATTAATATTTTTTGTGTGAGTGCTGTTCAGCCATACTGGTGCATGTAGCATATTCGGCCGCTGAGTATATCAGCGCGAGGTCTGAAATTCTTAGGGTAGGCGCTGAAGCACCCCATGTTGTTCCTGCTAATTTATGAATTATATTCGTCCGTGTTCTGAGTTTAGCGGCAGTGTTCTGACGGTGTTTTGTCGATCTAAAGTTACTCCCCGATACTTTGGGTAATCTTCGTGTTTAAAATGGAATCATGATACATTTGTTTAGTCTCTGTTTAACGTTAAACGCCATTTATTAACATAATCTGTTAATGATAATAAATCGTCCTGTAATATGTCCTCTGTTGTGTCAGGCTTTGTACTTTGTATAGTCAGGGCTATATCATCCGCATATAAGTTTGTGGTAAGTCAGCAATATATAAATTAAATAATAACGGAGCAAGCACCGATCATTGTGGTAAACCATTGTTTAAAATTCGAGTTTTGCTGCGCTTTCCATTTAGATACATCCTTATTTTGAGATTACTGATCATGTTATTTAGTAGCGAGTGTATTTTCTTACAAGGAATTGCTGCAAGTACTTTAGTGAGTAAACCGCATCGCCGTACAGTATCAGAGGCCGAGGTGAATAAAAACGGTCGATGTTTTTAATCTTTCTTCAAAACTATGCTCGATATGTTAAGCGCACTTAATTGATCGGCGCAGCTTCTAAATTTACGAAAACCGGCCTGCTCAATTGGTATTTGTTTATTTATAGTGCCACTTATACGGTTGTACACTAATCTTTCTAGCAGTTTGTATATTATACTGAGCATGAAATGGATCTATAATTTTCAGCATTGTTTGGGTTTTTCCCTGGTTTTAGTATAGCTATTACTTTTGATATTTTGAACAATTTTGTCAATCGACTGGTTTCTAAAATTTGTTCAAATATATTTAATATCCATTTCGTCGCGTATAAATTCTGGGTAGATTTGGGCTTTTCCGAGTTTCTGATTTTTCTTCTGCTGTTTTGAGCAATGTAGCTCTTTTATTCCTTATATGTTTATTGAATTTTTTATGTCATCATTTCCATACGACACACAATGTGGGGATATAAAAGGAACAAAACAGGTTTCAGATTAGCCAAATGGATGGAAGCACAAAATTTAAGAATAATTTATGACGCCAAATAGCAACGCACATTTCATTCAGCCAGATGGAAAATTGATACAAACCTTGACTTATGTTTCACTACTGTAGATCAAAACGGGAAGACGTTAAAAATTTCACGCACAATCTCTAAAAAGTTCCCAAAAAGTCAGCATATTGCAATAATAGAGATAGGCTTCAGTTTACCTTCATGGAAATGATGAAAAAACGGGATAACAGTAATTTATTAAATTCAACGATAAATTTTGACGAATAATTACTTTCAAAAAGTACCTTATCAATTTCACCTATTTTTATATTAGACGTTTTCTTTTTTCTAACTATTTAGCGTAATTTTTTATGTAAAATCTTATGTATATTGCTGATTTGTCGACTTTGTTGTTTATCACATTCACTATCAGTTTACTTTATAATCAAATCTGTTTTTTCACTTTTTAAATTAAGTTATTTTCTGGCATTTTATTTTTTGTTTTATATTTTTTATAATTCCCATTATATTTTTATATTTTATATATTTTTTTTTATGTCCAGTCGATAATGGCTTAATAGCTGAAAAGTTCTGTGGTTTTTAATATAGAAAGATTTAGTGATTTTAAGGTATTTTTTTTTTGTTGTTTATTTTTTTCAATTAGTATTCCATGCGGTATTATTTAAAAGTTCTCAAATAATAAAACTGCCCCTTTTACTTTCCGCATTTTATCTTCATTATATATATTTCGTTTTGTTTTTTTCGTGTAATCTGGTATTATTATATTTTCACAGTTTCGCGGATCGTATATTATATTAGATACACTTTATATATGTTTAAACGTTTGTAAAATGTTTTATTGTTATTTTTGATAACAATTTCTGGTTAATTTTCTCCACGCATAGTTTTATACGTATTCCTCTCGCTTGCTCGTCATATTATAATCTTGATTCAATCGGAGCGTGTGAAATAATAATTCCTTATGGTTGTAGATTTCGGTTTTTTATTTTTAAGTCTATTTTGTAGTTATTGCATCTTATACGAGTGTCAATTATTTTAGCTAAATATTGCTGTTCATTCGTAAGATATATATTTTGCAATTTCGAGACAATATATGTCGGATCTCGTTTGATATGCGCACACTCGTATTTTGATTTTGCATTTTCACAACGTATTTTCTCATATTTTTATGAACAGTTTTTGTATCTAGATCATGAATTATCTGCATAGATTATGAACGATATTGGCGCCAGATTGTTGCATCTTACTCTAATACCAAAACACTCAATTGTAACA
Source organism: Coronaproctus castanopsis (assembly GCA_032883995.1). Classification (NCBI taxonomy): domain Eukaryota; kingdom Metazoa; phylum Arthropoda; class Insecta; order Hemiptera; family Monophlebidae; genus Coronaproctus; species Coronaproctus castanopsis. Next base: position 103,212,284 of record CM065053.1, on the reverse strand, counting down.
GTTTTTTTTTTTTCTATCGAATAGTTCACAATATTAATATTTCTTTTTTTATTTCGATATCTTCTAATTTATTTATTAATTTACGGTGATCTATAATGTCTGAAGTTTTTTTTTTTAAACGTCTACGTAGTTTGTATTTTTATTCGTGGCCTAATCATAAACTAGAAGAAAAGCTTACTTTTTTTAATACAACTGCACCCGCAAATAAAGAAGAAAGTGAGGTTGCACTCAAAATATGCGATAGAACAGGTAGAAAGCCGTTAAATATCTTGTAAGCATACTAAATAATAAATTCACTCAGATAATGAGATAAACGGTAGAATACAAGCTACTTCAGCTGCTGTAATCGAGATAAATAACCGAGCTGATGATAATTTATAAATCTGCGCCAGTCGCTATTCGTTTCAGAAACGTGGGCTCAAAAAACAAAGAAAGCATGCGCTCGCTCGAATTCTATACTGCTTGCATACTACCTGTTCGTTGGTAAGATTATTATACAGCTACCGCTTTAATTGTTTAAGATAGTTCTGGCACCTTTCTCGAATCTCGTTTAATAGTCGTATTTTCTTTAGATCTTGATAATTAAAAAGAAAATTCGAAACGAAATACGGCGATATAATCGATTTAATTAAATCCGCACAATGATCCGAGTCGATTTTATAGATTTTCGTAATGATCGTCGGAAGGAAATCAAGTTATTAATATAATTCCACACCGGAATAAGATTAACGGCTTAAATTAATTACGTTATTAATCCATATACTCATGCCTACGTCATTAGCAGTTTCCGGCACTTTGTCTCACCATGAATATTCTACCTTTTCCTGATATTTTTCAACCAGTTTTTCATGGTTGAGATTGATGGTAACGAGAGAAAAAATGCGAAATTATAAAAATGACGAAACGATATTACTTTCTAACGAAATTATTGCAAATACGATTGAAGAAAGCTGGTCGATATAAACGGATTCGGTATTTAAGGCTTTTAGAATTCTTCTTCGCGTGACACCCGATTCGTGTATTGCTTAGTCACTATGCATAGATTCTACTATCTGATGAAAGAAGTCTCGATCTGTTGATGTTCTCATTCCGCTGCTCTCCGAATTCCAGTTCATTTTTTGGTATTATTTAGCGAAGAGATTTTCTTCTCTCTACCGCTGATCGTCCTTATTAGTATTGTCTGTAAAAAAAAATAAGGTGCCCGATTATTATGGTCATTAGTATCCGGCTAGTTTATCCGGCTAGTTTTCATGAGTCTTAACACTTCTCCGTTCTTTGTTTTATTTGTCCACGGTTTTCTCCATAATCTTCTATAACACACAACGACGTTTTAAATGATAACGATTTCTTCATAATTTCTTTTAGTGTCTGAAGTTGTTTCACACTCGTATAATATGTAACGTAAAAACGACGTATCGCCTAACGGATGTCGAACTATTTGAAATGATTTGACATAAGCTAAGAATATTTCGGAATAGTTCGATTTCAAAGTAATTATACGCGTAATGCTGCTGCAACGATTGTTACCGCGGCGGACGATAATCCTGTTGCATGTAATAAAGCAGACTCTATACGGCGAAACATTTCGATCTCGAAGGTAAATGGTAGATTCTCGTAGATGTGTCGAAATCTTTATGAAGCTGCCAAATAAAAAACTTGAAGACGAGTGGTCTTCTAACGCTCCGCTCTGTATAATTGGTCACGATATTCGCAAATGGACAAGCGACTTAAGATAATTAATTCATTATGATAAATTGCTATTATCGTAGTAAGAAATATCGAAAGTAAATATGTATAATTTCTATACTTACTTTACAGTATTACCTAGAATGTTGAAATATTGAACAGATTATAATAAAACACCACTTAGGTGTTTTTCTTTTAATATATGTATAATTTTTGATACGAATAACGAAATTGTTTCGAATACTTTTAGTTAAGTCGCATTTGTTTTATTATTTTAGTTGGTCTCCGTATTTAATTTCAAATATAACATATCGGTACGTATATATTAGTGACGTAGCTGAAGCAATGCAGGAGGCGAACCCTAGGTTTGGGTGCTTACTCAAAATAGTTGACAGTTTTATTCTAAATCAGTCTCTAAATGATGAAAGACGATAAGTAGAATCGCGAGAACTCACGAATATCGACCAATTTTATACATCAGAGTTTTGGCACATCGAAATTAATATTCCAAAAAATATATTAGAAAATGTATTAGCGTGACTTTTTATAACCATCATCGTCAGTATAGTTCTAAGACGGGTCGTCCATTGCTGTAATAGTATAAGCTTCCATCTTTCTCGGTCTTCACTTTTTAAAAGTATATAATGAAAAATAACTCGTCATTTCTGAGTAATATTCCGCAGGTTCTAATAGCTGTAAAATTATTCTTAACATTGTCACAAATTATTTTCCGTAGTAGCATAAAAATGGTGTATCTATATTATCGATTTAAATTTGAAAGGAGATTTAAAAAAAAGTTCGACATTGATTCCATTATAATATTTATCTTATAATTTCCGACGTAAGAGTTGCAGATAATAAAATTATTTTTATTTATGTCGATGTAATTATGTTTAAGATTTTTATAACTTTCATAATTATTTACCCGTATAAAGTTTTACAAATTAGATTTATTAAAAAATTTAATAAAAAAATTATATATCAAATCAATTATTTCTATCAAGTATAATTTACGTGTTGATTTATGTATCTTTTTATTTGCTTTATTTTTTAATTTTAAAAAATAAAAATAGATGAAAATAAAAGAAAAATGTAATTATTTGTTTGGTAACCTCAAGAATCGAGATTTTCGTGGAAGCGTCTCCCGTGTTTCAACTACGCCATTGGTATATTATATATATATATATATATATATATATATATATATATATATATATATATATATATATAATAACTTATAAACTATATTACACTGCGACAATAAAATTAAAAGTTTAGATTCCATTAAATTGGACGTCGTATCGATTGATATATATATTGTGAAATTGTAAAACTTTGGAAAATTTATTGATAACATGCGTGTTTTAATGTTAGGTTTTAATTTCTTCATGAGAATTCCTATCAATTTTAACTTCTATCATTAACAGTAATATAAGTTTGACCGGTAAATACTGAAGATATAGACGTGTGTGTAGGTATGTGTATGTTCGTATTTCTCGTTTGAAAATTATTGTATTGTAAAGTAGTTATCGAGAAATTTATAAATAGGCCTGTAATCAAATATTAATTTTTTCATTATCGAACTTATTATTATTATGTGTTCAATCACGTAAATTTGTTCAAGATCACGTTTTCTTAAACTACAGAGAAATAAAATTTAAAAAAAAAATGCAATATATATATATATTCTTAATTACTTAAATGCGCTATTAATAGAAAAATGTAGAATGAAAATAAATGCAGATAACACAAAAGTAATGATATGTGCAATAGACATAGTCCTCAATGGAAAACGAATATCTCAAGTAAAATAATTTTCTTATCTCGGTAGTTTAATAATATCCGACGGACGAATAGAAAAAGAAGTAAGTAGAAAAAAAGCTCAGGATAAAAACGCTTTTAATAAAAGTGGAGAACGCCTATTACATCGGAAAATATCTCATTACGCATAAGGAAGTTGTTCATTAAAACTTTTGTCTGGAGCGTTGCACTGTATGAAACATGGACTTTTCGGAAAAAAGAAAGATTTTGAAGTTTTGTGATATCGAAGGATGCTGAGAATATCATTGGATGGATAAAATCCCAAATAAGGAGGTATTCAAAAAATAGAACAACCAGAGATAATAAACATTGATGAAACGTAGAATTTTTGATGTATGATGGGAAATCGTCAAGGTAAACAGATGAAAGAAATACCACACAACCAAAAATACCTAAATTGAATTTAGAACAGGCTACCAGACTAGTATCTTGTGGTGCAAGGATTCACGGACAAAGAATATATATATATATATATAACGTGTATTTTTTTTAATAATTATTAATTTCGCCCATCTTGTTCGGTGATCTTTTATCTTTTTGTCGCGTAGAGATGTTATTTGTATTAAAATAAAACGTTCATGATTGGAGTGAATGCGCATGCATGCTTTCATACATACTTTATAATTAATTACAATACGTCTACTGATATTTATATTTAACAGCTATTTTGTAACGTATTTCTCTATAATTAATTATTTTATACACTTTTTTTTATTCTTGTCATATAATTACAACCACACTCGCTTTATAATTTATTTCACATTCTTCTATATTTGCGTCATTTTTAGATTATTAAACGGTGTCTTAAGCAGTTGATTACCTATTCCTTGATTTTCGTACACTTCCCATGTATGTACATACACACGCACATTTATTCCTCGGGTAATCTGCACATGCACATTTATTTCTCGAGCAATCTGCATTAATATTTCTCGGTGTTTTTTTAATAGCGGGTCGTGTTTTATTTTTCTAGCTACTTGCATATTTCCTTTTATTATTGTCATTTTTGTTGTTAATTTTTATTATAACCTATTTTACAAGTTATGTGCTGTGTACAGTTTTCTTAACTTTCGTTTCGGACAATTTAATATTTTCATTTTAACGTATAATCCGGTATGCTATTTAAATTAGTATTATTGGTATTATTATTATTATGTACCTATGTAGGTACTTCAGTACCTTAGATTGAAATCGCTGTGCTAGAACTGTGAGCTATTCCCTAGTTCACACCGGTTTCAGCATGGTATTGTAAAATACTTGAAGCTCAAAATAAGTTCGGATTTACTTGCTAAAATCTAATACATCTTGTTGGACCCGAGTTTTAGTTCCTTACTTTTCTTCAGAATATGCTTTATCACATTCCGAGGTATTTAAATTTTGAACGGTGTGGTAGTGATGTTTAAAAAATTAATAAATAACAAAAAATTAATTAAAAATCGGCAAATTTTTATAAATGAAAAGATCAATTCACTTATAATAAAATCTGTTTTTCACTTTGCTATTTTTTATAATATTGTACATTGGAATTAAGTATTTTCTTGCTTTTTAATTTTTTTTTTGTTTTTTCCCTTTTAGATAAATTGCATATATTTTTATATATATATTTTTTTATGTCCTGTTGATAACTTAATAGCTGAAAAGTGTGATGGTCTTTTATATATAAAAATTTAGTGATTTGAATTAATTTTTGTTTCTTGTGCTAGAGGACCAACAAAGTATACGGTACAGGTGTCTCGCGTCCAGCCGTGAAAGTCATTCGCACCGATTTGGAAGTGTTGATTTTTATTCTCAAAGTGCGAGTCTGCTCCTACAAACAGTATAAGCTAGGTTACAACTGATTCGATGCTTCAACGGCATGCAGCCTTTTTGATACCTCAATATTTTTCTAAAGTTTTATATCGTGCGCGTATATGATGTAAGGAAGAAACCTTACTACCGATCCCTGCAGCCTACTTGCGTCAATGGGGTGAAACTTGAATGTTTTTTTTTTCATGTTTTATTTGAAAATACCTGTCCGCTATATATAACTGGAAGAAATGGAAATATGTATTAGCTAATGCGGGTTTAATCTTAAGCAGTAGACCGGCGTACTCTACAACACATGGCTGCTGTCTAAAAATTCTGCCGAACAAAAGTGACGATCTTGAAAATAATCGATGATATTTTATTTTTGGATAAAATCTGTTCTATTGTGGCATGATTTAAACGCATTGCAAACTGATAATTATGTATTATATTGAAGTTTTTAATTAGAGCAGTAGTCTTGACAGGAGTGTTCTTTTTTTACATACTTTAGACAAAACGATTAACAGTCTCCGTGGGTAGGTATAACATTAGCTGGTTTTTCACATTTTTACTGTACTTTTATTAAGATCGTTAAATGTTTTCACTCTTTTTTTTTCATATTACTTTCCGGCGTTTATTTTTTAATTAATCTATGTTCCTTAGGGGTTTTTTTACTAGACCCCAAACTTGTACTACATGCCTCAATTTCTGTTCGGCTAAAGTATAGTAGACCGCCATCAGATTTTTTCGCTGCGTAGTTATGATGGCATTGCTGCTGTTTGTATTTTCTTTTAAAACGTATTCTATATAGATTTATATCCCGCATGAAATGATTATCTATTTTTACAGCGAGATATTTACGTTCGCCGACAAATTTATGTTCTTAAAGTTTTTTAAATTTTTCGTTTTGTATAGATCACAACTTATGAATGCTTCAAAAGCATCGTAACATTTGTTTTTGTATTCGGTTTTGTTATACTTACTATGGTAATTATTTAATTATCATTTTAAAGTCGATCCGCTTTTGTCTCAATTGTATATTTTTGTGAAAACTCATCATTGACCATATAGTTTACTGGGATCTAAACTTTTCTGTAAACAATTTGTATGTAACGAACAATATCGATATTACTCACTCGTAGTATCCCTACTTCTGTTCACTCCGTACATTGCCTATACGTACTACCATTATACTTTTTTTTTAAGTAGCTTTCAAATCATTTTTTAAACGTTTTTTGTCACCATTTATTTAAGTGGTTATATATTAATTTATCGCGATCTACCGTATATACAAGTGATAAATACAGAGCAGAAATTAGTATTTCGTTGTGTATGAACTTATAAAAGTGAAATTTCCATCAAATAAAATGTAAACACACACACGGATACACACAAGTGCACACATTAACTTCATACTTTCCTTTTTTTACTTTATGACGGCGGTTTATCCGTCGGACTTGCTTTTACCTGATAATTACACAAGTGTAAAATTTTTTGATTTGGTTAGACATCTTAGGTCAGTGTCTTTTGTATATAAATTATTTTTATTATCGTCTTGATGATTAAATCTCGTACGAAAATTGTGTTTCTTGGATTTATATTATTTATTTATGACGATTTATTTAGCCCGATTCCATGTTTATTTGCCCGTTAGTTATTTATGCGCAGCTTGTTATATTACAGTCTTTTAAACTTGTTTTTTCATATACGTATGTATATTACGAAATGAAAATCGAAAAGAAAGTTATTTCTGGTGGGGATAAAGAAGAAGTCGTTCGGAATATGTAATTGATGTATCCGGTTTTGAGGAAGGCAGATACGTACTCGGTGACTTTTACAAGTGTGAGTACATTGTTGTGTTAGCGATAGTTGTTTAGTAAATCTGCATTGATCACATCTATTTATAATGTATATTATATATATATATGTATATGTATATATCTATAATTGTACTCACGGTTGTTGAAAATGGAATTGAGAATAACCTTTTAGTGGATTATAGCAAAAATGTTTAGTTCTTTCACATTTCGCCAGAACTTCCAGTATTTATTGTCACGTATTTTCCCTCAATACATTTTGTTTCTAAGGTTCGTTCTTATTTGTAGAAAACTCTACGATTTCCAGTTTCTATTTCTTAATCATCCGTACGGTAGTACTTAAAATAAAGATAAATCTGCGAAGTTTTCATAAACCACGACAGCAGTAATAATTAATGTTAAAACGTTGAACTAACTACAGTGAGTGCGATGAGACTGACAAAACGACCAAATCTGATTCCTGACAAGACGGGCATATCGGAGGATGGATTATAATGAAAGTGCATGTGCGTGGGTTAGTGGATATCTATAATAGGTAGACGTGTTACTATGATTTCTTCCCGTCGATTTAGTTATTCCCGAACCTATAAGCTGCTAATTATTTCTCGATAATGAGCTGAGCGCGCTTTTTTTGATACAGCATCTACTGCGTAGACTTGCTCTGTTCCAAAGTGACCTGAAAGTCATAAGAATTCAATTACAGTATTTTGGAAAAGTGTTTGGTGGAAGACTAGTGTACGTGTTATTATTGGGTGATTGGTGTACGGATTTCGAAGTGATTTTAAAACTGACAACGAAACGGATATTAACAGGTAGAGGTTGGGACGTAGAATCGCTGAAAAAATTTGTTTTAAACGGAAGGAGGTATCGCTAAATTCTGTTGAATATGGAGACATGACATTTTGAAAACGAACTACTGTTAAATTTGGTCTGACATACCAATCCATAAGTATAACGTGTGACGCAGTTGGATACAATTGTAATATATCTCGAGCTGAGACTAGTGAACCTTTGAGAGACCAGATATATTGAGCTTTATTATTGGTGTTTTTTAGCAACTAAGGAGTGGTATCGGAATATGTAACATGGTTTGGAAAAAGTAAATTTCATCGGGGTCCTGTTTTAAAAGTTGTTATTGTTTTTTAAAAAAGCGTTAGTTAACGTCGATGCAATCATATATATATATGTGTGTGTGTGTGTGGAAATATGTATATTTACTGTACATATGTGTGTGGAGTGCTTTATTTAGTAAAATGGGGTATATTAAAAGCGACACTAACGCTCCGGCGGTAGTGATATTTATTTTATCGCGGTAAGAATTAAATTCTCGGATATAATGATAAGGAATATAATTCTGGCATATATCGTCGTAGAGGATAGTTATTACGTTATAGCCTAATCGGTAGTAATGAATGAAATTTAATTTTTAATTAAAACTTCATTAGGTTGTAAAATTCGAATCTACGGTAATAATTTACATAAATAATTTAATTATAGTAATATAATTACGGATTATGAACTTTTACAAAATAAGAAGATAAATAATAGCAATTAATAAATGTTCTTTCACTATTATCATTATTCCCTTTATTCCTGTATGTGTGGGCGTACGTATTTATAATTATCAACATGTGCGTTTCCCTTTTCGTATGGAAATAATCGATACGTTAAATATGGTATGTAAATAAATATATGAATATTTATAATCTAATATCACTCCTGCGATAAATAAGTATAATTTAAAATATACATATCAGATAATTTATTAATCTCAAATCTAAAATTCCGGTGAGAATTTGATAAAAACCAATATAAAGATGTGGGACATCGAATCAGCATTGATATATACATCTGTATCTATAACTACGGAAATTCATTCCAGGCGTGAACCTCATTCTATATAATTATATATATATATATATATATATATATATATATATATATGTATGTATATATATAATTAATTATAAACGAACAAAATAAAACACAATCACTAAAAGTTTTTTAATCGCGCGACCGTTACGTCATTTTCAAGCGCGAACTAAAATTATTACACAATCACTAAAAGTTTTTTAATCGCGAAGCTTTTCGACCGTTACGTCATTTTCAAGCGCGAACTAAAATTATAAAAAAGATGTAATAATTTTAGTTCGTGCTTGAAAATGACGTAACGGTCGAAAAGCTTCGCGATTAAAAAACTTTTAGTGATTGTGTTTTATTTTGTTCGTTTATAATTAATTAATAAAATCACTACTCTCCAATATATTGAACTTTTATATATATATATATATATATATATATATATAATAGTATACGTGTATTTGTGTGTGAATAAATGGAATGGTTATCTAGTGAAAAAAAATTTATAACGATTATTTTAAATTTACTATGTTTATTAGTAAAAATTATATACGTCGAAATTATAAGGCGTTTTATAAACACGGATCGAAATATAATACAGTTATCGATATACGGATTTTGTATTGTTTCCATTTTCGTTTGTGCTATGAAAAAAATCGAATAGCGAATCGAGTAGAAAATTCGCGTATGATGTGTGTGACACATGTAATAAGCGATTATAAAAGCGGTGATTATGAAATAGCGACGATTATGAAATAGCGACGATTATGAAATAGCGATGATTATTTATGAAATAGCGCCGATTAAAGATTATAATGTTTCGTATTCAAAATTACGTCACTACTGCGGTATTCATTGCGCCTGAGATTCGTTCTTTCCCTTGTATGCGGGTACGAGTTTAATCGTACCGGTTTTAAATTTTCATGCATTAATACGGATTATCATTATTATTGATTACGATGCCGACCATAATAATGATAGTGTAAACAATATGGTTGGGGTATCGTGTAAATATGAAAGAGAGGTAGGAAATTTTCAGGCGAACAGGTTCGCTTAAGCATCCGGAGGCTACGGTCTTCTATAGGAAACGATGTTGCTTCCAGTAAAGCATCCTCCACCGTACAATAACAATCGGCGTCAGTAAATCCACCCTAATACCTATTGTTACGTGTGCATATAGTGATTTAACAGGACGAAGATCGAAAAACCTTCTCTTCATTCGTTTCGTTCGTTTCTATTGCTTTATCGCTGTATAATAACGTAGATCAACCGTGTTACGCACTCCTATACGTATACCAACCACAACCCTTCAAGCAAAATCGTGACTAGCCTCGCCGTCTGTTAATTATAACTTTCTTGCCATTTGGCATATGTATATATATATACATATATATACATATATATACATATATATGTATATATACGAACACATGTGGTGCTTTGTAGGATAAAATATATTAAAATAGTACACCAGCTTATACTTGTTTGACGCGGTCTAATTGTTGACCTTGAGTTCATCAATGAGGCTGGAATGCCGATGTTTGTGATTAGTATCGTTTTTGTTTCTTTTTATTTGTTTTTGGTTCAAATTGTATTAAAATTCTGAAAATATCCCTTTTTTTTTATTATTTAAGATTTTATTCCGATCGTAATCCATTTAGTCTTAATTTTTTGCCATTTAAATGTGATAAACAATGATTTATATATATGTTATTAATAATTATTATCGCACTTTACGAATGTAATATACGACTGAAACTGCGATTATTTATTATTGCGATTATTTATTATTGCGATTATTGTTGTCATTATTGATTATTATTACTATTTAAGATTACGGTGATATTCTTAAACTGAGGGGCATTTATAAATTGCACTTATTGGAGTTTGTATTTAGAAATAAAGAAAGATTTTGATATTCGGTCTAGAGGTGGGGTAACGAGATCATCCATGCACGAGATTGCTAGAGTACCAAACTTTAACAAATATCGTACACGTATGCAGACACTTCATATGGGCCCTGCATACTACAATACTGTACCTATAGACATAAGGAATAGTTTAAAAAATTATAAGAGGAGGCGTAAGGCTATTGTTACATATTTATTAACTAATAGTTGATAGTGTTCTTCTTTATATGTGCTTTGATTCGAAGTGTGTTATTAAAAGCAAAAATTGTTCATATATAAGTTTGATAATAAGTATTTAGTTTTTCTTTATGCAGGTGTAAATGTGCACGTTTTGTTGTTGACGTGTATACCTAGCAACTGTATGCTAAATTATATTCCAGTGCTAGATATATTTGTACGTTTGTGTGTGCGTTATGTTTCTTTTTCTGTTTTTAGAAGTGTATGTTTTTTTCCTTTATGTTTAAATGAGTGTATTTGTGTACGCTTATATTTGAATATGTAGTATGCGTATGTAATGTGTAATGGGTACTACATAGTTATAGAGTGTATGTATATATAAAATTTCAGTATTGTGATTTACTTTTTTTTTTTTTTTTGGTGCCTAGTAACAATGTAAACCGTTTTAACGGTGCTACTAGTTTAGTATATTAATTTTATTATGTAATTCGCGACTCGCGCAGAATTTCGCATCCGCGGAAATCTTGTGTGTATTATTCTATATCATGTAATTGTGAAATATTGGGAAATAAATTGAAATTATTATTTTTATTATTTCTATACAGTTATTATTATTTTAAATGTTTAAACAAAACTTGCTTCTTATAGCTGGCACGTTTACAAATTCTAACGTATTTCAACCTGAGATATTTTGCGTTATCTTCTCTGTTAGGTGTTCAGTATAGATAATTTAAATTTTTGTTTTGTTAAAATAACCAAACAAGAGGGCCACTAAAATATTGATATCATAAATAGGATAGAAATTACAATACTTTAAAGTTTTTAACGGACGGATATATATATATATATATATATATATATATATATATATATATATATATATATATATATACTTTGATAACAGATATTTCTTTAATAAGTTGCTTCCCGAACATATTTTGCGATCAGAACAGAAGTTTTGCTGTTGTGTATTCCAATGCTTCTAGATTGTTATTATGTGGTGGGTGTTTGGCATATGCGTTCCTTTACTAATGTACATGCAGATATACGTTAAGATTTATATTGTATTTATTACTCTGTTAAAGAATAAGTCCGTTCACTTCGAGTAAGATTGTCTGAATGATGTATGTTTTAATGAGTGTGAGACTTGTGAATGCGTGTAGTGTTTAATAGGTGTGAGGCTGGTGAATGTGTTCAATGTAATTTTTTTTATTTTATTTTTTACTTTTAATTTTATAATTCAGAAAAAATTATTCATTATATTATTTTACTTATAAGCCTACACTATAATTGGTTTTTAGCTCTTCTGTGGCTTCATTAAATAAAAAAATAAATAAATAAAAATATCGATGTATTGTCAGTGACCGATGGACAGAAAAGGGAGGCCAAGGCCAATGATGCGGTGGCACAATGATATAGCAGAGGTAAATTGGTTAAGGAATACGCAGGACAAAAATGGGTAGAAGATTTTGGAGGAAGCCTTTAGTTATAAGTTATGAAAGTGGTGGATTTTAATAGTGTATGATTCGTATTTATTTAAATTTTCGGAAAAATAAAAATTTTCTAACAGGAAAAAATCTCAGTCGCCCACGTACTATATATATATATATATATATATATACATATATATATATATACATATACATATATATATATATATATATATATATATATATATATATATACATATACATATATATACATATATATATATATATATATATATATATATATATATATATATATATATATATATATACTGTTTTCGTTTACGCTATGAGAAATATCCAGATATACCGACGAAAAAGACCATCTGCGAAATACTGTAATTATAATTATCCAGACAATTTCAATAATGTTCGTACCGAGTGTTTAACTAGGTCATGCCAATTAAATAAAAGTGGTAAATGACACCGTGTGACAGTTTTGTCACGTTTGTTGCGATGTTTTCGCGGAAGTTAATGACTGTGAAATTGTGAATGAGGAGAATGATCGGGATGGTATAGAGTTATTAAAACGATCTTATAATTTCCGTTGTTTAGTAGAGTCCTTTAACGTATCTGTACATTTACGATTTCACGTGTTATACATATTGTTTTTAACGCGTATGTAACATACGTCATTCAAAACAACCAACCCGTTTAGTAAACATCCATTTACCTACTTCTCTTTCGTAGTTATTATTTCGAATTTAATTAAATTACGTCGAATTGATTAGTTAAAGCTATAAGTGAATAAAGGGAGACAAAATCGTTCGTTAGAGGGCAGTAACGAAGAATAAATTTGTGAAAAGAACGATTTTTTTCGCGTATCTCATAAAATAATTAAGAAAAATAATTAGAATTAACTTATAAATTAATCGCTGTCTAATTTTGGAGAATGGAGAACTTTTATTAGTCCGTTTTAGCTAAATAATAGAGTACAACCAGTGAATGTAATATTATAAATACAGAATATATATTATTGTAATATATATATATATATATATATATATATATATATATATATATATATAATATATAAAACACCTGCATGATATATTAATGCAGCGCAGAGCGAGTTATTGGACATGTGATACGTCCGAACGGAATGGGAAAATTAATTCTCGGTAGAAAGCAAAAGGATGCGTGGAAGGACAGAAACCAGATATACAGATAGAATAAAACAATCAATTGCGGCCACATCGCTCCAAAAAGCTATAAGACTTGCGGAAAATGGGGACGTGTGGCGAGCAAGGTTGAAAAAAGTACTAAGTTCGTTAATTCGCGACGTTCAAACAGAGCTAATGATAATGATGGTATATATAAATACATATATATAAATAATGAAGTTACAAGTAAAAATCACTAATTGTCAATTATTTTTAATAGACTTTTTCGACAGTTATATCATCTTAAAGTTATATAAAATATTAATAATAACAGAATGATATACCAGATATATATATATATATATATATATATATATATATATATATATAAACTTTACACCGCCTAGTTATATAATTGTGTTGTAAATAATAAATGCATTATTATTAAATAAATACGCACAAAACATATGTACATATTATACATATTGAATTAGTGTAATTTTTCGATTAGTTTCACGTAGTACTACATCTATCCTTTTTACATGTACTGAATTCCGCCACACTGTGCTAGCATATTTACCTACAGATTAGCACACTGATGTTCTTAATATTCTTGGATGTGCACCCTATGTGAAACTAATCAGTTTTCCGAGTAGATCATTCCTTCCATCAACTTTTTTTCTTAGTACCTTGGCAATATTCTTTGTACGTTAGAGCTCGGTCCAACTTAACGCTTAAGTACTTTGAGCTATCGTAGTGTTTCAGGTATATTCCATTGCCATTTAATATTTAGTTTACGTTTCGCATTCTTATTTTTCAAGTTAAACGCCGTTACTTGGTTTCATTAGTTTGAGGTAATTGTTAGTATAATATCTTTCTATAGTCTCGAGTACTTCGTTTAGACATTCCTAGCAATTCATTTAATGACTAATTGGATATTAAATCGCTAGACTTCTCGTACTGGAGGATTTACTTAATTTTTTTGTTTTCGTAACAAGTTTTTTCGAAGATTTTTACTTTCATTAGGTTAACGCGAAATAAAAATACGAATTAATTCTGACGTACATATTTTCGCATATAATAATATTAATAATTTGAACAAAAATATCATTACCGATGTGTTGTATTTGTAAAAAAATTAGTAATAGCGCTTTTATAATGAATGTTTGTGGTTATAAATCGAATGTATATATAAATGTTCATCGATCCCTTCATATTATTATGATGAATTTTTAAAATGATAGTCGTTTAAAATTTCGTAAGTTACTTTTAAAATGGTTGAATTACAATTTTTTCTAGTCAACATATTTGTTTACATTAAATTCCGAAGTTATGTTTAAAATATCTTTTCCTTTTTGCTTTATAGAACTATATAAAGCATTTAGAAAGTTTACTGTAAACTAATGAAAAATCGGCTTTACTGGTTATGTATATATATATATATATGTGTGTGTGTGTGTGAGTTGTGTACGCATGTGTATATATATATATGAATGTATAGAATAATTGATTGTGTTTTAATAAGGTTTTAAATCGTCGTATACGTTTTAATAGCGCCGAATTGTTTACTTTCCTCCGTTAATAAATGCGTAATTTTTTTGTACGCTTACATTTATGATTTGTTTATATTTCATGTACGTGTAAAACTTGATTTTAATAATAATTTGTAACATCTGCTCGTTTTATCCAAATTTATTTATATTAAATTTAATATTTTTTGCGCTTTATAAATAATAAGTTCCGTTTGTGTGTAGAAAAAAAGCTGCACGCTAAAATGAGT
Organism: Coronaproctus castanopsis; assembly: GCA_032883995.1. Classification (NCBI taxonomy): domain Eukaryota; kingdom Metazoa; phylum Arthropoda; class Insecta; order Hemiptera; family Monophlebidae; genus Coronaproctus; species Coronaproctus castanopsis. Next base: position 103,196,858 of record CM065053.1, on the reverse strand, counting down.
TCTATCGAATGTATCGAGTATTAAAAATTTGTTTACTGTTTTACTTTAGTAAATGCAAACCCTTTTGAAAACAACATACACATAAATACATACATATATATATGTGTGTGTGTGTACGTGTGTGTATGACACGCGTACACACGTTTACTATCCATATGTTGTGTGTGTATATTACAAGAATAGATTGGGATGAATGAATGGATAGATGTTTGTATGCATTATGATGAAGAGATGAATACGTGTACGTGTGTATATGTATGGTGGATTTATAAGTGTGAACGTTATAGATATGATTATACGGCATTAATATATATATATATATATATATATATATATATATATATATATATATATATATATATATATATATAATGGTAAGCAGAATCGACGAATGTAGTAACTGTAGGGCAAATACAACTTTTCAAACAAATATATATGCGTTTATACACGATATATATATATATATTCACATATATGTGGGTGTGTATGTAGTATGTATGTATTGTAGGAATGGATGGATGGATATGTGATGATGTGTATATATATATATATATAAAATGCATGCACGTCTGTTACATGTATAACGTGCATGTATGGTATGTGTATACGGTATTAATGTATATCTATCAATCGCACGGTATTAGTATATATATATATAGGGTGTTGCGCATGCATACAAATATATATAATGCATATGCATAAGAGAGTACGATGAGAATGGATAAGTAATAATCGTGACTTTTACCAACGTCCTTAAAGTATATTGTTATGTTTCGATAGTTGTTTACGGCAGTCCGCATTGATCACGTTAGTTAGTTAAGAAAGGAGCTGAGAATAATATTTTACGTCGATTAAAGTAGAAGGTGTTTAGTCCTTTCAAATTCCGCAAGAATTTCTGGAGTATTTTTGGTGACAAATTTTGTACCAAGAAATTTTTATTCCGTTATCATTCGTAGAACACGTATCAATACGCTGCAGTAATAATGTTGTACATGTTGCCCCCACAGTTGAATGGTCTCGATGGAGTCAAAACAAGTTTTAGAATTTGTTTCTCCATCGAAAATTATCTCTGTGCTATCAACGAGTTTAAATATATTTATTTTTCTTCATTATTCTTCTTCCGGTGCCCTGCATCCTTGACGCGTTGGCTGATTTCGGTGTTCTATTTATTGCTGCCTCCATCAACTCTCCTCCCATCCAGTCTTTTATGTACATTATTCATCCGAAATTTCTTCCATTCTATCTTGTAATATAGTTTGTAATATGCAGCATTCTTCTCCACGAATGATGTGACTGAAATATGCAATTTTTCTTTTCTGTACGATATTCCACTATTCTCTACTAACTGATGCTCTTTTCAAGACTTCCTTCTTTGTTGATTTTTGTGTCCAAGGTATCTTCAACAGACGTCTCAGGAACCAGATTTCCATTGTCATTATCCGCTTTTCAGATATCTTCTATGTCTTCACATCGTATAGTAGTACCGGTCATATATAGAATGACCTATAAACTTATATGCAAAGGGAACTTTGGTTGCAGAAACACATTACCGAATTCCTTTAATACATCTTTGACTATTCCGTATGGATTTTGATTTCTTTTTCATAATCCAATCTGCAATTGATTACTGAACCCAAGTATTTGAATTTTTCTTCATAGCCAGCTTAAAATATTTTAGACCTATTGGTAACTACTAAAAAGTTTATAACAATATATATATATATATATATATATATATATATACACATATATATACATATATTATAATCGGATCTGTTTGTCATGTGTATATCTGATTAAAAGATATTAGTAAATTAACATCGCTGTGAACATGTATGGATGTGTGTATATGGGGGAAAAAATTGGCGAACATGCGTTAGTAGAATTATTTTTTTAAAACTATTTATTATTGTTACAATCTTAATGTTAAATAAGTAGCTATATTAATAATAACTTTAACATAGAACTTTGGCAAGGAGGTAAAAAAATAAAAGAGCGAATGCGAGGAATTTAGCCCATCGGTTAAAACACTTTACATAAAAAATACTATTTACAAATTAAATCTTCAGGGTTATTGCGCTTAAGGCGGTATCTAGAAGTTTAGTTGTTTCTGCATTGACATAAGACTCAAGACTTTATGTCGCACATCAACTTTGCGATAAGCATAAGTAACGTGTACATGTTTAGTTTTTAATTTAACTTTATTTTCCAATCGATTGTTCATTTTTTTACACGATTGAGCGCGCGTTAACGTTTTTCTGTGGCTTCAGTCTGACTATCTCTAATTGAAAATATAGCAGTATCATCTGCAAATGTCGCGGTTATTGTTTAATTATTTGTAGGTAGATTCAGTGTGTACTAAAGATACAACATTGGTGCGAGGACACTATCTTACGAACACATATTTTTGTATAGTACGAATATAAAGAACCGCAATAACGATCAAGTTTATTTATTTTGTTATGCTAATGTAACGAAGAACAGACTTTCGTTAATATTCTTCTCTTTCTTCTTTAAGCCTTTTTACGATAATATTAGACGGTCGCTTTCACAAGTTCTTCTGCCCTTGTTTGGCCTGAACTTCGTGTACCGATTATAGCCGGCTTGTTCTATTACGTCATCTGACGATCTTCTTGAGGTCTTGCTTGTTTCTGTTAACCTATATGTGGTCGCCAATTTAATGCTTTCTTCGTCCATTTTACGCGTAAGTCGTGCTACATATCCTGTTCAGTTCCATAATTGTCTGTCGAAATTTCTATATGTATAAATTTTACAATTAATAAATACTATATATTAGGTAGGATATAAACTTTAAATCTAAAGTTATTTTTTGTCGTTTTTAAACACGTAAAAGACGTTAGAGAAGTTATTTCGTGTATGACTCGTAGATTGTATATATAGTAGCGCTTCCGATTGCTCGACTGACGTGTCATATCGATTAATTAATCAATGAATTAAATTAGTAATAGATGTTTTTTATTGCCGTTCGCGTTTTTAAACGTTTTAAATTAATTGAACGTTTGACGTCGGCGGAAGTTTTTTTTATACTGTTTCATTATCCGTTTTGTTAATTACTTCGTTTTTCGCCAAAATAAATCGCTTGAATAAAGATTAATAGTTATTTTATGGAGAGATATTTTAATTTTTCTTCCTCCTATTATCGGGAGCTCGAGGAATAACTAGCAGGTGTGGTCCAAAATGTTGTAAAAGCAATGCTTTTCTTCCTAGCACGTCGTTTAAATCACGCTTGTGTGGATAGCATCCACACATAAATAGGTGTCGCATACACTGCTTTCCGTTTCATACGTAAGAAGAACGCTTTTAGATATGCCATTTCCCCATACTGTCTCCAGTATGATCGAACATTGCCCAAGATTTGTTTAAGTATCTTCATATTTCTTACATAAGCTCGGCATCAATTAGTATAGGATCTTAGTTGGATTCATGGTCCCTGTATTTCTCTAACCCATTGCGCGTTCCAAAGACGTGTGTTATCAAAATTGATATATATATATATATATAATAAATCGACCAAAATCATAACACTACTCTCTCCATGTATACTCTCCAATATATTCAACATTTAATGGAACCTGAACCAGGTTTTGAGATATATATCAATTTTGATGAAGAATTATTTTTCAAAATATGTTTTATAAATAAAATTTATTGTAAATAAATCTAAAAGTGAAATTACGTCATGCTATTGAAATATGTATATCAAATTTTAAATTGTCGTTATATAGATATTTCTGGTAATTCATATTTAATATTTATTGTGTGTGCTTGAAAATGACGTAACTGTCGGAAAGCTTCGCAATAAAAAACTTTTAGCGATTAAATTGTGTTATGATTTTGTTCGGTTTATAATTTATAAAATTATATATATATATAACGACCGCTATGCCATACGTTTAATCGCGATGTTTTTTATTATGATAAATTTCCTATCATCACATATTAATTATTTTCGTAGCATAATTAACGTAATGAAAACGACATATAGTTTGACTGGTTTAAACCAATTTCATCATTGATAATAATTTCAATATTGATACTGTTAAGAGGTTGTTCATTGGTATATAAACATTAAAAAAAAAATTGTATCCGGAGATTACAGAACTGACGTATGTTAGATTAAATTATTTTTCCAAGTTCTTGATACGAAATTACCATGATCGGTTAACGTCTGATTAAGATCGAAATTTACGGTGAAAATTGTTTAAATTGATATTGAATTGTAATTTATACGTTAATCTATCGCCTAACCTGATTATTCCAACTTTGTTGCTAAATATTTAACATTGATAAGTCTTTTCAGAACTGTAAGACAACTTGAAAGGATAAGGATATTTCTAGAAGAACGGTTTTGTAGCACATATTTAAGTTGATTTCTTAATATTTTTTTTTTTTAACTCGGTTTTTTAACCTTTCTAATGTAAATACTAGAACAATGATTGAAAATTGCTCGAATATTACCGTTGCATATAATGATCGGAAACGCAATTAATATTAACTTGAATCCCTAGTAACATAAAAAATATTTTATTAATCTTATCCGTTATATAAGATGTATATTTTTGTTAAAGTTTAATTTATGATGTATAATTACTCCTTGGTATTTGAAACTGTTTAACAATAGGAATAAATTTGTCAAATAATAATTTACTTATGCTTACTATTCTAATTAAATTTATAGTTTGTCTGTTATATATATATATATTTTTCCGATGGTAATAAGTAATAGGCCTGTCGGTAAATGAATGAATATATATATATATATATATATATATATATATATATATATATAGATTATCCTATGTATCCTACTTACAAATTAATTTATTAAAAGAAAAAGTACAAATTTAATATAATTCTGTAATAATCCGTTATATTAAAGCTTTAATTTATAAAACGTTTGAGAAGACGTTATAAACGGTGTGTGTTATACAAGGATATATATGTGTGCGTGTGAATATGTCGAAAATCGAATAGTGTGTAAAACCTTATCGTAGTTTGGGTTAGGAATAGCGCTATACAAAATACTTAAAAAATGACAATAACAGGGTTAAACGTAAGACTGCGCCCACATCTGCGAGAATGGCTAAAGTTAGTTAGACCGCCTGATCTCAGTGATTACAAATAAAAAAAAGAAAAGCTTATGTTTATCTCCGAAAAATGATTGAAATTATAACTAAATTGAAGTTGTGACGTTTGTAGTAGTGTATTAATATATATATATATATATATATATATATATATATATATATATATATATATATATATATATATATATATATATATATATATATATATATATATATATATATATATATATATATATATATATATATATATATATATATATATATATATATATATATATATATATATA